>CM077083.1:165818714-166426214 GCA_039513925.1 Platanthera zijinensis | reverse complement strand
TCTTTGTTGTCTGCCGCTCCAGCGCAGCAACCCTTAGTGCAAGATTCTGTCATGGGTCAAGCCGTACCCGTTACTCCTGCTCCTCTAATGCCCCTAGTGACGCTACAACCAGAGATGAATTTTATCTCGCATTTCCAGCGATTGGGACCTCCCACTTACAACAGGAGAGCTGACTTTATGGCTTTTGATGACTGGATCATCGCCATAGAAGAGATGTTCTCGTATTCAGGGATTGCAGAAGCCCAGAAGACAATGATTGTAGCCTACCAGCTAAAAGGCCTAGCAAAGAGCTGGTGGATTCAGGAAAAGGAGAGCCTGAATGAAGGATGCTCGTGGGAATCTTTTAAGAAGATGCTGCTTAAGAAGTTTCTACCCTCGGTCGAGCAGGACTGTCTGATGAATAATTTCCTACATCTGAAGCAGAGATAGCTCACGATGAGCGAATATGAGATTGAGTTTAGTAAGGTGAGCAGATTTGCTACTGATATGGTAGCTTCAGAGGCGGGAAGAGTAAAACGTTTCCTAGGAGGACTAAGAAGCGATGTCCAATAGTTGGCATGCGCTTATAGAGCTGAGAGTTACGCTGAGGTAGTGGAAGCTGCTTTGACGGTTGAGTCTATCGACAATGCCAAGAATCGGGGTGTGGTGTTAAGGAATGAAAAGAGAAAGGCTGAGGATGATGGGAGTTCTAAGGCATCTGGTCCTAATTCCAAGAAGAAAGGTGGAGAAATATACAGCTTCTGTTTTCGATCTGGCCACCCTTACGAAAGGTGTTACAAGTGGTCTGCCACTTAAAAGTAGCAGCAGGTACTCGCCATCCAAGGTGCACCCAAGGGAGATCTGGTGTGCACGTTCTGTACAAATAAGGGGCATGACGTGAGCGATGATGGTTGAAGGAAAAGGCTTGCTTCCAGTGTGGGAAGAAGGGGCACCTGAAGTCTTCATGCCCCCGGGCTCAGTCTCCACTGCTGCCTACCCGCTTCGAGCTTTGCCGCAACCACTAAACCATGACAAAGGAAAAGGAAAGCTGAATGTAGTAACAAGGGAGGATGCTCAGACCTCTACCAAAGTGATATCAGGTTAGATTTTAGTTTAACTTTTACACTCCATTATTGACCCTAGTTTTCGTTCGTTTAATTATGTATGCTATGATTTTAGGGGAGTTTAAGGTGAAGAATAGGCGGGCACGCGTTCTTTTTGTTTCGGGTGCCACCCATTCCTTGTGGTGCGGAGTTTCGTAGATAAACATCGTTTGAACGTTGATCAATTAGGAAATTCCTTAGACGTCAAGCTTCCCTCCGGAGATCTGGTGATGTCAAATCAGGGAGTTCAGAGATGCCCTATTTGTCTAGGTAATTTCCTAGCCTTTGTGGATCTGATGGTGTTTGATCTGGCGGATTTTGACGTGATTTTGGGCATGGACTGGTTGTCCAAGTATGATGCAGTCATCTAGTACAAGGCAAAGGGACTGGACTTTAAGATAGACAACGACCAACCTATGAGTGTCTATGGTTTTCAGGGCAAGGGTTCCCTCATTATTTCTGTGGTACATGCTTGTCGAGCTCTAGAGTCTAGTTGTGAGGCGTATCTTGTTTCTATTTCTGTATTGGAAACAGCTTTTGTTACACCACATCTTGAGGATATCTCGGTGGTGCGAGAGTTTTCAGATGTCTTTCCTAATAATCTTCCAGGACTTTTTCCTGAGAGAGTGGTGGAGTTTGTGATAGACCTCGAGCCAAGTACTCGCCCTATTGTTAAGACACTGTACCGTATGGCTCCGCGTGAGTTAGAAGAGTTGTGCACTCAACTGGATGAGTTGTTACAGTGTGGTTTTATTAGGCCGAGTTCTTCCCCGTGGGGTGCCCCTGTTTTGTTTGTAAAGAAGAAAGATGGTTACAAGAGGCTCTACATATATTATCGAGAGTTAAATAAGGTAACCATCAAGAACAGATATTCGTTGCCTCCGATTGGTGATCAATTTGATCAGTTGTGGGGATGCACTGTGTTCTCGAAGATTTACCTTCGATCAGGATACCACCAGATGAGGGTCCGTGAGGCTGGTATACCACAGATGGCTTTTCGTTCTTGGCACGGGCATTTTGAGTTCTTGGTGATGTCTTTTGGGTTGACAAATGCCCCCTCTGCTTTTATATACTTAATGAATAGAGTGTTCAAGGATTTCTTGGACCATTTCGTGGTCGTGTTCATAGACGACATCCTCTTGTATTCCCGTAGTGTTGTGGAGCATGCTCAACACTTGAGCTTAGTTTTTTCAACCCCTGAGGGAGCACAAACTCTATGCCAAGCTGAGTAAGTGTGAATTCTGGTTACCCCTGGTGTCCTTTATGGTCCTTGTTGTGAGCAAGGACGGTATTTCCGTAGACCCGACCAAGATTTCTGCTGTGATGGAATGGAAGAGAACTTCTACACCAAAGGAGATTAGAAGCTTCTTATGTCTGGCTGACTATTATAGAAGGTTTGTGGAAGGGTTCTCTGTGTTGTCTGCACCTCTAACTAGAATTACACAGAAGAACACCGCATTTATTTGGAGCGATAAGTGCAAAGAAGCTTTCCAAGAGTTGAAGAAGAGATTGTGTACAACTCTAGTTTTAACTTTACCTATTGAAGGAGGGTAGTACGATGTGTATGTGGATGCATCACACATTGGACTTGGTTGTGTTTTGATGAAAGAAGGAAAGGTGATCGCGTATGGATCAAGGCAATTAAAGATTTATGAAAGAAACTATCTTACACATGATTTAGAGTTTGCTGTTGTAATTTATGTGTTGAAACTTTTGTGACATTTATTGTATGGTGCGCTGTGCAAGATCTACACAGACCATAAAAGTTTGAAGTACGTCTTCACTCAGAAGGAGCTGAATCTGCGCCAGCGTAGGTGGTTAGAGTATGTGGCCGATTATGAAGTGGAGATCCTTTATCATCCAGGAAAGGCTAACGTAGTAGCCGATGCTTTGAGTAGGAAGACCGCCAAAATCTTCAATCTAAATGTACAGTACATGGTGGAAGAATTCTTGTTGATGGACATCGAAGTTTGGAGTAGCACTGTGCCTGCTAGTTTGGAAGCAGAAGAACCCTCTTGGATTTCCCTTACCATAGTGCACTAGAAGGATGACCCTGATTTATTGCATCTCTGGAATAGAACTGAGAAGGGAGAGCTACCTGATTTCTCTTTGGACAAGTAAGATACTCTAAAATATCGGGGTAGATTTTGTATCCCGGCTTTTAGTGATATATGGGCTAATATTTGCAATGAAGCTCATGGCTCCAGTGTTGCCTACCATCCTTGTTCCACCAAAATGTATAAAGATCTAAAAAAAATTATTTGGAGGTCGGGAATGAAGAATGATATAACAAAGTTTGTGTCAGAATGTTACACATGTTAGTGTGTTAAGGCTGACCATAGAAGGTCTGGTGGTAAACTGACACCGCTTGATATTCCAAATTGGAAGTGGGAGAGTATTTCGATGGATTTCATCACCAGTTTATCGAAATCTCCCCGTGGGCACGATTTTGTTTGGGTGATAGTTGATAGATTGACTAAGTGTGCTCACTTTGTGCCCTTTAAGATTGGGTATTCTATGAAGAAGATAGCTGAGTTATACCTTGGTGAGGTCATCAGATTACATGGAGTTCCTGTTATCATTGTATCGGATCGAGACTCCAGATTCATGTCTCATTTTTGAAGAGTTTACAAGAGGGGTTGGGTGTCGATTTAAGGTATTCCACCACCTATCATCCGCAGACAAATGGTCAGACGGAAAGGGTAAATCATATCGTGGAAGACATGATAAGGTGTTACATATTGGATCATGATGGTGCTTGGGATGAACGCCTCTAACTCATGGAATTTGCTTATAATAATAGTTATCAAGAGAGTCTACAGATGACCCCGTTTGAGGACTTTTACGGGAGGCATTGTAGGACACCTTTCTTTTGGGCTAAGGTTGGTGAGAGACCGCTACTAGGTTTTAAGCCCTTGAAGAGATGAATTGTGCTGTGACTGATATTAGAGAAAAGCTCCGTATAGCCCAAGAGCGTTATGAGAAATATGCTAATCGACGAAGGGTTGATCTGGAGTTCGACGTTGGGGACATGGTTTTTCTGAAAGTGTCACTGATGTCGGGTGTTAAAAGGTTTGGAAGGAACCACAAGTTAGACCGTCGGTATGTGGGACCTTTTCAAATTCTTGAGCGCATTGGAGTGTCAGCTTATAGACTGGATTTGCCTACTGCCTTCCCTGGTGTCCATGATGTGTTTCATGTAAGCCAGTTACAGAAGTGTGTTCGTAGTGATTGTCAAGTCCTTGACTCGGTGCCCCAGATTCAGTCCAACCTTTCGTACGTGGAAGAGCCTGTCCGTGTTTTGGAATCTCAAGATCGAGTGTTGCGGAGAAAGACCATTCCCATGGTTAAGGTTCTTTGGAGAAATCAAGACGTCGAGAGTGCGACGTGGGAATTAGAGTCAGTGATGAGGGAATCTCATCTGCACCTCTTCTTTTAGTTTCTGGTATGTCTCCATGCTTTTGGTGGTGTTTGATTTTCTCGTTTTGGTTTGATTTTGGAGTTGCATTAAGTTTTAGGACGAAACTTTTTTTGAGGGAGTGACTGTAATGCCCCCGATTTTTTTTATGATTTTATTTGATGTGGTATCATCATATTTATGACGCCAGGGCATTAATTTTTACGTCACATTGACGACGCTGCACCGTTAGTGAATTTTCGCGTCCGTTGGGTCTGTTTGACCATATTTTGGGATTTTGATTGGATTGAATGTTTTCCTTGATTGAAAGGATGAAGTTTTGAGGTTTTGGACTTGTCCAGTTTTATTATGATCCGAGCATTTTGGATTCTCGGCCTGTGTTTGGATCATTGTGATGATTTTTGCTTGTGTAAGAATTTGATGATAGTGTCTCAAGAATGGTGCGTCGGATTCTAGGGTTGTCTTCGTTGTTAAATTCGTTTAATTCGACACGCGTTTGGGCCTCCGTTTTGAAATCGTATTTCCTTGTTCAAACCATTTGAATATGATTATTATTATATTAAAGCCTTATTCTTCGTTGTGATTCTCGAGAAGCCCTTTTATTGATTCTCCAGAAGCCCCCCTTAAGGGTAGGTTTTCGTTGAACAGAGGAGGGGGACGAATTTTGGGCGCTGTCTAGGGTTTGACAGGGCGATGTCTGGGGTTCGACGGAGCGCCAAACGGGGTTCAACGGGGCGCCAAACGGGGTTCGACGGGGCGCCGAACACGGTTCGACGGGGCGCCGAACGGGGTTCGACGGGGCGCCAAACGACGTTAGACGGGGCGCTGAACGGCGTTCGCCGGGGCGCCGAACGGCGTTCGCCGACTCACCGAACGACGTTTGACGAAGCGCCGAACGGCGTTCGACGAACGGAGAACTGGGTATTCGACGATCGTTAATCGGTTCTGGGTTCGACAAATGTCGAAGAATCAGGTGTTCCTCGAACGGGTTTTGTGTTCGACGAATTTCGAACAAGAGTTCGTCGAACGGGGTTGTTCTTCCTTCTTGTTCTCGAGAAGTTTTTCTTGTACTCGAGAACTGTCCTTCATTCTCGAGAAGTCCATTTTAGTACTCGAGAAGTCCTCCTCACTACTCGAGTAATCTTCCTCAGTTCTCGAGAACCTGCCTTCTACCCGAGTAAATCTTCCTTCTGTTCTTCTCGAGTAATCCATGACTTTTCTCGAGAAGTCCGGTCCAGCTTACCACCTCTCCCGATTCTTTTCTTAGAAATGTAACTGTTATAGGTAAAATTATGTTAATATTATAATTATACCTTATATATATATGTACTTCTTTTTCTTCCTTGGAACCGAACTTCTGTTCACCTCTCGAGCCAGAGCGGCGCTAGAAAGAGAGAAAGCATCTTTTTTGTGGGTTTTCCTGTGGATGACGACGGTGCTGCGGTGCTCGAAATCTTCAACCGAGTATAGATCCAGAAAGCTCTCAGCGAAATCTATGTCGTCGTGGTAACATTTTTCCACATTTCTTGAATTTTTCTCGTTAGGGTTTTCGTCCCTAACTCCTATTTTTTGGCATTCTGGTTAGATTTCGACTTCCCTCGTCTTCCTTAGTCCCGATCTACGCCAAGGTGCGATTTGGAGGTCTTTTCTGGTAAAACCAAGGCAAGTGGTTGTTTTACTCCCCTCTTATCTTCTTTCTCCCAATCTACTAAAATTTCTAACTTCTTTTTTTCGTTATCATTAATAACTTGCTGATTATAGTGTTGTCTTAATCCTTTTTTTAAATCCACTTGTATTATCATGTTCTTGATTTTGTTAATCTAACCTTGTAAAGTGGTATATGTTTTGATGATGTTGTTTAATCTTACTCTTTTAACCGTCCCTTAACTATTATGTTGGACATGTTAGAGTTTATCTAGGATTGTAAATCCTTCCTAAAGGCTGATCAACCGTTTCTTAAATCTAGAAATGTCTAGTAGAATCCGATGTGCCATGTCTTGAGATATATCATGATTCCCATGTTTGCGGGAGTTAGTGGATGTAACCACCACCGCAATGTTTTGAGATTTATTAGCACCTTGTGGAACTCTACCGGGTGTTTGGGAATCTTTAGTAAATTATGGAGTGTATGAGTCTTCCACGCAGTTAGACGAATATTATATCTGTGAGGGTGTGTCTAGTTGAGTGACCACATCGCCCGTGTTTTTGGGTAGAGTTGACCACATGTGGATAATAAAGTTTTGAGAATTCTTTCTTATGATTTAATCATGCTTTCCACCTTTTAGCCATGGGCATCTGGTGTAGGTTATGTACGTGAAGATTCACATAAGTGATATTTTTTGATCTTAGTACTTTACTTTTGTACAATACTTCAGTACTTTTAGTCTTGGATTGGTACCCCTTTTGACCTTTATTTACTTTTGGCTTACTTTTTTGCCACTGCTTGTACCCTCTTGCTGAGGTGTTCTGTTTTTAGAATGCTTCAGGTTCGGAGCTTTAGCAGATAGTGGAGATGGTTTTGGAGTTCCTAAGCAGCAGTGTTGGCTGTGGTTTTCACCTCTCCGTTGCGAGGTAGTTTGTTGTTTTAGTTTACCTTACCTAGTTCAGACATACTTTTGTTTTAATGGGGTTCGTGTCAGATTATTGACGCGCACATGATAGTTGATTTTTGATACTTGCTAGCTGCTAGTTTGTTTTCCTTTAGATTATTTGGATTATTTTCTCTCTGGGATATTTTATGCTAGGATTTCATGTTAGGTATTTTCAAGTATAAAAACTACAATTATTACTTCACGCATTGCATGTTTTAAAATCCTAAATCACTATATTTAGCGACCGTAAAAGTTATTTTTACTACTATTATAAACCTAGAGTCTTTCATACCATGAGTTGTCCTCTGGAGACATTTATTCTCATGTAGGATGTCTAATCTTATAAAAGAAGTATTTTCCGCAGCGTATAACTATTTTTCTTGTGGACTAGATGAGCCACTAAGCTGAGGGATACGACCAATTGCTTAACTTAAACTGGATTTTCTCTAAATAACTTAAAGATCTTTCTTGAGGTGTTAAGTAGGAGTTTTTCCTGAGCGTCCGCAGTTATCCCCTGCTAACGTGGCATCGTGACGCGCATTTTCCCATACTCTGATATATCTTTAAAGGGAGTGAAAATACGGGTTATGATAGTTTACTATAACGCCCTCGATTTTTTTCGATGACTTTATTTGATGTGGTATCATCATATTTATGACGCCAGTGTGTTACTTTTTACGTCATGTTGACAGCGCTGCATCATTAGTGCGTTTTCGCGTCCGTTGGGTTTGTTTGACTAGATTTTGAAATTTTGATTCGATTGAATATTTTTCTTGATTGAAAGGATGAAGTTTTGAGGTTTTGGACTTGTCTAGTTTTATTGCGATCCGAGCATTTTGGAGTCTCAACATGTGTTTGGATCTTTGTGATGATTTTTGCTTGTGTAAGCATTTGATGATAGTGTCTCAAGAATGCTACGTCGGATTCTAGGGTTGTATTAGCCGTTAAATTCGTTTAATTCGACGCGCGTTTGAGCCTCCATTTTGAACTCATATTTCCTTGCTCAAACTATTTGAATATGATTATTATTATATTAAAGTCTTATGCTTCGTTCTATTTCTCGAGAAGCCCTCCTATTGATTCTCGAGAAACCCCCCTTAAGGGTAGGTTTTCGTCGAACAAAGGCGACGATCGTCGAAAGGTTCTGGGTTCGACAAATGTCGAACAATCAGGTGTTCATCGAACGGGATTTGTGTTCGACGAATTTCGAACAAGAGTTCGTCGAACGAGGTTGTTCTTCCTTCTTGTTCTCGAGAAGTTTTGTTTGTACTCGAGAACTGTCCTTCATTTTCGAGAAGTCCATTTCAGTACTCGGGAAGTCCTCCTCACTACTCGAGTAATCTTCCTCAGTTCTCGAGAACCTGGCTTCTACCCGAGTAAAGCTTCCTTATGTTCTTCTCGAGTAATCCATGACTTCTTCTCGAGAAGTCCGGTCCAGCTAAACCCCTCCCCCGGTTTTTTTCTTAGAAATGTAAATGTTATAGGTAAAATTATGTTAATATGATAATTATACCTTATATATATATGTACTTCTTCTTCCTCCTTGGAACCGAACTTTTCTTCACCTCTCGAGCCAGAGCGGCGCTAGAAAGAGAGAAAGCATCTTTTCCGTGGTTTTTCCGGTGGCCGCCGACGGTGCTCCGGTGCTCGAAATCTTCAACAAAGTATAGATCCGGAAAGCTCTCAGTGAGATCTACGTCGTCATGGTAACATTTTTCCCCATTTCTTGAATTTTTCTCGTTAGGGTTTTCAGCCCTAACTCCTATTTTTGGCCATTCTTGTTAGATTTCAACTTTCCCCGTCTTCCTTAGTCCTGATCTACGCCGAGGTGCGATTTGGAGGTCTTCTCCGGTAAAATCAAGGCAAGTGGTGGTTTTACTCCCCTCTTCCCTTCTTTCTCCTGATCTACTGAAATTTCTAACTTCTTTTTAACGTTATCATTAATAACTTGCTGATTATAGTGCTGTCTTAATCCTTTGTTTAAATCCACTTGTATTATCATGTTCTTGATTTTGCTAATCTAACCATGTAAAGTGGTGTATGTTTTGATAATGTGATTGAATCTTGCTCTTTTAACCATCCCTTAACTATTATGTAGGACATGTTAGAGTTTATCTAGGATTGTAAATCGTTCCTAAAGGTTGATAACCATTTCCTAAATCTAGAAATGTCTAGTAGAATACGATGTGCCAAGTCTTGAGATATATCATGATTCCCTTGTTTGCAGGAGTTAGTAGACGTAACCACCTCAGTAATGTTTTGAGATTTATTAGCACCTTGTGGAACTCTGCCAGGTGTTTGGGCATCTGCGGTGAATGGTGGAGTGTATGAGTCTCCCCCACATTTAGACGGATATTATATCTGTGAGGGTGTGTCCGGTTGAGTGACCACCTCGCCCGTGTTTTTGGGTAGAGTTGACCACATGTGGCTAATAAAGTTTTGAGAATTCTTTCTTATGATTTAATCATTCTTTCCACCTTTTAGCCTTGGGCATCTGTTTGCGTTGATGTACGTGATGATTCACGTAAGTGCTATTTTCTGATCTTGGTACTTTACTTTTGTACTCTACTTCAGTACTTTTGGTCTTGGGTTGGTACCCATTTTGACCTTTGTTTACTTTTGGCTTACTTTTTTGCCACCGCTTGTACTCTCTTGCTAAGATATTTTGTCTTTGGATTGCCTAAGGTTCAGAGCTTTAGCACACCTCAGTTGGTGATGAGCTTTGGTAAATGAGATTGTTATCAAGGTCTTGGGTTCGAAACCCTGTAGCAACAATCTGCCGCTGCTGACAAATAAGCGCAGAGATTTGTGTTGGGGTGTACGGCCTACAGGCCTTGTTAACGATGTCGTGGGGCGGTCTAAAGAGCCTAAACCCGGGTCATTACAAAAAAGTGCACATTTTTGTAACGACCCGATCCGGCTAGGCCAAGCACCAAGCGTCGCCAGCCTACCAGCATCCCAGGTTTAGGCCCTTTAGACCGCCCCACGACACCACTGGTAGTAAGTCTAAACATCAAGGTCTGCAGGCCCATTGCACCCAACCAAATCTCTGCGCCAGTTTATCAATAGCGGTGTGTTGTTGCCGCGGGGTTTCGAACCCGCAATCTTGTTAAAAGAGTCTTATTACCACTCCTCATCACCAACTGAGCTACTACCAGTAGTGTCGTGGGGCGGTCTAAAGGGCCTAAACCCGGGCTGCTGGTAGGCAGGAAATGCTTGGTGCTTGGCCTAGCCGGACCGGGTAATTATAAACATGCAATGGGTGGAATGTGCGTGGGGCGTGGTGTGTGCCATACACGGTGAGCGCAAGGAGTGGTGTGCAGAAGGTGCAATGTATGCAAGGCGTAGTGTGCGCAAGGCACTATGAGCATACAGTGTGCGCAACATGGTGTGCGTAATGCGTGAGGTGCGCAATGCGCGTTGTGTGCAAGACACTGTGTGCTCAAGGCCTTCGTGCATAAGGCGCATGTGCGCTAGGCATGTGTAATGTGCGTAAGATGTATGCGAGGGGATGAGTGTGTCGTAGAATACCCGCTCATGCTTAAAGGGGGCTCGAAGATCTTCGAAGACGCTCCAAGATCTTTGAAGATGAATAAGATCTTCGAAGGAATCTTTGAGGATCTCTCTTATGCATATGAGGATAAGCGGGGGAGAGAAAGATGGAATGAAAGGAGAGCCCTGAGGTCATATTTATATGATTTTGAGGTTGTTTTGGTTACACAGTTATCCGTATAACATAATCACTTCATACGCTATTTGCAGACCAATTCCTTATATTTTATGATGCGCATTTTAATAAAATATACTATTTGCACCACATGATGTGGAATTTTACTATTTGCACCCCATGATGGGAAAATTTACTATTTGCACCCCAATGACGGTTAGATTTATTATTTGCACCTCATGATGGAGAATTTTCATAATTTGAACCCCATGATGAGAAAATTTATTTTTTGTACCCCAATGATGGTTAATTTTACTATTTGCATCTCATGATGTTGAATTTTACTATTTGCACCCCATGGTGGAGAATTTTACTATTTGCATCACATAATGGTGGATTTTACTATTTGCACCCCATGATGGGGAATTTTAATCCATGATTAGGAATTTTACTATTTGTACCCCATGAGAGATATTTTTACTATTACCACCCCCATGTTAGAGTATTTACTATTTACACCCCATGAATGGGAATTTTACTACTTGCACTATATTATGGGAATTTTTACTATTTACACCATCGTGTTAGAAGATTTTATTATTTGCACCATATGATGAGGAATTTTACTATTTACACCCCATGTTAGAGGATTTTACTATTCACAACCCATGATTGGGGATTACGAAGATTATGGGTTATGATGGAGACGACGCAGAAGTTACCTAACTGGGTTTGCCGTGTGGCGGTTCCGCTTTGTGTAGCGGTTTCAGTGTTAGTGTGGTTGACTTTTGTCAACCCCACTTTGTCCAACAAATGAGGTAGGTGTTTTGGCTATCTGTAGTCCGGATTAAGGGGTCCCTATCATTTTCCCCCCAAATTTCTAGAGGTCGTTGGTCTTGCAAGAGGAGTGCGAGAATTTTTCTTCCCAACATGTGTGCTGAATCCGTATGGGCAAGCAACTCGTTGTATCCATACCATAGGTTACCTTTTAGTAAAATTTACAAAGACTCTGCCATGGGGGGCAGGCCCTTAGCGATGACTAGTGGAGGTGCATCATTATCTCTCCTATTATAACTTTGCATGGACTGACTACCCAGGGGCAGGCCCCTAACAATAATAGGTGTAGGCTCGACGACCTTACCTATTGTAACTTGGCATGGACTGAAGGTCCTGGAGGGCTGGACCCTGACGATGGCAGGTGTAGGCCTAATGACCTTACTTATTATAAATTTGTGAGGACCGTCCTCCAAGGGGGTAGGCCCCTGGCGATGACAGGTGTAGGCCTAGTGACCTTACCTATTGTAATTTGGTGATTACCGACCGCCAAGGGGGAAGGTCCCTGACGATGGGAGGTGTATGTCTGAGGACCTTACCTATTGTAATCCGGCAAGGAACGACCACCAAAGGGGGAAAACTCCTGGAAATGGAAGGTGTAGGCATGCCAACATAACCTATTTTAATTTGGCAAGTGCTGGCCGCCAAGGGGGCATACCCCAAGCGATGACAGGTGTAGGTCTGGCAACTTTACTTATTGTAATTTGGCGAGGATCAACCACTAAGGGGATAGGCCCCTGGTGATGGCAGGTGTAGGTCTAGTAACCTTACATATAATAATATGGTGAGTGCCGACCGCCAAGGGGGTAGTCCCCTAGTGATGGTAGGTGTAGCTTTAGCAACCTTACCAATTATAATTTGTGAGGACAGAATGCCAAGGGGGCCCGACCCCTAACAATGACAAGTGTAGATCATTCGACCTTTCCTATTGTAATTTGGAGAGGACCGACCGCCAAGACGGGCAGGCCCCTAGTGATGGAAGGATTAGGTCTGACAACCTTACATGTTGTAATTTGGCAAGGACCGACCGCCACGGGGGGAAGTCCCCTGGCAATGGAAGGTGTATGCATGACGACCTTACCTATTGTAATTTGGTGAGTACTAACCGCAAAGGTGTAACATCCCTAGTACTTCTAGACCCCTTGATAGTGTTATGACATGGTTTGTGAGTTGGGACAAGGAGATGACCTAGGTTTCCTTGAACAAACACAAAAATTATTAAGTGCACACTAAGATGCACAAGGCAATCTAGGTCAATTCACATCGAATTGAATTCACTACATCAAATTGACCTCACCCCTAGCCTTATAACACCATTAGAAACCCATTGGATCCAAAAGCTCTATCAGGTTGGCACCAATTTCTCCAATTTGGCCAAAGTCAAACCTAGGGCAATTTTGGTCAAGCATACACCTCTTAGATAAATTGGCCTAATTGGAGCCCCACCATAGCACAACCCACCTAGGGTGGTGTCATAGGACTCAAGACAAACCCATGGGATGAATCAACCCCTCAGTTGACCAAGTCAACACCCCAAGTAAACCATGGTCAAAATTGAGCCTAAAAGAAAGAAATAAAGGCTCAACCAAATTCCAGTGGGCTAAGGCTTTGAACCAAGACCCACCATGCAACCCACTACCTTGTTGTCCCATTCCTTTGTTAAGGATCTTAGGAACTTGTCATTCAGTTTTCTGTTGGTGAAGACTCGACCATATACTCTGAGTCCGTTAACTATCTTGAAAAAGTTCTCAAAGGTATCTGCAATGGTATCCTTTGGCCCTTGCCTGAAGGCTTCGTACTTCTGATTCAATAGGGATCTTCTATCATCCCTCACTTCTTCTGTACCTTTCATCAAAGTGATGAGAGACTGCCACATCTCCTTAGCAGATTGGTAGTGAATCAGGTTCTGCAGAATAGAGTCATCGACTGCACTTTCTATTATATTTTTAGCTTTCTTATCCAGTGAGACAAGTGCAATCTCGTCTTTATCTAGATCCATCAACTTCTTTGGGACTTTCTTTGTTGGATCTATAGTAAAGGTAGTCATGGGGACGTAAGGACCTTCTTCAACATTCATGAAGATCCTGGGATCCACAGCTTCCATGAAAAACTAAATTCTCTCTTTCCACATGAGAAAGTTGTTCTTTGTGCACATGGGAAGCTTGGCAAAATCTTTAGCCTTGTCCATTGCTTGAAAAATTCTCTACAGACAACTTAGAGAGGAAATTAATCAAGTTGTTAACCTTTTAATGACCAACCTCCCTCTGATACCAATTGAAAGTGTTAAGTTGTCTACCTAAATCACCTAGAGGGGGGTGAATAGGTGAATTGTGCGTCTATTTGTGGAATAAAAAACTTAACGAACTTGCACAAAAACAATCAAGCAATCACAGACGACAAGAAGATTTATAGTGGTTTTCCAACCTTGGGTACGTCCACTTTCCCTCACCGATCTAGTAAATCACTAGACTCGGCTACTCCACTATCCCAGATTGAAAACCAATCCTACGTCTCAGAACCAAGTTCCTACAATCTTGATCCAAACGGATCTACACTTGGAAGATGAAAATGTCCTATAACTCGGAGAACAAAGCTCCTACACTCGAAGAATAATCTCCTATAAGATTACAAAGAGATTTGGAAATACAAACAAAAAATTCTTCTCAGATCTGAAAATCTGTCCCTAGGTCTTCTTTCTTGAACTTTGCGACTTTTCAGAAATTGTTGAAGAAGACTCTTGGTGGATCAGTTCTAAGAAACTTGGACTTACTCGATCAAGGAGAAGATGAAGATTTATGAATCCCTTGAACAGCAAGTCGATCTGGATCGAATTAGGCTTCTGGCGACAGGATGAGCGACGGCGTCTTCTGTAAATTTTCTTGAGAGAGATGGCCGATTCCGAATTTTTGAATAGTACGGTTCATCGCTTAGGGTTAGTCTTAATGACAATACCTTATATAGGATTTACCCTAACGGTTAGAATTGACATTAATGACGATACGTGGACCAATCACGTCATGTCATTTGAAAATTTCGACAATTCTAACTTTAAGCAATTTTCTGAAAAACTGGACTGCAGTTCTCGAGAAGTATATATAAGTTCTCGAGAACAAGCTGATTACTCGAGGGCTATGCATTCTGGATTTATGTAAGTACTCGAAAGTTATGAGCTAAGACTTCTCGAGAACTAAACTGGACTTCTCGAGAACTAAAGGAGTATTACTCGAGAACTAAGTTAGAACTTCTCGAGAACAAAAACTTGTACTCCAGTACTAAGCTGACTTCTCGAGAAGTAGATGCTAAGTACTTGAGTACTATAACCCAGCTTCTCGAGAGATGGACTTAGAAAAATTTCAAGGCGAGCTCTGGCTACTCGAGAAGTATAGGCTGAGACTACTCGAGAACAAAGATAAGCTTCTCGAGAACTTTAATGATGTTACTCGAGAACTAGTCAAGGATTCTCGAGAACTAAGAGAAATTCTCGAGTTCTGCTAACTCCACTACTCGAGAACTATACTAGACTTCTCGAGGAGTGGACTTAGAAAAATTTTTGAACTTAGGAAATTTTTCTCTTCAAGAATCCAATCTTCATTCCATGATCCAAGTGCTTGAATGTGAAGTGTATCCTAATAGAGAGGCTACACATGAGTCAATACCTTGGATCACACAGTGATGGATTATACTGTATTGTCCTATGTTCATGACCCACTATAGACTTACATTGGTCTATACTTAGCAATGATAGTCTGCAAACACACAACTAAATAGAGAGATCAAATACAACTTAATTCATCTTAGTTCAAGGGTGACTTCATGCAAATTTGGGTTATTGTGGATGCAATACCTAATAATCTCTCCCTATTTATAGAAGTCAGAACCCTCTACACTAAGGTTAATTATATCAACTAAGAAAGAACTGTATATGAAAAACAGATTCAAATGCAAGAAATGAAAAATTAAACACAGAATCAGCAAAACTATAAATTATATATGTATAATGTTTTAGAGTTCTAATCAACTTCCATTTCATCCATAATTTCAAAAGGAGTTATCAATAGAAAATCAGTCCTTGCTCTGATGTTGCCTATCATACTTCTCTTGTTGTCTTCTCTGGTAGCTGAAAGGCTTTGGATAATACCTTGGAGGTTTAGGAGATGCCTTTGGATTGTTCTTCCCATATTCTCTGTCATAGATTCTCCTTTTAGTCATGGAATTTTCATAGAGTTCCCACTCAGAAGAGCTGTAGTGGAGATTCCTGCTTTCATTATAGTTTATTACTAATTTGAGAGTGTCTAGAATCAAAGCCTTGGAAGTAGGACTCCAAACTTCAGCAAATTCCTGTACTTTCCTTTTCTCTGAGTCTGGCTTAGGGACACTTTTGCTAGTAGAGGGGCCTTCCCCATAATTCCTCTTCTTAGGAATGTGGATTTCAGGTAGATCTTGAGGAATCACATCATCCCAAACTTGATCATAAGAAGCAGGAGGAGGATTTTTATCTTCTGGCCTTGGAGGGAAGCATGGCATCTGAGGCTGCATCTGAGCAGGAATCTGACTTGAATGACCTTCAGCAAGAGGGTTCAGGTGATGAGGTATGACATTAGGATCAATCTGGAATTCAAGGAATATCTGGTTATGCATCCAGACTGCAGTGTCATAGTTATGAAATTTCATAGACTGGATCTGTTCTAAAACATTCTTATTAATTTCAGTTATCTTGTCAGACAAGATAGTGTTTGCAGCAGCAGTATACTTGTCCACAAACTTCTCCACATGTTCTTTCACTAAACTCTCCCCCTTTCTGAATTCTACAGATAGTTTGTCTATAGCATCTTCTTTGAAGGTACCAACCTCTTCACAGATTTTCATGAGGTTTTCCTAGGCTTTCTTTTCCAAGTAAATTTGGTTACCAGCAAGAGTTACTGATTGATCCATGACCTTACCAACACTAGTGATAGCGTGGTCTATAGCTTTTCCACCAATTTGAAATAGCTCTTTGAGAGAGTTAGTATTGTGCTTAATTTCTGCAAAGCCTCTGCTCATCTCTTTCTCTAGAGCAGATACTTTGTCTTGGACTATTCTCAGAGATTCATCAAAATATTTTCTTTGCTCACTCAGCATTACTTCAATCTTGCTTAGAATATTTTAACTTACAAGGGCAACAGCAGCAGGAATAGCAGGAGTAGTAATTTGAGGTGGAGGAGGGACTTCCCATAGAGGGATTTCTTCAACAACTACAGAGCTTTTAGCTCTGGTAGTATGAATGACTATATATCCTTCCTCACCAAGGAGGGTGGGAATAGAGAAATCAAGTCTCCTCGGGGGAGCTTTAACTGCCTCTGGTTCTGTCTCATCTTCTTCTAAGAGAAGGATAGTATCTGGTGGAGGTGAGTCTTTTCTTGGAGAAGGAGAAGGAGTTGATTTGGGAGAAGGTACTGGAGATGGAGAAGGTGCTGGAGATGGATCCTTTGAAGGTTCTTCTACATTTTCTGAATGGAGGGAAGGAAGAGGCTCATCAGAAGTGAGTTCTTTTATCATGTTTTCTATATCTTCTGCAGTAGAGTTGAGGGTTATCTGAACTTGCACATTTTAGATTGTCTCATCTGATATGTCTGCCAAAGGAGACCTGACTAGAGATCTGATTGGACTTCTGACTGGTGATCTAGCTGGACTTCTGACTGGACTTTTGATTGGAGATCTGACTGAAGGAGGAGGAGATGGAATTCTGTCATCTGGAATAGAGGAAGCAGGCTCCCCCTCAGTTGCTGCACCCGATGGTTCAGCAACTACATGAGAGGAGGGAGATGGGGTCCTAACCTCAGAAGCAGGGTGTTCAAGCTCTTTAGCAATCTGCTTGGAGTTCTTTAATTTTAACTCCCACCTCTGTATAGAAGTTATGGAGATCTTCTTCAGGTGATGAATAGGTGTTCCTTTGGAGATCTTCAAGACTATTGGATCAATCTCATGCACCATCAAGGAGATGATCCTGACAAACTTTGGATCTTTTATGTTTTCCCTGATCAAATCAAAGATCATCATCCCATAAGGAAATTTCTTCCTGCAGACGATAGCAGTCATTACATAGAATAGGTCATTTGTGATGAAACCTATAGACCATGTCCTGCACCAGAGGATCTTCCCAACAATATCCACCAGAAGCTTGCTTACATCATTCAGAGCTATCCTCCTAAGAGAGGTGATGTCTACTGGTACTCCACAAAAATGACAAGTTCTGTCATTATCTTCCTGTGTAAGTTCATCTCTATCATCTACAATCGGCAACTTAGAAGCTTGGACATAATGGACTGGTTCAACTTGATCTTAACCCCTTTTACTTTTGATTTCAGAACTGTGCTATTCCTCCTTATTTGACATTTTTTCGAGAGAAATGGATTTGAAATGTCGATTGATTTGTGAAATCTAAAGTTATATATATATATAAACCTAGTAATGACAATTAAGTGTCTAATTAACCTAAAGTAATCCTTTGATTAAGGCAGAAATCAAGTGGTTTGCAAAAATGAAGAAATGAACAGAACTGGAAAAGTGATAGGTCATTTCTCGAGAGGGCGATTAGTTCTCGAGAGACAGAGTTAGAGTTCTCGAGAAGTGAATTCCTAGTACTCGAGAAATTATAGTACTTATCGAGAGACAGACGTGAAGTTTTCGAGAAGTAGACTTTAGTACTCGAGAACCAGATATTTACTTTTCGAGAAGTAACTTTATGTCTCGAGAAGTGATGTCCACTTGAGAAATTTCTAACCTTTTTGTAGTATCCTCGATTCTTGAGCTTTAAAATGAACTCTTTCTGTCTATCCTTCTTTGTTCAGCATCCCAAGTTCAGTTTTAAAGAAATTGAACTTGGTCTCGTCCAGCAGATTCGTGAAAATATCTGCAACTTGCCGATCTGTTGGCACGTACTACAGATCCACATCCCCTTGCTCCATATGCTCCCGAATGAAATGATACCTGAGCTCGATGTGCTTTGTCCGGCTGTGTGAGACTGGGTTATTAGCAATTGCTATTGCGCTGGAGGAGTCACAAAACAATGGAATGTCTTTAACCTTCATGTTATAATCTTCTAGCTGATTCTTTAGCCAAAACAACTGTGCACAACAACTGCCGGCAGAAATATATTCTGACTCGGCCGTTGAGATTGCAACACAGTTTTGCTTTTTGCTGCTCCATGAGATAAGCCTTCTTCCAAGGAAATGACACATCTCGGAAGTGTTTTTTTTGTCATCATTGCTACCTGCAAAGCCTGCATCTGAAAAACCAATTAGTTCGCTGTCAATACTTCTTGGGTACCATAAACCAAGATTCGGTGTACCTGTAAGGTATCTCAAGATCCGCTTTGCAGCAGTATAGTGAGATTCCTTGCAGTTCACTTGGAATCTAGCACAGACATATGTAGAGAATATTATGTCTGGTCTACTAGCAGTTAGGTAGAGCAAGGATCCAACTATGCTTCTGTACTTGGTTTCATCAAAAGGTTTTCTTTTCTCATCCTTGTCCAGAGACATAGCTGAGGCCATTAGAGTCCTCATAGAGGTTGCACTCTCCATTCTGAATTTCTTAATCAACTCCTTGGTGAATTTAGTCTATGAGATGAAAATTCCATCTTCAAATTGTTTCACCTGAAGTCCTAAGAAATACTTCAGCTCTCCCATATTACTCATTTCAAACTTCCCTTGCATAAGTTTAGAAAACTTTTTGCAGAGGTTGTTGTCTGTAGAACAAAAAATGATGTCGTTGACATAGATTTGCACTAGCAAAATCTTGCCTTTAATTTCCCTAAGAAATAATGTCTTATTTATCTTTCCCCTTGTGAACTTGTTCTCGAGGAGAAAGCTAGACAATGTTTCGTACCAAGCTCGAGGAGCTTGTTTCAAACTGTACAGCGCTTTCGATAATAAATAAACATAGTCAGGAAAGTTAGGATCAACAAAACCTGGGGGTTGTTCCACGTACACTTCTTCCTTTATGTCACCATTAAGGAAGGCGGACTTCACGTCCATTTGATAGGCAGTGAAGCCCTTCAGTGCAGCATAATCCAGGAACAGTTTGATGGCCTCTAGCTTTGCCACTAGAGCATATGTTTGGTCAAAGTCGATTCCTTCTTCTTGACGATATCCTTTGGCAACGAGTCTGGCCTTGTTCTTTATGATTATCACATCCTCGTCCAACTTGTTCCTGTAGATCCACTTCGTCCCGATGAAATTCTTACCTTTGGGTCTTGGAACTAGTTTCCAAACTTTGCAGCGCTTGAACTGGTTCAGTTCTTCTTCAATGTCTAAGATCCATAATGCGTCTTAGTTTGCTTCCTCAAACTTCTTTGATTCAACTTGTGAGAGAAAACTTAAATATAGATTCTTATTAGTTATACCTCGATGAGTTCTTACACCATCCCCAGGATCTCCTATGATCTGGTCCATTGGATGATCCTTCAGATGTCTGAGCTCTAGATTCCTAGCATCTGGTACTTCTTCAGCCACTGGAGTGACTTCATCAACTTGGATGGTTTCTTCATCTTGATCGTCCATCTCTCTAATAGGGGTTGGAGTAGTAATCTTGATGAACTATTCTCTTTTACCTTCAATCGGTTCATCTAAGCTGATTTCTTTCAGCTTTGTACCTGCATCTACAACAAGCACACTAGATGATTTGCTTTACAGCAAGCTCGTCTCATCAAATACAACATGTATGGATTCCTCTATAACCAGAGTTTTTCTATTGAAAATCCTGTATGCCTTACTATGGTTACTATAATCTACAAAAATACCTTCAAAACTTTTCTCACTAAACTTGGTAGTGTGATACTTACCATTGTTAAGCACGAAGCATTTACAGCCAAAAATTCTAAAATATGAAATAGTTGGTTTCCTTCCTTTTAGAAGTTCATAAGGTGTCTTATCATGATTCTTATTGATGAGTGCCCGATTTTGCATGTGGCATGCAGTATTGACGGCTTCAGCCCAAAAGTACTCCAGTAGTGAAGCAACACTCAACATAGTCCTGTAGGCCTCTATGAGTGTTCTATTCCTTCTCTCAGCTACTCCATTTTGCTGTGGAGTACGAGGAGATGAAAACTCATGAAAGATACCTAGGCTTTCATAGAATTCTGTCATGGCCCCAGACTTGAATTCTGTTCCATTGTCACTTCTGATTTTGACTATGGAATAGTTGTATTCATTCTGGACTTGCTTGACAAAATTAGTAAAGATATCGAAGGTATCTGACTTGTGTTTCTGAAAGAACACCCACGCAAAGCGCGAGTAGTCATCAACAATAACTAATGTATATTCCTTACCTCCCAAGCTTCTAATTTGCAGTGGACCGAACAAGTCCATATGAAGTAGATGGAGTCATCTACTTGAATCTTTGTCAATAATGCTTTTAAAGGTAGCCCTTGTTTGCTTGCCGTTTACGCATGCATGACAAGGTCTATCTTTGATGTACTTGACATTCGGGGCATCGCGAACTAAGTTCAGGGAGAATAATTTATTAATAGTTTTAAAAGTAATATGTGCTAACCTCTTGTGCTATTGGTCACCAAGATACGCACTATCTTTTGCTAAAAAGCACACTGGTGTAGAAGAGTCTATACAAATGAAATTTAAACAAAATATATTCCTGCTTCGAGTGCCTGATAGAATCATTTCCAAATTGTCAACAGACTTTATCAAGCACTTGTCAGCATGGAATTCAACTTGTATCCTTTGTCGCATAGTTGTCTTATGCTTATAAGATTGTGTTCCAATCCCTCGGCATAAGCTACATCCGAAAAGGATACACTACCGTTAGTGATCATACTGTAGACTTTGGTTATCCCTCGGTCTGAATCTCCAAATATTACCTTTGGTCTGTTCAATACTGGAGAATAATTTTGAAGTAGGCTTCTAATCCCGGTCATGTGCCGAGAGCATCCACTGTCCAAATGCAAGATTGGTATTTTGGTGGCCTTTGGACATACTTGCAATCTTAATCAGTTTGCCTTAGGAACCCAAATACGTTTGGGTCCTTGGTCTCAAGTTAGAACACTCCCCCTACGAGGGTTAGCATTTTGAGTGGTCATTCTCATGTTGCCAACTTGAGGAGTTGCAAAATTCCTTGGATTAAACCAGCAATCGATGGCAAAATGATCAATTCTGCCACAACACCAATAGTCAAACCTGTTGTATCTTTGCCTTAAGTTCTCATGCTTGACCTCTTGGGATGGTGGTCTAGCAGGGGTAGCATTCTTGGAGGAAGAAGCTTCATGATGATGGAAATCACATGATTTATTCTCCATCACAGGCTTTTCCACAATGGATTTTACTTTTGGTGCTTTCTTGAAGTTATGACCATGATCATAAGGTCCATAGCCCTGAAGAATGACTTCTTCATAAGGTGCATTAAAGATACTCTCACCAAAGTTTCTGGGGCGAGTCCGTCCTTGGTAACGATACTTTGGCTCTACATAAGTAGGCCTAGTCAAGTGGGCGTTGGACGTGTCAAGATCAAACTTATTCGTTGGAAAGATGACTTTCTTAAAGATAGTCTGATCTTGAGGGGCATTCCCTTTTTCTTTGATTGAGGCATTCTTCGCGGCCTTATTCTTTCTCTTAGCCTTATTCCTCCTAGAGGATTTACTCGGAGCTTCTATATAGCCTAGTCCAGCACCCTTGGCCTTAGTTTAGAATTCAGCAACGAGAGGAAGGACAGTTTAGGCTTCGAGAAACTTTCAACAAGTTTCTTTTTAGCTGCGAGTTGTTCTTCCAACTCCATGATGATTTTCTCTTTGAAGTCAAGGTGCTCTAGAGCTTTATTATATTCTTCAATAGTATTATTGAAGTCTTCCTTGAGTGAGTCAGTCTTAGCAACTTCCTCTCTCAAGGTGCTCTCTTTAGCTTTTAGAGATTTGATCTCTTTAGCTTGAGTTTTCACGACTCGTCTATATTTGTCGGAAGACATGATCAACTCCTTATACTGGGCCATGAGTTCAGACTCATCATCAGAGGAGCTGTCCTCATGATCATGCTCAGTAACTTCAGATTCTGAAAGAGGTTTGTGAGATTTTACCTCCCCAGTGAACTTGGGCTCTTATTCATCATCTGATTAAGCCATAAGCCCAAAGTAGGCTTCCTCTTCTTCACTTGACTCAGATGAGTCAGAGTCACTAAGAGTATTGCCCTTCTTGGCGATCAGGCTCTTCTCTGTCCTCTTCTTATTGTACGAAGACTTCTTGTCTTATCTCCTGCCACCCTCTTTTTCTTATGGGGGCAGTCAGCTATGGCGTGACCTGGCTTGTTACAACAGTAGCAAACTATGTTAGTCGAAATATGTTTGTTCTATTTAGAACCATACTTGTCGTAGCTGCTTGAGCCCTTTCTGTGTCGATCACTATCAAGTCGTGATCTTCTGTGAGAGGCATCCTTGCCTTTCAATTGCTTCTTCTTGTTCAAGAATTTCTTGAACTGTCCTGAGAGTAAGGAGAACTCTCCTTCAGATAGTTCTGATCCTGAGGTACTTAGATCCGAGTTTTCTTCTTCACTAACTTCTTGTGCTTGGGCTGGAGAGGTAGCCTTGGACTTCCTAGAGGTGTCTGCCTTTAGAGCAACAGACTTCTCTTTGTATGCAGACCTGCTCTTCTCTTCTTCAACTTTCCTTGTGTTGAGTTGAAGCTCATACGACATCAGCTTACCGAAGAGATTTTGAGGATTTGTCTCAGCAAGCTTTCCATATTCCCTGATGGCATATACCTTGTTGTCCCATTCCTTGGTTAAGGATCTTAGGAACTTGTCATTAAGTTCTCCGTTGGTGAAGACTCGACCATATACTCTGAGGCCGTTAACTATCTTGAAAAAGTTCTCAAAGGTATCTACAATGGTATCCTTTGTCCCTTGCCTGAAGGCTTCGTACTTCTGATTCAATATGGATCTTCTATCATTCCTCACTTCTTCTGTACCTTCCATCAGAGTGATGAGAGACTGCCACATCTCCTTAGCAGATTGGCAGTGAATCAAGTTCTGCAGCATAAAGTCATCGACTGCACTTGCTATTATATTTTTAGCTTTCTTATCCAGAGAGACAAGTGAAATCTCGTCTTTATCTAGATCCATCAACTTCTTTGGGGCTTTCTTTGTTGGATCTATAGTAAAGGTATTCATGGGGATGTAAGGACCTTCTTCAACATTCATGAAGATCCTGGGATCCACAGCTTCTATGAAAAACTTAATTCTCTCTTTCCACATGGGAAAGTTGTTCTTTGTACACATGGGAAGATTGGCAAAATCTTTAGCCTTGTCCAATGCTTGAAAAAATCTCTAGAGATAACTTAGAGAGGAAATTGATCAAGGTGTTAACCTTTTAATAACCAATCTCCCTCTGATACCAATTGAAAGTGTTAAGTTGTCTACCTAAATCACCTAGAGGGGGTGAATAGGTGAATTGTGCGTCTATTTGCGGAATAAAAAATTTAACAAACTTGTACAAAAACAATCAAGCAATCACAGACGACAAGAAGATTAATAGTGGTTCCCCAACCTTAGGTACGCCCACTTTCCCTCACGGATCTAGTAAATCACTAGACTCGGCTACTCCACTATCTCAGATTGAAAACCAATCCTACATCCTGGAACCAAGTTCCTACAATCTTGATCCAAACGGATCTACACTCGGAAGATGAAAACTTCCTACAACTCGGAGAACAAAGCTCCTACACTCGGAGAATAATCTCCTACAAGATTATAAAGAGATTTGGAAATACAAACAGAAATTTCTTCTCAGATCTGAAAATCTGTCCCTACGTCTTCTTTCTTGAACTTTGCGGCTTTTTCAGAAATTATGGAAGAAGACTCTCGGCGCATCAGTTCTGATAAACTTGGACTTACTCGATCAAGGAGAAGATGAAGATTTATGAATCCCTTGAACAGCAAGTCGATATAAATCAAAATAGGCTTCTGGTGACAGGATGAGCGGCGGCGGCTTCTATAAATTTTCTTGAGAGAGACGGCCGATTCAGAATTTAAGAATAGTACGGTTGACCGCTTAGGGTTAGTCTTAATGAGAAGACCTTATATAGGATTTCCCCTAACGGTTAGAATTGACATTAATGACAACACGTGGACCAATCACGTCATGTCATTTGAAAATTCTGACAATTCTGACTTTAAGCAATTTCTAAAAAACTGGTCTGCAGTTCTCGAGAAGTATATATAAGTTCTCGAGAACAAGCTGATTACTCGAGGGCTATCCATTCTGGATTTATGTAAGTACTCGAAATCTATGAGCTAAGACTTCTCGAGAACTAAACTGGACTTCTCGAGAACTATGGGAGTATTACTAGAGAACTAAGTTAGAACTTCTCGAGAACTAAAACTTGTACTCAAGAACTAAGCTGACTTCTCGAGAAGTAGATGCTAAGTACTCGAGTACTATAACCCAGCTTCTCGAGAGATGAACTTAGAAAAATTTCAAGGCAATCTCTGACTACTCAAGAAGTATAGGCTGAGACTACTCGAGAACTAAGATAAGCTTCTCGAGAACTTTAATGATGTTACTCGAGAACTAGTCAAGGCTTCTCGAGAACTAAGAGAACTTCTCGAGTTCTGCTAACTCCACTACTCAAGAACTATATTAGACTTCTCGAGAAGTGGACTTATAAAAATTTTCGAACTTAGGAAATTTTTCTCTTCAAGAATCCAATCTTCATTCCATGATCCAAGTGCTTGAATGTGAAGTGTATCCCAATAGAGAGGCTGCACATGAGTCAACACCTTGGATCACACAGTGAGGGATTATACTGTATGGTCCTGTGTTCATGACCCACTGTAGACTGACATTGGTCTATACTTAGCAATGATAGTCTGCAAACACACAACTAAATAGAGAGATCAAATACAACTTAATACATCTTAGTTCAAGGGTGACTTCATGCAAATCTGGGTTATTGTGGATGCAATACCCAACATATCGGGCTCAATTGATCTCGATCCATTTAGAAAATAATGTAGAATTTCGTAGCTTTGGAGTGGTGTTGGGTTTGCCAGAAACAACCACGTCCGACGGCCAAATCATCGTCAATCGATAGCCACCACCTCAACGAAGGTGGTGGTGGCCAGCCGGGGAGGTGGCTTGATCGCCAGGAAATGGAGCATCAATATTCTACAGGTCAGAGCCTAGGAGTCGCGGGGGTGAGATGAGGATGATAATGCTTAGTCTTTTGACTAACGGTCGATGGACCACATCATTTTAGGAGAAAATGGTGACGCAGAAGCAGCACTGTTGGGTATACTGGAATTTGTGTACAAGATTTGGAGAAGCCTCTCTGTACTCAATGATATACATCAATTTGTATTTGATGGGATGTTGAGTTTCAGTGTGTAGGTTTAGGAAATGTAGGAAAATTTCTAAGTACAAATGTCAACACTTGTAAGGAATTGTGTCGACACCTTAAGCAGGCTTATTACGACACCTAGGAATTATGTCGACACCTGAAGCAGGAGTTGTTTCGACACCTAGGAATTGTGTCTACACCTGAAGTAGGAGCTGTGTCGACACCCAGGAATTGTGTCGACACCTAAAGCAGGAGCTGTGTCGACACCCAGGAATTGTGTCCACACCTAAAGCAAGAGCTGTGTCGACACCCAGGAGTTATGTCAACACCGTAAGCAAGGCATGTGTCGACACCCAGGAATTGTGTCGACACCTGAAGAAAGAGTTGTGTCGACACACAGGACTTGTGTTGACACACACTCAACGCTATCTATCAACAACAGCTATACTGAGTCTGAAAGGCTTGTGTCGACACACAGGACTTGTGTCAACACACACTCAACGACATCTGGATATACACTCAACGCCATCTGTCAGCATCAGCTATGTTGAGACCAGGAGCAGTTGTGTCGACACATACAATAGAAGCTGTGCCGAGAAGATATAGAATGACTGTGTCGACACATTAGAAGCTGTGTCGACATCATCAAGAATTGTGTCGACACTTTGTCTATTAGTGTCGACACATTTGAAGTAGTTTGCTGACAGTGCACTACTGATAAAAAATTTCAAGGAAGGGTTAGTTGTCACGGCCGAGGACTTAATAGCTGTCATAAGTAACAAGACTGGCACACCTATCAGTGTTGTCAGAAGGCCGTTATAAACCGGATCAGCCGGTAATCATGGACGAACTCTATATAAAGGGCTGATCCATAACAACCAGAAGAAGAATCGAAGAGAACAAATTATATAGATCCTGAACAAGTATTAGAGAGCAAGAGGCTGACCCAGAAGTAGACAGATCCTGAACAAGTCTGCAAGAAAGATTCAGATATGATTCTGAATTTAAGAAGAAAGCTGATTGAAGATCAACTTCAACACCAAGTAAAGATCAACCTTATTTTGTTCAAATTCAAGAAGCTTTGAATAAGTTAAGTCAGGTTGGATGTGTAGTGTTCAATCAATCAAGAACTGATCAAGAAGCTCTTACCCTTTTAGATAATAATCTAGATGAAATTTATATTTCTTTCAATAAACTTTTTCTTGTAATATCTTATATAGATATGAGTTGTAAGCCTGTAATAATAAAGGCTGAGGTAGGGCTGAGTGCCTGAGGTATAGGACTGGTTAAAGTCTGAGTTGTAGGCCTGTAGATAAAGGCTGAGGTAGGGTTGTTGCCTGAGGTAGGGTTCTTGGGAAGAATCTGAGGTAGGACTTGAAGAAGTCTGAGCTGTAGGAACCTATCAGGTTCTGAGTTGTAAGATCTGTGGATCTGAGATAGTGGAAGAAAGTTTGGCTCAATCTAGTTCTCTACTAGATAGGTAAAGAGGGGAAAGTGGATGTACCCATAAATTGGGGAACCACTATAAATCTTGCTGTGCTGTGTTTATTTTTCTGAGAACTGTGATTTTATATGCTGTGTTAGAACTTGTTAAATGACTAAATAGTTAAAGAGATTAGAACCTATTCACCCCCCCCCCCCCTTTAGGTGTCTAGGCTTTTGAAATCAAATATTTCAAGTGGTATTAGAGGGAGGTTCCTCAAAAATAGACCTAACAGTCTAAGTAAATCTCCAAGATAATTAACAATTAGCCAGAATGGGTTCAAATGAGAATCAGAAGGAATTTGGATCCATAAAACTGCCCATCTACAGGAAAGAAAACCTTAGGATATGGAAAGAAAGGATCAGATTGTTCATGGAAGCATCTGATCCTAGAATCTACATCATAGTATAAGAAGGTCCTTTCATTCCAATGAATATATCAGCTCTTGATGCAAATCTCAAAACCCCTAAGAGCTATTCTGAAATGACTAAGGATGAGATCATTCTTGCAACTTTAGACAAGAGAACACAAAACATAATTGTGAGTACTATAGATGATGCCACATTTCAGAATTTTGTACATTGCAAAACCTCCAAGGAGATGTGGGACACCTTGATTGTCTACATGGAGGGAACTGAAGAAGTTAGAGAGGATAGGAAATCTATGTTGAATCAAGAATATGAAAGCTTCAGACAAGCTAAGTCAGACAACATAGCAGAATATTACAAGAAGTTCTTTAGAATTGTAAATGAGCTGATGACCTATGGAAGAGTCTTTAGCACATATGAATTGAATGATAAGTTTCTCAGGTCACTGACCAAGGACTGAGATACAAAAATATGTGCCATCAGAGAGGTGATCAGGCTTGCTGATACACCTCCACCAACCTTGTTTGGAAAATTGCTATCTTTTGAGATGCAGCTCACTGCCAGAAAGGAGGAGGAGAAAAGTAGTAGGTCTGAGTATAAAGACAAGTCAGTAGCCTTCAAAGCTGAAGCCACAAGGAAAGGTAGGAGAAAGTCTCCTTCTCCACCCAGAAGAAGTGATGAGGCTGAAGCAAAAAATCCTGACATCAGTACATCAGACAGCCACCATTCTTATGAAGACTTTACTACCTTTACAAGGCAGTTTCAGAGGTTTATGAAGAAGAAGAAATGGAGAACCAAGCCATCTTCATTCTCCTTCAAGGATGATTATTACAAAAAGAAGAAGAAGACTTCTAAGGAGGACATGTATGCCTCTAATCTTAGTAAACAAACTACCTCTAAAATTGTTTGTTATTGCTGCAATAGGCCTGGACATGTCATAGATGACTGTCCTGATAAGAGAAAGGAGACTAAGGATAAGAAGAAGACTCAAAATAAGGGCAAGAAGGATAAATCCATGGTTGCCCAAAAACAGAAGAGTTGGACCAACTCTTCATCCACAGAATCTTGAGAAGAAGATGATACAAAAGCTTATATTAGGCTGTTTACTACAGAAGAGGATTCTATGGAATCAGAATTCTTGCAAATGATGGATTCCATAAATGGAGGTGAAGACTATTGTTGTAAAGGGCTGATGGCTCTTTCAGAAGAAAATCAGTGCCTGGATCAGCCTGGTCCAAGTAAGGTATACAATCCATCCTTTGCTTCTGATTATTTTACTGGATCAGAATCAGTAGCATCAACTTCAAGAGAAGTGGATGGTTCTGAATCTTAGGGGGATATACATCAATTAATTGATGAGTATGGTGGTTTGTTGCAAGCACTTAAGAGGAGCAAATTCCTTGTCAAGAAGCAGGCCAAGGAAATTGAATCTCTCAAACAGGCTGCAACAGATTCAGCCAATCTGATAGATTTGAAATTGAAGGAGGTTGCCAAACTGAAAAACATAACTGTTATTCAGATGAGCACAATCTCCTTCAAAGAAAATCATATCAAAAATCTGGAAGCAAGACTCCAGAAAGAAAGGGATATAGTGGCTAAATTTTCAAAGCCAAAGTCTATCTTGACTTTAATAGATAACTTCATATCTCAGAAAGGAAAGACAGGACTAGGCTTCAAGGAAAGAACAAGGGCAGCCAATTCTCAAGAAAAAGAAAAAGACCCAGTTCAGCCACTAGCTATGAAACCCCCTATTTCTTTTAGAAAAGTGATGTAACCTACGAATAGGTATGATCATGACCTCACTCATGGTCACTGTGAGTATGGTGATCTCAATAGAAAGGGTGCACATGCTAATAGGGCACCTTATAAGCAAACCCATCATGTTCTTTAGGAATCCTTGGGTTATGCTGCTCCAGACTTAAAAATAATGCTGGCAACAATGTT
Organism: Platanthera zijinensis; assembly: GCA_039513925.1. Classification (NCBI taxonomy): domain Eukaryota; kingdom Viridiplantae; phylum Streptophyta; class Magnoliopsida; order Asparagales; family Orchidaceae; genus Platanthera; species Platanthera zijinensis. The sequence continues at coordinate 166,396,513 of CM077083.1, read as the reverse complement.
GAGAAGCCTGTACATAAGAAAAGGTACAACAGTTTTGAGTGCTGGTGTTGTGGAAAGGTGGGCCACTTTGCCATTGATTGTTGGTTCAATTCTAGTATTCAAAATAAGGCTAGTTTACCTGTCAGAAAGGCTGTAGGTAAGCATGTCAGATTTCAAGCTAACTTGAACCTAGGACCCAATAACAAATTGGGTTCTAAGGATGGGTAAATCTTTATTTGATGTAGGTGAGTCCAAGTGGCCATACCCCTATATGGTACTTGGATAGTGGATGTTTCGGGCACATGACTAGAACAAGAAGAATGTTGAAGGACTATTCTCCCATAGAGAATGGACCCAAAGTAATCTTTGGTGGATCAAAAAAAGGTGTCATCAAAAGGTTTGGTAACATTTCTAGTGACTTTATCTGTATCACTCAAGTGGCTTATGTGAAAGGTCTGAAACATAACCTAATTAGCATAAGTCAACTAAGTGATCTTGGGTATGGCATCTCTTTCCTCAAGTGTGAGTGCCAAATAAAGAGGTCAAGTGATCAAGAGATCATTCTGACTAGCACTAGGAAAGGGAATGTATATTGTCTTAACCTTGATTGTGAGTATAATAACTCACTTATCTTTCTAGTTACAGATGAGAAAGCATTACAGTGTGTCCAATGGAACAAGAGGCTAGCTCATCTGAACTATAGGTCAATGGGACAATTATTCAGTATGGAGCTAGTGAGGAATGGTCCTCAGGTCAAGTGCATTAAAGAGGGTGTTTGTTTAGCTTGCCAGAAGGGCAAATAGACTAAGACCTCTTTCCATGGACTTATTACCAAAGATTCAGTGAGATGTCTATATCTCCTGCATATGGATTTATTTGGTCCAATGCCAGTTCATTGTCTAGGTAAGAAAGCATACACATTAGTTATTGTGGATGACTATTCTAGATTTATATGGGTTTTCTTTTTGAGGTAGAAATCTGAAACCCCTACTGTCTTCCAGACTTTTGTTAGACAAATTAAGAATGAAGTTAACAATTCAGTGGTCAAAATCAGAAGTGATCATGGAACTGAATTTCAATTTGAGTGTATGACAACGTTCTGTGAAGAACTTGGGATTCTTCAGAAGTTCTCCTCTCCTAGAACTCCCCAGCAAAATGGAGTTGCTGAGAGAAAGAATAGGACTCTAATTGAGGCAAGTAGAACACTACTAAGTGACACTTCTCTCCCTGAATACTTCTGGGTTGAGGCAGTAAATACTGCATGTCATGTACTCAATAGAGATTCCATCAATAAAAGACATATTAAGACTCCCTATGAGATTATGAAAAGTAGAAAACCAAACATTTCCTACCTTAGAATCTTTAGTAGCAAATGATATGTCCTAGTTAATGGTAAGCACTACCAAACTAAGTTTGCTGCCAAATCCCTAGATGGGATATTTGTTGGGTATAATAATAACAGTAGGGCATACAAGATCTACAACTTGACTACACAAGTTGTAGAAGAATCAGTCCATGTAGTATTTGATGAGTCTAATTTAATTAATAGTGAACTATCTAGCTCTTCTGGTAGCTCTACAAGTTTAAAGGAAAGGATGGACAAGCTGACTATTAGTGAGGACCAACCTGTAAGACTGGATGAAGAAAAGGATGGAAACTATCCAAGGGGAGTACAAGACTCTCTGGATGAAGATGAAGACAATGAAGTCCATCAGAATGAGGAAAGAGAAGAAGACCAAGAGATTGACAGATTTCCTCCAGCTAGAAGACACTTGAAAGATCATGTTGCACACCAAATCATTGGTGATGCAAGCCAGGGAGTTCTAATCAGGAGCAAAAGCATGAACACAGTTTTATGTACAAGTTTTCTATCACAGATAGAACTTAACAAGTTTGAAGAAGCCATGCTAGACACAAAATGGATTGATGTCATGCAGGATGAGCTGAATCAATTCAGAAGATGTAAAATCTGGGAGTTGGTTCCTAAACCAAGGAATCACAATGTTATAGGAACCAAGTGGATCTACAGGAATAAACTAGATGAGAATGGAACCATAATCAAGAATAAAGCCAGACTGGCAGCAAAGGGCTACAGACAGAAAGAAGGGATAGAATTTGATAGAACTTTTTCCCCAGTGGCAAGGTTGGAAGCTATAAGATTATTCCTAGCTTATGCAGCTTATCAAGGTTTCAAGGTATTCCAAATGGATGTCAAGTAGGCTTTTCTGAATGGAGACTTGAAGGAAGAAGTATATGTAGAACAGCCATCAGGTTTTGTTGATTCTCATTATCCCAACTATGTATATAGGCTTAATAAAGCTCTATATGGTTTGAAACAAGCCCCTAGGGCTTGGTATGAAACTTTGTCTGCCTTCCTTATTGAGAATAAATTCTCAAGAGGGAAAATACGCAAAACTCTATTCTTTAGGGAATCAAAAGGTAAGATCATCCTAGTCCAGATTTATTTTGATGACATTATCTTTGGTTCTACTGAAAACAACCTTTGTAGTAAGTTTGCCAAACTTATGCAAGGGAAGTTTTAAATGAACAGCATGGGTGAGCTAAAATTCTTATTGGGACTCCAAGTTAGACAGACTGATGATGGATTGTCCATATATCAGTCTAAGTTCACCAAGGAGTTAATTAAGAAATATGGCATGGAGACAGCCTCCACGATGAAAACTCCTATGGGAATAAGTATTCCTATAGGCAAAGAAGAAGTAGGAAAACCTATTGATGAGTCTTTGTATAGAGGGATAATTGGCTCCCTACTTTACTTGACTACTAGTAGACCTGACATCATGTATGCTACATGTGTCTGTGCTAGGTACCAAGCTTGCCCAAAGGAATCTCATTATACTACTGTCAAGAGAATTTTGAGATATCTAAAGGGCACAAATAATCTAGGTCTTTTGTACCCTAAGAATAGAGATTTCTTACTAACAGGTTTTTCAGATATAGACTTTGTAGGCTACAGAGAAGACCGAAATAGTAATACTAGAACATGTCAATTTCTAGGTGGTAGGCTGGTGTCATGGAGCAGCAAGAAGCAAACAAGTTTAGCTATTTCCACTATTGAATCAGAATATATAGCTGCATGCAACTGCTGTGCTCAGTTGTTGTGGATAAAACATCAGTTAGAAGACTATGACATCAAGGTAAGTAGAATTCCATTATTTTGTGATTCTACTAGTGCTATTTTTATTGCTAAAAATCCTATTTCACACAGTAGAACTAAGCATATAGAAATTAGATTTCATTTCATCAGAGAACATGTTGAAAAGGAAGACATAAATATAGAATTTGTAAAAACTAATGAAAGATTTGATTTCAAGAGCCTAGACACCTAGAGAGAGGGGGGGGGGGTGAATAGGTTCTAATCTTTTTAACTATTTAGGCAATTAACAAGTTCTAACATAGCATATAAAATCACAGTTCTCTGAAAAATAAACACAGAACAGCACAACAAAATTTATAGTGGTTTCCCAATTTATGGGTACATCCACATTCCCCCTCTTCGCCTATCTAATAGAGAACTGGATTCAGACAAACTTCCTTCCACTATCTCAGATCCACAGATCTTACAACTCAGAACCTTATAGGTTCCTACAGCTCAGACTTCTTCAAGTCCTACCTCAGATTCTTCCCAAGAACCCTACCTCAGGCAACAACCCTACCTCAGCCTTTATCCCTAGGCCTACAACTCAGACTTTAACCAGTCCTACACCTCAGGCACTCAGCCCTACCTTAGCCTTTATAATTATAGGTTTACAGCTCAGATTTATATAAGATCTTACAAGAAAAAGTTTATTTAAAGAAATAGAAATTTCACCCAGATTGAGATCTAAAAGGGTGAGACCTTCTTGATCAGTTCTTGAATGACTGAACACTTCAGATCCATCTGACTTAGCTTCTTCAAAGCTTATTGAATTTGAACAAAATAAGGTTGATCTTTACTTGGTGTTGAAGTTGATCTTCAATCAGCTTTCTTCTTAAATTCGGAATTAGATCTGAATCTTTCTTGCAGACTTGTTCAGGATCTGCTTACTTCTGGGTTAACCTCTTGCTCTCCAATACTTATTCAGGATCTATATAATTTTTTATCTTCAATTCTTCTATTGGTTGTTATGGATCAACCCTTTATATAGATTTCATCCATGATTACAGGCAGATCCGGTTTATAACGGCTTTCTGACAGCATTGACAGGTGCGTCAGTCTTGTTACTTATGACAGCTGTCAAGTCCTCGGTCGTGACAACTGACCCTTCCTTAAAATTCTTTCTCAGTAGTGCACTGTCAGCAAACTACTTCAAATGTGTCGACACAAATAGACCAATTGTCGACACAATTCTTGATGATGTCAACACAGCTTCCAATGTGTCGACACAGTCATTCTATATCTCTTCGACACAGCTTCTAGTGTATGTGTCGACATAAGTCCTGTGTGTCGACACAACTGCTCCTGGTCTCGACATAACTGATGCTGACAGATGGCGTTGAGTGTATATCCAGACGTCGTTGAGTGTGTGTCGACACAAGCCTTTCAGACACAGTATAGCTGTTGTTGATAGATGGCGTTGAGTGTGTGTCGACACAAGTCCTTTGTGACGACACAAGCCTTTCAGACTCAGTATAGCTGTTGTTGATAGATGACATTGAGTGTGTGTCGACACAAGTCCTGTGTGTCGACACATCTCCTTCTTCAGGTGTCGATACAATTTATGGGTGTCGACACATGCCTTGCTTTTGGCGTCGACATAACTCTTGGGAGTCGACACAGCTCCCGCTTCAGGTGTCGACACTATTCCTGGGTGTCGACACAGCTCCTGCTTCAGGTGTCGACATAATTCATGGGTGTCGACACAGCTCCTGCTTCAGGTATCGACACAATTCCTGGGTGTCGACACAGCTCCTGCTTCAGGTGTCGACACAATTGCTGGGTGTCGACATAGCTCCTGCTTCAGGTGTCGACACAATTCCTGGGTGTCGACACAAGCCTGATTCAGGTTTCTACATAATTCCTTACAAGTGTCGACACTTGTACTTAGAAATTTTCCTGTATTTCCTAAACCTGCACACTGAAACTCAACATCCCATCAAATGCAAATTGATGTATATCATTGAGTACAGAGAGGCTTCTCCAAATCTGGTACACAAATTCCAGTGTACCAAACAATCTCCCCATATTTGGAGAAGTCATAACCCTTAGTCAATGATATACACCACACATGATAAAACAAAGAAAAATTATGTGTACATACATTTCACAACAGGGTAACATAAAAACACAAATAACAGCTAATATCAATATTAAAAATGTTATCATTCATTAAATAGAAAATTGTTTAACTTTACAGATTTCTTAATAGAACATAAAGATTACATTATTCTACATACTAGCCTATCTATCCTAAGATTGACTAGGCTCCTTGATTACTATTCCTTTTCCAGACTTGATCTTAGCTTGCACAGTGGCTTCATTATCTTTAGCTTGCTTCTTCCCTTTCTGATCCTTCTTTTTGAGCTCTTCAGCCTTAATCTTCTGCCTTTTAAAGTAATGAAATGGCTTAGGAAAGTACTTGTTAGGCTCCAGAGTATAAGCAGGTAACTTCCCAGCTTTGGCATTCCTTCTGAACTAAAGTATGGCTTCTTGCCTTGCCAGATACTTATTCCATTCTAGTTCAGAGTATCACTTGCCTCTATCATGCATCTTACCTTTCACAGCTTTCCAGGCAGTAAGAATAATGTTCCTAGAAGTAAGACTCCACTGCTCAAAGTCAAGCTTCAATTCTGCATGTTCTCTAAATCTTTTCTTAGAAAGCTGGGTCTCTTTCTAAGCTTTCATAGCAGCTACAGACATTTTAACTTTATCAATGATGATATTCTGTACCTCCTGTGGAGGGCTATACATTTTCTGAACTTCCTGCTGTACTGTTTCAAAATCTGCTGGAGGATAGATAACCTATGCAACTTCATCCTGAACACCTTCAATATGATCTGATTGAACACCAGATTCAGTAGTGTTATCTTCATCACACAGGGGTGGAAATCCAAGGGTAGCTCTGATGGTATTAGAGACCCATTTAGCATGATCAAAGCTGGCTTTGACTAATATCCTCTCTCCCTTTATGACTTCCCTGGCTATATGATCTCTCAGATCATTTGTTTGAAACCTTACTTGATCAGCTAGATATTAAGTACCTTCTTTGTAGTAGGCTTTGAATTTAGTCAGATGATCAGAAATAGTCTTTTGAGAAGCTTCAATTGCTGAGTGGACAGCTGCCAGATCATCTTTAATTTGTTTAGAAAGTTCAGCTTTCACATCAGTGGCTATACCTCCAATTTTATTGAGAATTTCAGTATGTGAGTCCTTGAGATTTTCATTTGATCTAAATTAATTTTCTAGAATATAACCTTACTTGACTGTAATATCTTCAATTTCAGTCTTCATTTTTTATTGTTGTGTAACCCGATATACTACATCATTACCTCACTTGTGAAAACAATCTGTCATCTCTTTCTTGTTCATATTTACTTCAAATCAGATGGATTTAATTTCTTGAGCAAGCTTGAACTGCAGTTCTTTATATGTCTCATCCACATACTTCTCCAAAGATTGTCTTTGCTCATCCAATTTGACTTGTAGTTTCACCAACAGTGAACTGAAGTCCATTTGCATGTTTGATGGTTGAGAGACTGTTTGTAAGGCTTTCTAATAGCCTGTACTCCTTTTCCTCATACCAACCAGCTTCCTTTTCTTGGCCATAGAGGCTTCTTCTTCATCAGAAGATTGTGGTGTGCTTTGTATATTTAGTGTTCATATCTGTAGGGGCATGTTGAGACATCTCCCCCTCAGTTCCTTGAATCTCTTTTACAATCCTTTGTTGCTCCCCCTCAGTCCCTGTTTTATTGAAGTAAGGGAACAGTTCTTCCAAAGTGAACTCCTGCTGCATCTGAACAGGAGGAACAAGGTTGTCTTATTGAACTAATGGTTCCCTCTGGACATCTAGATCTTTGTCCAGGGTCTTCTTAACACTGGAGAAGTGGACTTGCTCATCTTGAGCTAGATCTGTCATTTGCACATCTTGTGCTTCATTCTAAGTATTAACCTGTGCTTCCTTGTTTATTTCTGATATAATATCCATGACAGTATCAGCAGCATACTCACTTTCTAAAGCAGCTTCAACAATACCTCCCCCTTGGGCAGGCAGCAACGATTAGTCAGTGTTTTGGACATTTATTTCAGTATTCTCTCCCCCAGGAGTGGAGACTATCTGATTCTCTTATTGCTGACTGCTCTCTACTTGAGCTTGAGCTTCTTTTTCTTGTTGGCCTTCATCTGAGCTGAAGACCACTTCTTCTTCAGAATCACTAGAGGATTCTGCTTCTTGGACAATGGTTTTCTTCTTTCTATCCTTCTTTACCTCTTTTTGTGGAGTAGAAACTTCCTTTGTAGAGACTCTATCTTATCTAGATAGAATCCTCACATCCATCCTCCTCATGTGATTGATCTTAGAACCTGGCAGTTGATTCATAACATCTGGGATAGAGGAAGCTAGATACAAGCTTAGTATTCTAACCAGATTTGGCTTCTTAATTCCTTCTTGAATCTTATCAAAAACTACTGATGACCAGTCTGTTTTTACACTGAATATGACTCTGGTCATAAGGTTGAACATATAAGCAGAAATTCTATCATGTCCACCTATCTTGCAGAGAATTACCTTGCCTATGATTTCAGAGAAAAATTTACATTGGGAATTCATTCCCTTCCTGGTAATAGAGGATCCTACCTTGGTATTTGGATTCAGTCCACACAAACTGAGTGCATCTTTCGTCATAGATGGAACAATGTCATCATCTTCTTTAACTCTGGGAAGTTGAAGCGACTTCCTAATCGTCTTCTGTGAGAGTTTCACTCTTGTACCATGAACAGTGGCTTTCATCTTCTTTCCTTCAGAATCCACAGTTGCAGATGAGTAGAATTCAAGCACTTCCTTCTTCCAAATTTTTGTAGGTTCGGAGACTAAATACTCCAACCCATTCTCTGAGATTAGGGTAAACACACCCTTGATTTCTTGTGAAGCAGTCTCGAATCCCCTGCGAACTAGCTCATATCCTTTAGTGATCTTGTCGTCTTGGTGTGGCGCCATTGACGAGAGAGAGAGAGAGAGAAGGGAAGAGCAGAGAATATCTTAGTCGACACAAAGTCTAGAGTCAAGAATTCTGAAAGCGTAGTCGACCAGATTTTGTCTTCTTCTATTTATAGACTACTGGTAAAGGGTAGGTCAAAAGACACGCCTTACTTAGTAATAATACTAGTCGATAAAAAATATACATTTGTCGATAGTAATGACTTAGGTCACGACAAAACATTGTTTTAGTTGACACGTCTATGTGTCGACATACACTTGCCAATGTCGACACAGACTATCAAAGTCTCGACAGAGAGTGTCGACACCAATTTTTGTGTATCGACACAAAAATATACTAATACAAGGTCTCGACAGAGTTGTGTCGACACTAACTTTTCTGTTGACACAAATACTATTTCTGTGTCGACACAGATACTATTTTTGTGTCCATGTAGTATTTGATGAGTCTAAGTTAATTAATAGTGAACTGTCTAGCTCTTCTGGTAGCTCTACAGGTTTAAAGGAAAGGATGGACAAGCTGACTATTAGTGAGGACCAACTTGCAAGACTGGATGAAGAAAAGGATGGAAATTGTCCAGGGGGAGTACAAGACTCTCTGGATGAAGATGAAGACAATGAAGTCCATTAGAATGAGGAAAGAGAAGAAGACCAAGAGGTTGACAAATTTCCTCCAGCTAGAAGACACTTGAAGGATCATCTTGCACACCAAATCATTGGTGATGCAAGCCAGGGAGTTCCGCCAAGAATTGTGTCGATATAGAAATAGTATCTATGTCGACAGAAAAGTTGGTGTTGACACAACTCTGTCGAGACCTTGTACTAGTATATTTTTGTCTCGGCACACAAAAATTGGTGTCGACACTCTCTGTCGAGACTTTGATAGTCTGTGTCGACACTTGCAAGTGTATGTCGACACATAGACGTGTCGACTAAAACAAAGTTTGGTCGTGACCTAAGTCATTACTGTCGACACATGTATATTTTTTGTCGACTAGTATTATTACTAAGTAAGGAGTGTCTTTTGACCTACCCTTTACCAGTAGTCTATAAATAGAAGAAGACAAAGTCTGGTCAACTACGCTTTAAGAATTCTCAACTCTATACTTTGTGTCGACTAAGATATTTTCTTCCCTTCTCTCTCTCTCTCTCTCGTCAATGTCTCCACACAAGGATGACAAGATCAATGAAGGATACGAGCTAGTTTGCAGGGGATTCGAGACAACTTCACAAGAAATCAAGGGTGTGCTTACCCTAATCTCAGAGAATGGGTTGGAGTATTTAGTCTCCGAACCTACAAAAATTTGGAAGAAGGAAGTGTTTTAATTCTACTCATCTGCAACTGTGGATTCTGAAGGAAAGAAGATGAAAGCCACTATTCATGATACAAGAGTGAAACTCTCATAGAAGACGATTAGGAAGTTGCTTCAACTTCCCAGAGTTAAAGAAGATGACATTATTCCTTCTATGACGAAAGGTGCACTCAGTTGGTGTGGACTGAATCTAAATACCAAGGTAGGATCCTCTATTACCTGGAAGGGAATGAATTCCCAAGGTAAATTTCTCTCTGAAATCATAGGCAAGGTAATTCTCTGCAAGACAGGTGGACATGATAGAATTTCTGCTTACATGTTCAACCTTATGACTAGAGTCATATTCAATGTAAAAACAGACTGGTCATTAGTAGTTTTTGACAAGATTCAAGAAGGAATTAAGAATCCAAATCTGGGTAGAATACTAAGCTTGTATCTAGCTTCCTCTATCCCAGATGTTATGAATCAATTGCCAGGTTCTGAGATCAATCACATGAGGAGGATGGATGTTAGGATTCTATCTAGATGGGATAGAGTCTTGACAAAGGAAGTTTCTACTCCACAAAAACAGGTAAAGAAGGATAAAAAGAAGAAAACCATTGTCCAAGAAGAATAATCCTCCAGTGATTCTGAATAAGAAGTGGTCTTCAGCTCAGATGAAGACCAACAGGAAAAAGTAGCTCAAGCTCAAGTAGAGAGCAGTAAGAAACTAGAGAATCAGGTAGTCTCCACTCCAGGTGGATAAAATACTGAAATAAATGTCCAAAACACTGAACAATCACAGCTGCTTGCCCAAGGGGGAGGTATTGCTGAAGCTGCTCTAGAAAGGGAGTATGTTGTTGATACTGTCATGGATATTGTATCAGAAATAAATAAGGAAGCATAGGTTAATACTGAGAATGAAGCACAAGATGTTCCAATGACAGATCAAGCTCAAGATGAGCAAGTCCACTCCTCCAGCATTGAGAAGACCCTGGACAAAGATATAGATGTCTAGAAGGAATAATTAGTTCAAAAAGACAACCTTGTTCCTCCTGTTCAGATGTAGCAGGAGTTCACTTTGGAAGAACTATTCCCTGACTTCAATAAAACGGGGACTGAGGGGGAGCAGCAAAGGATTGAAAAAGAGATTCAAGGAACTGAGGGGGAGATGTCTCAACATACCCCTACTGATATGGATACTGTGAATATACAAAGCACATCACAATCTTCTGATGAAGAAGAAGCCTTTATGGCCAAGAAAAGGAAACTTGTTGTTATGAGGAAAAGGAGTACAAGCTATAAGAAAGCCTTACAAATAGTCTCTCAACCATCAAACATGCAAATGGACTTCAGTTCACTGATGGTGAAACTATAAGTCAAATTGGATGAGCAAAGACAATCTTTGGAGAAGTGTAATACCCCGAAAATCGTAAACGAACCGGTCGCATCCTAAGAAATTTTTGGTGCCTAAGTAGAGGCACACAGCCTTGGACACGAGCGTGTCCAAGGCCGTGTCTTTCTCTGTGTTGGCCGGCTGTGTCCAGTGAGGGACACAGCAGGAAACACGGTTTTGAACAGTGTTGACACGGGCGTATCAGGGGTGGCACATGCGTGTCCTTACCCGTGTCCTTCTCGGGTTGAAAACTTGGGACGTGGTGCCAGGAGTGCATGGCCTGGTTGACACGGGCATATCAAGTCTGACACGGGCATGTCAAGTCTGACACGGACGTGTCAAGTCTGACACGGGCGTGTCGCCACCCGTGTCCCTTATAGGACGTGACGGTTGGCATAGCGGTTATTTACGACACGGCCCCTGGTCACGGGCATGTCGAGGACCCAACACGGGAGAGTCCGGTTGGGACACGGGCATGTCCCAACCCGTGTTCTTTTATGTTATAACGATGATGCGCATACATGTTCTCACCTATCCTTAAAAGAATTCGCCCACGAATTCAAATAAAGAAGACCGACAACCTCCCTCTAATGCCAAATTGTAACACCCTCATTCGTCGTATGGCATATAACAGAAGGTCCAGCTGGAACCCGACGCCATATACCACGGGCAGTCAGAAGGGTTATATAAGAATATCAAAAATCAACTACAATTACTCGCCCTAACTCAGAGCATTCTAGCAGAAGCTTTTACACCGTTTGAAAGAACCCATAATTGGAACACAACTATCATGAATTTCCACTTACTACCATAGGAATGAAATAACAAATACACTGAAAGTACTTGGCTGTATGGCCTTACAGAAGTTCACTTTACAAAGTAGTGTTTTACATACATCGACTCGCAGGTCGGCCACACATGACAAAAGTAAAATAACAATTCGCTTTGACCTTCGAGGGCCAGCTCAGCAACATGGGCTTCAGCATGCTATTTGGTACCTGGCTCTGCAGCACCTGTAAGCAACATTCTACCGTACGGTGGCAAACAAAGCAACGGTCAGCTAAAGCTGACCAAATTATAACGACCCCTCCCCTTACTCGGGACGGCGGTGCTCCTTTCCTGCATTTCATTAGCCCAACTAAACAATAATGTGCAAACATACTTTGCTACAGGTGTAGGCTCGCACGACCAAACACCCTGTGCACTTATGGCACATTATCGGTGAATCCGGTCAATTCCGTGGATTCACCACCATCCTCGGGATGGCAACATCGTGAGCATTTTAGTCTTTCTGACCACCGTCTAAGACTCCCGACTATGCCAATGGCCAGTTCCACTTTAAGGCCTCTAACACTGAACCGCATAGCCCGGGTCTGTTTCCACCCGCCCGTTGCTCACTCCGCCTAGTTACTTTAAGACGTACGCGTGGGCCAAGCTTCACCCGGATCCTAATTCATTTCCAAACATCACATAACCCAGTTATGTTCAAGGCTGGCTCCCCGGCCGCCAAGTTAGCAGAATTATGTTTCCGCCAAGTTTTCCAGGTGCGCCTTGGAGTTAGTCCCCAAGGATCCATGCTGCAAACTACCGTGTAGAAACCCGAAAACACAAAGTACGGAGTCTTCTCCGGCAATCCATAAAATATGCAACATCACCGATCCAAACAACCACGTCTAGGTAGGCTTCACACACAATGCCTAAGTCCGTACTTCGATTCCGGACTCTACATACAACACAAGGGGGACTATTCACATCTACCCCAAGGAACACCACGCACTCACCGCACACTCGCGGGAGAGGGTTTCCTATGCAGAGAAGAAAAGGACTTCACACGTCCAAGTGGATAATCGTTACTCTTGAAGTTCGCTTTTGCGCCATAGAAATCTATCCGGATGGAAAGCTTCGCAAAGGAATTTCCTCCGCGGATCCGATCTCGGTTCTCGACTCGGTGCTGCGATGCTCCACCGGCGGCCGGATTCCTCTCTTCCTTCCTCAACCGGTCTCTCCTCTCTCTAACTCCTTAGAAAGAGAAGGCTTAAGAGATAATGAGAAATTAATCCTCTATTCTCGGCCTTATTTAAGCAGGAATACATCTAGGCCGTCAGATCTTGTTTAAAAAAAAACGAACGGCTCGGATTCACCTGAAATCTCTCAATCCTGGGTCAAACACGGCTTTGCACATGGCTGTGTCCCAGGCTGTGTGCCTCGATCCAGCCACGATTATCGAGCACAGAAAAGAACACGGGTTGGGACACGCCCGTGTTCCAATTTGACACGCCCGTGTCGGGTCCTCGACTTGCCCGTGACCAGGGGCCGTGGCTTTAATAACCTCCACGACAACCTTAACGCCCCATAATGGACATGGGTGGCGACACGCACGTGTTAGACTTGATACGTCCGTGTCAACCAGGTCGTGCACTCCTGGCACCACGTCCCAGGTTTTCAACCCGAGAAGGACACAGGTGGTGACACGGGTAAGGACACGCCCGTGTCACCCCTGACACGCCCGTGTCAACACTATTCAAAACCGTGTTTCCTGCCGTGTCCCTCACTGGACATAGCCGGCCAACACAAAGAAAGATACGGCCTTGGACACGCCCGTGTCCCAGGCCGTGTGCCCCTATTTAGGTAACAAAAATTTCTTAGGACGCGACCGGTTCGTTTACGATTTTCGGGGCGTAACAAATAAAAGGTCCAAGGTATCTCGAACTCAGGTATTATTTAAATAATTTTGTATATCTTTACATAATTTCGTGGATGAAATTCTTTAAGGGGGAGATTTGTGATGCCCCGAAACTCAAAAGTGAAACGGGCGGTGTTTGAACCAAGTTCGGGTCTTGGTAGGGTGAACACGGCCGATGACACGGGCGTGTCACATGTCTGTGTCATGCTCGGGTTGTCGAGTTGAGGTCGACAAGCGTTGATTGCTCGAACACGGCCTGGGACACGGGCGTGTCCCAGGGCGTGTCAGGCACACGACATTGGACACGGGTGTATCACATTGCCGTGTACTTCTCTGGAAAGTTGGGTCCTATATCGATTGAGGGACACGGCCCGGAACTCGGGCGTGTACTAGTTGACATGGGCATATCAAGTTTGACACGAGCGTGTCGCCACCCGTGTCCACTATGGGATGTGATGGTTGGCGTAGCGGTTATTTGCGATACGGCCCCTAGTCACGGGCGTGTCGAGGACCCGACACGGGCGTGTCAGGTTGGGACACGGGCGTGTCAGGTTGGGAAACAGGCGTGTCAGGTTGGGATACGAGCGTCTCCCAACCCGTGTTCTTTTCTGTGCTCGATAATCGTGGATGGATCGATGCATACGACCTGGGACACGGCCGTGTGCAAAGTTGTGTTCGGCCCAGGATTGAGAAAGTTTAGGCTAATCTTAGCCGTTCGTTTTCTTTAAACAAGATCTGACGGCCCAGATGTATTCCTGCTTTAATAAGGCTAGGAATAGAGGATTAATTCCTCATTATCTCTTAAGCCTTCTCTTTTTAAGGAGTTAGAGAGAGGAGAGACCGGTTGAGGAAGAAAGAGGAGGAATCCGGCCGCCGGTGGAGCATCGGAGCACCGAGTCAAGAACCAAGATAGGATCCGTGGAGGAAATTCCTTTGCGAAGCTTTCCATCCGGATAGATTTCCATGGCGCAAAAGCGAACTTCAAGGGTAATGATTCTCCACTTGGACATGTGAAGTCCTTTTCTTCTCTGCATAGGAAACCCGCTCTCGTGAGTGTGCGGTGAATGCGTGGTGTTCCTTGGGGTAGATGTGAATAGTCCCCCTTGTGTTACATGTAGAGTCCGGAATCGAAGTACAGACTTAGGCATTGTGTGTGAATCCTACCTGGACGTGGTTGTCTGGATCGGTGACGTTGCATATTATATTGATTGCCGGAGAAAACTCCGTGCTTTGTGTTTTTGGGTTTCTACGCTGTAGATTGCAGCAGGGATCCATGGGGACTAACTTCAAGGCGCACCCGAAAAACTGGGAGGAAACGTAATTCTGCTAACTTGGCGGACGGGGAGCCAACCTTGAACATAACTGGGTTATGTGATGTTTGGAAATGAATTAGGATCTGGGTGAAGCTTGGTCGGCGCGTACGTCTTAAAGTGACTAGGCGGAGTGAGCAACGGGCAAGTGGAAACAGACCTGGGCTATGCGGTTTGGTGCTAGAGGCCCTAAAGTGGAACTGGCCATTGGCATAGTAGGGAGTCTTAGATGGTGGTCAGGAAGACTAAAATGCTCACGATGTTGCCATACCGAGGATGTTGGTGATGCCACGGAATTGACCGGATTCACCGATAATGTGCCCTGAGTGCACGGGGTGTTTGGTCGTGCGAGCCTACACCTGTGGCGAAGTATGTTTGCACTTTATTGTCTATCTAGGATAATGAAATGCAGGGAAGGAGCACCGTCATCCCGAGTAAGGGGCGGGGTCGTTATAATTTGGTCAGCTTTAATTGACCGTTGCTTTGTTTGCCACCGTACGATGGAATGATGCTTGCAGGTACTACGGAGCCTGGTACCAAATAACATACTGAAGCCCATGCTGCTGAGCTAGCCCTCGAATGTCAAAGCGAATTGTTTTTTTTTCTTTTGTCATGTGTGGCCGGCCTGCGAGCCGATGTATGTAAAACACTACTTTGTTAAGTGAACTCTTGTGAGGCCATAACGCCAAGTACTTTCAATGTATTTGTTATTTCATTCCTATGGTAGTAAGTGTACATTCATGATAGTTGTGTTCCAATTATGGGTTCTTTCAAACTGTGTAAAAGCTTCCGCTAGAATGCTCTGTGTTAGGGCGAGTAGTTGTAGTTGATTTTTGATATTCTTATGTAACCCTTCTGACTGTCTGTGGTATATGGCGTCGGGTTTCAGCTAGACCTTCTGTTATATGTCATACGACGGATGGGGGTGTAACAATTTGGTATCAGAGGAACCTGAATGTCCGTGGTATATGGAGTCGGGTTCCAGCTGGACCTTCTGACTGTCCGTGGTATTTTTGATATTCTTTTGTAACACTTGTTTTGAGGAACCTGAGTGTTCAAGTGATTGCTTTTAGCAATTTGTGTGTCGCCTAATCAAGGGTTTATGCTATTATAGGAAGCTAGGAGCGGTGCTGGGCAATCGGAGCATCCGCAATCGGCGAAAAGTAGTGCACCAAGTGACTAGCCTACAACACCTCCTTTAGTAAAAACCATCAGATTGGTGGCTGAAGCAGTCTTTGCCATGATAAATGCCCAACAAGTGCAGCACACACCACCTGCTAATGAGTAAGAACCGATTAGAGTGGCAGAGCCGGGAGTGGTAGAGCGTGGGGCTGTTGATCCGGTAACACCAAGGAGAGCCACGGAGAAGCAGCTCAAGCATGTGATAAGCTTTAATCCTCCGGTATTCGATGGGATGGGAACGCCAACTCAAGCTAAGGATTGGCTCTCTATGATGAAGAGGGTCATGACCGCCACAGAAACTGCGGTGTGGCAGAAGACCATAATAGCGACCTTCCTATTGGATGGTGAGGCAAGGATATGGTGGGACGAGTTGGAGGTTCATCTCTTAGTGGGAAGGCAACTTGCTGATGTACCGATGGAGTAATTCTCAAGGTTGTTCTTGGCCAGATACCTACCTTCTGCCCAGAAGCTTGAGATGGAGAATAAGTACCTTGGTTTGACTCAAGGAGAGAGAAGCGTGGATGAGTATCTTCATGAGTTTACTTGGTTAGGTCGTTATGCTGGTGATATATTTATTGAAGAAGAGCGGAAGACCAACCGATTTTATGAGGGCCTACGGGGCGAGCTACAGCTACTCCTCGCTGGGCCTTAGGCGCAGAGCTTCCTAGCCTTCGTAAATGCGGCTCGGTCATTGGAAAGGGTTACGAAGATATTTCAAGAGAAGAAGGACCCAGGGGAAAAGAGGTCAGAGTTCAAAGCACCGAATTCAAAGTCTGGTTTCCGTAGATGGAACAAGAAGCTGAAGACTTCAAGCTCATCCCCTTCGTCTAGTGCGACGTGGGCAAGCACAAGTCGAGTCCCAAGAGCGTGCTACAACTGTGGAAAGGTGGGACATTTTGTACGTGAGTGTTGGAGCGGACGTTCAAAGTCCGAGAAGTGGCATGGAGCAACATATGAAGAAAAGGGGAAGGCAGCGGAGTCGATCGCATCCCACCATGCTCCAGCCTAGCCTAGAGTATACAACCTTTGTCTGTAAGAGGCCATTAAGCAAGCTGACATGGTGACAGGTATGAGTTAAATTATTACTGTTTAGCTTTTGTAGTTGTTACCTTTTTACATGTTAACTTATAAATGTTGGTGCTAGGCTTTGTGTTAGTTTTCGATAGTCCGGTGAGAGCCCTGTTTGATACGGGAGCTTGGCATTCCTTCTTGTCTGATAGATTCATATCGCGCATCAGAGTTCCTTCCTTGATGGCAAAAGACAAGTTGGATGTGCTGTTTCCCAATGGGTGCTCAAGTGCTCGGATAGAGTCTGTGTGGTAAAGTTACGGATCGGGGATAAAGAGTTTGATTTGCAAGCATCGGTGCCGCCGTTAGTGGATTTTGATGTAATCTTTGGAATGGTCTGGCTCTCAGAGCAACGAGCCTGCATTGATTGCAACCGAAAGGTGGTTAAGTTGGGACTGAATACTGATCGGGAGACCACGTTTGCTGGCTTGAAAGGGTCGAGCAAGATTTTAATGACAGCTCTTCAAGTGATTAAGGAAGTTCGGTTTGGGGCAAAGCTGTTTGTCACTTTAGTGCAGGCTTCAACGCCTAAACCTAGTCTGGGCAGTATTGCAGTGCTGTCCGAGTATCGTGATGTATTCTCAGACGATCTCCCGGGAGCCCCTCCTCAGTGGGAGATTGCTTTTACAATTGAGCTGGTGCCGGGTGCCAAACCGGTGTCACGCTCTCCGTATCGGATAGCGCCTAAGGAGATGGCGGAGCTGAAGGTGCAACTGCAAGAATTATAAGAGCAAGGGTATGTGCATCCAAGTTTGTCGCCTTGGAGCG
This sequence comes from Platanthera zijinensis, assembly GCA_039513925.1. Classification (NCBI taxonomy): domain Eukaryota; kingdom Viridiplantae; phylum Streptophyta; class Magnoliopsida; order Asparagales; family Orchidaceae; genus Platanthera; species Platanthera zijinensis. The sequence continues at coordinate 166,378,682 of CM077083.1, read as the reverse complement.
CACCGGTCCTCTTCATTAAGAAGAAAGATGGGAGCTTGCGACTCTGTATCGACTATCGGGAGTTGAACAAGTATACGGAAAAGAATAAGTATCTGATCCCAAGGATTGACGATCTATTTGATCAGTTGGTTGGGTAACGGTATATTCGAAGCTAGATCTGAAATCCGGATACTACCAGCAAAAGATAAGGGAGAGTGACATCCCAAAGACAGCGTTCAGCACGCGGTTTGGACATTACGAGTTTACGATCATGCTGTTTGGGCTGACCAATGCACCATCCGTGTTTATAGATCTAATGAACAGGACGTTCAGAGAGTACTTGGACCATTTCGTGATAGTATTTATCGATGACATCTTGGTGTACTCGCGGTGTGAGGATGATCCCTATAAGCATCTGTATATGGTATTGGAGACGTTGAGGAAGAATCAGTTGTATACTAAGTTTTCAAAGTGTGAGTTCTGGTTATCCTCAATAGCGTTCCTTGGTCATATTGTTAGTGGTGAAGGGATAGCGGTGGATCCGGCGAAGATAGCGGCGATTATGAAGTGGCCAATGTTGACTTCGGTGGCGGAAGTCTGGAGCTTTCTTGGGCTTGCCGGCTACTATAGGCGCTTTGTAGAGAACTTCTCGCGGATAGTGCTACCACTCACGACGTTGACAAGGAAGGATCAAAAATTTGTGTGGACGCTGGAGTGCGTGCAGGCTTTTTAAGAATTGAAGAGGCGGTTGGTCACGACGCCTATTTTGCATTCGCCGAGTGGGTCCGAAGGGTTTAAAATTTATAGTGATGCTTCAGGCAGTGGTTTGGGTTGTGTTCTGCTATAGCATGGGAGCGTGATTGCTTATGGATCACGATAATTGAAGGTTCATGAGAGAAATTATCCATTCCATGACTTGGAGTTAGCGGCCGTGATATTTGCTCTTAAGATGTGGAGGCACTATCTATACGGTATGAAGGTCGATATCTGCACTGATCATAAGAGCATGAAGTATTTGCTAGATCAGAAGGACCTGTACATGAGGCAGCGGAGGTGGATGGAGTTCCTGGGGGACTAAGCTTTCAAAATACATTATGTGCCCGGGAAAGAAAATGCAGTGGCAGATGCGATGAGTCGTAGGGTACCTATGCATGCCAACTGGTTGGCGGTGCATGATGAGAGTTTGGTCCGTGATTTGGAGGCATTGGAGATCTCCTGCGTTGACAAGCAGTCTAGTATCGAGTAAATTTTGTGTTGGACGGAGGTGCAGTATGACCTAGCTGATAGGATTCGGCGGGCTTTGGTTCAGGATAGCAGTATGAAGCCGATCTTGGATGAATCGTTGGATAGGTCAAATTCCCAATTTGCGGTTGAATATGGACTGCTAAGGAAGGACGGTCGCCTATGCATCCCTAGTGCAGATAATCTTAGGGAGGAGTTGATGTACGAGGCTCATCTTACCAAGTACTCAATCCACCCGGGAAGCACGAAGATGTATAGGGACATGAAGAAGTTGTTTTGGTTGTCAGGGTTGAAGAAGGATGTAGCACTTTATGTGGCGAAGTGCCAAACTTGTGCCTTGGTGAAGGCGGAGTGCCAGAAGCCCGGAGGTTTCTTGAAGTCCTTGCCTATCCCGGAATGGAAGTTCGGCGACATTTCCTTTGATTTTGTGCATGGTTGGCCAAGGTCGCACAAGGGAAACGACGTCATCTAGGTAGTCGTAGATAGATTGACAAAAGTGTCGCAGTTCATCCCGAATAGGAAGGAAGATCCGGTGGATAAGTTAGCCAAGCTCTATGTGGATAATATTATACAATTGCATGGTGTGCCCCGCAGTATTGTTAGTGACCGAGACGGACGCTTCACGTCAAATGACTGGAGGTTGGTGCATAAGTTGTTGGGAACTAAGATGAGTTACAGCACAACCTTTCATCCGCAAACGGATGGTCAGACTGAAAGGGTCAACAGGATGATGGAGGACATGCTCCACATGTACGTCTTGGATTTCGTAAAACAGTGGGAAGATCACCTGTACATGGTAGAGTTTGCATACAATAACAGTTATCAAGCGAGTATTGGAATGACGCCTTTCGAGGCCCTATATGTGAGAAGGTATCGCAGGCCATTGTCTTGGTTGGAGACAGGCGAGTCAAAGTTATACAAATGTCAGGCAGTGGAAGACTCCATTTCAATGGTACGTACGATTCAGGAATGGTTAAAGATCGCTTAGGACAGGCAGGCAAAATACTATTATGCCAAGCATAGGAATGTGGAGTTCAGTGTTGGCGAATGGGTGTATTTGAAAATCAAGCCGTTCAAAGGTGTCTCGCGGATTCGACGCTTGAAGAAGTTGAGTTCGAGATACCATAGACCGTTTGAGATCCTTGACTATATTGGCGATGCAGCGTATTGATTGAAGTTGTCGGTGGAGTTGAGTGGGCTACACGATGTATTCCACGTATAGGTATTGCAAAAGGTGGTACAAGAGCCTTCGCAGGTCGTTGCGGTTAATCAAGTGCCGATTGATAATGGGTTGACGACAAAAGTCAAGCGAGTTCAAATTGAATACTTTGAATTCAAACGGCTCCGCAATAAGGAAATTTGAATGGTTACGGTTCGTTGGGATAACTGTGGACGTGAGGAGCTTTCTTGGGAGCGAGCGCAGACTATGATGGAAGAACACCCAGAATTATTCGACTCAGGTAATATTTAAATTTTTTTGTATAACTTTACATAATTTTGTGGACGAAATTCTTTAAGGGGGAGATTTGTAACGCCCCGAAACTCAAAAGTGAAACGGGCGGTGTTTGAACCAAGTTCGGGTCTTGGTAGGGTGAACACGGCCTGTGACACGGGCGTGTCATATGGTCATGTCGTGCTTGGGTCGACGAGTTGAGGTTGACAAGCGTTGAGTGCTAAAACACGGCCTGGGACACGGGCGTGTCCTAGAGCGTGTCAGGCACACGGCATGGGACACGGGCGTATAACATAGCCGTGTAGTTCTCTGGAAAGTTTGGTCCTGTGTCGAATGAGGGACACGGCCCGGAACTCGGGCGTATACTAGTTAACACGGGCGTGTCAAGTCTGACACGGGCGTGTCGCCACCCGTGTCCACTATGGGATGTTACGGTTGGCGTAGCGGTTATTTGCGAAACGGCCCCTAGTCACGGGCATGTCGAGGACCCGACACGGGCGTGTCAGGTTGGGACACGGGCGTGTCCCAACCCGTGTTCTTTTCTGTGCTCGATATTTATGGCTGGATTGAGGCACACGGCCTTGTACACGGCCGTGTGTAAAGCCGTGTTCAGCCCAGGATTGAGAAATTTTAGGCTAATCTGAGCTGTTCGTTTTCTTTAAATACAATTTGACGGCCCAGATGAGATCCTATTGTGTTAAGATCGGGAATAAAGGATTAATCCCTCATTTTCCTCCAAAATTCTCTCTTTTTAAGAAGTTAGAGAGAGAAGAGAGCAAGGAAGAAGGAAGGGAGGAATCCGGCTGCCAGCGGAGCATCGGAGCACCAAATTGAGAACCGAGACCAGATCCGTGGAGAGAATTCCCTTGCAAAGCCTTCCATCTGGCTAGTTTCTCATGGCACAAAAGCGGACTTCAAGGGTAACGATTCTCCACTTGGATATGTGAAGTCCTTTTCTTTTCTGCATAGGAAACCCGCTCCTGCGAGTGTGCGGTGAGTTCGTGGTGTTCCTTGGGATAGATGTGAATAGTCCCCCTTGTGTTGCATATAGAATCCGAAATCGAAGTACGAACTTAGGCATTGTGTGTGAAGCCTACCCGGACGTGGTTGTATGGATCGGTGATGTTGCATATTGTATGGATTGCCGGAGAAGACTCCATGCTTTGTGTTTTCGGGTTTCTACGCGGTAGATTGCAGCAGGGATCCTTGGGGATTAACTCCAAGGCGCACCCGAAAAACTGGGCAGAAATGTAATTCTGCTAACTTGGCGGCTGGGGAGCCAGCCTTGAACATAACTAGGTTATGTGATGTTTAGAAATGAATTAGGATCCGGGTGAATCTTGGCCCGCACGTACGTCTTAAAGTGACTAGGCGGAGTGAGCAACGGGCAAGTGGAAACGGACCTGGGCTATGCGGTTCGGTGCTAGAGGCCCTAAAGTGGAACTGTCCGTTGGCATAGTCGGGAGTCTTTGACTGCGGTCAGAAAGACTGAAAATGCTCACAATGTTTGCCATCCCAAGGATGGTGATGAAGCCACGGAATTGACCGGATTTACCGAGAATGTGCCCTAAGTGCACGAGGTGTTTGGTCGGGCGAGCCTACACTTGTGGAGAAATATACTTATGCACTTAATTGTTTTGCTGGGCTAATGAAATGCAGGGAAGGAGCACCGTCGTCCCAAATAAGGGGTGGGTCATTATAATTTGGTCAACTTTAGTTGACCGTTGCTTTGTTTGCCACCGTGCGGTGGAATGTTGCTTGCAGGTGCTGCGGAACCAAGTACCAAATAGCGGGCTAAATCCCAAGCTACTGTGCTGGCCCTCGAAGGCCAAAACGAACTGTTATTTTATTTCTATCATGTGTGGCCGGCCTGCGAGCCGATGTCTGTAAAACACTATGTTGTTAAGTGAGCATTTGTAAGGCCATAAGGCAAAATACTCTATTGTGTATTTATTATAGTTCATTCCTGTAATGAATAGTGGACATTCATGCTAGTGTTGTGCAATTTTGGGTTCTCTTAAACTTTTATAAGCTTCCACTAGAATGCTCTGTGTTAGGGCGAGTAGTTGAGTATTTGGTATTTTTATGTAACCCTTCCGACTGTCCGTGGTATACGGCGTCGGGTTTTAGCTGGACCTTCTGTTATATGCCATACGATGGATGGGGTGTTACAATTTGGTCAGCACATGTATGTACGTCATCGTTATAACATAAAAGAACACGGGTTGGGACACGCCCGTGTCCCAACCTAACACGCCCGTGTCGGGTCCTCGACACGCCCGTAACCAGGGGTCATGTCAAAAATAACCGCCACACCAACCATCATATCCCATAATGGACACGGGTGGCGACACGCCCGTGTCAGACTTGACATGCCCGTGTCAACCAGGCCGTGCACTCCTAGCACCACGTCCCAGGTTTTAAACCCGAGAAGGACACGGGTTGTGATACGGGTAAGGACACGCCCGTGTCACCCCTGACACGCCCATGTCAACACTGTTCAAAACCGTGTTTCCTGCCATGTCCCTCACTGGACATAGCCGACCAACACAGAGAAAGACACGGCCTTAGACATGCCCGTGTCCCAGGCCGTATGCCCCTAATTAGGCACCAAAAATTTATTAGGACGCGACCGGTTCGTCTACGATTTTCGGGGCGTTACAAGAAGTATGTGGATGAGACACATAAAGAACTGCAGTTCCAGCTTGCTCAAGAAATTAAATCCATCAGATTTGAAGTAAATATGAACAAGAAAGAGATGACAGATTGCTTCCACAAGGGAGGTAATGTTGTAGTATATCTGGCTACACAACAACAAGAAATGAAGACTGAAATTGAAGACATTACAATCAAGCAAGGTTATATTCTAGAAAATCAATTCAGGTAAAATGAAAATCTCAAGGACTCACATACTAAAATTCTCAATAAAATTGTAGGTATAACCACTCATGTGAAAGATGAACTTTCTAAATAAATTAAAGATGATCTAGCAGCTGTCCACTCAGCCATTAAAGCTTCTCAAAAGACTATTTCTGATCATCGGACTAAATTCAAAGCCTACTACAAAGAAGGTACTGAATATCTGGCTGATCAAGTAAGGTTTCAAAAGAATGATTTGAGAGATCATATAGCCAGAGAAGTCATAAAGGGGGAAAGGAAATTAGTCAAAGCTAGCTTTGATCTTGCTAAATGGGTTTCTAATGGATTTCCACCCCTGTGTGATGAAGATAACACTACTGAATCTGGTGTTCAATCAGATCATATTGAAGGTGTTCAGCAGGAAATTGCACAGGTTATCTATCCTCTAGCAGATTTTGAAACAGTAAAGCAGGAAGTTCAGAAAATGTATAGCCCTTCACAGGAGGTATAGAATGTCATCATTGACAAAGTTGAAATGTCTGTAGCTGCTATGGAAGCTCAGAAAGAGGCCCAGCTTTCTAAGAAATGATTTAGAGAACAGGAAGAATCGAAGCCTAACTTTGAGCAGTGGAGTCCTACTTCTAGGAACATTATTCTTACTGTCTGGAAAGCTGTGAAAGATATGATGCATGATAGAGGCAAGTGATACTCTGAACTAGAATGGAATAAGTATTTGGCAAGGCAAGAAGCCATACTTCAGTTCAGAAGGAATGCCAAAGCTGGGAAGTTACCTGCTAATACTCTGGACCCTAGCAAGTACTTTCCTAAGCCTTTTCATTACTCTGAAATGCAGAATTAAGGATGAAGAGCACAAAAAGAAGGATCAGAAAGGGAAGAAGCCAGCTGAAGATACTGAAGCAACTGTGCAAGCTAAGATCAAGTCTTGCAAAGGAATAATAATCAAGGAACCTAGTCAATCTTATGATAGATAGGCTAGTATGTAGAGCAATGTAATCTTTCTGTTCTATTAAGAAATCTGTAAAGCTAAACAATTTTCTGTTTAATGAATGATAACATTTTCAGTGTTAACATTAGCTGTTATTTGTGTTTTTATGTTACCCTGCTGTGAAATGTATGTACACATATTTTTTTCTTTATTTTATCATGTGTGGTGTATATCATTGACTATGGGTTATGACTTCTCCAAATAGAGAGAGATTGTTGGGTACACTGGAATTTGTGTACTAGATTTGGAGAAGCCTCTCTGTACTCAATGATATACATCAATTTGTATTTGATGGGATGTTGAGTTTCAGTGTGCGGGTTTAGAAAATGCAGGAAAATTTCTAAGTACAAGTGTCGACACTTGTAAGGAATTGTGTCAAAACCTGAAGCAGGCTTGTGTTGACACCCAGGAATTATGTCGACACCTGAAAAAGGAGCTGTGTCGACACCCAGGAATTGTGTCGACACCTAAAGCAGGAGCTGTGTCTACACCAGGGAATTGTGTCGACACCTGAAGCAGGAGCTGTGTCGACACCCAGGAATTGTGTCGACACCTGAAGCAGGAGCTGTGTCGACACCCAGGAATTGTGTCGACACCTAAAGCAGGAGTTGTGTCAACACGCAGGAGTTATGTCGACACCAGAAGCAAGGCATGTGTCGACACCTAGGAATTGTGTCGACACCTGAAGAAGGAGCTGTGTCGACACACGGGACTTGTGTCGACACACACTCAATGCCATCTATCTACAATAGTTATACTGAGTCTGAAAGGCTTGTGTCGACACACAGGACTTGTGTCGACACACACTCAACAATGTCTGGACATACACTGAACGCTATCTGTCAGCATCAACTATGTCGAGACCAGGAGCAGTTTTGTCGACACACAGGACTTGTGTCGACACATACAACAGAAGCTGTGTCGAGAAGATATAGAATGACTGTGTCGATATATTGGAAGCTGTGTCGACATCATCAAGAATTGTGTCGGCACTTGGTCTATTTGTGTTGACACATTTGAAGTAGTTTGCTGACAGTGCACTGCTGAGAAAGAATTTGAAGGAAGGGTCAGTTGTCACGACCGAGGACTTGACAACTATCATAAGTAATAAGACTAACACGCCTGCCAGTGCTGTCAGAAGGCTGTTATAACCAGATCAGCCGGTAATCATGGATGAACTCTATATAAAGGGCTGATCCATAATAACCAGAAGAAGAATAGAAGAGAATAAATTATATAGATCCTGAACAAGTATTGGAGAGCAAGAGGCTGACCCAGAAGTAGGCAGATCCTGAACAAGTCTGCAAGAAAGATTCTGATCTGATTCTGAATTTAAAAAGAAAGCTGATTGAAGATCAACTTCAACACCAAGTAAAGATCAACCTTATTTTGTTCAAATTCAAGAAGCTTTGAAGAAGCTAAGTCAGGTTGGATCTGAAGTGTTCAGTCATTCAAGAACTGATCAAGAAGCTCTCACCCTTTTAGATCTCAATCTGGGTGAAATTTCTATTTCTTTAAATAAACTTTTTCTTGTAAGATCTTATATAGATCTGAATTGTAAGCCTGTAATTATAAATGCTGAGGTAGGGCTGAGTGCCTGAGGTGTAGGACTGGTTAAAGTCTGAGTTGTAGGCTTGGAGATAAAGGCTGAGGTAGGGTTGTTGCCTGAGGTAGGGTTCTTGGAAAGAATCTGAGGTAGGACTTGAAGAAGTCTGAGCTGTAGGAACCTATCAGGTTCTGAGTTGTAAGATCTGTTGACTTGAGATAGTGGAAGGAAGTTTGACTGAATCTAGTTCTCTACTAGATAGGCGAAGGGGGGAAAGTGGATGTACCCATAAATTGGGGAACTACTATAAATCTTGTTGTGTTGTGCTGTGTTTATTTTTCTTGAGAACTGTGATTTTATATGATGTGTTATAACTTGGTAATTGCCTAAATAGTTAAAAAGATTAGAACTTATTCACCCCCCCCCCCTTCTAGGTGTCTAGGCTCTTGAAATCAAATCTTTCAAGCACGTCCCGAAGGACCAGCAACATGAGGAGGCGGGACTTGAGGAGCCATTGCAGCGCACTACTACTACTACAAGGCGTCAGGTTGATAAGAGTTTTGTTTAGCTTCTGTATGATAGTGTATTAGAGAGAGATTTTGAGCTTTTACTATTAAACATGTACCATGCTTAAATCTTTGTTACTCTTACTGATTTTGTGTCTCATTATAGACCATTTCGTTTTATATACTATTATAATTGTGTATTTGATTATATTACTTCTACTCTCATTGGCCATGTGTATGATCGTACCTGCCGGCAGGGTCACCATATTGTGGTGGTGATCAACTCGTAAATTAGTATCATTGCAATGCGACGGTCCTGGGCATAAAATATTTCCTTTACCGTGCTCAATTACTGGGAGGAGGGGATTTAACACGAGGTGTTAGCCCCCTGTCAATGATATGTGTTGGTATGACGACCTTACCTATTGTAATTTGGCGAAGACTGATTGCCATAGGGGGTAGGCCCCTAGCGATAGAATGTGTATACATGGAGACCTTACCTATTGTAATTTGGTGAGTATTAAACGCCAAGGGGGGCAGCCCCCTGTCGATGGCATGTGTTGGTATGGTGACCTTACCAATTATAATTTAGCGAAGACCGATCGCCGTAGGGGGTGCCTCCCCTAGCAATAGCATGTGTAGGCTTGGTTACCTTTCCTACTGTAATTTATCGCGGGCCAACCACCATGTGGGGAAGTCCCCTAGCGATGACAGGTGTAGGCCTAGAGACAATACCTATTATAACTTAGTGAGGACTAACCGTCAAGGGGTCAGGCCTCAAACAATAACAGGTGTAGGTCTGACGACCTTACATATTGTAATTTGGGGAGTACCGACCGCCAAGGGCGTCAGGCCCCTGGTAGTAGCAGATGAAGGTCTGACAATCTTTTATATTGTAATTTGGTGAGTACCGAGCGCCAAGGGTGGCTGGCCTCTGGCAATGATAGGCGTGTGTCTGACGACCTTACCTATTTTAATTTGGCGAGGGCCTATCGCCAAGGGGGCAGGTACCTGGCGATGGCAGGTTCAGGTCAAGCGACCTTACCTATTGTAATTTGGCGAGAACCAACCGACAAGGGGGCAGTCCCCTGGTTATGATAAGTGTAGGTCTGTTGACCTTAACTATTGTAATTTGGGGAGGATAGACCACAAAAATGGGCAAGCCCCTTGCGATGACAGGGGTAGGTTTGGCGACCTTACCTAATATAATTTGCCGAGTACTGGCCACCAAGGGGGAGGGGGTGGGGGCATGCCTTAATAATGTCAGTTGTAGGTTTGGTGACCTAACCTATTGTAATTTGGTGAGTACTGGCCGACAAGGGGGGCTGGGCCCTGGCGATGGTAGGTGTAGGTCTGATGACCTTACCTATTATAATTTGGCGAGGACCATTCACCAAGAGAAGCAGTCCCCTGGCGATGGTAGGTGTAGTCCTGACAACCTTACCTATTGTAATTTGGCGAGAAACAACCACCAAGTGGTGTAAGCCCCAAGCAATGCAGGTGTAGGTTTGTAGACCATACCTATTGTAATTTGTTATTCTATGAGTGGAGCTTCCCATGGTATTATTACTTCAGTGATTTCCTTCGATCTTTCCTAGCAAGCGGGTGGCCGATCCCTCACTGCCCTGGGCAGCACTGGTCGATTTAGTATTTTTCTCTGTAGGAACCGTCTCAGAAATACTTTTCGAATAAGACGTTCAATTTCCATCTTTAGTTTGATACAGTCTTCCATGTTGTGCCCTCGTCCACGGTGTAAGTCCTTCACTCGACGCATTTGTACTTGGGCAGATTTCCTTAAGATGGCATCGAGTGCAAGTCCTTCACTCGACGCTTTTGGGTTCTGATTCTGTTGGGTTCACGGTTCACCGCGACGATCATCGCTCTTTTTCTGAGGTGGTAACTGTTCTCGCTCCTTCTGCTTTGAACTTTTTTTTTGAAAAATTCACAATGTGCTTTGATTTCCTGATTCGCTGTAATACGAGCTTCGAATCGGTGTATGAAGTCCGGGAACCTAGGGACCGGTTCCCTCATCAATGTTGAGTAAGACTCGTTGGGCCCGATCCCTCCCAACAAAAGTTACACAGAAGTTGAGGGTCAATTCTTAGATCTGTCGCGCTTCAGATGTGAAGTAGCGAAAAAAGTCCTTAAGGGTTTCACCCTTGTTCTAATAGATCCCTGAAAGGTGGGAGGGAACCCAGACGATCCCGCGGTTTGCGATGAACTAGTTGACAAAAAGTTGAGATAGATTTGCAAAGTTGTAAATCCCTCCTTCATTTAGAGAGTAGAAATAGATGCGTGCTTCTCCTTTTGTGTTGTCGGGAACACTTAGCATAACAGTTGATCGGGGGTATTGTTGATCCTCCTAATGGTGGAGAATTGGTTGGCGTGCTTTAGTGGATCGTCCGTTCCGTGGAATGTCTCGATGTCAGGGGATTGAAGTCGTGCAGGATTGGATGTGTTAGGGCCTCATGAGCTAAGGGTGAGCGGTGGCGGAGAGGTTGGTGGGCCAAAGCAGCTCATCGCTTAACTTGTCTGCATTCTTCGGCGGTCATGTTTTGGATTTCTTCTCGAGTGAGCCTTCCAATTGCTTGCCAGAATCCTTCTGCTTCTAGGCGGTGGTAATGGTTAGCTTCAGTCTCTCCAGTCAGATGGACTAGGTGCATTGAGTTGGTTGTGTTGGAGAATTCTTCTCCAAGTAAGCGGTGCTTGCGAGCGAAGCGCTCTGCAGGAGGGTGATTCAGAGTTGGCTGAGACGAATTGCTTTTCTATCTAGCGCATACGTTCTTCCATTGTTGTGATTGGTGCGTTCTCAGTCTTTGGTGAGAGGCATGTTGACAGGTTGACTAATTTCATCCTAGGTGCACGTTTTTGGCCTGGGTACATGTACGTTTTATTCCCGGATGCACGTTTTTTCACTTGGGCGCACCTTTTTTCTATCAGATGCATGTTTTTTCACCCGAGTGCTTTTTTATTTGCCAAGGAGCATGTTCTTAAATTCGAGCCCGTATTTTTCACCCGAGTGCGCGTTATTCGCTGGAGAAAAAAATTACATAGTGAGAAAATACACGCCCCGTTGAAAAAACATGCGTCAGGGCAAAACATGTGCCCTTACAAAAAACACATGATAACTTCTTAAAAAGAAGTTATTTAAATTCATTATTCTCATTTTTAATCAATTATAATAGATAAATATTTAAATTAAAAAAATAACATAAGATTAAATTGTATTTGGTTTAAGTTGAATATTATCTTCATTTTTCTATTTTTTAATTGTAAAAATGTTGAAGAAATTTGACTTGGAAAAGTGAAGTCAGTTAAATTTAATTTTCTGAAAAACTTGTTGCAAAGTTATTGCAACAAGGCAAAAATGAATTTCAAAGTTTGAATTTAAAATTTTACACCAAATACAAATTTGAAAAGAGGGGTGTCAGTTCTATTATGAAAGGCATTAATAGGGAGCGAAATACCATCTGAGAGAGGAGGATCTATAAGGAAAGAAAGGGATTCTATCTTAACTAGGCAGAAATTAAATTCCATTGGAGGGAATTAGAGAGGGCGGCTAGGGAATACACGTATGATGGAGAAGAAGACAGCTCTTGGGTAAAATTTGAAACGATTTCTGGTGCAATGTTATGAATTTTGATCATCATGTTTAATAAGATCTTTCTATTTGTGTGGTGTTTTCTACAAGTATGAACTAATAATATCTCAAAGTCTTGTGTGATGAGGAGTGATGATGGATTTTTATAAACTTTATGTATGTTCGATGATTTATTTTTATTGGATTTATGAATTGAACTAGATAGTGAAACTTCGATTCTTCATTTTTATTACGTTTCAAGAATTGGGATGGGAAAAATGTAAATATTTGAATGAAGATTTTCTTATCTCGTTTTTAGATTCGAGAGAGGATAAACGTCGGCATTTCATCAAATTTTTTTTTATATTTTCACCCCGTGTCAAGATTCGAGAGAGCAGATGCGTAAATATTACATAAATTAAGTAGCGTAGAAGAGAAAAATAGATTTCTTTTTCTTGCTAGCAACATTGATTTTCATTATTCATGATATTCTTACATTCTGTCGAAGTTAAAGATGACAAGGGAATGAAGAAATATGTGGATTTTCGATAATGAGAGATAAGAATTTCCACTCTAAAATCATTACAAGATAATTTAATTAAACATTTTTATAAGACAATTCTAAATATTCATCACAATATACATAGGAAATCGGAATACAACTCTTACAAAATGATAAATAAATATTTCTAGGAAATCGTCATTTTGTTTTATTTGAGTTAAATTCATTTTCAAAAACCCACTCTATTGAATGATCTTGAATTTTAAAAAAGGTTATACTGGTATTTGTGAACATTAGATTAGTTACTTTCTCGTGAGAATGATCTTATATTTTATTACTTAATCTGACATGTGTTCTTGCATATATTATATACATCTTTTTTCAGGTGTATCAACACGCCCGAGAGATAAATGTGCGGTCGGGCAAACAATGTGCGATCAGACGAAAAATGCATGATCAAGCCCGCGCTCGGGAAAAAACATGCGCTAGGAGAAAAAAGGTGTGCCCGGGTGACAAAATGTGGGCCCAGGCAAAAAACATGTGTCAGAATGAAAAATGTGCGTCCCGGGAAATACATGCACTCGTGCCAAAAAAGCTAGCCTGGGAGAAAAACATGTGTCCGGGCAAAAAACGAGCTCCCTTGCGAAAAATATGCCTTAGCGAGATATGTGTCCTTGTGCGAAAACACGCGCCCAGGTGAATAAACTCCTACCAAAATGAGCAGACGTAGATCAATATAAAGATTGTTGCGGTTTATTCGAGGCTCCTATAGGCCGGTCGAGATAGCACCGTCTTAGCCCGGGAGCAGTCGAGCTCGCAGTCAGTCATTGAGAAATGAGACGGTGGGCAAGACATTTTTTTAACATGGAAAACCCCAGATATGAGTGAAAAATAATATGATCGGGACCGTGCCGACTATACTTCCACTATCTGCTGGTTAGTGTTGTACAAGACATAATAGAGAAGACAAGGGCGACATGTCACTCCTCATTACAACTTGTAGGGGGGAGAGAGAAGCACGTTCAGAGGGTTGCATGCCATCGCGCACAAAGCAAAGTACTTTTTTTGTTGGGGTGGGGAGAAGCACACTCGGAGGGCCATCCATGAACCACGCGGTCGTATGCGGAGGGCTGGCTGCAGCCCTCATTGTTGCATGTGGAGGGTCGGCTACGACCCTCTCAGCCATGCACAGAACTGCAACTGTTAGCAAGCTTCGGTCGCACGGGTTGCACGTGGCAATGCTTGCTTGGGGCGCGCCCGGCCTCGCACATGCAGGGTGTGGGAGGCATTGTGCGAGCACGGGGAGAGGGAGGCCCGCACTCCCGGGGCACTAGTGGCCTTGCGAGGTGGACACAACCTCTTGTGTGTCGAGGCGCATGCGTGGCCTTGCGTCCGCACAATGGTGTGAGGTGGTGCGATCGCACACATGCGCGTGTGCGATACAACGATGATTGCGGTTATGGCGCTAGTGGGGTTGACTTTGGCCAACCCCACTTTCTCAATCAAAGGGGTAGGTGCTTTTGCTATCAGTTGTCCGGATTCCCCATGATATTAGGGGGACCCTATAATTTGCCCTCCATATTCCCGGAGTCCTCGGCTCTTTCATAAGAGAAGTGAAAAATGTTTTTCCCATTGTGAGCGCTGAAACTGTGGAGGCAAGTCGTCCGACGTAGTCGTGTCGAAGGTTGGTGTTTGGTTGGCAAAATCTTGCAGCTTAGTGCAGGTTCCAAAGTCATTGCTTGGCATTTGCATTCTTCCCGGAGGTAGTCACTATTAGGGGTTTGACCCTTTGCTTGGTGGAGCATAAGCTTAGTTGCAATGTTGTTAGACTCTGCATTAGGTACATTGATGAGTGCTATGATGTTGACGTTGAGGAATAGCGTCAGTGTTTTGTATCTTGTACTCTTTCCCCCTTTAGTGGTGTATTTATATTTGTGCCATTGTTTTTGTATTGATGTGGTTGTATCGTTTTGGACATTTTTGCACTTTGTATTGCTATTATAGAGTCTTGAATGCTTTTTACTTATTGTATAGACATTTGTGGATTTTTCCAACATATGGCATTACCCGAGTAATTATTTGCAGTTGTGTGTTGGTGCTGTTATTTTGTGCGCGACTTAATTTTGATTTTGAGTTTACTTTTTAGATGCCAACAACGTACGGACGAGACCTTGGCGATGTCATAATATACTATGCAGATGAAGGGAAAACACTTCGAGCCGGGATAGTGGGAGGTCAAGGCCACAGTGTTATGGGGTGTCCTTGATTGTGACAGTGAAGGGAAGACCTTTGAACCTGGGAAACTATGAGAGGGGAAGGCCCTGACAATGTTGTGACCTACTACAAGGGCGTAGGGAGGATGCTTCGAGTTGTGATAGTGGGAGGTCGTTAGGGGGCTAGCCCTGCTAAATGTTGGTTCCTTTGGAAAGGCCGGTGTTTAAACTGAAAATCGGTCTCTGTGGAATTCGGGACCCAAGTAGGGGGCAACTTGCACCTACTTCTCCCAAGCGAGAGCACTTGGCTAGTCTCGCGAAACTAAGGAATAGACCATGGGCTGCAGCGCGGAGGTCCCACCACACACCCGAAAGATTTTAGAGCGCTTCCCCTCCCTAGCCAATGTTGAGCTAGGCACCTTGGGGGAAGAATAAAGCCTGAATCTCCCCCTTCTACAAGATACCTTAAGGGTCTATTTATAGTTTTTCGAGTCTGGTCTGCTGGTAGCGGAATTCCGCCTTCCGGTTTTACTAAGTGCACCCCAAAGTGGTTTTCCAACAGTCAAACTCTGCTGTTTGAAGGGGCTATTAGCATGACAAAATGGGCATCATGGGTGTGGCGAGTGCCTGGTGAAGCGAGCACTCGCCACTCACCCTGATCCTGGATTTCGCCCTAGGGAGTTGATCTCGCCCTAAGGGGGCTTGAACTCTCCCTTGGAGGGCTAAACTCGCCTCTGGGGGTCTGGTCTCGCACTTGGGTAGTTGCGCACGCCCCTAGAGGGCTGAACTCTCCTCCAGGGGTTTGGTCTCTCCATTAGATAAGTAAGGTCCTTTAGGCCCTCCTCGGTCGTCTTTGGTCTCGACGAATTACGGGTTATACAACCTTAGTCTTCATTTGGGATACTTAAACACTATATTATGGATAGGTCGGAGTCTCCTCCTGGGATATTTGAACACTCTATTTGAGAGAGGTCAAAGTCTCCGCCTGGGATATCCAAATACTCTATTTGAGAGAGGCCAGGGTCTCCTCCTAGGATACCCGAACATTATGTTTGGGAGAGGCCAGAGTCACCGCTTGGAATATCCAAACACTCTTTTTGGGGAGCCTAAAGTCTCCGCTTGAGATATCTAAATACTTTGTTTGGGAGAGGTCGAAGTCTCCACTTTGGGATACCCAAACACTTTATTTTGTAGAGGTTTTTTTATCTCCGCTTGGGATATCCTAACACTCTGTTTGGGAGAGGATATAGTGTCCGCTTTTGGGATATCTGAACACTTTGTTTGGGAGAGGTTAGAGTCTTCATTTTGGGATATTCAAACACTAGTTGGGAGAGGCCAGAGTCTCCGCTTGGAATATCTGAATACACTATTGGGGGGGGGGCAAACAGTAAAATTGAAAATGTCATTGGTTGCTTGTATATATGTCTAGAAACTCGTGACTTGTTTATATGGATTCTGAAAAACATGAAAGGTAAGTAAAGAAGTTGGATGACCTAGACGTTTCATGGGCAGAGACAATCTCTTCTTTAAGAAAGTTGCCCTGGGGATTTCCTCCTTCTGGATCTTTTATGACTTGTTGATTCAGGGTCCATGGTATGGAGAAATTTTCCAAGAAGTCCCAGTCGAACAAATCGTTCGATTTCTGCCTTCAATCGTGAAAAATCTTCTTTTTTATACCCGTGACCTCAATAATAATCGCAGTACTTGGATTGGTCTCCAGAGTTTTGTGTAAGAGCCTTCAACATCTGAAGAGAAGGATGATCGTGGATGATGAACAATACTTCCATTCAAGAGGTATTGAGTGGGGTGAAAGTTTGATGCTAGTGGTGCCCCTTGGCTTGGCAGGAGTCGCCGTAAAGCTTATCATTCCTCTTTAGTATCACTAATGGGTCATGTTCCCACTTTCTTTTTAGATTGCCTCTAAAATTTTGTTGATGAGCTTCTATTACTTTGTTCGCAGCTCTTTGGGCTTCGATGCTGTGAAAAAGTTCGGGGTAGCTGGAAGATTAATTTAGAATTGAAAGGAAAAAACATATATAGTCTAGACAAAAGAAGTAATTTGTGAAATCAACTAGACAGAATCGGCGGGAGAGATGCTATGAGGAAGAAACCATCAGGCTGGTGAGCAACGTCGGTGTTAACATCAGCTATTCTAGGCAAGTGAGCAATATCGGCGTCGGGCCTGGAGGAAGACAGTTTGAGGCGATATTTTTGGTTTTGGCGCCGTCTAGCTTCGTGGAATCCAGGCAAGAAGAAATGACGAGTAATCGAAAGGTACCGCCTGGGAGGTGGGGAAAGGAGGTTTAGGGTTTCAAAATATAGGGTAACGAGAAAATGGAGTCATGGGGAGGAAATCTGGTGTGCTCCCGATAGGCTGAACGAGAACTTAAAAAATTAAGTATTATTTTATAAATTAAGGAGGGGTCACAAGGAGGAAATCGGGTTTCGTAATTTGATGATGCTCCCACACCGCGCTAGGCAATTAATCACTTATGACAAATTGAGGAGTGACAAGCTGAAATGTTCCTTCTCCTTGAGAAAATGTTTGGACAAAAACACCACTATCATTGAATATATGATTGACATGACAACTGTTGCGGATCGCTCAAGGCTCTGGTAGACCAGACTTAATTGAACCACCTTAGACCGAGAGCGGTTGAACGCTCAAACAACAAAGAAAATAGGAAGCTGAAAAGATAAATTTTTAACGTAGAAAACTCATCAACTGAGTGAAAAACAACGTGGTCGATCTGTGTGGACCAAGCTCCCACTATTTTCTAGTTTTTGTACATGTATTTTTTAAAGAACTCGAGCGAGACATGCCGCCTCTCGTTACAAATGTTGAGAGAGAGAGAAAGAGTAGGGCTCAGTGGGTTATAGGACACCACTCTCAGAGTTAAGTATTTCTTCTTGTGCTGCGGTGAGTGCGACACATACTATACTCTAGTGTCTTTTGTTGATGCTTGGTAGCGGGAACAGAGTACTTTACACGTCCTGTTATCCATGGCTTATGTGTTTGTGTGATGTGCTCTGAGCGTCTAATCCTCTAATTATCTCCTATTGCACATAGATAAGTTTGGAGTGGTCGACTTGTTGTTATATGGTAGGCTAGTTGCTGAGTTGAAAGCATTGGAAACACTGTGCGCAGCACTCACCTTTGCGTAGCTGAGCTGTACTTCATGGGATCTGAAGTTGGTCTTGTAAACTACTAGCATTGGGCACATGAACTTGGGAGCACTAGTGGGCTTGGTCTGCTTACACTGAGGAGGCTTGCGGTTTGCTCAGTTGTCACACGGACGATTGACGACATATGACAATTATTAGACTACCCGCAAACTTCGAAGTGCTTAATGAATCTCGTGGGCGGCTTTAGTGTTCAAGACAGACTTCGGCGATCTTGAAGGACTTTGGCGGTTCGGACAAACATTGGCGGTCAAGACGGACTTTGGCCGTCAAGGCAATTTTGGCAGTCTAGACAGACTTTTGTTGTCAAGGAAGACTTCGACGGTCTAGATGGACTTCAGCGGTCTCTGAAGTTAGTCTCATGAACTGTTGGTGTTTGAAGAGTTCCCTCGAAGGTTGTCTGGAGAGCTGGGCATGCCAAATGAGGGCTTGGAGTAATGCGCACGAAAGGGCACTAGGATGGAATATAACATCCCATTTCTAACTAGACCCCTAAGAGCGTGTTGGAACCTCACCTTTTTTAGGGTTGATTTGAGCTAGGTTCACTATTAGGTTTGTTGACCCATTATGTAAAGCCTAGGGTCATTTTTTTTCTAAGGTTAAGGTTAGTCTTATTAGGTTTGCCTTTTGAACCTGCCTTCAGAAGACTTCAGAGGCTCAAGAATTTAGAGAAAAGCAGTTTTAAAGACTTCAGAATTTCTGTTCGACGATAGCTGTGTTGGAACACCCTATTACTATTTGGATCAGGATGACTATATTTCTATAGGGATTTTGTGTTGTGACCTCCTTGTTGTTATAAAGGTCACATAGGCTAGTTAGAGTAATCTTCAGCTCGACGCGTAGTCGACTTCAGCTCGACGCAGAGTCGATCTCAGCTCGACGCAGAGTCGACCTCAGCTCGACGTTCCATCGAACCCAGTTCTGCTTACAGAAAACACTCTCTGGCCGACGTGTGTCGTGCTCAGATCGACGTTTTACTGTGAGCTCGACGTTTTCCAGACTTCCGTCAGTTTTGAATAGGAATTCAAATTCCTTCTGTCAGACAATTAATGCTGAAGATTTATTGGCCGTTACAGCATATCTGGTGCATGGCTCAAGGAATTTTCTAAGGAATGTCTGCCTGACATTTCCTTTGAGGCATGGACATTTAAGGAAAGCATTTAATGCTGACTGCCAACGGCTATCAAAGAAAAAGGAAGAAGAAGACTCAGATATATTATTCATTCAGCTAGACAGAGATATATAGAACAACAATACAGGACTTCAGCTGCTCTCTCTCTGTGATATTGTTTTGAAAGCTCACTCACAGGAATTCTGATTGCTTCAGACACAACCATCCAACTTTCTTGGATCATCCCTTGCTGGAGCAAATCAGATCTTTGAAGACCTGTCACCCTTGTGCAGAGCTCTCCTTCCTGAACTACTTCTTGATCTCAGGGGAAGCTTTGACAACATCTACAGATCCACTTTGCTTCTCTCTACTTGTTGATAGAGAAGTCAACATCACCCCTTTTTCTTTTTCTTTCTGTACAGGGTTTTAACTCCCTTCAAAAGTTACCTTTGGTTTTGCTGAAACCTGGTCAAAATCAGCTCCTTTGGTTGTGAGAACCTGGTCAAAAACTCTCTGGTGCTCAAGACACCTGATCAACTCATCTTGAAGTGGATTCCTATCAAGGGTGATAGAAGAGTGGACTACCCAGGTTTTTGGGGAACCACTATAGCTCCTTGTGTCGTCTAGATTGCTTGTTTCTTTGTGTTTTGCTTTGTGCTGTGAATTTCTTTTTACTCTGATTATTTGCTATAGCACCATACACTAAGTAAATCTAAACTTTCTCTCCACTCAAGTTTTTATTTGCAAAACTATTTTAAATAACTCTATTCACCCCCCCTCTAGAGTTAGGATTGATCTTATCCTGCACTTTTAATTGGTATCAGAGGGAGGTTGATCATTCATACAGGCTAACACCTGGATCAAAAGATCTCTGATAAGATCATTTCTCTCAAAAGGGTTATTTCTTTTAGTTTTACTTATCTTTAAAACTCATGGCACAAAACAAGGACTTTGCTAGCACCAGACCTCCTATGTGCAATCTCTCTAAGTTTGCACTATGGAAAGCAAGGATTAAACTTTACATGAATTCATTTGATGAGGACATCTTTAATTCTGTGTTGACAGATTGTCCAAGGCCTCCCACAGAAACAAGTACATCAGCTGTTCCTCCTCCTTCAGGAACTGATGCTGACATAAAGAAGTGGAAGGCAGCAGATGCTAAAGCCATGAACATCTTGGCTCAAACCATGTCAGATGACATTTTCCAGAAAGTAGCTGAATGCAATACTACCAAAGAGATCTGGGAAAAACTTTCAGAAATTGTATCAGGTTCTGCAGATGAAAGAAAGGATAGGAGATCCTACCTTATCACCCAGTATGAGAACTTCAAAAAGGCAGAGTCTGAGTCAGTTGCTGACATGTACAACAGACTGAGCCTAATCATCAGTGAGCTTAGATCACTAGAAAAGGACATATCTCTCACTGAGATAAATGACAAGATACTGACTTGTTTCCCTAGCTCTTGGGACTCAAGAATCTGGTCAATTAAAGATGGAAGGAATGTATGTGAGTTATCCACAGAAGCTCTTCTAGGAAAGCTCAAGAGTTATGAGCAATTCATGAAGAAGAGAGAAGAAGAGCAGAAGATATCCACACCAACTGAAAAGGTTGAGAAAACCATTGCCTTCAAGGCACAGGAAGAACAACCTAAAGAAAAGGTGTTGGGAGATGAAGAGCTTATGAGCCTACTTGTCAAAAGGTTCAATAAGCTGAATAAAAAGAACTTCAGAAGATGGTCATCCAAAGACAAAGACAAGCCAAGGTATGACAGATCTACTAATAAAGATGTTATCTGTTTTGGCTGCAGGAAACCAGGACATATTGTCCCCAACTGTCCAGAAAATCAAGATAAGGACAGAAGGGACAAGAAGGAAAGAAAAGATAAAAGGAAGGATAAGGAGTCAAGGAAGCACCATGACAAGCCTTCCTCCAGCAACAGCAAGCACACCAGAAAAGGATTTGTGGCTGAATCCTGGAGTGACTCAGATGAGTCTGATTCATCATCCAGCTCTAGTGATGATGAGGATGATGCAGAAGAAAAAGGATTCTGCATGATGGCCATCAATGCATCTCAAAAGAATACTGATTCAGAGCTTGATGCTGACTACCTGTCTGATCAGGAACTTACTGAGGATCAGGTAATAGATTCATTTGATTTTAATTCTGATGAATTTAAATCTGAATTCAAATCTATGTGCATTGACTTGATTGAATCTCAAAAGTTAATTATAACTCTTAGAGAACAATTGAGTGAATGCAAATCCATTAACTCAGATAATCTTAGACTCTTAGAAGAGTTGAAGCAATGTGGGGAGGAGATAGCTTCACTGAAAGGTGAACTATCTAAGGCCAAACAATTTGAAGAAACCCTTAATGAGAGAAGTATCAAATTAATGAACATCACAAGTACAGTGAACTCAAGATTGAATGGTACACTGGGCTTGGGTGCTTCATCCAGCCAACCCATAGTGCTGACAACTCCAATCAAATTTACCAGTGACAAAGGTAAAGGAGTCTTGATAGTGGCTAGGAAGAATGCTGACTTAACCCAGGAAACTGGACAAAAAGCGTCGAACGAAGCTCGACGGACGTCGACCAGAGCTCGACGTAATCGCAAGAAAACGTCAAACTCAGGTCGACACCTTCTACCCTCTGAACAAAGCAAGACTTCGCCGTCGAATGGAGATCGACGCACTCACCTGAGTCCGTCGACCGAAGCTCGACGTGCGTCGAGCCGAGTTCAGAGCAAAACTCAGTTCTCAAGGGTTAATTCAAAATTCAATTCCAGCTCCACATCTCATCACTTTAACCCTTATGCTGAATGGATCATACCTCCTAGGAGATGTCATCCTGTAGGCTATAAGAGTCAACCTGAGATGTCTTTTATTTTAGAATTTAGAGGATATCAAAAAGGGCCCAAGGTAAACTGGGTCAAAAACAATTGATTTGTTGTATGTGCAGATAAAGACCTATCCAATTGAGAACCAGCAGTGGTACTTGGACAGTGGGTGCTCAAAGCATATAACTGGCAACAAGGAGAACCTTGTGTCCTTCAAAGCCAAACATGGACCCAAAGTAATCTTTGGAGATTCAAATTTTGGACAAACAAAAGGCTATGGCCAAGTCAAAATAGGGTCAATTACATTCAAGAAAGTGGCCTATGTGGAAGGACTAAAGCACAACTTAATCAGCATCAGCCAACTATGTGATGCTGGTTATCAGGTTTGGTTTACCAACTCAGCATGTAATATTGCATTAAATAACAACATTGTTTTAATTGGTAATAGACAAGATAACATATATCTAGTTGATTTCAATTCATCTAAAGTAGATATTTGTTTATTTAACTCCCTTAGTAAACCTAATGAACTATGGCATAAAAGATTAGGTCATGTGAACCTTAGAACCATTGCTAAGTTATCCAAAGACAACCTTGTTAGAGGACTACCTTCTGGTCCCTACAAGAAGGAAGGACTTTGCAAGGCTTGTCAATTAGGCAAGCAAACTAAAAATAGTTTCAAGTCACTTAATAAGAGTGATTCACCTAGAATTTTGTACTTACTACACATGGACCTTTTTGGACCAATTAATGTACAAAGTCTAGGAGGGAAATCTTATGCTTTAGTAGTTGTAGATGACTTCTCAAGATTCACTTGGGTGTTCTTTCTGAGAAAGAAGTCTGATAACTTCAAGATTTTGACAGATTTTCTCAAAGGCATACAGATTGAGTTCAATACTCACATTGGCCTGATCAGAAGTGATCATGGGACAGAGTTTGATTCTCTTCTTATGCTAGAGTTCTGTCAGAAAGAAGGTATCAGGCACACTTTCTCAGCTCCAAGAACTCCTCAACAAAATGGGGTAGTTGAAAGGAAAAATAGAACCCTTATTGAATCTGCCACAACATTGTTGACAGATGCTCACCTTCCTCTAACCTTTTGGGCAGAGGCTGTGAACACCTCCAACTATGTTTTGAATAGAAGCCTGATACATAAACTGAAGGGTAAGACTCCCTATGAGTTACTCAAAGGGAAGAAACCTAAAGTAAATTACTTCAAAATCTTTGGTTGCATTTGTTTCATTCACAATAATGACAAGAAATACCTAGCTAAATTTGAAGCCAAAGCTGATGAAGGAGTG
Source organism: Platanthera zijinensis (assembly GCA_039513925.1). NCBI lineage: Eukaryota > Viridiplantae > Streptophyta > Magnoliopsida > Asparagales > Orchidaceae > Platanthera > Platanthera zijinensis. The sequence continues at coordinate 166,355,362 of CM077083.1, read as the reverse complement.
TTTCTGGGATACTCCATGACTAGCAAGGCTTACAGGGTTTTTAACAAGTGCTCTAATAAAATTGAAGAATCCATGCATGTTACATTTGATGAAACTAATATGTCTTATAAGGAGAAGGAGACTTCTACCATAAGCAATTTGCAGGAACATTCAATCTCAGAAAATCTGAAGCAGCTTACCATCACAGAAAAAGATTCATTACCTTCAACAATTCAATAAGACACTGAACTTAGTGACAATGAAGAGGAATCTCAGGGTTTGGAAAGCTCAAATGGTCAACAAATTGAAGAACCAGTTGTTGTTCCACAAGAGGAAACAACAACACAGGTTGATGCACCATCAACACCCCTTGTTGATTTAGTAACAGCAAGAGATCACCCAATTTCACAAGTAATTGGAGATATCTCAGTAGGTGTGCAAACAAGGAATCAAGTTAATCACAATATTATGCACACTTGCTTTCTTTCTCAAATTGAGCCTCAAACAATACAAGATGCAGAGCAAGATCCAAACTGGATCATTGCAATGCAAGAGGAGTTGAATCAATTTGAAAGGAATAAAGTTTGGGAATTAGTACCAAGACCAAGAAACCAGCAAATTGTTGGAACCAAATGGGTATTCAGGAACAAGTTGGATGATCAAGGAATAATTGTGAGAAACAAGGCAAGACTTGTTGCACAAGGATATTGCCAAGAAGAAGGGATTGATTATGACCAAACCTTTGCACCAGTTGCAAGGTTGGAGGCCATAAGAATCTTTCATGCATATGCAGCTCACAAGAGATTCAAGGTATATCAGATGGATGTCAAGAGTGCTTTTCTCAATGGAGACATCAAGGAAGAGGTTTATGTAAAGCAACCTCCAGGTTTTATCTCTCCAACCTTTCCTGATCATGTTTTTAAACTGCATAAAGCTTTATATGGTCTCAAGCAAGCCCCTAGAGCATGGTATGAGACCTTAGCTTATTTTTTGTTGGAAAATGATTTTAAAAGGGGTAGAGTAGACCAAAGTCTCTTTGTTAGAACCCATAGGTCCCATATCCTACTAGTACAAATTTATGTAGATGATATCATATTTGGGTCTACTGATTCAAACTTATGCAAAAAGTTCTCACAACTTATGCATTCAAAGTTTGAAATGAGTAGCATGGGTGAGCTTGCTTTCTTTCTAGGATTGCAAATTAAACAACATGTGGATGGCATTTTTATTTCTCAAACCAAGTATGCAAGAGAACTGGTTAAGAAATTTGGAATGTCTGAAGCATCTTCTATGAAAACACCTATGCCTACAAATGCTGTTTTAGATGCTGATGAATCTGGAAAACCAGTTGATCAGACAAGCTATAGAGCAATCATTGGCTCATTACTTTATCTAACAGCTACTAGACCAGATATAATGTTTGCCACATGCATTTGTGCTAGATTCCAAGTAAGCCCTAGAGAGTCCCACCTCACATTAGTTAAGAGGATTCTTAGGTATGTAAAAAGTTGTCCTAATCTAGGTCTCTGGTATCCACATGACTCAGGATTTGATCTAACTGGATTTTCAGATTCTGGTTATGCTGGATGTAGAGTAGACAGGAAAAGCACCAGTGGAACTTGTCAATTCCTTGGTGATAGACTTGTCTCCTGGTTCTGTAAGAAACAAACTTCTGTGTCCACATCAACTGATGAAGCTGAATACATGGCTGCAGGCAGTTGTTGCTCACAGATTTTGTGGATTCAAAACCAGCTCCTAGACTATGGCTACAACTTAGAGATGTCTAAAATCTTTTGTGATAATACCAGTGCAATATCAATTGCTCAAAATCCAGTTCTCCATAGTAGGACCAAGCACATAGAGATCAGACATCACTTCTTAAGGGATAATGTAGAAAAGAAGAAAATTGCACTAGAATACATTTCCACTGAACTACAAAGAGGAGATATTTTCACCAAGCCCTTGGATGAAAAGAAGCACTTCTTCTTCCTCAATCAGTTGGGAATGCTAGATGGAGACAGCATAAATTAAAACTCCAAGATTTTAAAACCCATAATTAACAGGAATAAGAAAAATTTCATTTCAAAATTTCCCTGTCTGAGTGGTTTTTCTGAGCTCTGAACTAAGCTCGACGCTGCGTCGAACGGAGATCGACGGTCCGTCGCCCTCAAAAGCGTCGAACGTCGAACTCAACTTCTAGCATCGAACTAAGTTCACAGCTCCCTGGCTTCTTGAGTTTCTCTCTCTCCGGTCGACGTCTTCGTTCAACGTCGACCTGAGCTCGACGTATAGCATCAGCCCAAGCGTCGAACGTCGACCTAAGCTGCACGCTGTTGAGTCGTTTCAGTTCTCCTAGAGCCTTAGAGCGTCGAACTGAGCTCGACGTTCTTTCCATTTCTGCGTCGAACCCTAAGTATAAAATCATTTTTCTCCGTCATTCGCAGTTGCGCTTTCATATTTTCTGCTCAAGCTTTCTCCCTCCAAATACTTTACTCTTGATCTTGGAAGGTATTTTTTTTGCAGGAAAATGGCAATCACTGCAGGTGCTTTGGCGGCCATGAAGTTCGATTCAGGCTTCGACATCGACTTCGACTCATTTGATGGATCACCACAGTACTTTCTGGATATTCTGGAACTTTTCAAGGAGCAGCACCTGGTCAACTTTATGACAACCAGGATCCCTCTTCCAGAGTCGGAAATCAAAGAATGGACTCTTACAGCAGTTAACTCAGATAATAATACATTGACTGGGAAAATTTCAGGGAATGAGGTAGCCATCTCACCTCAAATCATCTCAGAAGTTTTCAGTTTTGCTGCTGGAGATGATGGAATAGAACTCTCTGTGGAAGAGTATGCTTTGATGCTGGACAGGATGGGGCATGCTGCTGGTAACCCCTCTAAACTCCTAAAAGTTAACCTAGCTATTGAGTATAGGTTGTTAGCAGACATCACAGGCAAAGTAATCTGTGCAAAGAGGACTGTACATGATGCCATTACTAGGCATCAGTTTTGCCTTATGGCTACAATCTTGGATAAGAAACATCCCAACTGGGGATTGATTGTTTTTGAAATGATTAAGAAGAAATTGGATAAGAACTCTGTTCACTTTGGAAGGGTTCTTGGGTTGATTCTGAACCACTGCTGCCCCCAGCTGCTTGTGTCCTCAAAGAAGCACATCAATGCTTCCAAGAGGCTCACTTGTGCACTGATTGGCAAGTGGGACAGAAAAATTGTGAATCCCAGGGCAGCAGCAGCAATGAGGACTTCTGCAGACACCAGGACTGTAGAGGTCACTCTCCCTCAGTCCACTGGTCCAGAAGCAGGGATTTTGCCATCTCCCTCCCTCTCCCTCCCATCCACCTTCATCCCCTCAACCACAATCCTCTCATCCACTCAACCCATCCCTTCATCCATTTCCACTATTGCATCCTCCCTTCCACCACACACAACTTTCCTTCCCATAAGCTTGGATTCCTCATCTCATGAGGACCTCTTCTCCTTTGACATTCATGAAGACTCCTTCATGGATGCCTCTACCTCCTCTCCTCATGACTTCCTCCATTCATCAACTTTTTCAGAACTGCTCTTTTCCTCCATCCATGAACCAGTTACCCCTCCCTTGTCTGCACCACCCACAACATCTTCTACATTTACATTTTCTGCTACTCCCTCTACCTCTACTCAAGTCCCACTTGAGCAAGTAACTCTCCTGCCCTTGGCCAATCAGATTTTTGACCTTTTGGCCCCTAGGCTCTCCTCCCTCTTGGATGCCAAGCTGGATCCTCTCCTCCTTTCCCTGAGAACTCTCTCTGCCTCTGTCTCCTCCCTCTCCTCTCATCTGGCATGCCCTTCTTCTGGGGGCCTGGAGTCAGCTGCCACTGATTCTAGGCAGGGGGAGATGTCAGCAGAAGAAGAGCTGCATCCTTCAACAGTTCAGTTTGTACAAACTTGTTCAGAGACAGTCTCAGCAGCAGAAGTTCAGATAGCATCTGAGGCTCCTCCTCCAGATTCAATTCAGATAATCAGCAGTGCCTCAGACCTTCAGTCATTGGCATCTTCTGTCCAGAGCCTCTCCCCTCCAGCTCAGCTTCAAGAAGACCTATCTATGGCATCTGAGGCTCCTCCTCAAAATTCAGAACAGCTTCAAGAAGACCTGTCTAGGGCTATTATCCCTTTTCAGAAGACCATGATCCCTGATGTAGTAGTGGCTCCTGCTAGTGATGAAGTTGAAATAATAGTAGCTGCTGAAACTTCAGGTGAAGTAATTGAGACACTGATGCAGTTGAGACCCATGTCTCCCAAGGCCTTCAGGAACCAGCCTCTTCAGTCTCTATGGCTCCTGAGGCTATTCCCTCTCCTGCAGTGGTAGACTCCTCCTCCCCACTGACAGCAGATCTTCCTCCAGTCACCTCCTCAGCAGCTCCAGCCTCCATCACTTTTCTGATCTCCAAAAGAAAGTACATAGATCCCTATGATGAATCTCAGAGTTCAGAAGATGAGTTTGCTACTGATTCTGATGACTCCTCTGCAACCATTGCAAGGAAGAGGAAAGCAAGATCAAAAGCTATGAAAAGAGTTCCAATGGCTAGAGCCACAGACCATGACATCCCCTACTACATCAAATACAACTGTGAAATTACAGAGCCATGGATGCAGTATTCTCAAAACCAAAGAAAGGCAATGAAGAAGAAAAGAAAGTTCAATGAAGGCCCCTCCAAGCCTGTCCATCAGCCTCCACCTCCACCTCCTCCAGATGCAGGTGCCGGTGCAAGTCTATCTTCCAATCCAGCCCCATCATCTCTACATGGAAAGACCTATCAAGCAAGAAGATCCCAAGGAGATAGTCAGCAAAGGGGAAATCAGCAAAGAGGACACAACAGAGGCAGGCAGTCCAGAGGAAGATCAGGTTCTCAACCTTATCAAAGGGGAAGATCCATTGATCCAACCTCTGGTCCCTATCCTTACAGACCTAGAGCTGACCTCACCCCAAGAACTACTCAAGAACTCTCCTCCAACAGATTTGAACCAGCAGTACCTTTTGAAGATCCCACCAAAACTCCAGCTTACTGGAAAGCTAGAATGACTGAGATGGCTGCTCTAAATGAGATTAACAAAGCTAGAGAAAGAGGTCTGGACACCTCTCACATCAGCACAATGTCAGACCAAAGGAGAGAGGAATTGGAGAAATATAATTCAAAGAAGTTCTTTGACTCAGACAGATATATGCAACTCCATCCTGCAGCTGTACCACCTAGTGCAAGAGATCAGAAATCCTTAGGTGCAGCTGATGATTACAGATCCAAGAAGGAGGCTTCAAATCCTAACAGAGAAATTATCTTCAAGAAAGGTGATCAAGACAAAGCCCCACAGGAAAAGTAAAGTAAGGTGTTTTAATTCTTTCTATCGGCTGGACACAGGACATTTAAACATTACTGCTGCTATATAGTGTTATATATATGCTGCTTTTTATTCTGTCATATGTCTGGTTGTATTGTATTGTATTTTTGCTTTACTTCTCTTTGAATCCCTAAATTCATGTAAATAGTAATCCTAATCCAAATAGGGGGAGATTGTTGGAACACCCTATTACTATTTGGATCAGGATGACTATATTTCTATAGGGATTTTGTGTTGTGACCTCCTTGTTGTTATAAAGGTCACATAGGCTAGTTAGAGTAATCTTCAGCTTGACGCGTAGTCGACTTCAGCTCGACGCAGAGTCGATCTCAGCTCGACGCAGAGTCGACCTCAGCTCGACGTGGAGTCGACCTCAGCTCGACGTTCCGTCGAACCCAGTTCTGCTTACAGAAAACACTCTCTGGCCGACGTGTGTCGTGCTCAGATCGACGTTTTACTGTGAGCTCGATGTTTTCCAGACTTCCGTCAGTTTTGAATAGGAATTCAAATTCCTTCTGTCAGACAATTAATGCTGAAGATTTATTGGCCGTTACAGCATATCTGGTGCATGGCTCAAGGAATTTTCTAAGGAATGTCTGCCTGACATTTCCTTTGAGGCATGGACATTTAAGGAAAGCATTTAATGCTGACTACCAACGGCTATCAAAGAAAAAGGAAGAAGAAGACTCAGATATATTATTCATTCAGCTAGACAGAGATATATAGAACAACAATACAGGACTTCAGCTGCTCTCTCTCTGTGATATTGTTTTGAAAGCTCACTCACAGGAATTCTGATTGCTTCAGACACAACCATCCAACTTTCTTGGATCATCCCTTGCTGGAGCAAATCAGATCTTTGAAGACCTGTCACCCTTGTGTAGAGCTCTCCTTCCTGAACTACTTCTTGATCTCAGGGGGAGCTTTGACAACATCTACAGATCCACTTTGCTTCTCTCTACTTGTTGATAGAGAAGACAACATCACCCCTTTTTCTTTTTCTTTCTGTACAGGGTTTTAACTCCCTTCAAAAGTTACCTTTGGTTTTGCTGAAACCTGGTCAAAATCAGCTCCTTTGGTTGTGAGAACCTGGTCAAAAACTCTCTGGTGCTCAAGACACCTGATCAACTCATCTTGAAGTGGATTCCTATCAAGGGTGATAGAAGAGTGGACTACCCAGGTTTTTGGGGAACCACTATAGCTCCTTCTGTCGTCTGGATTGCTTGTTTCTTTGTGTTTTGCTTTGTGCTGTGAATTTCTTTTTACTCTGATTATTTGCTATAGCACCATACACTAAGTAAATCTAAACTTTCTCTCCACTCAAGTTTTTATTTGCAAAACTATTTTAAATAACTCTATTCACCCCCCCTATAGAGTTAGGATTGATCTTATCCTGTACTTTCAAGCTGAACTAAGCTCGATGATCGACGAACTCAGAATTCCTTCTTTGAGTTGAGCTCGACGAAAGTCCAGCTGAGGTCAACGATCTCTGATCTCATATCAGAAGTTCAGCATGATGAAAGTCTTTCTCTAGTCGACGAACTTGGAGCTCAGATTGGCAGTCCTTTTTCAGTTCATGATAGTTGAACTCAGCTCGATGAAGGAGATTTATGAGCTCGTTGAACTTGGAGTTCAGGTCGATGAAATTCTTCCTGAGGTCGACTATTTTCTTTCAGGTTCTGTTCGACATTTTTCATCTTCATTTTTTCAGTTCGACTATCAATTTATTTGAACATATTTAAGCAGTAATACCCTGATAATTAATGTTTATATTCTTAAGAATATAGTTGTTTTATGGCAGCATTATTTATGGTGTTTCACAGAGTTATTACTTGGCTTATTTCCAGAGACAGTTAGGGAATTCATTTAAGACAATTTTAGCCATTCAGTCTCCCAGATTTTTTGCAGTCAATTAAGGATAAGATTTCGAATTCAAAGGTCGATTTTCTGCAAGGAATATAAAAGAATTTCTTTTAGAAGATTGGATAGATAGCATAGACAGAACATATAGAAGCTTATGATTTGTGAATATAAGAAAACTGAAAGAAGAACAACTCTCATACATTTTAATCTTCTTCAGTTTTGCTTCAGGACTTTTAAGAGACAAATAATCTTCATCAGTCTAAAGTTTCCTGAAGTTCTTCTTCAATCTGAAGGCTTATACCCTGAGCAAAGCTCTCATTCTCCTAAACTCTTCTACATCTCAGGGGGAGATTTGACAACAGCAACATCCACTAGTCTTCTCTCTAATTATTGACAGAGAATACATCATCTTTATTTTCTTTCACCACTATAAAAGGGTTTCTTAACTCCCTTCAAAAGTTATTCCTTTTGGTTGTCAAGTCTTCTGATCAAAATACTTGGTTTGATTTTTGGGCACCTGGTCAAAAGCTTAAAGGATTGTGAGATCTCCCCTGAAAATTGTGGTGACAGGGCACCTGAGAAATTACCTGTAGTGGCAGGGCATCTGATCAAAAACCTGTAGTGGATTCCTACCAGGGTGGTAGAAGAGTGAATGTACCCAAGTTTAGGGGAAACACTATTAAATCTTTGTGTCGTCTGGATTGCTCATCCTTTTATTTACTGTGTTGTGATTGTCTTTGTTTTTATTTCTCTTTATACATATAAATATCACTTATTTTAATTCCGCTATAAAAACTAATCAAAGTTTTTAAAATACTCTATTCACCCCCCCCCCTCAAGAGTTAAGACAGATCTAACCCTCACTTTCAATTGGTATCAGAGGGAGGTTATTTAGTTTCACAGGCACCTAAACCAAAAGATCTTTGATATATCCTATTATCTCTAGTATCTTTTTTATATCATGACACCGAATAAGGAATACTCAAGCACCAGACTTACAGTGTGCAACCTTAACAAGTTTACACTTTGGAAGGCAAGGATTAGGTTATATATGAATTCAGTTGATGAAGATATCTACAATTCTATTTTGAAAGGTCCCCCACTTCTAGTGGCTACTATTTCAGATACAACTGCAGTTCCACCACCTGAGTGGACTGATGCACAGAAAAAGGCAACGGTTACTGATGCTAAGGCAATGAATATTCTTGCCCAAACTATGTCTTATAACATATTCCAGAAGGTTGTAGAATACACATCAGCAAAGGCCATTTGTGATTCTCCTAACCAAATGGTAGCAAGAACCGCTGATGAAAGAAAAGATAGAAGATCTCATATCATTTCCCAAAATGAGAACTTTAAGAAAGAAGAGTCAGAGTCAGTTGTTGATATGTACAACAGACTCAGCTTGATCATCAATGAGCTGAGGAACCTGGACAAGAACATATCACTGACTGAGATCAATGATAAGATCATTATGTATTTCCCTAGCACATGAGACTCTAGGATCTGGCCAATCAATGAGACCAGAAGCCTAAATGAAATTTCTACTGAGTCATTGCTAGGCAAGCTAAAGTCTTATGAGCAGCTTATCAAGACTAGAGAAACAGCTGAACAGAAGACTCCTACCTCAGGAAGGAAGGAGCAAAGTATTGCATTTAAGGCATCTAAAGAATCAGAAGCACTACTTGTAAATGAAGAGTCAATGAGTCTCTTAGTCAAGAGATTCTTCAAAATGGCTAAGAAGGACTTCAAAAGAAGGTCAACAAGGAATGAAGATAAGCCAAGGTATGACAAGACTCCTACTAATGAAGTTGTCTGCTATGGTTGTAAAAAGCTAGAAACATTCTTCCAGAGTGTCCATAGGCTCAAAAGAAGGATAAAAAAGAGAAGGAATACAAGAAGCACTACAGCAAGCCTTCTTCAAGCAAGTATAAGAAGAAGGAAAAATGCTTTGTTTGTGAGACTTGGAGTGAGTCTGAAGAAGATTCTTCATCTTCCAGCTCTAGTGAGGATGAAGAAGAGGCAAAAGCCAGAGATATTTGCCTGATGGTAATTGATGCTTCATGCAGTCATTCAGCAGCTGATGACTCAGCAGAAGAATCAGAATCAGAAGAGGATCAGGTAATAGTCTGTTTTGATTTCAATTCTGATCATTTTAAAGATGAATTCAAACTTTTATGTAATGATTTAATTAAGTCTGAGAAGGAAATCAAACCTCTCAGAGATAAACAAATTAAATTTGATAACTTATTTTCTGAAAACATAAAATTAAAAGATGAACTAGATATAGCTTCTAAACAAATCATCTCTTTAAAAACTAAACTAAATGAAACAAAAAAAATTTAAGAATCCCTTAATGGGAGAAGTATAAAATTAATGGACATCACAAGCACAGTCAATATAGGGCTCAATGGTAAACTAGGCTTAGAAGCTTCATCTAGTCAGCCACCAATACTTAAGAAAAATATTTTTTCAACACCTATCAAATTCATATCAGAAAAGGGCAAAGAAAAATTAGAAGGCAACAACAAACAAACAAAAGAATTTCGAAAACCCCAACAAAAGAAAAGGACAAGTAAAAATTTCAATAAAAACCATGTTCAATATTTTTCGTCGAACTCAGATCGACGAAATGTATATGGTTCGTCGAACTCAGATCGACGAACTATGAACACTGACTTTATATATAATAAATCGTCTAGCTGCGATCGATGAAATCTATATGGTTCGTCAAACCGCGATCGATGAAATTAGGGCACAGAAAATGAATACTTTCATTCTCTGAGCAGAGTTCGACGAACTCATCCCTATTCGTCGAATGCAGATCGACAAACTTATTGGAATTCGTCGAAATCAGATAATTTAAACAGAAATCTAAACTTTTCCAGAAATTTTAATAAACCTAAATCATCTGTTAATACCTTTACCAAATGGATAATTCCACCAAGAAAATTCCATCCCTTAGACTATAAAAGTCAACAAGAATTTTCTTTTATTTCTAGCTATAAATTTGAAAAGAATCAAGGACCCAAGGTTACCTAGGTAAAAAATAACTAATTTATTTTCTTACAGGTACAGAACTATCCTACCATAGAGCAACAGTGGTACTTGGATAGTGGGTGCTCAAAGCATATGACAGGAAGCAGAGACAACTTAGCTAACTATAAGTCAAAGCTTGGACCAAATGTGATCTTTGGAGACTCCAACTGTAGCTAAATAGAAGGCTATTGGAATGTTAAAGTTGGAGCTGTTTCATTCAAGAAGGTAGCATATGTGAGTGGTTTAAAACATAACTTGATATTCATAAGCCAGTTATGTGATGAAGGTTATTAGGTATCTTTTAACCAATCATCCTGTATTATTACTTCAATAGATAACAAAACCATTTTAACTGGACTTAAACAAGGAAATATTTATGTGATTAATTTCAAGTAAGCTAGTTCATAAATTTGTTTGTTCAATCAGATTAGTAATAATAATGATTTATGGCATAAAAGACTAGGACATATAAACCTAAGAAATATTGCTAAACTATCTAGGGACAACCTTGTTAGAGGATTGCCTTCTGACCCCTACAAGAAGGAAAGTCTCTGTAGGACTTGTAAATTAGGCAAGGTAACTAAAATTAGCTTTAAATATATTAATAAGAGTGATTCACCCAGGATTCTGTACTTGCTACATATGGATCTTTTTGGACCCATTATAGTACAGAGCTTGAGAGGGAAATTTTACACTTTAGTTATTGTAGATGACTTCTCTAGATTCACTTGGGTGTTCTTTCTGAGAAACAAGTAAGATAACTTCAAAGTTCTTACAGACTTTCTTAGGAGCATAAAGATTGAGTATTCTACTCTAGTTGCATTGATCAGAAATTATCATGGTACTGAGTTTGAATCTCTTCTTATGCAAGAATTCTGTGAGAAGGACAGTATGAGGCATTGCTTCTCCGCTCCTAGAACTCCTCAACAAAATGGGGTAGCAGAAAGGAAAAAATAGAACTCTAATTGAATCTGCAGGGACATTGCTTGCAGATGCTTACTTGCCTCTATCCTTTTGGGCAGAGGCTGTAAGCACAGCAAATTATGTTCTGAATAGAAGTTCAATACATAAACTTAAGGGCAGTACTCCCTATGAATTGCTCAAAGGGAAGTAACCTAAAATAGGCTATTTCCAAGTTTTTGGTTATAGATATTACATTCACAATAATAACAAGAAACATCTTAGAAAGTTTGAAGCAAAAGCTACAGAGGGAATTTTTCTTAGATAATCCCAAGTTAGCAAGGCCTATAGGGTATTTAATAAATCAACTTTGCAAATAGAAGAATCTATATATGTAACATTTGATGAAGCTAACATGCATTACAAGGAGAAGGATTCTTCTACTAAAGATTTATTGTAGGTATCCCAACTGTGTGAGAAATTGGATGATTTAAACCTCACCCAAGAGGTTATATCACATCCTTCTCCACAAGTTGATGAAGACAGTGAAGAGATATCATTGAAATAATTGTTGAACCTATAACAACCAATATAATTCCAAGAAAAGAATTAAGTCCCAATGTTGTTGCTGAACAAACTCCTCCTACTGATCTTGTCACACTTAGAGATCACCCTATATCTCAAGTGATTGAAGACATGTCAGTTGGTGTGCAAACAAGGCATCAACTCAACCAAGATTTGATGCATTCTTGCTTCATATCTCAACTTGAGCCCCAATTCATAAAAGATGCAGAGCAAGATCTCCACTGGATTATAGCAATGCAAGAGAAGCTCAATCAATTTGAGAGATGCAGTGTTTGGGATTTAGTTCTAAGACCCAAATACTACCCAGTCATTGAAACTAAATGGGTCTTTAGGATCAAATTGGATGCACAAGGGGATATTATAAGAAACAAAGCAAGGCTGGTAGCACAAGGATATTCACAAGAGGAAGGAATTGATTATGATTAAACCTTTGCACCTGTTGCAAGACTTGAAGCTATCAGAATCTTTCTTGCTTATGCAGCCTACAAGAAGTTGAAAGTCTACTAAATGGATGTCAAGAGTGCTTTCTTAAATGGTGAACTCAAAAAGAAAGTCGATGTAGAGCAACCACCAGGTTTTATCTCTCCAACTCATCCATCTTTTGTTTTTAAATTTCATAAAGCTCTCTATGGTTTAAAGCAAGCTCCAAGAGCTTGGTATGAGACCCTAGCTAGCTTTCTTTTAGTGCATAAGTTCTCTAGGGGCATTGCAGATAGGACTTTATTTTTTAGGCATCATAAAAATAAAATATTGTTAGTACAAATATATGTAGATGACATCATTTTTGGCTCTACTAAATCCAAACTATGCCAAAGGTATTCTGACCTGATGCATTCCAAGTTTGAAATGAGTAGCATGGGTGAACTTTCTTACTTCCTTGGTCTTCAAGTGAAGCAATCCCCTGATGAAATTTTCATCTCCCAATCTAAATATGCTAAGGAGTTAGTTAAGAGATTTGGGATGTCTGATGCCTCAGCTATGAAAACACTCATGGCTTCCAATATTGTGATTGATTCTGATGAATAGGGCAAGCCAGTTGATCAGAAAATATATAGGGATATTGTTGGGTCCTTATTGTATCTCACAGCTAGTAGGTCAGATATAATGTTTATTACATGCTTTTGTGCTAGGTTCCAAGTGAACTCTAAAGAATCTCACCTTATTTTCCTAAGAAGAATTTTGAGATATAAAAAGGGTTGCCCAAATCTAGGACTCTGGAATTCAACTGAGTCAAAATTTGAATTAACTGGATTCTCAGATACTGACTTTACTGGATGTAGAGTAGATAGAAAAAGCACATCAAGAACATGTCAGTTCCTTGGTGATAGGCTTGTGTCTTTGTTTTGTAAGAAACAGACATTTGTGTCAACTTCAACTACAGAAGCTGAATATATAGCAGCTGGCAGTTGTTGTTCACAAATTTTGGGGATTCAAAACCAACTCCTAGATTATTGTTACAATCTAAATAATTCAACTATATTTTGTGATCGTACCAGTGCAATTTCTATTACACAAAATCCAGTGCATCATAGTAGGACCAAACATATAGAAATTAGACATCATTTCATTAGAGATTGTGTGGACAAAAAGAAAATAAACCTTGCCTTTATCTCTACTGATTTACAAAGAGAAGACATCTTCACTAAATCATTAGATGAGAAGAAACATCTATTCTTCCTAAATCAGCTAGGTATGATTAATGGAGAAGGATTAATTTAACTTTTGTTCTGAGTTTAGCGATTTGGACACAGTTCGTCGAACGGAGATCGACGATCTGTGAACTCTTCATGAAGAGTTTGTCGAACTGAGATCGACGTTCTCTTCTTTGAGAAACTTTTCATCGAACGGAGCACGACGAAATTTGTCTTAGAAAATATTTCGTCGAACGGAGATCAACGATCTATTTTCCCGCTCTTCTAACTTAGGTCGATGACTTTTATCTCTTTATGGGTGTTTTCGTCGAACTGAGCTCAAAGTTTTTATTTTCGCTGGTCGAAGTTCGTCGCTTCATCTTCTAAAACCTTATATCTAGGTTTTTATCGAACTCCGTCCCGCGCTTTCCAATTCCTTTCTGCACTTGATCTTTTGTTGCTGGTTTTTGCAGAGCAATGGCGATTTCTCCAGCACTTCTTGCAAGCATGAAGTTTGACGCAGAATTTGATATCGATATTGAATCTTTTTCTCATTGCGATCAGATATTTCAAGATATTCTGAAACTATTTGAAAGTTCAAATCTTCAATTTATCATGTCAACCAGAATCAAATAGCTAGTAACCGAGATTAAGGAATGGGTCTTCACTGCACAGATTCAGGATTCTCAAGTTCTTATAAGCTCGATTTCTGGTAACCCGATTCCTCTTTCTCCAGAGATTTTGACTGAAATTTTTGGTTTTGTGAATGGAGAAGATGAGATAGAATTATCTAGTAGAGAATTTGATGAGATTCTAGATAGGTTAGGTCACTCTGCATGAAACCCTAATCACCCCCTCAAGAAGAATTTGTCTATAGACTATAGATTTTTGGCTGATATTGTAGGCAAAGTGCTATTAAGAAAGCACTCTACACATGATCATATTACTAAGCACCAGTTCCACTTGATGTGTGCCCTAGTTAATAAGAAATCAGTAAACTGGGGAAGTATTTTGTTTGATTCGATAAAAAGGAAAATCAATAAGAAGAATGTATGTTTTGGAAGGATTCTAGGAATCTTTTTGAAGGCAAAGGCTCCAGAGCTATTAGTCTCTTAGACTATATATATATCAATGCCTCAAAAAAGCTTACTTCTGTCCTATTTGGCATATGGGAGAGGACTATTCCCAAGCCCTCCAGGGCCTCCTCTTCCAGAATAACTTCTGAGAACACAAGGGCTGATTTAGCCACTCCCCCACCTCATGAATAAGCTCATGCTCTCTCTTCTATTAATCCTCCATCTCCACCTCATTCAATATTTCCTTCAACAACTCCCCTCTAACAAACTTCCACTTCCATTCATCTAGTATCTCCATCTCAACCATAATCACCTATTCATATCAATGAGGATTCACCACCATCTCCACCTCCTCAATCTCTAATTCCATCCCATCTGGATGACATTCCATCCACCTCCACTCAACCAAATTTCAATCTACTGTCATCTACTCAACCATCTCCACACCACTCTCCAATTCATTCCCCCATCCAGGAAAATATCCCTACTAACATACCATCCACCATTCCATCTATATTTCCAGAATTCCTTCATACAGACTTCCCTCAAGCCATGTCAGTCTGTTCTAATTGTGGGCACCAATCCACATATAACCCTTCTACTCCTAAACCTCTCTATCTCAACTTCTCTGACATTGCTAAGGATCTCCTCAAGTTAATCTCTCCAACTCTTAAGCAGCTAATAGTTGAGGCTATTGCTCCTCTCTCTACTTCTATCTCAATTCTTTCTGCTCAAATTGTTGCTTTCTCCTCTGTCCCTTCTTATAGGGGTCTGGCTTCAGGACTTTCTGAAACCAGGCAGGGCGAGATGTTTCGCGAAGAAGCTCCAGCAGCAGCAGCTCCAGCTCCTCCAGCAGCAGCAGTTCAAGAAGCAAAAATTCTAGCAGAGGTTATTGATACTCTTGATGAAGATACAGATACAGAAATGACTTATTCTGAAGATACAAAAATATCTAATGTTGGTGATTTCATCATAAATCTCACAGTTGATTTAGTTTCTTTGTTACATTCTTTTGATTTTTTTGCACAGCAACAATCTACCAGTTTTTGTTGATTATGGTCTAGATTTGTCTAAAGCAATAGTTTGTTACTCATCTTCTATAAGTCCTGAAGTTTTGGAACAACTAAGGACAAGCTTTTTAGTTTCTGATATTATTATAGAGCCAATAATTGACTCATAGCCAAAGGTTTTTTCTCCTCCAACCTTTAGATGGGCTGAGTCTCCCATGCCTGTTCTTGATGAGTTCATGTTTCAAGACTTGGAAGAGGAAAGTGAGTCTATTCAGTACCAAGCTATTACATAAGTTGTTACAGAGCCAGTAATTCAAGAATAGCCTCAGGCTAAAATTATACAGCCTCAGGCTCAACCTTTTCTTTCTGATGAAATGATCAAAAGGATTAATGATCTTTATGACAATCCTGTAGAAGAGTCTGATGATGATGAATCAGATGACTCTGAAGATTCCAGTTTTAAGAAGAGAAAGTTCAATAAGAAAGTTCCACTAAAGACAGCTCCTAAACAATCTCTAACTACTGATACTCCTTATTATATTCTGCATAATATAACTCTCACTCCAAAATGCCCTCACTAGATGAGATATTCCAAGAATGAAATGAAAGATAGAAAGAAGAGCAGGAGATACTCTCCACCTCCTCAATTCAGGAGAGATCCTCCTCCTCCTCCTGCAGCTGGTTCAGCAGGAAGTATTTCTCAAGCTCCAAAGTCTATATTCTCAATATTCCAAATCTTTTTATAGCAGACAACAACACAGTTCCAGCAGTAGCAGACAGCAACAGTACCAAAAGCAAAGCAGATAGTAGAAATCATCTGAATCAAATCAGTAAGACAAATCAAGTCCTGAAAGGCCTATATCTCTAGTGTGTGATCCAGAGATGGATCAAAACTCTAGGATGGCCGGGCTCAAAGAACTGATAGGACTATCTCAAATCAAGAAAGCAAAAGAAGAAGGAAAGGATACTTCTCAATATACAATAATGTCTTCTTACAGGAAGAAAGAGCTTGAAAATTATCAGGTACAAAATCTTAATGTAGATACTTATATATATCTTTGCATCCTGAAGCAGTTGTACCTAGAGCTGCTTCAGTGATAATACTTGGAGCTGAAGACATAAAGATGACAAAGCAACAAGCTATTGATCCAAACATAGAAATTATCTTCACTAAACCTTCTGCTAGAACTTCATAGGATACTCAAAGAAAGTTTGATAGTTCTTCATTTTCTGCTTTTGATCTTAACGGTTATTTGTTGTAATATTATCACAAGGCCCTTCAGTTTATATCTACTGAAACTTTATAATTCTGCCAGATATTATTTTATGCTTTGTGATTTTTCTTTCATAGTGAGCTCACTCCAGAATCCCCTAAGAGTGATTTTGTCATAACTAGGCCATGACAAAACCCTAGGAAGCTCAAGAGACCATATGACCTAAGGCATGAAGGTGAAGATCAACATGATCTATAAATAGTAATTTCCAATCACCAGACCTAGGGTTTGACCTTAGGGATTTTACTTGGTTCCATGACCCCACCATGGCACCCCTAACCCTAGGGGAAGCCAATGGGTCAACCAAAAGGGGCAAGTTGACCAAGTGAACCCAAACCCTAATTAGGTCATACTAAGCTCACACATGGCCATTTGACCTCCCCTTAGCCAAAGGGACCCACCTAGACCATCCCAAGCCCTAAGGGAGGCCAATGGGTCACCAAGGACCCATTTTGGTCAACCAAAGAGGCTAAGTTGATCCAAGTCAACCCTAACCCTAAAAAGTGCCCTAACTAAGGGTCAAGTGGCCTTCAAGGTGCCCAACCAACCCTACTCAACCCTTCCTAGACCTTATAGGAGGCCAATGGGTCACCAAGGACCCATTGGGGTCCACCCAAAAGGTCATTTTGACCAAGGTCAACTCCACCCTTGAAATGGGTCAAACTAGCCTAAATGGCTAGCTCAAGCCCAATCCACTTGGACTAAGCCCAATAAAGGTGGCCCATTAGTTTATGGGGTTGAAAAATATCAGATTAGCCACCTAATTTCTGGAAATGGTGACTATGAGAGAGAAATCCATCTTCTCCTTTAATGGAGGAGAAGGAAAGAGAGAGAAAGTGAGAAGGAAGGCAATTCATGGACAAGGGAGACCAATGGCCTCTCCAATTGATTCCAAAGGTTGGATACATTTCCCCTCATCAGTTTTGAGCAGTTGAATAGCCATGGCCGGCCACCCAAGGGGCTGAATTCAGAGAACTCCACTTTGGCCGAATTTCCCCATTAATGGCAATAATGGCAATTGAAGCCATGCCCCTTCCCCTGCCTCAACTGACCCTTTATCATCTTCAGAGCATCATAAGCAATGGGTTTAGGCCTTTACATCACTGTATTTGCTCAAGGATAGAGATCGGGAGGTGGAAACTTTTGGAGCTCGGCGACCATGGCGCACCACCACCAAACAAGTCGGCAAGCACGGTTGTAGCTCCACTTCTCCTCCTCTCCCCTTGTGCTAGCATCCAAGATTAATAGGACTTGAAATCGATCCCAATTGGGCTGATTTCCATTTTTGTATTCTATGAATTTTCATGGTTTTGTTCCTTGTGAGTTCGCCGGAAACCGCCCCTCTGGCGGCTGTGGCGCCTTCCAGCGATAGCCACCATCTCAATGGAGGAGGTGGTTGTGGTGGCCAGCCGGGGAAGGGACTGGATAGCCGGCAAAATAACTTGGAAGCTTCTCCAGGTCGGGTGAATCACAACCATTTTTGAGGTTGAAGATAAATCCATCACCGTTGGATCTGATATTATATAAATCATTTAAATGTGCATTTTTAACCCTTGCTGTACACCCTTTTAAATAAAATAATTAAGTCCCTTAGGGGTTGAACCAGGAAAAGTGGACAACATAAAAGTTGTAGCTCTTTAAATCTACTTTAATATCAACCCATTTGGGTAAGTGGTTTTACCAATGCACTCAAAATGGTGCATCCTATACATAGGATTGACCAGAGACTAAATTGAGTGCTCCCATCAATCCAGCTATCCAAATGACTTAAAATTTAGGTTGGGGGTCACTCTCACCTATACCAATAACATATCCAAAAATGGGAATTTTTGGAAAATATATTCCTATAGTTTTGTAATAATATAATAAACCTTGTATGATTTAATTAGAGGGTCTAATGCCCTCAAAAGTCCCCAAAAGTTTGGTGGCTGACTCTTAGGATCATGATATGACCCTGATAAAAATTTCAGCCCCTTTGGTGTTGATTTGAATAGGTATTGGTGTGACCAAAGTTTGGTCCCTTAAGGGTAATTTAGGGCAAAAGAGTGTTTGGGGGCATAGAGGGGCCAATTCTCACCCAAAGGGGTTGGGACTTTTGACAGAGCTCCATGCTCAGTTAACACACCCTCTCATGGAGTTTGAGATGGATTGGGATAGATTTGCCCTAGGACCCTAGTTTAAACCCTAAGGTTGAACTTTGGGGGTTTGTGAAGGACATGGAGTGATATGTCCTTGCAAGGACTTGGAGTTTTTTCCATGAGGTCATAGGGTGGTGAATAGCCCTATGAAGGATTTTTGTGATATTTAGACTTAGGCACACAACTTAAAACAATTAGGGATTATTTAGGCCTATACCTTTTATTGAAATGTTGAAGGGTCATATGATCTTGGATCCTTATGAAATTCTGGTAGAAGAGTTTTCTTATCATTTTGAGTCTCTGAAATTTATTGTAGGGTGTTTGGAAGACAGTAGCTCATACTTGTAGTTATAACCTTTCATTGCCCCTATTTATAATTTTGATAAAGTCATGGTTAAACTAACTAGGAATTGTATGAAACTTAGTCAGTGATGTTTTAAGATTATTTTTAAACTCTGGTAATTTTTGTGTAATTTTTGTATTATGATTGGTGGTACTTCCTTCTTTACCTTTAATTATTGCAAATATCTTGAATTAATTAATTATGGGCTAATACGTTTATGAAAGTTTTTAAAACTTGGTAATCTCTGATATTTTGGCATTATATGGTGATCATAAGTTTCGGAAGGCCATAACTTAAGGAATCCAGTATTTCATGTTCAAAACCATCCATAGTCTAATTTTTGGGAAAATTTAATAAATGTTAAATTAATTAGAAAAATTACAAGTTTCTGGATTTAGTTTAAATATGATATGATAGACCCCCAGTAAAAATTCTAGGACATTTGGAAGAATATTTGAATGGGTCACCTTTCATACCCATCATGTAGCTTACGTTAGTCTGCACATAATAAATCAGCAGATTTGTGATAATATGTGGAATGGTCATAGTAAGTTGGGAGTAATGGTATGCTGATTTGGTAAGATGAAAAAGTGAGCTTCATTAGGAATCATCATGAGGAGAAGTGATGGGTTGACTAGTGTAAGTGGTGATCGGGATCGGCGAAGGATCGTCTTTCCTGTGGAGAGAGAAATAGTCAAAATACACTAGGGTTAGATCCAGTATAATATTAAAAGGGATCGAGAATTGGGTAATAACCAATAATAGTAAGTGCCTTGCGAAAGGGAATGATGAGCTTCAGCTACCATCATAGTTCTTAGGGCCCTGTAAGAGCCCTTCACCGGGAATACCCTGGGCAGTCCAAGGTTAACCTAAAACCGTAAAAATAATTAATAAAGAGCAACTAGTATAAACTAGGGCTTCACCTTCACACACCCTGATGGCTCGGGAGCATAGTTTGGTTGGGTTATCCGAGCGGTAGGATCAGTGGTTATGGAAATGGGCAGGGAAGCCCAACGAGCCGAGGGCTCGAAAGGTAGTTGTGATGGATAGGTTAGTTCGGGGAGACGATGGCTCGAGAATTCATGGTTGCATGTGCATAAAGGTAGTGGGTCTTCGGTATTGGACGGCCGATCGTACTGGCGTCGATACATCGACTCGACAAGTGTGGTTCTCACTTAGCCCAAAGAAAAGTCTGGCGGTGGGTCAGCATAGTACGTGGAGACTCTGGTTATGTCCTTCAGAGGCGTATGGAAGGGTTAGGCCTGGTAGTGTGGTTACTCGCCTAGGAGTGGGGGGCCTGACCCACTGTCTCCGTTGACCACTACAAAGGTTCCTAGAAGTGATACTAGCTTCTAAATAGGGGAAACTAAATGTATGTACGCATAGAGTCGTGTGTTTGTGTTGCACTTGCATGAATCATGGCATATCATTACACTACACTCATACTTGCATACAACCCGACACCCTATCTTATAAATTGGTATGAGACTTTTTATACGATGGGAGCCTTGCAAAAGACCCCTAACTTATTAGTTTGTATGAGCATTCATATAAGTTAAGGTTACGTATTCCTTAGTTTACTTTACATGTTCTTACTGTTCTACTTTACTTGTTTACATTACTTCTTTCTTGTTACAGATTTTTATACATACACCTGCTAGGGTAGTTGTCACTTGCTTGTTCCACTCTGCTTTATTATCCTCTGCTTTCATCCTCCCCACACGGTGTCTTGGAGTCGCAGGGGTGAGGCGAGGATGATAGTGATTTAGTCTTTATGACTAACGGTCAGTGACCATATCATTTTAGGGGACCGAGCAATAGGCGCATCAGCATCAGAAGGACAAGGAGGTAGGGCATGAGAAGCAGTTGCTGCGCATTACTACCACTATACGGCGACGGGTCGAGGATGGATTTTAGTTTGCTTCTGCTTAGATGTTGAGAGTTGCGAGAGTGTTGTAGTGAGTACTTGATGTACCGGGCTTAAGCCCGTTTATACTTTTATTTGCCTTTCGGCTTCAGTACTTCCTTATCATGTGGACATTGCTGTGATTTATATTACATATTATATATGATATATTTACTTGAACTTATCTGTATACTTCTCTTTCTTTGTTGATTATTAAGGCCGGCAAGATTGGCGTATTGTAGAGGAGACCCACCCGAGCGTCGGCGTCACCGCAAAACGGTGATTCTAAGCATAAGACCCGATGGTTTAAAAGAAAAAAAAATGGGTCTTACATGGAATGCTCGGGGTGTACCTGGACGGAACGCGCAAGGTGGCGGTGCACGCAAGGAGGTGGGGAGTGTGGGAGAACGCGAGGAAGAGGCACGCACAAGAGCGCGCGAGTAAGAGATACTTACGGGTGCGCGCAAGGAAGAGGATTGTGCGGGAGCGAGCATGGAGACGGTGCACACAGGAGCACACAAGGATGAGGCGCGCCTGATCGCGCAAGGATGAGGCGTGCACAAGGATGTTACATGCAAGTGCTTGCAAGTGGAGGAAAGGAAGATAGAGAGTCATGGGAGAAAAGGAAGAGAGAAAATCCGTAGGAGGATTTTCCCGGCGATAGAAGAGAATGAAAATGAAGAAGGATAGAGGCCTATTTATAGATTTCAAGAGGGGTGTCACGATAATTTCCCCCGGTAACTATAGGACGGAAAAATCGAAACACCCGAAACAGGGTACACAGATCACCATATTTATGTTAATGACAAGTTTGCCCCCGAGGCATCCCGAGCCCAACGGACGGCCCAGCCGCCCGACTTGGGCGGCAAGGAGGCCAGTGACTGAAAGAGGGGAGGAGGCTCGGCGGGGCCGGCGATCGGACAAGGCCATTAGCCGGTGGCAAGGCGGTCACGACCAAGGGCAGGGAGTGACCGCCCGATTTAGGAGGCCAAGAGATCGCCTAGATCCGGGCGGCTGGAGGGTGGGGCGGCCGTGTGGCCTCCCGACCTAGGCAGAAAACAACTGCCTAGGCCTGGGCGACAAGAGTCCACCTAGATCTGGGCGGTCGTAAGGCAGGGCGGTCTTGTGGCGGCCCTCCCTAGGTGGGAAACGACCACCCAGATCCGGCCGACCAGAAGGTGGGGTGGGGGGGCGTGTGGCCGCCCTCTCTAGGTGGGAAACGACTGCCCTGAGCTAGGCGGCTGGAGGGTGGGGCAGCCGTATGTCCGTCCGCCCTAGGAGGGAAACGACCGTCCGTTTTTGGGCGGTCGGAGGGCGGTGAGGCCGCGTGCCAGGGTACGCAACCAAGGATGAATAATGGCGCACGTGGCCAGCCATAGGCGCGCGTGGACTTGTATGGCGAGACAGGGACTTGCGACACATCCTGACTTGCTCACGGTTCTGGCGGTTGCTTGCGGTCCAGGAGGGGCCATGAATCCGATCCGTTTCAATTTATGCATATATGGCAGACATGGCCTTCTCACGTGCTGACTTGCCCAAAGTAAATTTGAAAGTGAAGGTAAGATCTACCTTTACTCTAGAGAGGGGTGAATAGAGTATATTAAAATAATATTTGCAAATTAAAAATTAATTGGAAGTGGAAGACTTAATTTATGTATATGTGTATAGTGCTTACAGTAAATAAAACTAAGCAAGAAACTAATTCACAGAACACAGCAAATAAAACATAGGCAACCAGAAGACACAAGGAGCTATAGTGGTTCCCCAATCAACCCGGGTATATCCACTCTTCTACCACACTAAGTAGGATTCCACTACAGGAATAGTTGATCAGGTGTCCTGGGCACCAATGAGCTTTTGATAAGGTGCTCAAAAACCAACCCAGATTTTTTTATCAGGTGTCTTGCCACCACTGAGTTTTGGCAAGGTCTCATAAACAAAACACAAAACTTTTGAAGGGAGTTTTGAGTAACCCTTTTACAGCAAAAGAAAAGAAAAGGAGGTGAAGTTGTTCTTCTCTGTCAACAGTCAAAGAGAAGAATAGTGGATTGATGATGTCAAAGCTCCCTCTGAGATTTGCAGTTGTTCAGGCAGAGAAGCTTTGCACTGGGTGATAGGCCTTCAGAATGATTGAGATCTCCAGCAAATGATAATTTCAGCAATAACTGAAATATGATGTGTCTGGAGTCTCTATTGATGAAGCCTTGAAAAACTTGAATCAGAGATGAGATACTGTAATCCTGTAGTTCTTGTGTGTGTCTCACAGATCTCAAATATTGTTCTAAGTTTTCTCTTGTTCTGTGTTGTTGTGTATTCTCTGTCTCTATTGTCTGAAAAAATATTGAAATCCAATCTTCAAGATAGCTGTTGGCCAGTCATAAATGACTTCCTTTATTGATAACTATCTCTGGGGAAAAGTCCTAAGAAACCTTCCCTTTTAGTCTCCTTGAAACTTGCTCCAGATTGATTGAAACGGCTACAAAATCCAGTGCATTAACTGCTGGATATAAATAAATTTGAATTCCATAACTGACTGAATTTGAAATCCTGAAATCGTCGATCTCTCATGATAATCGTCGATCTGAGCTCGACTACCGTCGACCTGAGCTCAGAGACTAGAACTTGACTTGAAACAGAAATCGTCGATCTGAGCTCGACTATCGTCGATCTGAGCTCAGAGATCTGGATTTTGGCTAGAGACAGAAACGTCGATCTGAGCTCGAAGATCCTCGAACCGAGTTCTACGACTCTTTGAACTGAGCTCAGAGATAGTCGAACTGAGTTCGACGCCTCGTTGATCTGAGCTCGACGATAATTGCCTGAGTCCTTCTGTACTTGTAATCTGATCTAGGAGGTCATTGGGGCAGCTTTCAAACCTAAGTTCTAAGCCTTAGACCTATTCTAGTTTGACCTTTAAATCTATACAATGAGGTCAAGACACATTCCTAAGGACATAGTGATCCTTACCCAAATCAGTAATAGGGTGTTGATGTAGGCCTTTATCGAAGTCTCAAATACGGGCTAGGGGAATAAAGCGGACGCGTCTCAAACTCCACTATCACACTCGCACAAGTTTTATTCGCAGCACACTTGCAAGCAAAATAACACAGTTCACCGACGTACGGTAGCAATGCCGCTGAAAGGTTGAACGAACGACGATAGGTCGATGTTCTTCCAAGCAAAAGGGACCTACCCGGTCCGGACAAGCATGGTTGTACCAAAAGAGTCTACCCAAAATGCGATCGAAAAATGGTAGATCTCTCCCAACAAAAATACGGGGCTCGCCAAGCCCTTTCGAAAATAACGCGTTAAGATAGATGCAAATCAAAAGGAAAACCATGAAGAATCTAACGATTCAAATCCAACGCGAAAAATCTTTCCGGCCACTAGACTATCAAGAGAGAATCACACTTGAGTGGAATGGTTCGTTACCCAAGTCGGAATAGATGATTCCGACTACCTTCAAAGGATCACTCTTCTGCGGTTCCGCTGGAGTTGCACCGGATGGAAAGATAGATCGTCTGCCTTGGCCGCTTCACACCGATGTCCAGATTCTTCGTCGTTGAAGGAGACATTCCTCAGATAAAAGTCCAAGTGAAGAGGGGTGGCCATTTTCTTCTTCAAGGGGTTCTCGGGTGGAGGAGGAAGGTGGTCGGACGGCAATGGGTAGTGGAGAATGGTTGGTGTAGAGGGAGAGGAAGAGGCGGCTATGGAAGGGGGAGGAGAGGGGCGGCCGGACTTGAAGTGGAACAGAAAGGGGTGGCGGTTTTGGAAGAGGAAGATGAGGGAGGAGAGGGTTGGCCGAATGCTTAGAGAGAGAGAGAGAAGGAGGGTGGCGGCTAAGAGATGTAGAGAGAGAGAGAACTTTAGGAAAGATTAGGGTTAAGAGTTTTTCTTCATTCAAGTTGACTTAAACAAAACACTACATGCCTATATATAGGCTTAACTCCAATTCTTGGCTATATGTAGCCCAAATAAAAATAACACACTCCATGGCTACATGCAGCCCAAATAAAATAACATACACCAAATGATTAAATAAAGCATGCTAAAAATATAAATGCTCTCAAGCTAATAATAGAAGAAGTTCAACTAGTTATTTGTCTTGCGCCGAGGGCGGAGATTGTAGCGCCGCTCCATACGAACGCCATGGCGATGCGAGTCCTTTGTTGGAGACGAAGGATGGTCGTCCATTAGCGTGTCGTCATCAACAACTTGGGGGCCGTCGTCTCCACCAATCCTCCTCCGCTTGAAAGGACTCATCACCGATGAGTTGTCTTGAAGATACCGTCGTAGAAGAACACCATACAACAGAGCGACCTCCGCTTCCGGGAGACAAGAGTCATCAGAGGCGGGGCGATCACGCCAACGAATCAAGTATCGGCGCACATCTCCATCTGCAGTGGGAAACACGTCATCCTTGATAATCCTGTCTGGCAAAAATGTTGTCCTAGCAAACCTGGGAAAAGCATTTGGCAGCAAAGTGGGAAAATCTATAGCATCAATATTTAGCGTACCTCCGTTGGAGACCGACGGAGAGAGCAATCCCTTACCCCACTCAACTCCATACCCATGAGAATCAATAGTGGAACTAAACAGACAGGAAGATAATTTTAGTGGCGGAGCAATATATGGCGTTAAATCCGAAACATTAAAAACAGGGGAAATACCCCAATCAGTTGGTAATTCCAAGAGAAATGCATTGTCTCCTAACCTCTTAAAATCTGAAAAGGTCCCGCTCGCCGATCCGCTAACTTTTTTAAGGTGCCCGTAGGCAACCGTTCAGGGATGAGACGCACCATGACTAAATCGCCTACTTTCAAGTGAGACACTCTCTTATGTGCGTTGGCATTAACTTGATAGGATGCGTATTGAGTGGTAAGCGTTTCATTTATGTGCTTGTGCAGATCATGGATGTGAGAGGCAAAGTCCTGTGCAAATTGACTTGACTTAAAAGATGGCGGTAACGGAATCAAGTCAAGTGGCACGGGTGCTTTATAACCATGCACGATCTCATTCGGGGACAAACCCGTGGACCTATTTTTGGAATTATTATATGCTAACTGAGCATGAGGGAGGATAAGGTCCCATGTACCCTTGTGTTCTCCTACAAGGCATCGGAGCAAACTACCTAAACTTCTGTTTACAACTTCGGTTTGCCCATCCATCTGCGGGTGGTAAGCTGAAGAGAATAGAAGTTTGGTGCCCATAATCCTCCACAGGGTCTTCCAAAAATAACTAGTAAACTTCACATCCCTATCGGTAACTATCGATTTTGGAATGCCTCGATTTCCAACTACCTCTTTAAAATATAATTGTGCAACGTGTGACGCATCGTTGGTTTTATTGCACGCGATAAAATAGGACATTTTGGAGAAATGATCTACAACAACTAAGATAGAGTCGTGACGTCTAAATGTGATTGGGAGGCCAAGAATGAAGTCCATGCTAACGTCTTCCCAAGGGATAGAAGGAATCGGAAGAGGGGTATAAAGCCCCGCATTTGTTTTGTTCCCCTTAGCCAATTGGCATGCTCGACAACTTCCCACGATTTTACTAACCATTGCCTTAAGACTGGGCCAATAGAACTTATCTTCTACTAACGTGATCATCTTGTCACGGCCAAAATGTTCACCTAGCACTCCGTTATGCAATTCCCACACTATGAAGTGTCGTAGGGAGGAACGGGGGATGCATAGCTTCGAATGGTTAAATAAATAGCCGTCACGAATGTAAAAAGAAGTAATGGTTGTAGGAAAGTCATCTTGAGTGGTGAAATAGATATCCTTGAAATCTAGACAGTTGGCGTATTCGTCCTTAATCCTATCGAAGCCAATCACCTTAACTTCTAGCGTGGATAGTAATAACAAAAAACGACTAAGAGCGTCGGCTACGCGGTTGAGAGTTCTCTTAAGGTGTTTGATAATGAAAGTGTACTCCTGGAGATAGGAGACCCACTTGGCATGCCTAGGACTAACCTTAGTTTGAGAGTTAATAAATCTTAGCGCGTCATGATCGGATAGGATGACAAACTCTTTAGGAAGTAAATAATGTCGCCAATGTTGGAGGCATCTAATGACCGCGTAAAACTCCCGATCATAATTGGAATAATTTAATTTTGGACCCGCCAGCTTCTCACTAAAAAACCCCACAGGGTGACCTTCCTGACTCAACACTCCGCCAATTCCCACTCCTGACGCATCACATGACAACTCGAAAACTTTGGTAAAATCCGGTAGTCGCAAGAGGGGGCTTCCTACATGCGCGATTTAATTAATTGGAATGCCCTAGCGGCCGAGTTCATCCATGTAAATTCACCCTTTTTCATGCACTCGGTAATGGGGGCCATAATACTACTAAAATCCTTAATAAATCTCCGATAGAAAGTAGCGAGCCCATGAAAACTCCTAACATCCTGAATGTTGGCTGGCTCGGGACAATCTCTAATGGCTTGCACCTTCTTGGGGTCTATGTGGATCCCCTTCGAACTAACGATATAACCGAGGAACTCAACCGATGACACATGGAAAGTACACTTCTTAATATTCACGAATAATTTTTCCGATCTCAGCGTGGTAAAGATGATTTTTAAATGTGACTCGTGATCGATCGTGGAGGTGCTAAAAACCAAAATGTCATCAAAATATACCATGATGAATTTTCCCATATAGGGTTGGAAGACGTGGGTCATCATCCTCGAAAACATGCTCGGCGCATTGGAAAGCCCAAACGGCATAACTAACCACTCGTAGAGCCCTTCCTTAGACTTAAATGCGGTTTTCCACTCGTCCCCTTCCCTAATTCGGATCTAATGGTAGCCGCTCCTAAGGTCCAATTTCGAGAAAATCGTGGCACCAGCTAACATGTCCAATAAATCGTCCAAGCGAGGGATGGGAAATCGGTACTTAATAGAGATCTTATTAATGGCTCTACTATCCACGCACATCCTCCAAGAGCCATCTTTCTTGGGGGCAAGTAAGGCGGGTACGGCACACGGGCTCATGCTGTGGCGGATAAAACCCTTTTGAAAAAAATCCGAAATCTGGGTTTGTAACTCTAAGTGTGCGGAAGGGTTTAGCCGATAATGTGGGAGGTTGGGCAATGAGGAGCCCGGAATGAAATCAATGGCATGCTGGATATCCCGCATGGGGGGGGGGGGTAACTCAGACGGTAGCTCGTCCGAGTACACGTCCACAAACTCATCTAAGAGCTTTCTCAGTGCCGGCGGCAAATTCTCAAACGTTGTTGCATCTTCCTTAACTTGTATACACACTAATGCATAGAGGACACCGTCTATAAAGGTAGTACGCTTCAATTCTTTCTTCCCTATCAGACTCAACGTTTTCTTATCGACCAGGACGACCGTATCCTTGGAGGGGGCCGAAAGATCCTTTGGCGGAGCAGGTTTAAAGATAATGGTTCTGCCATTAAATTTAAACTCGTAAGTGTTGGCCCGACCAAAGTGGGTAACGTCATGATCATACAACCAAGGGAGACCCAGCAAGACGTGACAAGCATCCATAGGGATGACGTCACACCAAATCTGATCAGAATAAGCTTTGATGGTAAGGGGTACCAAGCATCGCTTCGACACAGGGAGGGACAACTTGTTTACCCATGCCACCTTATAAGGGTGAGGGTGTGGCTCGACAGCAAGTGACATACGCTTCACCGCGGCTTCAGAAATAATGTTCATGCAACTACCGCTATCGATGATCAACCTACACCATTTTTCACCACTTTAAAAATTCAACGTGAAAATGTTCGTCCTATTCCAGTCATCTAATGCTCGTGGGTTCGCCAGAATACACCTCATAACCATCATATAGGAGTCATCCTCTATATCACTTGGCACTCCATCCGACTCGCTCTCGTCTCCCGCCTCGTAAGTAAAAGCATAGTGCCCTTGGATCCCGCAAGCGAAATAGGTGACATTTGTTCTGTTGACCCTACACACTGGGACTCTCTCACCAGAGGGGTTTCTATTATTCCTAGCCGTTTCGACTATGGAGGTCGAGTCGGGGGACTGATATTTTCCTTTGTCCTTATAGGTGGAGGTGGGCGGTGGTCCTAAGATGGACTTGCCCTTTTGGAACGAGCGAGACTTACCCTTAAGTACATTGTGCTTATAAATATCTAAGGCAGCGTTGAATGTGACGTGCAAGTCAGTGTGACCATAACGCAAAAGCTTTCCTTGGATGTCGTGGTTTAGTCCCTTACGAAACCTGGAGAGGGTGACCTCGGGCATCTCTTTCACGTCACACCTAACCATCATGTCCTTTAGCAGACTCATGTACTCAGAAACCGACCTAGTCCCTTGCTTAAGGGTGGCTAAATCATCGAACATCTGTGTTCGATGGTACGTGGGGACATACTGCTCTGTTAGCCTAGCCTTCAGTCATCCCAACCAATGGGCAATGCACCATTCTCGACTCTCAAACGTCGTTCCTCATTCAGCCAAAATATTTTAGCACGCCCTAGCAACTTCATCCTCGCTACTCGCACCTTATCCGCGTTGTTCAGAGCATACCACTCGAAATAGCATTCGATTTCCATGACCCAGTCCTGGAAGACTTGGGGATCCCCCATGCCATCGTAGGATGGTGGCTTGACTCGGACGTCCCGAGTAAGATCAAACTCATAAGGTGCGCGTGGAGCGTGCTCATTAGGAGGGTGGGGGTAAGGATTGTGATTGTCTCTCCCCCGTTGGTGAGAGGGTTGATTACGGGGTGCCCCTTGTGGTAATCCCATTCCGTGAAGTGCCTCCCTAATGGCCGTCATCTGCTCCGTGAAATCCTGACGGAGTTCCTCAATCTCTGTGAGGGCACGTCCCTCGCCCCGGTCATCATCCATAGTAGAAGATGATGGAGGGTATTCCGTACCTAGCCTAGTGCGCATGCAACGGTGATAACAACAGACTTATACAAACCACGGAAGGATTTAATCCCTCTTAACGATTATAGAAAAATAAAATTTTTTTTCTTACAGGAAATAAAATGAGGACTATTAAAAAATAATTTGATTTTTTTGCTGAAAAATAAGAAATCTACGCCGCTATTGGCAGACCAAAAATAAATTTTTCTTTTTTGAGATTTTGACAACAAATGTGCATACAGCAGCGCGGGCTAACGTGCAAAAATAACAGGGGAGGGTGCCAATAAAAAAATTGACAAGAACCTTCCTCTGATACCAAATTGATGTAGGCCTCTATCGAAGTCTCAAATACGGGCTAGGGGAATAAAGTGGACGCGTCTCAAACTCCACTATCACACTCGCACAAGTTTTAATCGCAGCACACTCGCAAGCAAAATAACACAGCTCACCGACGTATGGTAGCAACACCGCTGAAAGGTCGAACGAACGACGATAGGTCGATGTTCTTCCAAGCAAAAGGGACCTACGCGGTCCGGACAAGCGTGGTTGTACCAAAAGAGTCTACCCAAAATGCGATCAAAAAATTGTAGATCTCTCCCAACAAAAATACGGGGCTCGCCAAGTCCTTTTGGAAATAACGCATTAAGATAGATGCAAATCAAAAGGAAAACCACGAAGAATCTAACGATTCAAATCCAACGCGAAAAATCTTTCCGGCCACTAGACTATCAAGAGAGAATCACACTTGAGTGGAATGGTTCGTTACCCAAGTCGGAATAGATGATTCTGACTACCTTCAAAGGATCACTCTTTCGCGGTTCCGCCGGAGTTGCGCCGGATGAAAAGATAGATCGTCCTCCTTGGCCGCTTCACACCGATGTCGAGATTCTTCGTCGTGGAAGGAGACTTTCCTCGGATAAAAGTCCAAGTGAAGAGGGGTGGCCGTTTTCTTCTTCAAGGGGTGCTCGGGTGGAGGAGGAAGGTGGTCGGCCGGCTATGGGTAGTGGAGAATGGTTGGTGTATAGGGAGAGGAAGAGGCGGCTATGGAAGGGGGAGGAGAGGGGCGGCCGGACTTGAAGTGGAAGAGGAAGTGGTGGCGGTTTTGGAAGAGGAAGATGAGGGAGGAGAGGGTTGGCCGAATGCTTAGAGAGAGAGAGGAGGGTGGCGGCTAAGAGAGGTAGAGAGAGAGAGAGAGAGAGAACTTTAGGAAAGATTAGGGTTAAGAGTTTTTCTTCATTCAACTTGACTTATACAAAAAACTACATGCCTATTCATAAGCTTAACTCCAAGTCTTGGCTATATGTAGCCCAAATAAAAATAACACACCCATGGCTACATGCAGCCCAAATAAAATGACATACACCAAATGATTAAATAAAGCATGCTAAAAATATAAATGCTCTCAAGCTAATAATAGAAGAAGTTCAACTAGTTATTTGTCTTGTGCCGAGGGAGGATATTATAGCGTCACTCCATACGAACGTCATGGCAACACGAGTCCTTTGTTGGAGACAAAGGAGGGTCGTCCGTTAGCGTGCCGTCATCAACAACTTGGGGGCCGTCGTCTCCACCAGGTGTTCCAACAATCTCCCCCTATTTGGGTTAGGATTACTATTTACATGACAGAGGAATTAAAAAGCATACAAGCAGAAATAAAAGCAAATACAACATTGCAGAAGCAAATGAATGATTACAGCAGATTGTTAGAGAGAGATATATACTGTTCAGCTTACATAATTAGTCCTTTTCCTTGACCTTTTTGAATAAAATTTCTCTGTTGGGATTTTGAGCTTCTTTCTTAGATCTTCTGTCATCAGCAGTACCTAGGGATATTTGAGATTTGGGTCTGGGGACAACTGCCTCTGGGTACAACTTCATGTAAATTTCTGGGTCAAAGAATTTTCTAGATGAATATCTCTCAAGCTCTTTCTTTCTTTGATCAGATAATGTAGTGATATTTGAAGTATCTTTTCCTTGTTCTCTTGCTTTCTTTATCTGGTCTAAAGCAGCTAATTCCTTCATCCTTGCTGTCTAAGAGATAAGATTGTTCTCTGGATCTTCATGGGGAATAGGAGGTTCATATCTATTGATAGTATCAGCAGGAGGAGCTCTTGTGGGAATAATTTCTTTGAGCTTATATGGGAATGGACCAGAAGTTGAATCAATTGGGCCTTGTCCTTCCCTTTTATGAGGATGCTGTCTGGATTGTCCTCTTGAATATACTCTGTATCCTCTTTGATTTCCTCTATATTGGCCTCTTCTAGACTGGTAGCCTCTTTGTTGATGTCCTCTAGATTGTGATCTATCTTGAACCTGAGAGGAACTTTGAGTTGTAGCATGAGAGGTTTGTTGTGCTGAAATTCCACCAGATCCTGCATCTGGAGAGGGAGGAGGAGGAGAAGGATTATGATGAGATGTGCATTTGTCATACTTTCTTCTCTTCCTCATAGCCTTCCACTGGTTCTTAGAAAATTGCATCCAGTGTTCAGTGATAGGACAATCATGCCGAATGTAGTAAGAAATATCATTATCATTAGTGACTTTTTCAGGAGGGACTCTCTTCAATGCTTTGCTTCTTGCTTTCCTCTTCCTTGTAATGGTTGGAGAGGAGTCATCAGAATCAGTTCTAAATTCATCACTGTCTGAGCTTTGAGGATTATCAAAGATCTCATCAATCCATTTAATATATTCTTGCTGTTATTTAGTTTGTTTAGATGAAGCAACAACAGTAAGAACAGGAGCAGTAACAGAAGCTGGAGCAAGAGCAGAAGTAGCAACACTAGCAGGAGCAACAACAGAAACAATAGCAGGAGCAGTACTAACATCAGGAATAGAAACACTAACAACAGGAGCAACATAAACATCAGAAACAACATTAACAGCAGCAGCAGCAACAAAAACAGCACTATCCATAACAGCAGGCTCAATAATATCAGCAGGCTCTGAAACACTAGCCTCTGTCATCATAGTATCATCAGCAGTATCAAAACAAACTTTCTCAGCAGCAGTATCAACACACACATCATCAGCAGTAGTAATAATTTCCACAGCCTTAATAGAATTGATATAAAATAATATCAAGTTGGGATCACAGCTAGAGACAGGCACAATGGCCTTAGTAAGATCTTCAGCATCTTGGGCTGGAAGATATCTGTTATAGAGAGCATCAAAATCTGAAAGCAGTGACCTGACGTCAACTGCATTGAATGATAGAACTGGAGCTAGGGCTGGAGTCACTGGCAGATATGGCACTTCTTCTTCTGAAGCAGGCAGCATCACTTCTTCATTTGGCATCTCCCCCTGCCTGGATTCAGTGTAAACTGGATCAAGGCACCCCAAAGAAGGGATTGCCTGAGGAGGATGGAAAGAAGAAAGCCTGGCAGATAACTAATTGATTGATTTAAGAAGTGGAGCCATGGAGGTATCCAGTAGGAATGTTAGCCTGGGAGCTAACATCTCATATAGTTTATCATCAAGGCCAGGAATGTCTACTTGCTTAAGGGATGCTTGAGTAGAGGTAGAGGATAAAGTTGTAGAAGTTGATGATGTTGGTGGAGCTGTAGAAATGTGGAGAGATGATGTGGATGGTAGTGGTATGGATGGTTGTGAATGGGAATGGTGGTGATGGATGTCACTGGAATGGAGATGGATGGGGTGAAAGATGGTTGAGCCAGAATATCTTGTAGCAGTTGTTGGTAAGAAGTAGAAGATGATGGGGGATCTAGAGGTGATGAATGAGAATCATCCATAAAGGAATCATCTAACAGATTAAATGATGAAAGGTGGAGGGATGAATCAATGTCAAGAGGGGGATAATAATATAGAGGATGGAATTGCTCTTGATGAGTAGCTGGTGGTGGTGAAGAGATAGTTGGAGATGGAATTTAGATGGGAGAGGAAATTGTGATGGGTGAAGAAATTGTGATGGGGGATGAAATTGAAATGGTGGATGTAGGGATGGTTGAAGAAACAAGAGGTGGAGATGGTGGAGATGAGGAGGATGCAGGCAATTCTTCTAGGGGGGGCAGTTGCCTGAGGGGAAGTGACTGGAACAGTCCTTGTGCCTGAAGTGGTGGTAGCTATAGGACCCCTGCTGGGTTTGGCAATTTGCTTATCCCACTTTCCAAAGAGAGTGCAGGAGAGTCTCTTGGAAGCATTGATGTGCATACCATTGGACACAAGCAATTGGTGGCATCTGTTATGCAAGAACAAGCCTAATATCCTCCCAAAGTTAACAAAGTTCTTGTTAATCTTCTTCTTAATTAAATCAAAAAAGAGTTCTCCCCAATTCAGATGTTTCTTATCAACTATAGCAGCCATCAAACAAAACTGATACCTAGATATTGTATCATGAGCAGAATATTTTGCTAACAGTACTTTTCCCACTACATCAGCCAAGAACCTATACTCTACTGAGAGGTTTTTCTTAAGCAATTTGTTAGGGTTTGCTGCTGAATGTCCCATCCTATCCAACATAGTAGAAAACTCTTCTCCAGACAATTCCACTGTATCATGTCCAGTACTTAATTGGAAAACTTCTGTTAGAAGTGCAGGAGTAAGGGATACCTGGGTTCCTGATATACTCCCGAACACAGTATTTTGATCCAGATTGTGGGCTGTGTACACCCATTCTTTAATCTCATCTACAGCCAGCTTCATCCTTGTAGTCATGATTGTCACCAACTGTTGCTCCTTGAACAGCTCTAGAATGTCCTTGAATATCTGATCACTTCCTTCAAACGAATCCATGTCTATATCAAAATCAGTGTCAAACTTCATTACGGCTAAGACGGCAACAGAGACGGCCATGTTTTCCTGCAAAAATGAACAAACAAGACCAAGTGCAGAGAGGTTTGGAGGGAAAGAAAGCTCTGCAAAAAGTATGAATGTGCAAAAGGAGAACGACGGCCGAGAAATGAATTTTATATCAGGGTTCGACGCAGAAAAGGAAAGATCGTTGAACTCAGTTCGACGATCTGGGCTTCTAAAGGAATCTGAAGGTCTTCAACATCGTCGATCTCCATTCGACGATATTGGAGAGCGTCGAGCTCCGTTCGACAATCTTTGACCGGAAAGAGATAGCCTAGTACTATCTGAAAAACACTGAACTCTGGTCGACAATTTCTGAGAAAGTCGATCTTCGTTCGACGATCTTTAGGAAAAACGTCGAGCGCAGTTCAAAGATCAGAAATAACCTATAGACACTAGAAAAATCAAGTTTTTAGCCTAGTCTTGGTCAATTTTTAAGGTTTTAAAATCTTGGATCTTAATTTAAGCTTCCTCCATCTAACATTCCTAACTGATTCAGGAAGAATGTGTGTTTCTTTTCATCCAATAGTTTGGTGAAAATATCCCCCCTTTGCAAATCAGTTGGGATATATTGAAGTTCAATTTTATTTTTCTCAACATTATCTCTTAAAAAGTGATGCCTAATCTCTATATGTTTTGTCCTACTATGGAGGACTGGATTTTGTGCTATATATAGAAGTAGCACTGGTGTTATCACAAAATATTTTTGACTTATCTAAGTTGTAACCATAGTCTAGGAGCTGATTTTGAATCCACAATATCTATGAGCAACAACTACCTGCTGCCATGTATTCAGCTTCAGCAGTTGATGTGGACACAGATGTTTGTTTCTTACAAAACTAGGAGACAAGTCTGTCACCAAGAAACTGACAAGTTCCACTGGTGCTTTTCCTATCTACTCTACATCCAGCATAATCAGCATCTGAAAATCCAGTTAATTCAAATCCTGAATCTTTTGGATACCAGAGACCTAGATTTGGACAACTTTTCACATATCTGAGAATCCTTTTTACTAATGTTAGGTGTGACTCTCTAGGGCTTACTTGGAATCTAGCACATATGCATGTAGCAAATATTATGTCAGGTCTACTAGCTGTAAGGTACAATAAAGAGCCAATCATTGCTCTATATGTTTTCTGATCAACAGGTTTCCCATGTTCATCAGTATCTAATACAGCATTAGTAGGCATAGGTGTTTTCATAGAGGATGCTTCAGACATACCAAATTTCTTAACCAACTCTTTTGCATACTTGGTTTGAGAAATGAATATGCCATCAGCATGTTGTTTGACTTGCAATCCTAGAAAGAAGGAAAGCTCACCCATGCTACTCATTTCAAATTTTGAATGCATTAGGTTTGAGAACCTTTTGCACAAATTTGAATCAGTAGATCCAAAGATAATATCATCTACATAGATTTGTACTAGTAGGACATTGGACCTATGGGTTCTAATGAAAAGAGTTTGGTCTACTCTACCCCTTATAAAATCATTTTCCAAAAGAAAGCATGTTAAGGTCTCATACCATGCTCTAGGAGCTTTCATGAGACCATATAATTCTTTATGCAATTTAAAAACATAATCAGGATGAGTAGGAGAGATAAAACCTGGGGGTTGTCTAACATAGACTTCTTCCTTGATATCTCCATTGAGAAATGCACTCTTTACATTCATTTGATAGACCTTGAATCCCTTATGTGCTGCATAAGCTAGGAATATTCTTATGGCCTCTAGCCTTGCAACTGGTGCAAAGGTCTGGTAATAATCTATTCCTTCTTCTTGAGAGTATCCTTGTGCAACTAGCCTTACCTTGTTCCTTACAATAATTCCTTGATCATCCAATTTGTTCCTGAACACCCATTTTGTTCCAACAATGGAGTGATCCTTTGGCCTTGGCACTAGCTCCCAAACGGTGTTCCTTTCAAATTGATGTAACTCCTCTTGCATTACAATGATCTAGTGTGGATCTTGTTCTGCATCTTGTATGGATTGAGGCTCAATTTGAGATAGAAAGCAGGTGTGCATCAGGTTTTGGTTGACCTGATTTCTGGTTTGCACACCAGCTAAGATGTCTCCAATCACTTGGGAGATTGGATGATCTATTGATGTTACTAACTCAATAGGGGGTGTTGATTGTTCACCAACCTGTGTTATTGTTTCCTCTTATGGAACAACAACTGGCTCTTCAATGTGGTTCTCACCAAGATGTTGAGTGTCCTCTTCATCTTCACTGTTTTCACCTTTTTGTTGGATAGGTGAAGGTGTTGTATCTTCTTCAATGATGTTTAACCTGTTCAAATTCTCTGAAAGAGAATGTACCTGAAAAGGTTTTATGGTAGAAGTGTTCTTCTCCTTGTAAGACATGTTAGTTTCATCAAAAGATACATGTACAGATTCTTTAATTTTAAGAGATGATTTGTTATATACCCTATAAGCCTTGCTGATCATGGAGTATCCCAGAAACACTCCTTCATCAGCTTTGGCTTGAAATTTTGCTATATATTTCTTGTCATTATTGTGTATATAACAAATGCAACCAAAAAATTTGAAATAATCTACTTTAGGTTTTTTCCCTTTGAGTAATTCATAGGGAGTCTTGCCCTTCAGCTTATGTATAAAACTTCTATTAAACATATAGTTTGAGGTGTTCACTGTCTCTGCCCAAAAGGATAGAGGAAGGTGAGCATCTGTCAACAATGTAGTAGCAGATTCAATAAGGGTTCTATTTTTCCTTTCAGCTACCCCATTTTGTTGAGGAGTTCTAGGAGCTGAGAAAGTGTGCATGATCCCTTCACTCTGACAGAACTCTTGCATAAGAAGAGAATCAAACTCTGTCCCATGATCACTTCTAATCAGGGCAATGTGAGTATTGAACTCAATCTGTATGTATTTGAGAAACTCTATAAAACACTTAAAGTTATCAGACTTCTTCCTCAGAAAGAACACTCATGTGAATCTAGAGAAGTCATCTACAACTACTAAAGAGTAAGATTTCCCTCCTAGGCTTTGGACTGTAATGGGTCCAAACAGATCCATGTGTAATAGATACAAAATTCTAGGTGAATCTCTCTTATTAAGTGACTTAAAACTATTTTTAGTTTGCTTGCCTAATTGACAAGCCTTGCAAAGTCCTTCCTTCTTGTAGGGGAAAGAAGATAGTCATCAAACAAGGTTGTCCTTGGATAGCCTAGCAATGGTTCTAAGGTTTACATGTCATAATCTCTTATGCCATATCTCATTTGGTTTACTAACAGAATTGAACAAACAGATATCTACCTTAGTTGAATGAAAATCTACAAGATAGATGTTACCTTTCCTTTTACCTGTCAACACTGTTGTGTTGTCCTCTGATTTGATTTTACATGAAGATTTGTTGAAAGTCACTTGGTAGCCTTCATCACACAATTGACTGATGCTGATTAAGTTATGCTTCAGTCCTTCCACATAGTCCACCTTCTTGAATGTGACTGACTCTATTTGGACCGCACCATATCCCTTAGTTTGTCCAAAGTTTGAGTCTCCAAATATGACCTTGGGTCCAAGCTTGGCTTTGAAGGATGTAAGATTATCCTTGCTCCCTGTCATGTGCTTTGAGCACCCACTATCCAGATACCATTGCTGGTTTATTGGTTGATAGGTCTTCACCTGCATATATAACAATTTATTTGTTTTTGACCCAGTTTACCTTGGGCCTAGGTTGATAACCTTTAAAATCTGAAAGAAAAGACATCCCTTGTTGACTCTTATAGCCTTCAGGATGATATCTCCTAGGAGGTATTATCCATTCAGCATAAGGGTTAAAGTCTTGGGATGTAGGACCACTAGGATTGAAGTTTGACTTACCCTTAAAAAAATGCTCAAAGCTCTGAGCTCTGTTCGACGATCTCTGAACTGAGTTCGATGATCTTGGGTCAGATCGTCGAGCTCCGTTCGAAGATCGACTTTTCCAGAGTTCAGAGTTCAGAGTTCAGAGATCGTCGACTCGAGTTCGACGATTCAGCTTGAGATCGTTGAGCTCCGTTCGGAGATCGTCGAGCTCTGTTCAACGTTTTCCTTTGAACCTTATTTTTCTTAGGTATATCAGAATTCTTCCTAGCTACCTCTACAACTCCCTTTCCTTTATCTGAGATAAATTTGATTGGGGTTGTTAATACTATAGGTTGGCTGGATGAAGCACCCAAGCCCAGTGTACTGTTAAGTCTTGAATTCACTGTGCTTGTGATGTCCATCAGTCTGATGCTTCTCCCATTAAGGGATTCTTCAAACTTCTTTGCCTGAGATAGTTCACTCTCCAGTGAAGCTATCTCCTCCCTACAGAATTCTAACTCCTCAGAGAGTTTGAGGTTATCTGATCTTAAAGTGCTATGTTCAGACAATTGATTTCTGAGAGAGATAATCTCTTTCTCAGACTTTAGAAGGTCTAAACAAAGTGCCTTAAATTCAAATCTAAAGTCCTCTGAATTAAAATCAAAAGAATCTATTACCTGATCTTCTTCAGCTTCATGTTCAGATTCAGATTCTGACACTTGTTCTGCATCAAAATTATATTGAGAGGCATTGATAGCCATCATGCAGAACTCCTTCTCTTGAGCATCATCTTCATCATCACTTGAGCTTGATGAAGCCTCTGATTCTTCTTCAGTTTCACTCCAGGTTTCAGCTACAAATCCCTTCCTGGTGTGTTTGTTCTTACTGTAGGATGATTTATCATTGTTGTTTCTCCTGAAGTCTTTGTCTCTTCTCCTATCTTTCTTATCTTTCTTGTCCTTATTTTGATTTTCTGGACAGTCAGGCACAATGTGGCCCGGTTTCCTGCATCCAAAACAAATAATCTCTTTATTACTAGATTTGTCATACCTTGGCTTTGCATGGCCTCTGGATGACCTTTTCCTGAAGTCTCTTCTAGCCATCTTGTAGAATCTTTTGGCTAGTAGGCTCATTAGCTCTTCATTGCCTGTGACCTTGTCTTCAGGCTGTTCTTCTGTAGCCTTAAAAGTAATTGTCTTCTCCTTCCTTGTTGCTGGAGAAGCTGTCTTTTGCTCTTCCTCATTATTTTTGATGAGCAACTCATAAGACTTGAGCTTGCCCAATAGAGCTTCAGTGGTGATCTCATTCAAGCTTCTAGCATCCTTGATTGGCCAGATCCTTGAGTCCCAAGTGCTGGGGAAGCACATTAGGATCTTATCATTGAGTTCAGTCAATGAGATCTCCTTGCCCAAAGTCTTTAGTTCACTGACAATCAGACTGAGTCTGTTATACATGTCAGCTACTGACTCAGTTTCTCCTTTCTTGAAATTCTCATACTGGGTTATGAGATGGAATCTTCTGTCCTTTCTTTCATCAGCAGATCCTGACATAATCTCAGATAGCTTGTCCTATATTTCTTTTGCTGAGCTGCATTCAGCCACTTTTTAAATATCTCATCAGACATTGTCTGAGCCAATATGTTCATTATCTTTGCATCAGCAACTTTCCACTTCTTGATGTCTGCATCTGTTCCTAAAGGGGGTGGAATAGCACTTGTACTTGTAGTTGCTGGAGGTCTTGGAAACACTGTGAAAACAGAATTAAAGATATCCTCATCAATAAAATTCATGTATATTCTAATCCTTGCCTTCCAAAGTGGAGACTTAGAAAGATTGCACACTGGAGGTCTGGTGCTTGCATAGTCTTTGTTTTGTGCCATGGATTTATATGAAAATAAATATAATAAAAATAATAACCTTCTATTAAAGATTGATCTTATCAGAGATCTTTTGGTTCAGGTGTTAGCCTGTAGGAACAACCAATCTGATGATGGTTTAGTTGTTGAATAACCAACCTCCCTCTGATACTAATTGAAAGTGAGGGTAAGATCTACCTTTACTCTAGAGGGGGGTGAATAGAGTATATTAAAATAATTTTTGCAAATTAAAAATTAATTGGCAGTGGAAGACATAATTTATGTATATGTGTATAGTGCTTGCAGTAAATAAAACTAAGCAAGAAACTAATTCACAGCACACAGTAAATAAAACACAGGCAACCAGAAGACACAAGGAGCTATAGTGGTTCCCCAATTAACTTGGGTACATCCACTCTTCTACCACCCTAGGTAGGAATCCACTGCAGGAATAGTTGATCAGGTGTCCTTGACACCAATGAGCTTTTGACAAGGTGCTCAAAAACCAACCCAGATTTTTTGATCAGGTGTTTTGCCACCATTGAGTTTTGACAAGGTCTCAGAAACCAAACACAAAACTTTTGAAGGGAGTTTTGAGTAACCCTTTTACAGTAAAAGAAAAGAAAAGGATGTGAAGTTGTTCTTCTCTGTCAATAGTAAAAGAGAAGACTAGTGGATTGATGATGTCAAAGCTCCCCCTGAGATTTGCAGTTGTTCAGGAAGAAAAGCTTTGCACAGGGTGATAGGCCTTTAAATGATTGAGATCTCCAGCAAATGATAATTTCAGCAATGACTGAAATGTGATGTGTCTGGAGTCTTGATTGATGAAGCCTTGAAAAACTTGAATCAGAAATGAGATACTGTAATCCTGTAGTTCTTGTGTGTCTCTCACAGATCTCAAATATTGTTCTTAGTTTTCTCTTGTTCTTTGTTGTTGTGTATTCTCTGTCTTTATTGTCTGAAAATATATATTGAAATCCAATCTTCTAGATAGCCGTTGGCCAGTCATAAATGACTTCCTTAATTGATAATTGTCTCTGGAGGAAAGTCCTAAGAAACATTCCCGTTTAGTCTCCTTGAAACTTGCTCCAGATTGATTGAAACGGCTACAAAATCCTTTGCATTAACTGCTGGATATGAATAAATTTGAATTCCATAACTGACTGAATTTGAAATCCTGAAATCGTCGATCTCTCAAGAAAATCGTCGATCTGAGCTCGACTACCGTCGACCTGAGCTCAGAGACTGGAACTTGACTTGAAATAGAAATCATCGATCTGAGCTCGACTATCGTCGATCTGAGCTCAGAGATATGGATTTTGGCTAGAGACAGAAACGTCGATCTGAGATCGAAGATCATCGAACCGAGTTCGACGACTCGTTGAACTGAGCTCAGAGATAGTCGAACTGAGTTCAACGCCTCGTCGATCTGAGCTCGACGATAATTGCCTGAGTCTTTCTGCACTTGTAATCTGATCTAGGAGGTCTTGGGGGTAGCTTTCAAACCTAAGTTCTAAGCCTTAGACCTTTTCTAGTTTGACCTTTAAATCTATACAATGAGGTCAAGACACATTCCTAAGGACATAGTGATCCTTACCCAAATCAGTAATAGGGTGTTCCAACAAAATTCATTCCATTTATGTTCAAATTTAGTAATTCAATTTATGGTTGACTTAGGCTTAGTCGTGTTCAAAAAGCCCCCCGGGCCCGGGCCTAAACCGGGCCTCTCACGCCCGGGATTTCCCGAACCGGGCTCGGGCCCGGGCCCTGATTGCAGCCGGGACGGGCTGGGCTTCTGGCTCCGGTAGGGGGCCTGCTTAGGCCCCCAGGGCCGGGCCCTGTTTTTATGAAAAAAAAATAATTTTTTTTAAAAAAGTAATACGCGTCTTTTTGAACTGCGTCTTCTAGGTGCATTTTCGGGAGAAGTATTCAACATGAAAGTTGTAAATCTCGACGATATCTACAATTTCATGTTGAACACTTTTTGATTTGAAGCCATTTAGGACCCCCAAGAAAAATCACGCGGAACATTCGAAATGTTCCGCGTGATTTTTTTCGGGGGCCAAATCGGGGGGCCTAAACGGCTTCAAATCAAAAAGTGTTCAACATGAAAGTTGTA
The DNA here is from genome assembly GCA_039513925.1 of Platanthera zijinensis. Taxonomy (NCBI): domain Eukaryota; kingdom Viridiplantae; phylum Streptophyta; class Magnoliopsida; order Asparagales; family Orchidaceae; genus Platanthera; species Platanthera zijinensis. The sequence continues at coordinate 166,312,758 of CM077083.1, read as the reverse complement.
GATATCATCGAAATCTACAACTTTCATGTTGAACACTTCTCCTGAAAATGCCACTAAAAGATGCAGTTTTAAAAGGCGCGTTGGAGCCGGGCCCGGGCTTTGCCCGGCCCGGCCCCGGGCTTAGCCCGACCTAGAAATCGGGCTTTGCCCGGCGTGGCCCGGGCCGGGCACCGGGCCGGGTAAATGCTCATATATGGGGCCTTGTTAGGCCCCATAGCCCGGCCAGGGCCCGGGGCGGGCCTAGCCCGGGCCCGGGCCTAGCCGGGCTTTTACCGGGCCGGGCCCGGTTTTTATGCACACCCCTACTTAGGCTCCAAATAATTTGGCGTGGTGAAAGTAGTCATGAATCCGATCTGCACGGGGCCTTGCGGCACGTCCTGACCTCACGATTTATTATTTCTAACATAAATTGAATGAATTTCATTTGGTGTCATTGGATACTTACGAATGACCGGATTGATGACTACCGTCACCACGCCAAATGGAGCCTAAGGGCCTGTTTGGGAAGGCTTTTCAGAAAGTAGAAGGAGTGGTGGCAAAAGGATGGTAGAAAAAGGAGCTTTTGGAAAATGTCTATTAGAAAAGGAAAACTGTTTAGATGAAATTTTTTTACAGAGCTTTTCAAAAATAACAAGCACTTTACAAACTGTTTGACAAATCTCCGTTGCGGTAACTTTTCTTTATTAAAATTACGCGTCCGGGGGAAAAGGTGCAATTATTTCGCCGGGGCAGGTTTTTTTTGCCCGGGAGCGAATTTTTCGTTCGGGAGCCAATTTTTCGTCGGGGCGCGGTATTTTCGCTCGAGCGTTGTTTTTTCGCCCGGGCGCGGTTTTTTCGCCCGAGCGCGAATTTTTTGCCCGGGCGCGATATTTTTGCCTCGGCGCGATATTTTCTCCTGGGCGCAAATTTTTTAATTAGGCCCTATATTTTCGCCCGGGCCACAATTTTTCGGTCGGGTGCCAATTTTTCGGACGAGCGCGAATTTTTCGAATGAGCGCGAATTATTAAGACGAGCACGAATTTTTCGGACGGCTGCATATTTTTCGGACGAACGCGATTTTTCGGAAGGGCACGTATTTTTCGACTCGGCGGAAAAATTTCGCCCGGGCGCGAATTTTTTGCACGTACGAGAATTGTTCGCACGAACGCAATATTTTCGCTCGAAAGCGAAAAAATTGCATTCGAGCGGAAAAAATAGCGTTCAGGCGAAAAAAATACACGACTTGGCAAAAAAATCACGAACGAGCAAAAAAATCACGTCGAGGCAAAAAATTCGCGTTCGAGCAAAAAATTCGCGCACGTTCGAAAAAATCGCGCCCTTGCAGAAAAAATGTGTCGGGGCAAAAAACTTTTTCCGACAAAAAATATCGCTCACGAGCGAAAAATTCGCATCCGACTGAAAAAATCGAGACCAGACTTTAAAATCACTCCAGGGTGAAAAAAATTGCTCTCGGTTGAAAAAATCACGAACGAGCAAAAAATCACGCCAAGGCCAAAAATTTACGTCCGAGCGAAAAATTCGACCCCGGGCGTCCATAGGAGACAAAATCGCGCCCGAGCGAAAAAAACGTGGCAGGGCAAAAAAATATCGTTAATGGACAAAAAATTCACGCCCGATCGAAAATCCCGACAGGGCCAAAAACACAGGGCCCGGGTCAAAAATATTCTCCCCGCGAAAAAACCGCACACAGGCGAAAAAATTGCGTCCGAGCGAAAAAATCGCTCTCCGACGAAAAAAACAAGCTCCGATGACAAATATCACTCTCGGGCAAAAAAAATAGTGCCCGAGCGAAAAACCGCTCCCGGGCAAAAAACTCGCGTCGGGGAAAAAATATCACGCCCGGGAGAAAAAATCGCGCCTGGGCAAAAAAATCGCGACCTCGCGAAAAAATCGCGACAGGGGGAAAAAATCGCGACCGGGCAAAAAAAACACCCCCATGCGAAAAAATGCGCGCTGGCAAAAAAATCACGCTAGGGCGAAATCGCGCCGATGAAAAAAAATTGCGATAGGGTGAAAAAATCGCGCTGATGCAAAAAAATCACACCCGGGCGAAAAAAAGCGCGTCCGTGTGAAAAATCTTGCCCGGGCAAAAAAAACGGCTCGGGCGAAAAAAAATCGTGCGTCGACAAAAAATTTGCACCCGGATGAAAAAAACGCACTCGGTCGAAAAAATCACGTCTGGATGAAAAATCGGCTCGGGCGAAAAAACACGCTCGGGCCAAAAAAAATCTTGCGCGGGCAAAAAAACCGCACTCGGGCGAAAAAAAACTCACCCGGGGGAAAAATGCTACCTCGGGCGAAAAATTCGCGTTGGGGTGAAAAATTTGCGTCGAGCAAAAAAAACACGCCCGGGCAAAAAAATTACGCCCGGGAATAAAATCGCGTCAAGATAAAAAAATCAAGTTGTAGATTTTTTTTAAGAGATAAGTGTTTTTGGATTAATTAGTGCTTTCGAAAATGTTGAAAAGTAGGAGACAAGTGTCTTTTCCAAAAGATGAGAAAATAGAGTTTTTCACGGTACCTTTTCCTATCGATAGATAATTCAAACGGTCTCTTAAGTGTGATAGCTTTTTCCAGAAAACGAAAAGGAGCTAAAAAATCCTCCCAAACAGGCCATAAGTCAACCAAACAGTTAATCAAGCTAAAATTGTTAGAAATAAGAAATGGTGTGGTCTAAATATATTAAATATGCGTGTTACTGTATTGTCATTAACATCGACCTCATTTAGGTGATCTGATTATTCAGGTCAAATACGTTTCATATTTTATGAACGTTTCAAATTATGAGTGAAAACCGAACGTCATTTTACGTTTATATGATGTACTTAAATGTAAAATGATCGCATTAAGATTTTGCTATAAATAAGTTATGGTCCTCAAGTCACAACATATCAACTTCACTCTCATCAGTTCTAGCATCCCAACGTTGTAGAGGGCCTAAGAAAGAAGAGGAGTCATCTTCTTCATCACATCTTGTAGGCTTGGAAGATCCTTGACCACAACAATCCATCGTTATGAATTCAGATATGGTTCTGCTCATGAATTCATCTTGAAGTTTCACCTAGAATGAATCTGTTTTTATCATGGGTTCACAAATCACGACAATGCCAAACACTATTGTCTATTTAGCCCCCTAAAAATAACGCAACACATCAAAAATTAACTAAATTTCGGAAAAAAAACAAGAACCTGCATGGCTGTACTGAATGGGTGAGAATAGTAGATTAGATGCTCCTCTACTAGTTAAAATGTATTATTAACAACAAATGTTAGTATTATAAATTAAATAATTCATTCATGACTTTTTTTTCTATATCCTCAAAAGGCATCTAAAATTAAGTCTACACTTTACAACTAATTAAATAATATTGATGCGCTTTTTCTTTGTTCTTATCCTAAATCAAAGATGAGCAGCAGAAAATCTGTATAAATTTTTATTTCCTGTAAAATGTAAAATGATTACAATTAATCAAGGCCAATGTTATCCAAAGTAATTTATCAATCTTACTATGAGATTATTTTGTACACTGTCAACAACTATGCATGGCGTCCGTCTCCTTCCTAGAACAGTTCATACGACATCAACAATAATCGATCTCCGCCCGCGTCCCCTACAACTTGTTCTCTGTGAAATAATTTGTCTCGACGGATACAAAAAAAACACCAATTCAGCCATCATTCCTCCGTTTGGGGAAACTTATTTTCACCGATCAAGCGCTTATGATCGTATGAGTCAAATCTTAATGAAGCTCATTAAAATCCGGTTCATACGGTCGTAAATGCTTGACCGGTAAGTCTCTCAAAACTGAGCCTTAAACAACTGCATAAGGAGTGACAGCTGGGTATTGTTTGTTAAATGAAAGATGATTATTTGAGACAATTCTTGGTAATCAATTCCGTCCACCTTTACTATCCCTTGCTGTACTTTGTTTGTACTGAAACAAACAGAAAAATCATGGAGGCATTAAAAATAGAATATAGAATGCTGGCTCGAATCCCTACGGGAGGGGGGGGGGGGGGGGGGGGGGGGGGGGGGAATAGAAATTTGGACAGAGGCCTCTTGGTTGGTTTTGAGAATTAAAACAATCAATATCTATCAATTTCCATTAAAATAATTTAACCCGAGGACTAATTGGCTATTAAAAAAAACAAATGTGAAGCCTCTAGTTATTCTGTCTACCACAACAGTATCTTGCGCGTATGCATCACGGCTCTATAATCGTATGGACTGTGACAACATTATCTTGCTCTTTGATAGTGTAGATGGTGTAGAAGAGATGATCGTGCTATGTGTTATTATAGCAAATTAGTTGTATGAATATCGAATATAGACTGTGGTTGTGAGTGTAATGGGTTATGAAAATACATGCCTTTTTCATGTTGTAAATATTATTTGTGATTGGGTGCTGGATTATGGAAAAAATATTTTATATATATATATATATATATATATATATATATATATATATATATATATATATATATATATATATATATATTATTGGTTATCATTTTATGAAATTTTTTTTAAAACAAAACTTCATTTTATTTTCAAATGACTTTTCGAAATTTTATTTTTGAATCTTCATTTCACTCAAATAATTTTTTAAACAAAACTCTAATTTTAAGAAACAACAATTTTCTCAAACTTCATTTACTATCAGCAACTGTCTATCAGCAATAGCCCAATCAAACGGTGCCCAAGTCAAAATTTCCTAGAACACTTTCTTTTGTGACTTGGCTAAATTTACCTCAAATCCTTCCAGGGGGACTTATCCAAATTCAGATCAACTCTTTCCCAAATTTGGACTTAATCAAATTTACAGTAAATTGAGCTCAATTTATCTGCATGATATTAAGCAAAATTCCACTCATGCCCTGAAAATTTACCTCAATTCTCAGTTAGAATTATTGCTGTCAAATTCAACATTTCATCTACCCAAGATCAAGCTTTTGTTAAAAACTTGGCCAATATTCGATAAATGAAAACTTGTTATATGCTCAGAAAAATATTATTTTTGTGTTGCAATTGTGAAAAAAAATTGGCATTCTCATTATTGACCTTTAAGAATTGCTACTACCGCAATAACTTGACAAATACTATTGTGCCCAACTCAACTCTCCTAGTAGATTGGACTAAATTAGACCGTCTTAGCCCGTGAAGAGATTGAGCGTGCACAAATACATTTTTTTTTGCATTTGGGAAATGCTTTGTCTATTTACTTTCATTTGGAGTTACGCTCCCTCAAAATGTTGTCTTTTTAAATATTTAGGACGGTGTTATTGGCAAACCGATTTATGCTAATTGCATCCCATTGTTAACGACAGTTCACAAATATTTAATCTCAGACCATTACGTTAATGGCAGACCAAGAAAAAATAAAAAAAAATAAAATCATAACTTGCTATGTTATATAATATTCATAATAAATTGGACCTTCTAACTTATCCAAATAATGATAAAACGTCATATATATGGTTGTACATGAAGATTAATTAGTCAAAAAATTGAATTAAAAGAGCTACATATATTCCACCATTTAAGAGCTCCTTTCTTTCACCGCTATCTAAATGCCCAAAAAATTGCACAACCTGCTACCATTTTCCAAATACCTCAAAAACCTGCATAACCTGCAACATAAATTTGAAACATCAATAAAAAGAGAACAATCATCATTAAAAATTTTGAGAAATATATAGTTGTCGTAAGCACCTCAAGAAGCTCCATTTCTTCCAAAGATAATGCAGTACTTGTCAACCTCTAAAACAAAATCATCCAAAACTATGAAAATTGAAAAAAATAGAAATTAAAAACTTATAATTTACAAAACTACGTAAATAATTAGAATTGTGTAACATTTACCAAACCGTCAAATCCATTTGTTAGCAATCTTTTGACGATATCTTCCCCAACTTGGGAATATTGGAGGTGGCGAACAATCATCATGCATTAAAAGCCAGACAAAGTGATTGTCATTTATAAACTCAATGTGAACTGTCATTGGGAATGGTGGAGGTGCCGAATGTAGCGGTAGAAATTGTAAATGACTGAAATTTTGAGAAGTGAATGAGTTTGATATTGTAAAATGATGTCACTACTAATCCCATATCTGACATTATCATCCACTTGTCCAATTAATAGAGCAAAAGAAACTGTACAGTCCAAAGATGCCAATAATTCTGATCTTTGAGCAATACTATATATGTCAGTATATAATTTTTCATAACTTTGAAACTCAAATGAAAGAGCGTGCCGAACCTTTTTCTAATCACCCCCCCCATCTCCATAGTCATACTAATGACACGATAGCCACAGTGCCCATCTCCCGCCACGTCAATCACATTCATGATATATTTTGACACTTACACAGACATTTCCTTTTTGACCCTCCTAAGCAATGTTGTATTATTTTTAACATTTTTAGTAATTGCAACCTTACATTCTTTTTTTTGCTTAGCAAGTAGTGCATGCTCAAACAATGATAATTCACGTTAAGTTGACTTATAGTCCTTCTCAAATTGTTTGTGTCTACCTCTTGGCCTTCCCTTTAGTTTTGATAGAACTAAAGGTTCTATTGTTTGGGTCAAAGAAGAATCCATAATTTCACACAACTTCTTTTTTATTTAATGTTTTTGTATGGCATTAGTACCTTTGTACCTTCGAATAATGCTGTCAATCTCGGTATCTATTTCATTGTCAATCTCCTCTTCAACCTTTTACCTCCTCCACAATGTTGTTCTCTTTTAATTTTAACTCTTTCCAATATTTGGTGAATCATCCACAATGGAAAGGCATTAGTGTGTGCGATGTAGGGTTTCAACCCATGGGAGCATTGTAATCCAAGTGTTTGTCTACTTGTATGTGTGCATACAAAATCATTTCCCGATTGTAATTTCATAAGCTCCTTATGAATAATAGTCAAAGCATCTATTGATACACAAACAAGCAATTCAGAATACAAGAAACACTTAAACTCTTTGTTCACCTAAATGATGCTTTTCCCAAAAGATCTTTTAACCTCCGTGTATTGTAAATTAATCATCTGATCAAAGGTCTTCCATACGGTGGATAGGTTGCCAATTGACACTTCAAGAAACCTCTTCAAATGTTTTTGGCAACTTTCGACCCGATTTGTGGTTGTAGTGGCCAAATGCAAGAACTGATCAACCCAGACAGAAACAAAGTAATTTCTATTTGGTGCTATCCATGTATTAATAATGTATGAGTACACATCAACATATTTCTCTGAATAAACATTTCTAATAGATTGTTACGCATAAGTGAAATCAGTATCAGTTGGTGAATCAACCAGTTACTGTCATTCAAGTAAAAATACTTCCCATTCTTTTCCTTTTTGAAAATATTTTTTTTTCAGTGCGCCAGAATGTTTTGACTTATGCTCATTAAAGTTGTAAAATGATAACCAAAATCAAAGCTATATTCTTGTGTCAAATTCTCCACTGAGGTGGCATGTGTTGTGTTATCCATAGAATCAATTGAATCTACTTAAGCAAAAACAAGAAGGAAAATGTATTTACCAATTGTGCAACATGCAAAAGACACCAAATAAGTATAGAGTACAATTTTATTTGGAAATATTAAGTTACGAAACGGATCCATCGTGTCCATAGAGCCGCTTTGAGGTGTACAAGAAACTGCTTGAATCTGAGAGAATCCATTTAGTGTCATTAGCTCTTCCTCCATAAAAAACACTAAAAAATCCAACATTTAGTTTCATTTGAGCAAGAGAAAAAAAACCATAAAAAATCCATCACTACATAAGGAGAAAAGGGGGCCCGAACCTGCGATAAAGGAAGGCGAAAGTGGTGAAGGCAAGTATCGCTGGTTGGCGTAATGCCAGAAGGAAGTCCGGCGGACCATGCATAGGGTGGCGACGTCGACCTGGAGCGGGAAGGCAGCGGTGTCGACCTGGAGCAGGAAGGCAGCGACGGTGACCTGGAGCGAGAAGGCGGCAGCGGCGACATGGAGCGGGAAGGCGGCGGCGATGACCTAGAGCGGGAAGGCGACGACCTGGATCGGGAAGGAGATGCACGATTAGAGTTGGGGAGGAACATCGCGATATTGTCTTGGGGGATCGATATTTTAGGGTTTTTTGGGCTGCCTTTAGGTTATAAAATAGAGAAAGAATTCAGAGGCATTTGGAAAAAAGTATGATTTGCCAATATCTAAACACGGTTTGCTAATAAAATTATCCAATATTTATTCACTTATACATTAATTGAACTCTAGAGCCAAATAGCTGTATTCTATTAATTGACACGTGAGACATTACATAGATCAAAAAACTTACGCCTATGATTATAGTAGTTTTATGTTTCATTTTTCTAATTCCAACATATGAAGTTTAGAACTGTTAATGTATCTTTGGTATATAACAGGCTCGAAGATTTAACGGGTATGGTTCAGATATCGGGATATCTGATATCCATATTTAACCTAGGGTTTGCCTATAAAACCCAAACTAGGGGCAACAGGGAGGTAGTTCCACTTTGACAACCACCCAGGATGCTTCGAGCGACATAACATTTCAAAGTAGACGCCCTAGCCGCTCAAATCCCCGCTCCTGGTTTCTCTCAATTTTTTGGAATAAGGTTTCTTGCCGCCGCCGTATTCCGATTGAAAAAAAGGATTTCTCCCGTGGAATTCTTTTCCCACCCTATTGAAACTGAAAACTCAGCCTCGATGGAGTTCACCCTTGGGGAAGGGGTGATCGCACACTTACTACTCTCTCGCGAGCTGAACAACCAAAGGGAAAAGGACAGGGAACAGACCCAAGGGCTCGGCATGGAGGACCCACCACACACCCGAAAGATCACAGAGCGCTTCCCCTCCTTAACCAAATGCCGGGCTAAGGAACCTAAGAAAAGCACTAAGAGATTGGGAGACAAGTGAGCATGCCTTCTGAGGTAGCTCCATGGGTCTATTTATAGATTTCTGAAAACGGCCTGTAAATAACTAACCTCCACTGGTCTGGAAGTACTGAAAACACGTTGGGCTGTCCTGCTAATATCCAAACTCCGCTGTTCTGAATAGCAAAGTGCAGACCTCTGAGGGCATCCAGGTAATTTTCCTCTGGGCCTTGCTGAGCAAGTGATTTGTGAGTGCATCACTCGGCTAAAGGGGGCGAGTGTCGGGAGCTCAATGCACTCGCCGCCTTAAAGACCCCTGAAGGGAGAATGCCTGGCTGGGCGACCACTCGCCTAGCTTGGCGAGAGCTGATCTCTCACGCGCGCCTGCACGCGAGATATTCAGGCGAATGCTGGGTGAAGATGGCACTCGACAATGGGCCAAACTGCTCCTCTTCCCTTCGTGCTGCGCGATTTCTTCTCTTAAGGCCTTGGACGGGTACTGTCCACTCGCCAACCCGATGGGGCCCACTCATCGAATATGGGGTTGTACACAATCCCCTCTCTTTGCGAGCTTTTAACAAAGCTCGGAAAGAAACATCCAACCCTATATATTAGATGAGTGGGTGCGGACCTGGAATAGAATCTATCTTGGGCCCCTCCACTACTATATAAATATCCAGGCAGTGGTTGGCATTTTCCTGCCCTTACACCTCGCGGCTACTTCCTCCCCTTATTACGATGTCGCTTTCCAAGGAAGCTCTAGATCGCCTCCACATTGTTTAAGACAAGAACAAATCCATGATGGGCTCACTCGCCCCTAGCTCTCTCGCAAAGCTCTCGGGTCAACCCCGAAGATGAAAAAAGCCAAAGTGGTCCGGCACGACATAGTGAAGGGTGAATTGACTTTTCAAAATCCTTCCTCGCCCAAGACAGACTTGGTACTTGTATTCGCTTAGCACTATTTCCCCTTTTGTCGCCGAGATGAAATGTTGATGTCATATCCATTCACAGATCCCGCCGATGGAGAAGGAGGTTAAGGAGGCGAGTGTTATGGTGGTCTCGCCAGAAAATGGGCACGAACAGGCGAACCGTGAGACCACCCCCCTCTCTGGCTCGATGTTCCCGTGCGGGAGAAAGGTAACCCCTCCACTAACTGTTAGCTTTTAGTCCCCTGGTTTAACCATCCTTTCTTTGCAGCTTCCACTTTTGGAACTTTGGGGATGGGAGACCCGACACCGAGATCTCCCGTTCGCGAGACGCCTGCGGATCTCGACTCTGCTCCTCTCCTGGCGGATTCTATCCCCACACATTTCTCTGAGTCAACCATCCATTCACCAGGCCTAGGGAATAAAAATATATCCTTCGAGACCCCCTTTGAGGGGCGGCCTGGCACTTCTTGCTGCCCTCCCTTTATCCTGGGCTTTCGCGAGATTTCCACCGACGTTGATATTGACGAGGAGGAGGTCTCGCCTCTTCCTTCTCCAGATTCAATTTCCGACTACCTAGGCGATCCAGGGGACGCTGTCGGGATGAAGCAGCAAGTGGCCAGGACGTTCCAAAAATAGTTATTGCTGCTACGTGGGCTTGCTGATCGGGTGCGGGAGAACCAGGAATCTATCAAGGAGCGGCTTCTCAGCCTGGAGAATAGTTATAAACAACTGGATGCCAATCTGTCGGGAGAGGTCAGCGGTGGGACCGAATATCCCGGCCTTCACATCGCACGCGCTGAGGATCAACTTTTTATCGCACAACAGGAACTCTAGAAGATTCGCTCTATTCACTATGCGCGCGCAATGCCGGGAGCGGGAAGGGGAGGTCGGGGATGGTGAAGACGGCCCCCTGGAGTTCCTACCAGCAGTCACCTCCCGCTCCTGTTCGTTTCATGAATTCTTTAATGATAACTGTTGGCCTATGTGCCAAATGCTGACTGTGTGCGATATTCGTATGTTATTTGGTCTCATTTTCTTTTCTGTCTTCTGTCGCACATTTACATGTGTTATATTCTCGCAGATGCTTTTACTATGCTGTTCTCCCTGCTAGAAACTCTGGTGTGAGTGGGACGATGCAGGATCTCGCCTAAGGTTAAGGCCGGACCTGAGGCGAGATCCAAAAATGTGATATCCACACTTTTTTTATTAGGGTCATTTCCCGCCCAAACTTTTTCTATAAATAGGACGTACACCTACCACATTAATCAATGCCTTCAACAGCCTTTACTTGCCACTTTTTCGTTCTTTTCGCACTCGCGCTTTGCTCTCATTTTTCCTTTGGGCGAAATGTCTGGAAAAGGTGATGGACGGAACAAGTGCGTCGTCGCATTCGCCGACTACCCCTTCACGAGCTGCAAGCTGTCAAAGGAGGAGTACCTCTCGCTTGTTAACCTCTACATTACCCCATGCTTCAAGGTGCGACATCCATCCAACAACGAGGTGATTAACCACTTCTCTCCTTACGAGCTTGCTATCCCTACCAAACACTTTGAGGTCGGACTTCGCCTTCCCATATGGCCCGAGATACGTCAAGCCCTGCGCTACTTTGGGGTAGTTCCCGTGCAGCTCAACCCAAACTCGACAACCCTGCTAGTTGCATTCGCCTGCTACATGCGGTCTGAGCGAATGGAATTCAGTCTTCAGGTCTTCCAATTTTTTTTAATTTTCGCGCCAAGAAGGACGGGATCGCCTTCTTCTCCGGCAACAACATCAAGGCGAGAGGCCTCGCCAACAAAAACCACCACTGGGGGAAGAAGTTCATCTTTGTCTCTGACGACTTCGGTAACCTCCCTCTCTCGCCGATTTAGCAAGACGAGTCTACCTACCGCCCTCCCAGTCTCGGCGGCCATGAGTCCAACCTTCATTAGTTCCTTCTCGGGAAAGATTTCGACGTCGTCTTATTGAGGAGGAACGTTGACACACTTCTGCCGTTTCTTGCCGGGAAATGTAAGGAGCACATTCGCCATTTCATGGGGTAAAAAGTTTTTTAGAAACTTGTCTTGCATTGTTCATGTAAGGTTGCGAGATCTCCCCCTCAATCCTCCATTCTCCGAAAATGTCGTACCTTCGTCCGAACTAGCGCGTGTCGAGGCTGCTATTGAGGCTTGCAGGAGCTCCTTGGGACTGCAGCCGGAATCTAGTGGCACAAAGCAGAAGCCCGTCGCGCCGACATCTCTGCCTCCTACCAAGAAGTTACTAATATCTAGCCACCCGGTCGCCGTCGAGAAGTCAAAAGATGCTGAGAGGTTGAGAGCCGCCGAGAAAACAAAGGTCGGCGAGAAGCCAAAGGCTGTTGATATCGGTAAGGGAGAGGAGATCTTCAACAACTCTCCTAAAACCGGCGTCGGCGGAGAGGTGAAGAGGGCAGGAGAGGTTAGTGGGACCTCGGCACAGGGGGATCTGGGACCTAGGGATCACAGGAACTTCGGCCTGGGTGAAGAGGTGCTGAATCAGAAGGATGAGCCCCTATTGGTATGGGACAGGAATGCTAACAGAACCTCCATCTCTACCTTGCTCCCCTCTTGGCAAGAGGGAGAGATAGTCACGGGCCAGCCCTATGCGTTGGCTTTCGGCATGTATAGGCGGGACAGCGCCACCTACTACTACAGGGCGCTTACCAAGTCACTCGCCTATGAGAGCTCAAGGGCTCAATTCCACGCCCTCGAGGTCGCTCACATGACAGCGCGCCGCTACATTTGCCTCACAAGACAACTTGCGGATGTTAGCGCGGCGTGATCCTCTCTCTGCTCAGACATAGAAAAGCTGAAGGAGGAGCTCGCCACTTCCAAGAGGGATCTCGCCCTGCGAGAGGCTGGAGTGGTAAGTCTTTACTCCCTTGCATATGTGCCATATCTTTTTTACTCTCGCCCTGATCCCTGGTTGTCTTGCAGGATGCGACGACCGTCGCCAAGAAGGACACGCGTATCACCCACCTAGAGGACGAGAACATGCGAATGAGGTCCCAGAATCAGCAGTGGATTGACTCCCTGACCCCTCTTCCCCCGAGCGAGAAGAAGGGGGCCCTGCTGCACACCCAACAGGAGATTGACCTAATGATGTGGGATCGCGCCATCATGGGGGCGAGGTACGCGCTCCATATGATGCAACATGTTGGATTCCTCAATAGCGACGGCGAGAAGGTGACGACCGAGATCCTGATGCCAGAACTCTTTGAGCCTGTACCTGAGCCCGCACGGAGTGAAGATGAGGATTCTGACGAGAACGAGAGCTCAGCCTCACCGCCCTGAGGCTCTCGCCCCTCCCATTTTTGTTTTTACTGTGCTTTTTATTTTGGACCTTGCCCATTTTGACAATGTAAAAAACCTCTAGACGAGTGAGATACATTGTTGTATAAAAAACCTTTCCTCTTCTTTTCTTTTTGCGATGTCGAGTGACGCGGTACCTCGAAATGCGTTCAATTTGTGCTCTTGTTTAGCTTAGGTCCGAAACATCTCGCGACACCTTGGGCCGATGTTTCGCTTACGATTGGACTTCGCGCTGCTCTCACCCTGTTAACTCACGCGCGTGAGAATTTTTGGGCCTGCGAGAGCGAGTTGTATGCATCCGCCTTTGCTTTCCCCCTTTGGAGTGACGAGATCCCCTTGAAGAGATCTTCCCGAAGGTTTGTTTTTTTTTTTGAAGAAAGCCTTGGCCTTCGAGTCTGTTTTATTGATGAGACTAGCTGAGGGCCTTCTCTGGAATCTTCGTTAACCGAGGACATAACCTGGGAGGGGGAAAACATCCTTCTAGCCAACTTCCGGGTGCTAGCACCGGCCCAATAAGCTAGGTGAAAGCCTGACGGCGGGTGTTGAGCCTCCACCGGACTCCACCCCTAGGGTCATAACGATGTCACTTCGAGGATCCCAGCCCTGCCATCTTGGTGGTAGCCTGGTAGCGGGAGCGTCTCAGGACCTAACCCTGGAGGGGGAAAACATCCTTCTGGACAACTTAAAGGTGCTACCACCGGCCCAATCAGCTAGGTGAAAGCCTGATGGCAGGCGTTGAGCCTCCACCGGACTCTACCTATAGAGTCATAACGATGTCAATTTGAGGATCCCGGCCCTGCCAGCTTGGTGGGAGCCTGGCAGCAGGAGCGTCTCGGGACCTAACTCTGGAGGGAGAAAACATCCTTCTGGCCAACTTCTGGGTGCTACCACCGGCCCAATCAGCTAGGTAAAAGCCTGACGGCGGGTGTTTAGCCTCCACCGAACTCCACCTTTAGGGTCATAATGACGTCACTTTGAGGATCCTGGCCCTGCTAGCTTGGTGAGAGCCGGCAGCGGGAGCGTCTCGGGACCGAACCTTGGAGGGAGAATACATCCTTCTGGCCAACTTTCGGGTGCTACCACCGGCCCAATCAGTTAGGTGAAATCCTGACGGCGGGCGTTGAGCCTCCACCAGACTCCACCTCTATGGTCATAACGACATCACTTCGAGGATCCCGACCCTTCTAGCTTGGTGGGAGCCTTGCAGCGGGAGCATCTCGCGACCTAACCCTGGAGGGAGAAAACATCCTTCTGGCAAACTTTCGGGTATTACCACCGGCCCAATCAGCTAGGTGAAAGCCTGACGGCGGGTGTTGAGCCTCCACCGGACTCCACCTCTTGGGTCATAATGACGTCACTTCGAGGATCCCGTCACTGCCAGCTTGGTGGGATCCTAGCAGCGGGAGCTTCTCGGGACCTAACCCTAGAGGGAGAAAGCATCCTTCTGGCCAACTTCCGGGTGCTACCACCGACCCAATCAGCTAGGTGAAAGCCTGACGGCTGGTGTTGAGGCTCCACCGGACTCCACCTCTAGGGTCATAATGACGTCACTTCGAGGATCTCGCCCCTGCCAGCTTGGTGGGAGCCTGACAGCGGGAGCGTCTCGGGACCTAACCCTGCAGGGAGAAAACATCCTTCTATCCTGTCCCTGCCATCTAAGAGAAATCCAGGCAGATGGAGCGTCCCAAGACCCAGCTTTACTAATAATAAACTCTATCTGCAAAAGGGGTGGAGCATCAAAAGATTTCATAGGTAATGAGGAAGTGAATGTTCATATTTTTACAGATAGAAACGCTTTAAGTCATCACCACTCCAGGTGTGACTTAGGGTCTCGCCCTCCACATTTTAGAGGCGGTACCCCCTGATCTTCGAGCCTCCTGGACGATATACGGGCCTTCCCAATTTGGGTTGAGCTTCCTCACTGCCGCTGACCTCCCGGCTGCATCCACCTTCTTTAGGACCAAGTCTCCTTCGGTGAACTGTTTGACCCTGACGTGTTTGTCAAAGTGCTTGGTTATTCTTCTTTTCACCTCTTCCTTCCAGATGGAGCAGAGGTTGCACAGCTCTTCCACCATGTTGAGGGTGAGCCGCAGCTCCTCCTCATTTTCAGCATGTAATTCTTCCCTGTTAGCTTCTGCCTCGAACACCCGAGGTGTTTGGACCTCGAACTCTATGGGAAGCACCGCCTCGTATCCAGGATAGAGCTTGAAGGGTGTCTATCCTATGGCGGTGTTGGGAGTGGTTCTAAGGGACCAAAGAACTGAAGGAAGCTTCTCCACCCAACTACCCTTCAAATTTTCCACCTTCTTCTTGAGGAGATTGACGATGATCTTGTTCGCCGCCTCCACCCGCCCGTTGCTCCTAGGTTAGTAAACCTAAGGAAACCTGAGATCAATCTCGAGTTGCCCACATAAACTGATGAACTCGGCATTAGAAAACTGAGGCCTATTGTCCGTGACAATGGCCTGGGGCAACCCATACTAGCAGATGATCTCCCCCCACACACAAAGTTCCTGATGACCTGAGAGGTTACCATGGCCAATGCCTTGACTTCTAACCACTTGGAAAAATAGTTAATCATGACCAACAAGAATCTCCTCTGCCCGATGGCTTGGGGGAAAGCCCCTACCAGATTCATTCCCCAGATTGCAAAGGGCCAGGGCGCCGTGATTCTCCTGAGGCACTGAGCTGGCTGTAGTGGGAGGGGGGCAAACAACTAGCACTTGCTACACTTCTTTGTGAACTATATGGCGTCATGGCTCAAGGTTGGCCAGAAGTACCCTTGCCTGATGATTCTTCCTTCCAAGGTTCTGCCACCTGAGTGGTTTCCGCACTCCCCTGAGTGGACTTCCTCCAAGATCTTCTAGACTTCCCTCTTGGCCACGCAACGTGCCAGCATGCCGGAGAGGGTATTTCTATGCAGCTGCTCGTCATGCATAAGATAGTATGCCGACTTATTCTTGAAATTTTTCCTATCCATCCCCTCCGGGTACTCTCATGTGGACAAGAAGGTGGCGAAAGGGTCCATCCACGAGGGGTGTTGGTCTACCTCCATCAGATCCCCTTACTCGATGGATGGGAGGAACAGGTCAGTGATGGTACCCCCCACCCGGGGGCCATGCTTGGCTAACTGATCCACCTGCTCATTTTCCTTCCGTGAGAGATGTCGGATGGAGAAGGTCTGGAATATACCGATGACCCCCTTCACCTTTGCAAAGTATAACTACAGGGTAGGCTCACTTGCCTCAAAATCCCCGTTGATATGGAAATCCACCACCATGGAGTTAGTGAAGACCTCCACATCATGCACTCCTAGCTCCCTGGCTAGACGGAGCCCCGCGATCACCGCTTTGTACTCCGCCTGATTATTAGTAATAGAGAAATGGATAACTATCGTTTGTTCTATCTTTGTTCCTTGGGGGATCTCCAAGATCACCCCCACTCCCAAAGAATACTTATGTTGGGTACATTGGAAAATGTGTACCTGATTTAAAGAAGCCCAACCTAGCTCAATGATATACATCAAAGTGTATTTGATGTTGTTTTGAGTTGACATGTGCAGGTGAAGAATTGATTAAGTATGCAGAAAAAATTCTAAGTCCAAGTGTCGACACAGAGAAGGATGTGTCGACACATCGAAGAAATTAGTCGACATCAACACTGGGAAGCAGTGTCGACACATAGCAGTTAGTCTACAACTACACTGGGAAAAAGTGTCGACACAGAGGAAGTATGTCGACACATAGAAGAAATTAGTCGACATCAACACTGGGAAGCAGTGTCGACACATAGCAGTTAGTCTACAATGATACTGGGAAAGTGTGTCGACACAGAAGAAGTAAGTCGACACAACACTGAGAATTTGTGTCGACACAGAAGAAAAGCGTCGACCTCAACATTGGGAAAATGTGTCGACACAGAAGAATATAGTCGACCTCAAGTTTGTCGACACCAGCAGTATGTGTCGACACAGAAGAATATAGTCGACCTCAAGTTTGTCTACACCAGCAGAATATGTCGACACATTGTGATTAAGTCGACACTTACTGAGTTATGATTCTACAACAACTGTGTCGACACACAGGACTTGTGTCGACACACTGAAGAGTCAAGACCAAGTTATTTTCAGAAGAAGCTGTGTCGACTCAAAGGCAACTTAGTCGACATCACTGAAGACTATGTCGACACCAAAGTCAATTGTGTCGACACAGATAGACAGATGGTCTCGATACTTTCTGACAGACTGTCTCGACAACTTGTGGTTCAAGACTAAGGCACAGGACTTGTTTTAAGACTTGACAGCTGTGGGTTGCCACCGGTTAACTGAAGCTGTCAGACTTGTCAGAAAACGGTTAGAAACCGGATCAGCCGGTTACCATGAAGAAAGTCTATAAATAGACAGATTCAGAAGGAGAAAGTAACTTTTAAAAACATTGATAAGAATCAAAAAGTTGAGAAGGATTACAATCCAATTCATTTCAAGAAAGTGCTTGGCACTTAAGAAGATCTTCTTCGGAAGATCAAAGAAGACTATCTAAGGATAGATCAAAGAAGAGTTCTAATCAGAATTCAGAAGAATCATTCAAAGTGCTGGATAGAGAGAGATCAAGCCAGAATTTGAAGAAGAAGAAAGAAACCACCAGTGGATTCTCAAGAAGCTGTTTGGAAATCAACTCAGCTAAGTTCATATTCAAGAAGCTTTGAAGAAAGCTCAGATACAGTTGATTTCATCAGCTGATCAAGAATTGTCTTGGCCTTTTCTCTCTCAATTTAGGCAAGACAGTTAAATAATCTTTTCTATATTTCTGTAGGATCTGTTTACACAGATCTGAGTTGTAAGCCTGTGTTATAAAGGCTGAGTGTAGGAGTGTTGAACTTTGAGTGGTAGGGCTGTTTGCCTGAGTGTAGGAGAAGGGTCTTCTCTGAGTTATAGGCCTTGGGGCAAGGCTGAGGTAGGGCTGTTGTGCCTGAGTTGTAGGAACCAGTTGGGTTCTGAGTTGTAGGATCTGTTGATCTGAGATTAGTGGAAGTTTGGCCGAATCTAGCATACTGCTAGATAGGTGAAGGGGGAAAGTGGATATACACAGACCTTGGGGAACCACTATAAAACATTGTGCAATCTGTGATGTTTTATTTTCTGTGATTGCTGTGATTCTTTTGTTAGCCATTGAATTGAATTCTGCCTAAAAGTTTTTTATAAATAAGCAGAACCTATTCACCCCCCCCCTCTAGGTGTTTAGGCTGTCTTGAAAGTTAAACTATCAGCTTACCTGAGGCACCATCCACCATCACCTTCCAAGGAATTGGGCGAGTGAGTTCTGCCTCCGCCACCTCGACCACGTAGTAAGCCAGAAAGTCGGCCATTGCTTGGGCCTTGATCGAGAGACGGGGAACGAATAAGATGTCGAACTCGCTCAATTCCATTGACCACTTGGCCAACCAGCCCGAATGCACCACCCCCTCAAATATGTTACGGAGGGGATGGTCAGTCACCACCCGAACTGAGTGTGCCTGGAAGTAGGTCCTGAGTCTCCGAGCTGAGATGACCAGAGCGAAAGCTAGTTTCTCCAAGATGGGATACCGGAGTTCTGCCTTCCTCAGGACTCGACTCACATAATATATGGGGAGTTGCTTCTTCCCCTCTTCCCGAATCAGGATGGAGCTCAAGGCCTCTGCTCCGACCGCTAGATATAAAGATAGGTCCTCCCCCTCCTTTGGCCCTTGGAGCAGGGGGACCTGAGTCAACTGCCTATTCAAGGCCTGGAATGCCTCCTCGCACTCCCTAGTCCATTCTAACTTCTGGCTCCCCTCAAAGTTTTGAAGAAGGGTGAGCACTTCGCTTCGTCCCGGAAGAGGAACCGGCTCAATCTTGCCAGCTTCTCTGGCAACTGTTGCACCTCCTTAGTGTTGCGTAGTGATCCAAACTCCATGATTACCCTCACCTTATCAGGGTTGGGCTTTACGCCCGTAGGGGTAAGGAGATGGCCCAGGAACATCCTCCGGCTTGCCCCGAAGACACATTTCAGGGGGTTCAGCTGCATCTTGTACCCGCACAAGGTGGTGAAGGTTTCCTCCAAGTCCTGGAGGTGGGAGTCGACATCTCGACTCTTGATCATAAGATCATCCACATACACCTCCAAGTTTCTCCCCCTTTTCCCTCGGAAGATCCTATCCATAAACTTCTGATAGGTCGCCCCTACATTCTTTAGCCCAAAGGGCATCATCTTGTAGCAGTAGCACTCATCCCCTGTGATGAAGAAGACATCTTTGATGTCGGGAGAGTGCATCCTGATCTGGTGGTAACCTGAAAATGCATCTAGAAAACTCATTATAGGAAAACCGACAGATGAGTCAATAAGTGCATCAATCCGAGGCAAGGGATAACAATCCTTGGGGCATAATTTATTAAGTAGAGAAAAATCAACACACATACGCCACTGACTGTCTCCTTTTTTTAACCATCACTACATTGGAGACCCACCCAAGGTACTGTATTTCGGATACAAAGCCAGCCTTGAGGAGCTTGGCAACTTCCTTCCTGATTGGCTCGGCTAGCTTGTCCGCAACGAACCTCTTTTTTTGCTGGATGGGGCGAGCTCCCGGGTCTAGGTTTAGGCGATGACAGGCCACATCCGTGTCAATCCCTAGCATCTCCGCGGCGCTCCAAGCGAAGACGTCAATGTTCTTTTTGATGCACTCCAGCATCCTCTCCTTATCTGACGGGGTAAGCCCCCCGCTGATGCGGACCTTTTTCATCTTCTTCCCGCAGGTGAGAACCTCCATCTCCACCACCTCTTTTGTAGCCTCTAGACGAAACTGTTCACCCCATTCTCCAGCATCCTCCCCTCCTGGGGCAGGAATCTCCTCCCTTGCCTCCTCCACGGCCATTGCCTCGGCCGGCTCCAGGACTTCCTCCACCACCTCCACCCGAGTGCGGTCTTCCTCCGCCTCCATATCCACTCCTGCCTTCTGCTCCGCCTCCTCCATCCTTCGCTCCATCTCCTCGGCCCCCTATTGCCATGAGATGGAGTTCACTATTATGATATAGCACTCCCTTGCCACCTTGGGGTCACCCTGAACCCGGACCTGGATCCCCTCGGCGTTGAACTTTAGGCATTGGTGGAAGGATGGAGGAATGCAATGAAAGGCACTGATGAGGGGTCATCCGAAGCTGGCGTTGTAGCTACTAAAGGCGTCCACAATGACGAACCTACTGGTGCGGGACTGCCCCCCCCCCCAGAGTGACGTGGAGGCCCACTCCTCCTTCTACCTTCTTCCTCTCACCTGAGAACCCGAACAAGGGTCCATCTGAGGCAAGCACCCTCTTGGCCTCCACCTTCATCGTGTCAAACGCCTTCTTAAAGATGACTTTGACCAAGCTCCAATTGTCAATGAGGATCCAGGAGACGGTGAAGTTCTCGATCACTATATGGATGACCAGTACGTCGCAGAAGGGATCCTCATGACTTGGCATATCCTTGCTTGAGAAGGTGATCTTCTCCTCCGGGGGTGGGGTCTGGGATGTGGTGCCATTGCTCTGGCAATACATAGTGTGGAGACATGTCTTGCGGGAAGCCCCCCTGTGGATCACTCTGATCCCTCCCCGGGCCTCAACATCTGCCCGGTATTCACACCTGTTCTCCTCTGCATGATGCAGGACTTCTTCGATCCGCACTCCCTGGTGGTCTTTCTAATGTTGCTCGCTTTTTCCTCTCATCTTGAGGAACTCCGGGCACGTGGTCGTGTCGTGCCCCTCCTCCTGATGGAAGTCACAGTAGGGTAACTCCACCCTAACTTCCCTTCTCCTCCTCCATGCCGCTCTTCTCCTCTCCCCCATGGCTATAACCATAGATTGGTTCTGGTCGGGGAGAGGTGGTCTCTGGCCCTGCCTCCCGCCTGGAGGGTAAAATTGGCCCTGACCCCCCCTAACGATTGTCTCCTCCCTACAAACCTCTTTGTGGCCCCTGGTCTTGCCACTCCGGCCTCCAACCTAGCCGATGGTTCGACTCCTATTGCCCCCACCTGGGCTGCTGCTTCTATTCCCTCTGCCGGGGCTCAGCCCTTCTCTCCTCCTAACCTCTACCACCTCTTCACCTCTCCTCCTCTATGGCCCACCTTGCCAGCTTCCGGGAAAACTCCGGATTCGATGCCTCCCCATCGAATTCTCTTACTGCCCTCTCCATTAGCTCCTCGTAGGAGAGGGGCGGCACCCTCTTCAGTTCCATTCTGAAGAAACCTTGTTGCAGCCCCAAGGTGAAGGCCATTATCAGGGTATGACTCGGCAACTCTTAGACCTGGGTCACCTCTTCCTAGAACTGGTCCTCGTAGCTCCCTAAGGTCTCGTTTGTCCCCTACTTGATGTGGAACAGGGATTCTAACTCCTTCTTCCTCCTCTTGGAGGTGGTGAACCTCAACATGAACCCCCGGCACATGTCCTCAAAATAGTAAATGGAGTTGGCCAGTAGCTTGTTGAACCACTCTCTCGCCTTCTCCTTGAGAGTGACTGTGAAGAGCCTGCACTAGAATACATCTGACATCTGTCGGATCGAGACCACGTACTCGAACCACTGGACGTGCTGGACCGGGTCTCTCTTACAGGCTTAGTAGGACATCTCGGGCTCCCTTAACCCTGCTGGAACCGGGGCAGAAGAAACCAGCTCGGTGAAGGGGTTGCCTCCCCCTACTAAGCGAGCTGGGGTTCCACGCACCCCCATCTCGCTGAACCTGCCACCACTTGCCGAGCCCGGGAAGAGCACTCGCCCGGGGAGATCGCTGCCTCTTCCTTCCTCTATAACTTCTTTCCCAGCCCGCCTGCCTGGAGCGTCCTCGCCAAGAGCTGGAACCGCGAGAATAGGGACTACTTGTGTCGATCTCTCGGCACGCGCGCCGAGTGCGAATCTGACCAAGCCAAGTACTTCCTGCCTGAAGTCCATGAACATCCCCATCGTGGAGAGAGGAGGAGGGGGTGGCAAGTCAGACCTGTCCGAACCTAGCCCTTCTCCTCCAGTCATCAAGCTTGCTAAATATTTTCTTTGATGAACATGCTCTACGCTCACCGCACCAGAATGTTGAAACCAAAAACTCGGCCTCGATGGAGTTCACCCTTGGGGAAGGGGTGATCGCACACTTACTACTCTCTCGCTAGCCGAACAACCAAAGTGAAAAGGACAGAGAACAGACCCAAGGGCTCAACGTGAAGGACCCAGCACACACCCGGAAGATCACAGAGTGCTTCCCCTCCTTAACCAAATACTGGGCTAAGGCACCTAAGAAAAGCACAAAGAGATTGGGATAAAAGTGAGCATGCCTTCTGAGGTACCCCCTTGGGTCTATTTATAGATTTCTGAAAATGGCCTGCAAATAACAACCCTTCGCTGGTCTGGAATTACTGAAAACACCCTGGGCTGGCCTGCTAATAGCCAAACTCCGCTGTTCTGAATAGCTAAATGCAGACCTCTGAGGGCATCCAGGTAATTTGCCTCTGGGCCCTGCTGGGCGAGTGATCTGTGAGAGCATCACTCGGATAAAGGGGGTGAGTGTCGGGAGCTCAACGCACTCGCTGCCTTAAAGACCCCTGAAGGGCGAATACTTGGCTGGGCGACAACTCTCCTAGTTTGGCGAGAGCTGATCTTGCATGCGCGCCTGTACGCGAGATATTTAGGCGAATGCTGGGTGAGGATGGCACTCGCCGAAGGGCCAAACCGCTCCTCTTCCCTTCGTGCTGTGCTAGTGCCTCTCTTCAGGCCTTGGACGGGTACTAGCCACTCGCCAACCCGATGGTGCCCACTCATCGAATATGGGGTTGTACACGCCCCACACCGCCGCCTAGAGAAATAAACAGACTCGCTCCCAATTTCTGGATCCAACTCTCGGTTCCTTGATTAGGAAAGGCATACATCCATTTGCCGGCACTTGATCGAAAGAAGGGCTTCATGTGGAATTCATTGCCTCTGCCTCCTGCAGAAAAACCGCCATGCCGCCTGCAGGAAAACCACCACGCCTTCTGCAGAAAAGGATCCCACCATTTTTTCACTAGGTCTCACCGTAACAGGAAGGAGGAAGGGGAAAATTCCTGCGCGTTGCCGCTGTTTTGGAAGGGAGAGTTCCCCAGCCGCTGCTGTGAAGCCGATCTATTGTCTCAGTTCTGCTCCAGTGCACTTCCGCAGAAAGTTGATGTGCAGCTCCTTCTTGGATCCAGATCCACATCTTCAAGGCGCCTGGATTTCTTCCATATCTCAATGACTTGACTGGTTTGTCGCCAATCAAGGGCAGGCGTCTATCCCTATCACTAATTGGTGAGAAGAAAGTAATCCTTATTATGGTATTAGAGTTGTAGAAAGTCTTTCATTGGAGAATCTTTCTGATATCATTGTTGTTGTTAGTTGAGGACACAGTCTCTCAGTTTGTGCTCTTCGTGCATGAATTTTGCTGGTAGTGATTTTGTTTGGTCAGAAGTCAATCACAAGAAAAATCAGGAGGATCTGGGATCTATTTCTCCTCGGACTAGAAGGGGTTTCTTTGTACTAATGAGGTACAGTGGATTGTTGATGAGAAATTCTATCTAGACTACTTGTTGAACTGCTTATCCTCTATCCTGCAAAGACTTACTTTAAGATGAAGACTCCCAAGGAGATCTGGAAGGCACTAGAGGAGAACTTCAAGCAGGAGGACCAGTCCAAAGCTCACTTGGTGGACAAGTTTCATTCCTTCACGTTCGACGAGGAGAAAGCGATTGTCCTTAAGAATCTGATTTTTAGTATTCATTAGATTATTTACACAATGGAAATATTTTCTTGCCAGACAGTTTTGTTGCTGACACTATCATTTATAAGTTGTCATCCACATAGTATAATTTTAATACTAGGATGTACTACAAGAAGATGCAGGTTGTTCTGAATGTCCTAACGAATTTTATACATATTGAAGATGAAAATATGACTAAACATGCGTTAGAAGCTGTTAGCAAACAAAAACCTGCTACTAACATGATTTTGAGCTCTAAACGCATGCCTAACCCAAAAAAGACCAAACCTTCTCAGATTTGTTCCCAGGTTACAGGCCCAAATAAAAAGATCAAAAGGTTTAAGGGCAAATGTTTTAACTACAATAAGTGAGGACAAAGTGCATCTGATTGTAGGCTTCCAAAGAAGGAAAGGACCAAAGGACCACAAGAAGGCAACCATGCTAATATGTTTAGTCTTGCTGAGCCCTCCAACTTTATTGATGTGGTTGAAAATGTAAAGGACAACACATAGTGATACCTAGATTGGGGGGCAACATGTCATATTTGCAATAATGCAAAACTGCTGACCGGGCTCACTAATATAAAGGAGTCTGTAACTATTACAAATGGTGAGACAACTAATGTGTTGATGGTGGGGAATGCAACCTTGCTACTCTCCTCTAATAAAACTTTAACTTTTAAAAACATAAAATTTATTCCTTCACTAGCTGCTAATTTAGTGTCTATTAGTTTACTTTGTGATGCTGACATATCTTTTCTATTTCTGTAGTGGTAGAGTAATATTGTCAGTTAACTCACACTATCTTGGTTTTGCATATGTGCAAAATAGAATATACCAACTAAGTCTTGCAAACAAAATTGTTCAAAAAGTTCAAATAAACTTAGTTAGCCCTAAGAATCTACATGAGAGACTAGGACATGTGAACTACAAGAAGATGTTCCAAATAGCTAGAACTCACCAGATCATATTAGACATTAAAAACCAACTTGAGAAATATGAAGTGTGTGCTCAAACTAAGATCAATAGGAAACTTTTTAGTGTGGTTACTAGGAGCACAACACTCATAGAGCTAATACATTCTGACATTTATGACTTTAAAAGTTGAGTCTTTTTTTGTAACGACCCTGGCCCATTTAGACCAGGCGCTGCCCAGCCCACCATGACCCTTTAGACCGGGTGGTACAACCGGAATCTACAAGGCCTGCAGGCCGTACACCGCCCGCATTGTTGCCAAGGGGTTTCGAACCCAAGACCTTGATAAGGAGCCTTAAACACCGCTCCTCATCACCAACTGAGCTGCAGCTCAGTTGGTGATGAGGAGCGGTGTTTAAGGCTCCTTATCAAGGTCTTGGGTTCGAAACCCCTTGGCAACAATGCGGGAGGCCGATAAATAGGCGCGAGATGCTTTGGGGTGTACGGCCTGCAGGCCTTGTAGATTCCGGTTGTACCACCCGATCTAAAGGGTCGTGGTGGGTCGGGCGGCGCCTGGTATAAATGGGCCAGGGTCGTTACAAAAAAAAAATGCACTTTTTTGTAATGACCCTGGCCCATTTAGACCAGGCGCCGCCGGCCTACCAGCGGCCGGGTTTAGAGCTTCGAGGCCCACCAATAGTGCGGCTTGTCTCGCCCCACGGCCCACTGGTAGTAAGCCTAAACTTCAAGGCCTGCAGGCCCAGTACACCCCAACGCCATCTCCGCGCCTATTTTTCAGCGCGGTAGGTTGTTGCCGGGGATCGAACCCACAACATTGATAAGAGAGTTTTAATACACTCCCTCATCACCAACTGAGCTCAGTTGGTGATGAGGGAGTGTATTAAAACTCTCTTATCAATGTTGTGGGTTCGATCCCCGGCAACAACCTACCGCGCTGAAAAATAGGCGCGGAGATGGCGTTGGGGTGTACTGGGCCTGCAGGCCTTGAAGTTTAGGCTTACTACCAGTGGGCCATGGGGCGAGACAAGTCGCACTATTGGTGGGCCTCTGAGCTCTAAACCCGGCCGCTGGTAGGCCGGCGGCGCCTGGTCTAAATGGGCCAGTGTCGTTAAAGTCTCTACGTCCGGGAGTTCAAGAAATTTATGAAGAACCCTAAAAAACAGGGACAGTTCAAGAAATTCCTGAAGAAAGGAGCAGGAAAAGGCAAGAGGTGGAACAAGCCAGGGAAAGAGACAGAGAGCGATGATGAGAAGTCCCAGCCGGAATGCTATCACTGCCACAAACATGGACACCTGAAGAGAGACTGCCCGAAACTTCAGAAGGAAGAGAAGGGGAAAGAAAGCCGATACAAAGGAAAGAAGAAGGTACTGAAGGCGCTTACTTGGGATGAGAAGGGATCTGACAATTCAAGCTCCTCAGATTCTGGGAGTGATGATGAGGCAAATCTGTGCCTCATGGGAAAGAGCCAAGAAGAATCTGATGATGAATCCAGTGTCCAGAGCGACACTGAGGTAACCCTACCTACATACTCTGAACTTCTTCAAATTTATGAAAATCTAGTTGATAAATTAGAAAACACGATTTCTGCAAAAAAGGCCTTAAGAGCCAAAAATAAGAAAATAAAAAAGGATTTAGAAAAATTAAAAAACGAAGTAATTAGAGCCGGTAAAGAAAATATCGAGTGTCTAGAGTGTTCTCACTTGATGACAATGATTGAAGATCAAAAAAAAGTCTCTCCAAGTCATCGGTGAGAACAACTAGTCTCATAAATAAAAAGAACGTCTTGGAGAAGAGACTCCAGTTATCTATTGCCAAGGTAGAGGAAGGTAAGAAATAATTTTCTAATCGGTGTGTGATGCTTGTGACTGAGAACACTGCCTTAAAGGCTAGGATCCATAATCTTGATGGCGCTATCCAAAAGTTTGGAGTAGGCCAAAAATCATTAAATATGGTGTTAGGTGCGCAGTGTCATGGATCTAGGAAATTTGGACTAGGATATGGAGGTCTAACATCACCACCGAGGGGAAATCGTTATTTTTCTAAGCTTAAGCCCAACGCTCATAAACCAAAAGATAAGCTGAAAAATTATGGAGGGCTATCTCTTTCCTCAAGCAAGAGCTCAAGCAACGTGATAAAAGCATCATCCACTGCTTACATCTCGTGTGCAAACTGTCATAAGTTTGGTCACACATCTATCTCATGCCTGAGGAAAGGTTCCACAAAAAATTCGCAAGTCTGGCTACCAAAGTCTTCTACCTATGTTATGGGTGGGACAACTTGGGTAACCAGAACTTTACCCTAATCTTCTTCTTAGGTATGTTGGCTGGCTAAGGACACAAAGAATGTGTGGTACTTTGACACTTGTTGCTCCAAGCACACGATGGGAGATAAAGACAAGTTCCTTAGCCTGAAAAAGAAGAAGGGTGGCATGGTGACATTTGGAGATAACAACAAAGGAAGGATACTGGGAATCGACACTATAGGTAACAAGTTATTTTCTATTTCAAATGTTCTGTTTGTAGATGGCTTAAAGCATAATCTTATCTCTATTAGTCAATTGTGTGATAAAAGTATAGATGTTATATTTGAGTTGTCCTCAAACACGTGCAAACTTATTGATGCCAAAACTTCTAGTGTACTGTTTGTAGCTCATAGAAATCATAACGTGTACACCGTTAGTTTTGATGATATTTCTGCATCTAATTTGAAATGCCTTGTGACAAAGAACGATGAATTAGACCTTTGGCATAGGAGACTAGGACACACTAGTAGAAGGCTTATTGTTAAACTATCACAAAAGAAACTCGTACGAGGACTCCCCAACTTAAGCGATAGTTTAAATGTTCTGTGTGCTCTTTGTCAAAAAGGGAAATTCGTTAAAAACTCATTCAAAAGCAAAACTGAGATTTCCACGACTAGACCTCTTGAACTCATACACATGGACTAGTTCGGACCTCTTAGTACATGTAATCTAGATGGGAAACGGTATACTTTTGTCATCATAGACGATTTCTCACGCTATTGTTGGACAATTTTCCTTGCGAACAAATCTGACACATTTCATGAATTCTTAAACCTGTGCATGAGACTTAAAACTGAGAAGGAGCTCAAAATTAAACGTATTAGATCAGATCATGGAGGAGAGTTTGAGAATAAGGACTTCTCAAACTTGTGTGACTCCTTAGGAATTAAGCACGAATTCGCCGCCCCTCGCACTCCACAGCAGAACGAGTTTGTTGAAAGGAAGAACCGTACTCTTTAAGAATTGGCTCGCACGATGCTCGTAGAGTTCGGTCTACCTCATTATTTCATGGCTGAAGCGGTCAACACAGCAAGTTATGTGATGAACCGTGTTATGCTTCACCCTCTTTTAAAGTGAACTCCCTACAAGCGATATTTTGAAAGGAAACCGTGAGTATCATACTTTAGAGTTTTTGGGTGTCCATGCTATATTCTAAACACAAAGGACCATCTAGGAAAATTTGACGAAAAATCCGATCTAGGCATATTTCTATGATACTCGAGCAAGAGTCGTAACTATAAGATCTACAATAAGAGGACCTTAGTGGTTGAAGAATCAGCTCATGTGCATTTTGATGAAAATACTCAAACTTGCGAGCCTAAGGCGAGTGAAGAGGAAGTTGAAGAGAACGTACCAATTAAGAGTAACGGGGAGGACAAAACTGTGGAGAGTGAAACACAGATAATGGAACAAGGATATAGGCCTCCTAATAACTTAACTTTCTCAAAGCAATATCCTCGTGATCTAGTCATAGGAGAGCCATCTCATGGAGTTAGAACCCGGTCCGCCCTTCATGAGTCTTTTTCAAACTTGTGTTTTCTCTCGGATATTGAACCCAAGAATATAACGGAAGCCTTAAGAGACGAATCATGGTTTTTTACGATGACTGAGGAACTGAGCGAATTCAAGCGGAGTAAGGTATGGGTGTTAGTAAAACGTCCAGATAACCATGTAGTCATAGGTTTAAAATTGGTTTTCAAAAATAAACTCGATGGTGAATCTAGGATAACTAGAAACAAAGCTCATTTGGTGGTACAAGGATATTCTCAAATAGAGGGTGTGGATTTTGAAGAATCATTTGCTTTGGTCTCTCATCTTGAGTCCATTCGTGTATATTTAGCATTTGCTACTTATAAGCGAATTAAATTATTCCAAATGGACGTTAAGAGTGCCTTCCTAAACGGACACATTAAGGAGGAGGTGTATGTCGAGCAACCACCCGGTTTCATGAATGTCGCCTACCCAAATCATGTTTATAGGTTGGTGAAGGCCCTGTACGGATTGAAATAGGCACTTCGCGCTTGGTACGATAGGCTCACTACCTTTCTCTTAGATCATGACTTTAGGATGGGTAGTGCGGACACAACTCTTTTTGTTCAAACCAAGAATTCAAGTCTTATTATACTTCAAATTTATGTTGATGATATCATTTTCGGGGCAACAAATGAGAAGCTGTGTGAAGAAATTGTCATTTTAATGAAATCTGAATTTGAAATGAGCTTAGTAGGAGAACTCACCTATTTCCTAGGATTTCAGATTTCTCAGCGCCAAGATGGGATTTGTATTAACCAATCAAAATGTATTAAAGATATGCTTGTGCGTTTTGGGTATGAGAATCTAAAACAAGTCAAAACTCCTATGAGTGCATCTCTTAAATTAGGGAAAGATGAGAGTGGGATTTCTATTGATCAGACAATATTTCGAGGTATGATAGGATCACTGCTATATTTGAGTGCCTCTAGGCCCGACATCACTTTTGCGGTAGGTATGTGTGCAGGTATCAAGCCGACCCTAGAGAGTCTCATTTTAAAGCTGTAAAACATATCTTTAGATACCTTATAGGCACACAGAACCTTAGACTTTGGTACTCTAATTCTACAGACTTTTCTCTTCACGGGTACTCTGACTCAGACTATGTCGGATGCTCTCTCGACAGCAAGAGCACAAGCGGTACATGCCATTTCCTAGGTCCGGCACTAGTCTCTTGGTCTAGCCGCAAACAAAACTCGGTTGCTCTATCAACCGCTGAGGCCGAGTACATTGCTTTAGGAAGCTGTTGCGCTCAAGCATTATGGATGTCTCAAACGTTAGAAGACTTTGGCCTCACATGTAGGAATGTTACACTTCGATGTGATAATAAGAGTGCCATAGACTTAACACATAATCCAATGCACCATTCTCTGTCGAAACATATTGACGTGCATCATCATTTTATTCGAGATCATATAAAAAGGAGAACGTGAGTGTCATCTTTATTGGCACCGATGACCAACTTGCGGACATCCTAACTTAACCGCTCCCTGATGCACGTTTTTTCCTACTCCGACTCGAGCTTGGCATTCTTGACCTCTCATCCTAGTTCTATATTTTTTGTTGTTACTCCCTTGTGTTTGCATGTTTCATTTTTTTGTTTGTTATGTGTGTGTGTATGTTGTATCTTTATATTTTTTTGAACCGTTTAAAAAAAAAATTTAAAAAATATTACAACGCATGATTGGGGCTCATATGACTGCAACTTAGACCATAACGCGTACGCACAATGTATGAGGTTAGACGGTTAATCTATCCAAACATTGTTCCTCCGGTCATTGTGGGCTGAATTTATAAGTGCTTAGCTATTGAGTGCGACATTACATGTGCGTGTAAGTTGACTATGCCTCTAGGTATGTGTGAGGATTTAGATAGGGGAATGACTTCACTATTCACATATCTCTAGACGGAGCACTCATGAAGAAATTATATATCTACATGTCATAACTCGTGACATTGTACCTTAACACGTTAGAAATATGTTGAATAATCAATGTCACGAAAAACATATGCTTTATTGAGATTAAAACTGCGGGCCAAATCTTAGTGCTAAAGTCTTATGCCTACAAGTTAAAGTGTATCTACCAATGTGGGCAGATTTCGATTGACTTGGGGTTTCTTGTATTCAAAAGAGATAAATGTGATAGCTCAAAACAACAATAAAAAATAATATGATGACTACAGTATCACATGCAAAGGACCCCCCAAGCACAACTCACTCCTCATGATAAGTCTTTTTGAGCATTGTGAGGATGAGCACCTTGGATCAAAAAGTCATTTTGATTTTGTGCATATAGACCAAACCTTATGCTTTGTGCCCCTAGTTCAAATCTCGGTATGCCTTACGTAGACATGTGACGTGATCATTCACTTTATTTCTCTTGGGATGGCATTTTATCGGATTGAGATAAACATGTAAACTATGATATTTCTAATTAGTGTTTTCTCTCTTTTGATGCTACACGTTCACATGTCATTGTCTTATTTAACGCTTCCATGCATAAGAATTGGACTGAAACTGCACTATATGTTTTGTGCACAACACATACTAGCACTCGATTTACACTCATGATGGTTACAATGTTTGTTCACCACGATTAATCTCATAACTCGTCTAGCGTTGTAGTCATTCTTATTATGTGCTTAGTTTAGTCTGTGTTGTCCAATTCATCTGAAATCTTAAACTTGTTTTTATCTATCTTGCTCTATTCTATGACCCGCGCGTTTCTCATTCTCTGATTTTCTTTTATTTTTGGGTCCCCTCTATGCTTATTGTTCCAAAACTTACCGTGTGTGTGCACTATCTGCTTTTTGTCTAAATCATCATCATAACTCCTATTTTTCATCTTGCATGTCGTGTAGGCCTTGCCCGCCCTTTGACATTATCAAAGGGGGAGAATAAATGGGTTCATGAGTTCACGGGTTAGGAGAGGTTAAATGTAGGGGGAGCATGGTTCAATTGCGTGCACATAGATAGGGGGAGCAAGTCGAATGTGTAGAGCCACATATATATTGCAACCTGATGTTAGCTTATAATTCCTATCTTCTATATGCACTCTATCTCATGTATTATTTATCATGAACGGGATTTGATATTATCAAAAGGGGGAGTTTGTTGGAACCGATGTTTCACATTCCCGGTGTTTGAGAATATCAAATCCCCGGTTGTATTTGATCATGCTGTATATTGATAGAGTGTGCAGGTTGTCAGGTGCAAGCAACAGAGAAGGCTCATATGGATGCTACTGCAAGGCTCTAGCACTAATGCGCCGCGCTAGCGCATCGACGAACGTCGAGAGAAGAAGTGTCAAGACTTCGGGCTACCGCCAGGCGCTAGCACTAACGCGCCGCGCTAGTTAGTTTACAAATGTCGAGAGAAGAAGTGTCGAGACTCTGGAATACCGCCAGGCGCTAGCACTACCGCGCCGCGCTTGCTCTCGATGAGTTTCGAAGGTAGAACGTCGAGACTCTGGGCTACCGCAAGGCATTAGTACTACCACAAGCGCTAACGCAACGATTTATTTGGACCTAGCGCTCTGGATGGTTTCGGCGCTAGCTCTACCGTGCCGTGCTAGCTCTCGACGAGCTTTGAAGGCAGAACGCCGAGACTTTGCGCTACCGCCAGGCATTAGTACTACCGCAGGCGCTAATGCGATGATTTATTTGGACCTAGCGCTCTGGAAGATTTCGGCGGTAGCACCTACCGCGCGGCGCTAGCCTTGTCAAATGGATGTTACTTTTTCAGGAATGTCGCATCCTATGTTACCGCACGGCGGTAGGCCCTACCACGCGACGTTATCTCAAATGAAAAGGCAAAAGATCGTTTCGAAAGATTATTTTTCATATTTGGAGGACAGTTGGCACAACAAGCGCGTGAAACTACCGCAGGCACTAGTCCTACCGGCGGCGGTTGCCTGTTTTCATGAAGACGTATAAAAGCCGCTGCGTTTCTTGTTGTCATTACAGCTCCAAGACGAATTTTGACGAAGGGTTTCTAAACTCTAGATTTCGGCCGCCTCCTTTCGCCGGTCTCCACTTGCCTTCGTTAATGTTGAAGGAAGCCTTCTCCCTCCTGTTCGTGAACGAAGAATTCCGGCGATCCAAAATCTTCATCGACCACTGAGAACCGACCGATTGCTAGCCAACGAAGATCTTAAGCACCGGTCGTAGATCTCACACCAGAGAATTCGTCAAAAGGGAGAACTTAATTTTCTTATCCTCTTTACTTTTACTCTTTGTACTCCTTTTCTATTTTCTGTTTAGTTGCCAGTGAGGAAAATCGACCGGAGAGGGTCGTCGGAATCCGGGAAGGATTCCGCGGTAAATCTTCCCGGGATTTGGGACGTCTAGATCGGAGGATCTAGCGGGGATCTAAGACCCTTTCTTGTGTGGAGGTGAAGAGTGTGCTTTAAGACCCTCCCTTGTGTGGAGGTGAAGAGTGGGCTCTAAGACCCTTCCTTGTGTGGAGGTGAAGAGCGGGCTTGAACGCCTTTCCTAGAGGGAAAGGGTGAGAGACAACCGGTCATAGTTTTGGTCGGTATATAAACCAAAAGAATCTTTATTCTCTTCGTCTCTGATCTTTGACGTCATGAAGATCAAGTTTTGATGTATACTCATCTTGTACTGTTTTTCATTATTGATTTAATGCAATGAAATTCTTTTCTCTGTTATTATTTTGGCGTGCGAAATTTCTAAATTCAACAAACATCCGCAAACCTTATTCACCCCCTCTAAGGTTGGCCACTAGATCCAACAACATGAGTCCAAAAACTAAAATAACAATAAACATAGCAACGTGCTTTAACACTCCTAGGCTACCTCGGCATGCAAGCCGGATTACAGTTCATGGAGCAAAGCATTCAACAAAATATAAGTTGCTAAACAAAGAGTTCACTTTATTAGGCTTAGGCCTTTTGGCCGACGAGCTTGCTCCTGCTTACGATCCTTGCCCTGTAAAAATTTGTTGTAATGTGTGTTAGCAATGGATGACCTCAACTGTGTAACCAACACATCTCCTCCAGGCCATCCCTAGCGAACCCCGGGGAACTCTATCACCCTGCAGGTCAGCACTTCGTATGCAAATATACATGAACATAGAAAGCAATAAAATAGGTTTTGATGTCTCATACAACAAACATGTTTCTATGTTAAGCAGGTAAAATAAAGGGGTCTACAAAGCAGCAAGTATGTAATCTTGGGTTTCACCCAAGGCACCCTATAGTGTATGAATCTAACACATCATTACGCATCATCAAACAGGTACATCAAATTTCTCCATCAGCGTTCAAGCCGCAAACACACGGGTACTTCTAATTTCCCCTAATGGCATACAAGCCACAAACACACGGGTACTTCTAATTTCCCTGTTAAAAGTAGCAAACAAACAACTAGAGTAGCGAACAAACGACTAGAAAACAAGTCAGAACTTCGAATAATTGAAATTTTTATTATCCAAAAAGATATCTTTTACAAAGGTATGGCCTCCCTTTTATAGAATGGAGGAGAGAGGATAAAATACAAACTAACAATGTGGGACTAAAGCTATACAACAGTTCCGAGCGGCTAGAACAACAGACCGGAACAAGCCGCGCGGTTAGACAATATTCTAACCGCCCGGCAATACCAGAATCAGGAGAGAGATGCGGTTGGAGACTGCTAGACCGCCCGGTTTCCAAGCCGCCGGAGATGAACCGTCAGACCGCTAGACACCACAGTAACAGTCTGGATATCAACCTGCCGGACACAAACCGCCAGACCGCCCGGTCTACAACCCGTTAGGCTCAAACCGCCAGACCGCCCGGTCTCATACTTCGACACTCCCCCTCAAGCTGGAGCATAGATATCAATCATGCCCAGGTTGTCACAGATATGGAAGAAGGAAGTAGAAATCGGCTTGGTGAAGATATCTGCCAACTCTTTGTCAGAGGTGACGAACGGAGTGCAAATCTGTCTCTTCAAGACCTCTTCTCGGATGAAATGGCAGTCGACCTCTATATGTTTCGTTCTCTCATGGAAGACCGGATTTTTGGATATGTATATAGCGGCCTTGTTGTCACAGAACATAGGCAGAGGATAGTCGTAGACCTCTCCTAGGTCAAGCATGAGAGCCCGCAACCATTTTAACTCACACGTGGTTGATGCCATACTCCGGTATTCGGCTTCTGCACTGGACCTTGAGACAACAGACTGCTTCTTGCTCTTCCAGCTCACAAGATTACCTCCAACAAATGTGCAAAAGCCCGATGTAGATTTACGGTCACCTTTATCATCCGCATAGCTTGAGTCTGAGTAGGCTTCAACTCTCAGATGACCACGCTTCTGAAAGAGTAGCCCTTTTCCTGGTGCTGCTTTGACATACTCTAGTATCTTCAAGGCAGACTGAAGATGACATTCCCTGGGAGCTTGCATGAACTGACTAACCTTCCCTACAATATAGGCGATGTCAGGTATGGTCACCATGAGATAAATAAGTTTGCCCACCAGACGTCTATACCTGGTGGCATCAGATATAAGAGGTGAGTCATCTGTCCACGTTTTGTCCTCTCTAGTGGCCATGGGATACCTCGCCGGTTTGGCACCGGTCAATCCTGCCTCTTATAGAAGATCAAGAGCATACTTCCGTTGGGAGAGAACCAACAAATCAGGCTTTCGAGAGATTTCTATCCCCAAAAAATATTTCGGGGAGCCCATATCCTTCGTGACTAAGTGTTGACGGAGGTGTTTCTTTGTCAAGTCCACCTCAGCCTGGTCATCGTCGGAAAGAAGAATATCATCCACATACACCGCCAAAACCACAAGGCCTGATGCGGTTTTGCGAATAAACAATGAGTGATCGGCTGAACTTCTTGTAAAGCAAATGGCAGCCACAATGCCACTAAACTTGTCGAACCATGCCCGAGGGCTTTGTTTTAGGCCGTAGATGGCCTTCTTCAACCGACATACTCGTGTCTCCCCCTGAGCAACATACCTAGGAGGTTGCTCCATATAGACATCCTCCTGAAGATCCTCATACAGAAAAGCATTCTTGACATCAAGCTGGGAAATAGCCCACTCCCTGTTGACGGCCACTGAAAGAAGAACCCGGATGGTGCTGAGGCGAGCAACCGGGGAGAAAGTATCAAAGTAGTCAACTCCATAAGTCTGAGTAAAGCCTTTGGCCACCAGCCGGGCTTTGTAACGATCTACAGTGCCGTCGGGGCGAAACTTCACAACGAACACCCAGCGGCAGCCAACCAGATCACTACCTATCGGTGGAGGAACAAGGGTCCAGGTACCCCTTTCATTAAGAGTGGCGATTTCCTCATCCATGGAAGATTTCCAATGAGGAATAACAAGAGCCTCTTGGTAAGTGTGGGGAGTTGTAGTAGCCGAGATAGCCAAAGCAAAACACCTGTGAGAGGGAGTAAGCCGATCATAGGAAACAACAGCCGCAAGCGGGTGTTGGGTACACGCCCGCACCCCTTTGCGAAGAGCAATGGGAAGATCCAGGTCGTCTCGTGCTTCAGGGACCGGAGCGTCCGTGGCGGAGAAAGCTGGCCCGGGACTAGAGAGAGATGGCTGCGGAGAAGAAGGTGGGGGTATAATAGAGAGAGAAGGAGACAGAGGAGGAGATGACATAGGAGGGGAGACGTCGATCTGCGTGGAAGGATCACTGAGAGATGGTGGAGAGTAAGAGACCGCAGGAGGAAGCGGGGATGGAGAAGAAAAGTAGGATGCATTTTCGAAGAAGGTGACGTCCGCGGAAACAAACTGTTTGTGCAGAACGGGGTCAAAGCAACAATAGCCTTTTTGAGTGGTCGAATATCCCAAAAAGACACATTTTGTGGAACGGGGGGAAAGCTTGTCACGGGTAGCAGACGGAGCATGCACAAAGGCCGTACACCCAAAGATACGGAGAGGAAGAGGAAAGGGTTCCTTGCCCGAGTAGAGAATGGAGAAGGGGGTCTTGCCGTGGAGAACCGGAGAGGAAATGCGATTGATGAGATAGCAGGCAAGAAGAACAGCATAGCCCCAGTAGGAGCGAGGCACCTGCATCTGCGTCATTAGAGTGCGGGCGATATCAAGGAGGTGACGGTTTTTACGCTCCGCCACCCCATTTTGTTGGGAGGTGTAAACACAGCTGGTCTGATGAATAAGACTATGTTGCATACAAAAAGAGGAAAACTCATGACTGAGATATTCTTTTGCATTATCAGAGCGCATCACTTTAATAGATAAAGAAAACTGAGTTTGAATCATATAATAAAAAGATTGCCATACAGATAATAGTTCAGAGCGATCTTTTAAAAGATATACCCAGGTACATCTAGAGAAATCATCAATAAAATTTACAAAGTAAGAACTACCCCGACCAACGGTGAGAGAAGGAGCAGGACCCCAAACATCAGAATGAATGAGATCAAAAGGGCGGGAGGAACCACGACCTTGCTTCGGCGGGAAGGAGGAGCGATGATGTTTGCCAAGCTGACACGCATCACAGTTGAGCGGAGGACTGGTTTGAGGTAAGTGGGGAAGAAGCTGACGAAGAATCCGAGGAGGAAGATGTCCAAGGCAAAGATGCCATTGAAGCAGATCAGTAGACGTGGAAGAGAAGGCGGACAGAGCGGAAGCATTGTCGAGGAAGTAGAGGCCGCCACTCTCAGTCCCAGTAGCAATGGTCCATTGGGTCCTCGGGTCCTGAAAACAACAAGAAGTAGGAGTAAATAATACAGAGTATTGATGTTGCTTGCATAAAGTAGTAACCGAGAGCAAATTGCATGGGAACTTCGGGACATAGAGAGTGTCCACTAAGCGAAGCGACGGGGTGACTTGAACCATGCCAGTCCCGTGAACCGGGGAAGGGGAACCATCCGCAACAAGAACCGGGGGTAACCGATCATGCGTCTCTAGGAGAGAGAAGCAATGAGGGTTTCCAGTCATGTGATTTGTAGCACCAGAGTCAATCAGCCATTTACCTTGGGTAATGACGTGTGCACTACCTGAGGTCGTGGCCATAGAAGCAGATGGCCGAGAGGAGGCGGAGGTTGAGGAAGAAGTATCACCGGAAGGACGAAGATGAGGATGTTTCTGCCAGCAGCGGTCAACAGAGTGGCCGGTACGACCACAGTGAGAGCAGAGAAACCTTGATGGACCGCGCGTGCCAGACTGGCTGTGGCCACTATTGCCACCCCGCTGAGCCTGGTGAGCATAGGAGTCCTGTGGAGGAGGGGAGGACAACAGAGGACGTTGGAGCAGGGAAGTGACAGCGGCGATGCGAGCTGCGGTGGCATCCAAGGTGGGAGAGTCTGCTTCGCCCAAGATCTACTGGCGGATCATATCAAATGACTCAGGGAGTCGTAGAAGATAACAAACAACCAGGAGTTCCTGGAAGTGTTTGTGCTGCTCGGCCAAGTCCGCGGAGAAAGGGCGATTCTGGAGGATTTCAGCTCTAAGAGCCTGAACTTGCTGATAAGCCGCAGCAGGAGACATGGAAGGGCGAGCGAAGAGATCCGCATAGAGAGTATAAATGCGGGATGTCTGAGCCCCCTTCGAGTAGAGAGCAGCAAGGTGAAGCCATGTGGTCTTAACCGTCTCATCATGGCGTATGACAGGAAGACATTCAATAGAGAGGCTGTTAGCCAACCACGTGCGAACAAGCGCATCACTGGCATCCCAGTCATCAAATTCAGCAGAGTCTGGAGGAGGAGGGTCATCGGTGAGATGATGACGTTTGCGCTGAGAGCGAAGAAGAAAGGTGAAAGAAACACTCCAATCCGGATAGTTGGAGCCAACAAGTTTAGAAACCATGCCAAGGTTGCCAGAGGAAGTAGGATGCGGAGCCGGAGTGGCGATAGGAGTAGTGGTAGTGGAGGTTTCAGAAAGAGCCATAGGAGAAAACAAGAGAAGCCGCGCGGTTAAAAGACAAGCCGCGCGGATAGGAAGAAGAGGGGCTGCGACGGTCACGATGTCAGACACCAGCGGCCAGAGAAGCCACGACCAAGCCGCAGATCCAAGTAGGGAAAGAAGTCGAACGGCTAAAAGATAGTCCGCGCGAACAGAAGGGAGGAACAAACAAGGCGAATAAGGCAGCAGGTCGCAGCGATCAAAGTAACAGGTCGCTGTGACCGACAGGCAGGACAGGACGCAAGCAGGCGGAAGAGACAAGACGCGAGAACAGGTCGCGAGAAGAAGGGACAAACCGCGCGGACAGGGCGCAGAGAATCAGCAGGAAAAGATCGAGTCCTCTGATACCATGTTAAAAGTAGCGAACAAACAACTAGAGTAGCGAACAAACGACTAGAAAACAAGCCAGAACTTTGAATAATTGAATTTTTATTATCCAAAAAGATATTTTTTACAAAGGTATGGCCTCCCTTTTATAGAATGGAGGAGAGAGGATAGAATACAAACTAACAATGTGGGACTAAAGCTATACAACAGTTCCGAGCAGCTAGAACAACAGACCGGAACAAGCTGCGCGGTTAGACAAAATTCTAACTGCCCGGCAATACCAGAAGCAGGAGAGAGATGCGGTTGGAGACCGCTAGACCGCCCAGTTTCCAAGCCGCTGGAGATGAACCGTCAGACCGCTAGACACCACAGCAACAGTCTGGATATCAACCCGCCGGACACAAAGCGCCAGACCGCCCGGTCTACAACCCGCCAGGCTCAAACCTCCAGACCGCCCGGTCTCATACTTCGACATTCCCCAAACGACATACAAGCCGCCACACGAAACTCGTGTCAAGGCCCCACCCGCTCGTGGGTCTCAAAACCCAGGCTTGCCTACAAGATCTGACTTTTCACTTCAGGATTACATCTCACAAACAACAAACCGATTCTAAGAACCCTTACTTGACCACACCCGCTCGTGGGCTTCATCGCTCGGGCTTATCAAAATCTTGACGTTCTCGTTAGTTTCATAGAAGGGGACTTGTCTCGCCGGGACACTCTCCACACATGACTTGCACGTCACGGGCTAGCCAGCTGACCATAAAGACAAAGTCGTGTCTTATCACATCACAATCAAGAGTCTTTCCCGCCCTAATCGACTATTCATATTCACACGAAAAATAAGGGGGGACAAACATCACAAAAGGATTCTTGCCGTAAACAGATTTCTAGCAAAATCCTTAAGCCTCGTTATGTAACATCACCGAGTCGGACTAACGGTCGCGACTACGGCTTCACCCACAATGCATAATCCACTAGCGGAGTGAATTTCTAATGCAACATCATGTCGGGATGGACACAATCGATCCGGTGGCCCCTCTTGAACCATGACAACCCGAACCCCTCTTATTTGATAAATCCGGTGCCTAAATGCTTGAAAGAAAGCAAGATTAAACACAGATGCCATGCACGCATCCTAAAGACCGAAAGGAGAAGTGTTGTTACCTTACAACTCCTCTTCCTAACCATGGAAAACACGATTTGCACGGATGAAAGGGTGCGTCTTCAAGTCCTCTCCACGGATTTTTCCTTGGATCGACGATCGAAGCCCCGAAGCTTCATTAATGGCGGAAGATGCTCTTCCTCTTCCTCCTAACCCTCTCTCCCCAAAACCCTAACTTCAACTCTCAAATGAGAAGAAATGAGGGTAAAGAGTGTTTAAACCCTACTTATGCCCCTTGGACGGAGTGTCTTAGGCCATAAGATCAAAACCGAAGTGAAAACGGACGGTCGGAACACAAATCTACGTAACTGCTTCCGTCCGCTACCGCCGGGCGGTAACCACCTACCGCGTCGCGGTAACTTCCCGAGCCCTCAGCCAAAAAATAAAGCCGCGCTACTGCCGGCGGTAGAAATACCGCTGCACGGTAGCTCACTCAACACTTCTGTCTCAACCCAAGGAGGCTAACGTCAAGCAGTAACTTGCTAATGTCGTGCGCTAGCTCTCGATGCACTCAACGCCCCCCACTCAACGCCTCCACTCAACACCTGCTACTCAACACAATCAACGCTAGACTACCGCCGAGTGGTAACTATCTAACACCGCGCGCTAGCTTCCAGAGGCTCAAGTAAAAAAATTGGGGTGTTACAACTAGCAACAATTATATATGCAAGATAAAGCTACCTAGCTTGAAGCTTTGAAGTTGAGTCAATTACTATCATCTTTTTTCTTTAAAATGGCATGTTAGAGAAGAAAAAAACCAGTGCCTCATATCAACATTTTCAGCCATATAGTTTGAGAGAAAATATTTGGTGCGTATAACGCATCATGTAGGTAGCAATTGTTAATTATTGCCGCCTCTACTAAACCGGCGGCCGGTTCAGATGTTTGGGTTAATTAACCCCTAATTGCATCGGATTATATATATATATATATATATATATATATATAGTTTGGAATATATAAGCTCAAGCTTTTTTTAGGGAAAAAAAGCTTAGTATATTTATTATATTTTTATCACATTTTGCCAATAAATACCCACAAATTCAAATCCATGCAAACAAATTCGCATCCATACATGGAAATTCACATTTGTACACACAAGCTCACTTCTATACACATTCGCATTCATGCTTGCAAATATTTAGACACACATACACATACAAAATTCATACACATGAAAATAAATACTCTCACAAATCCACATATATACACACAAATAGTTACAAATACATTCACACACCAATCACATACACAAACACATACACAGGAAAAATAAGTACATACACACAAAGACACATCCATAAAAAAATACACATACAAATCCATACACATGAAAATACACAAAAATATCTATACACATGAAAATTAATACACACAAATCCATATACATACACACAAATATTTACAAACACAAGTACACATGCACACACCAATCACACACACATGAAAATACACACACACAAATATTTACACAAACAAATACACATACACACAAATCCACACACATGAAAATAAATACACACACACAAATACACATCCAAAAGCTCTCATCTCCAACATTGGTGCGTTCTGATGTCCAAAAAACAATATATATTACTAGGTGGAAATGTCAACCACCATCACAACAACAAGGCATTCCAGGAACGACATAGAAAATAAAAATACAACTCATTACATTGTCTTAACTCGAGATCGGAAAGTAGTTCTTCAATATAATTAAGTTCTCTTACTACATGAGGATGAATGTGACTCTTCATTTTTGTTTGTTTTTGTACTAGGTTGAATAAATTTTGCAAAAAAAAACACAATAACAAGCTTGATTCCTATTAGGTGATCACAATTCCCAAATAAAACAAAATTAGAATATTGATTTAGTCCAATCACAAACAAAAGTTAAAATCTAAGTATGTTCTTGAATCTTAATTTATTCCACACACATACCATTGATAATTAACATTTAAATTATTCACATACATACATGCTGATTAGTAGGAACTAGGAAGAGCCTAAGAGGGGAATACATTCATTACCAGATAGACACTTTGATTAGCAAATTAGAACCTTGAATCAAAGCCCTAAATAATTAATAGTTAACAGGGAAGGGCTTTTGCTGCATGAATCAAAGCACTTGGCGAAGAAGAATCATGAGTTAAATGCGTAGGTGTCGTTTTCATTGTGGCATTTTCAACCAACACATGGACTGTACTTTTGTGCAAAATTCTATAAGAATGCATTTTTTTGCCTTCCAAGCTGTATAAAACTCGAATGATATCAAAACTCAATGGAATCTGATCCCAAAATATAAAAGAAATTCCCCATTAATAATTCTCTTAAAAATAAAGTTGACATAATACAAAAAAAAAGTCGAAGCTCTCACCGTCAGTCCCTATTCCGATAAAGCTTCGAGGAGGGAGAGATGGGGAAGGAGAATTCCTTGCCATCAAGTTTGCTGAAAGAGGAGAAGAACCGGCCCTTAAGTGGCCGACGAAGCCCAATCCCGTACCCTCAGGGAGAGATGAATTTTTTGCCTTTCAAACTGCACCCTTCCGTCGCCAGCCGGAACAACCTAATGACCAGAGCCCCGACCAAATGCCTCCGCTTGTGCAATCTACTCCTTTACTACTTACGCCCAAGTACGCCCATTCCTAGGTCCTCCCCTGACAATGTCAGTCTTCCGATT
Source organism: Platanthera zijinensis (assembly GCA_039513925.1). NCBI lineage: Eukaryota > Viridiplantae > Streptophyta > Magnoliopsida > Asparagales > Orchidaceae > Platanthera > Platanthera zijinensis. The sequence continues at coordinate 166,270,067 of CM077083.1, read as the reverse complement.
ATGAGGAAGAAGACCGAACCTTGCGGAGGCGCCAATCGCTGCGATGGGGAGGAAGAAGCCAAACAGCGCCATTAAGAGGAAGAAGCTAAGCAGCGCAAGAACTAATGATAGGGGTACATATGAAGTCGAAATAAAAATTAACTGGAAGAAGCCATTGCTGGCGGGCAGAGTAGCAGAAGGGGGTTCGGGAGGAAGACGAAGAAAAGATAAGAAACTTCATTAAAACCTTAATAACGTAATTACATTGTTAACTATTTATAAAGCTAAATATAACGGTACAAATAACATTATAATTTAAGTTGACAGCTGGCAGCCTCCCCTCCGTCTGATTCGCCTCTTCAATCGGACGATCGTAACATCTATTGTCCCCTTATAAAAGCAATGTTCTCATTGTTGTATTCCTCCACCTGCTAAAAAACCCTAATGGCGCAGATGTTGAGAGGACGGCGGAGCGTGTAGCCGGAGTCGGTGGGAGGTGGTACGTCGGAATAGACCACGAAGACGCTTCCACGGAGGAAGCCGGTGGCCGGATTTGACCTGCGAAGAGTCCGTCAAGGACCACGAAGATGCTCTCCCGGGAGAAGATGGGGATTGCTGGAGATCTCCTAAGAGCCGCGAAGATTCTTCTGTCAAAGTTGCGTTCTCGTGTAGGACTCGAGCTTTGAGTGGCTGATCCTTCTTTCTCCCCTTCAGTTGGACTAGATAGTGCATTAACTGGAACAACTCAGCCAGATTAGAGCGAGGCCGGCGACTGGTTCGTATTCCTGTCTTAGTCCATGTCTTTCCCCGAAATCTGTCTTGTATACTTCCGTCTGGTTGTTTAGAAGGTTTTCCCCGCGGTATACGCTTGCGGGTGTTTTTCCAGGACCATTTGCCCCCTTCTAGCTCGTTCTCGGTAGTTGCTGTGCTTCGGCTGATGAAATCTGCGTCCAGTGTGTCGACATCTTCCCAGGTGCTGTCCGCCGGAGGCAATCCCGTCCATTGTACCAGTGCTTGTTTAATTTGATTTCCCCTTCTGTATATTACTCTTGTACTAATTACTGCCAAAAGTGTATGTATTGGATTGTTATTGTGACTTTTTTCTGGAAGCAATGTAACCGGTGAATACGTAGATCTGTAGTATGGCTTAAGCAATGATATGTGGAACACCGGGTGAATCTTAGATTCTGCCGATAGGCGAAGTTTGTACGCTGTTTCCCCAATTTTTTCGTCAACCTGAAACGGTCCGTAAAATTTGAGGGATAGTTTCCGCGATGCTGGACGTCGAACAGAAGTTTGTCGATATGGTTGTAAACGAAGTAGAACCCAGTCGTCTTTCTGAAACTGCTTATCGGTGCGATTTTTATCTGCTTGCATTTTCATTCTTTATTGGGATTTGTGAAGATTTTCCCGTAGGTGTTGCATCAGCTCGTCACGTTCACGCAATGTAGTCTCTATAGCTTCTATTTTCGTGGTACCTGCACAATAAGAGAGTAAACTAGGAGGTGCGCGACCGAACATAACTTGAAACGGGGTCATGCCAGCCGTTGAATTAAACGACGTGTTGTAATGATATTCATCTGAACTTAAATAATCGGACCATTTTTTTGGATGTTTAAACAAAATTATTCGTAAATATTGTTGTACGCATCGATTTACAAGTTCAGTTAGCCCATCAGTTTGTGGGTGATACGCCGAACTATATTTCAGCTGAGTGCCCTGTAGTTTAAATAAATCCTTCCAAAAATGACTTAAAAATATCGTGTCACGGTCAGATATTAATGTTTCTGGTATTCCGTGAAGTTTGCCCACATTATTCCAAAAGACCCTAGCCACTAGAGGTGCTATTAATGGTGGGTTTATAGGTGCAAAGTGAGCAGCCCTTGAAAAACGATCTACAACTACAAAAATAATACTATACGAATTAGATGTTGGCAAATGTGTTATAAAATCCATAGTTATATCCGCCCATAATTTATTTGGTGTGGGTAAGGGTTGTAATAAACCGTAGGGGGAGTAATTGGTAGGTTTCGCTTGTTGGCAAATCATGCATTCCTTAATATATTTTGTTACTTCTGTTTTTAAATTCAAAATATGGAATTGTTGTTGAATGCGGTGCATGGTACCTCGTATGCTGGAATGCCCCCCAAAACAAGTACTATGTGCTTCTTTTATGATGGGATTTTTAATTTGCGAATTATCTGGAATGAACAGGCGATGTTTAAAATAAATGTACTCCCCATGTGTAGTCAAATCCGGCACAGTTGTGTTATCCTGTATTTTTACTAGCAGTTGTTTTGTAAAAACATCATTTTGATAATCGTTTAATAAGCCATCCAATAAGGACGAGGTGACTGATGACAAATTGTGCAAAGTAGCTACAGTTGGGTTATTTTCTAGATAGCGTGAGAGTGGGTCGGCCACCCTATTCTGCTTCCCGGGTTTATATTGGATTGAGTAATCATATCCAAGTAACTTAGATAGGAATAGCTGTTGGTCCGGGGTGTGTAAGTCTTGGGTCAACAAGGTGTGCAAACTTTTGTAATCTGTGTAAATCGTGAAGTGGTGTCTGAGGAGGTAATGTCTCCACTTTGCCACCGCCGACGTGATTGCATATAATTCTCGGACATATGTAGACTTTCGTTGCATTAAGTTTGTAAGTTTGCGACTGTAGTATGCTATGGGTTTGTTCTGTTGCATCAAAACTGCCCCGATACCAATACCGGAGGCATCAGTCTCGATACAAAATGGTTTTGAAAAATCCGAAAGTGTTAAGATGGACATTTCCGTTAATAATTTCTTTAAAGTATTAAATGCAGTTTGAGTCGAGATATCTCAATCGTAAGGTGTTGACTTTAATAAATCGGGTAAGGGTGCGGCTAAAATGGAAATTTTTTTGATAAATTTTCGATAATAACCGGCCAAACCTAAAAAAGCTCTAATTTCCTTTTGTGACTGTTCGACTTGCGTGAAGCATATAGCTAGCGTTTCGGATCAAAAGGGACTTCTTCTATTTGAGCAAGACCACAAGAAGCATAGTCATGCGGTCAACCGTCAAGGTAAACCGAAGCACAGAAAGAGCTAGCAAAGTAAGTAGCCAAGGAAGAAGGTACGACGCCCTTACCTTATAAAGAAGGAATTCACCATCTTGCCGAGAAATCCCAGACTTGAATAACTGATTCTTCTTATTCACACTCGACAAACTCGACGAAATGGAAAGAGAAATTTCTACGTCTTTCAATTATGTTATGCTTATGTTGCGGGGGTATATGAAGTAAACACTTTTCCCAAAACAGTAATGGAACTGGGAAGAAAGGAGTAGCCCTTACCGCCCCGTGGGATAATCTCAGAATCATTAGCGGCAGCCTTTTGGCCAGCTTTCTGCTGTAAATAAGACAAATCTATCTAATGGCGCTCAGATTATGTAGAAGATATCACTTAGATAAAAGAATCGAAGGATGTGTATGGAATCGTGTGACCTTCAAGCTTATAGTACAGCTTATGTTTCTTCTGTCTCCTGACCTAGGGAACCGAGCAAGTCTTCCGAATTGCCCGCTTTCTCCAAGCTGAATTGGTTTAATACCTTCTTTCCTGCCTCTTCCGGATTTCTCGCTTAGCTCAGCTCGAGGGAAAGAGTTGACTTTGAAGTGAAGGGAGTTGAAAAGTCTCAGAAGGGGGGACACAGAATAAGACCACTTAGATCGGAATAGCATTCAAAGAAATGTTCTAACATAGGGTGGAATCTAACATTGAAAAGATTAGTTGACAACAGTCAAAAGCTGGCCGAATTACTAGACAATAGGGGTCTTTCTGTGCTAGTCAGCTGAACACCTTTCTTGATGAGTGGGTAGGTGGGTCTCGCCCAGTGGGAAGTTGGGTTGTGGAAAATTAAGAATTGCCGAAATATTAGTGTTTGTAGGGTAGACCATCCCATTCGAAATTCCATGGCAAAGGAATTCGATCGTACTAGTAAGGAACGTGCATTTTGATAGTTTTGCAAAAAGTTTATTTTTTTGAAGTAATTCGAAAACCAACTTGAGGTGGAAATAATGCTCGTCCTCATCAATACTATAAATGAGGATGTCGTCGAAAAAAACCACAATGAATTTTCGTAAATAAGCCTGAAATATATTGTTCATTACTGCTTGAAAGGTTGACGGTGCATTGGTTAAACCGAATGGCATAACCGTAAATTCATAGTGTCCGTGGTGCGTACGAAAGGCTGTTTTATGTATGTCGTGTTCAGCCATACGTATTTGATGATATCCCGCACATAAATCTAGTTTTGAGAAAACTCGTGCCCGAAAAAGTTCGTCTAATAATTCATCAATTGTAGGGATTGGAAATCTGTCTTTAATAGATATTTTATTTAGAGCCATATAATCGACACAAAAACGCCAGGTATTATCCTTTTTTAATGAGGATTACGGGAGCGCTATAACTCGATGTGCTCGGTCGGATGTAACCTAATTGTAACAATTCTTGAACTATTTTTTCAATTTCATTTTTTTGATATTGCGGATATCGGTAAGGCTTGACGTTGGTTGGTGCTGTATTAGGAATTAAAGGAATTGAATGATTTAGATACCTGTGAGGAGGTAAGGATAGTGGCTCTAGAAAGAGGAAGTTATATTGTGAGAATAATGACTGGAAATTTTTAGGCAAGGTTTTAATACGGTCTGAATACCCCTTTTCTTGCGGAATTTGTGCAGTGTGCAGCAAGAAACAACACGATTCGCCTTGTAAAGACATTAGTCGAGCCATTTGCGGGTATGTGGCCTTTGAGAGGTGGGAAGAGCTATGTGCTTGCAATATAACAAGTTCATTTTCCTTAGTAAATGATATAGTTTTCTTATCGCAATCTGTGGTAACAGGTCCTAGTGAATGAAGCCAAGGAGCTCCTAGGATAATATCGGATCCATGGAGGTCCAATACGTATAAATGCATGGTAAAAAGAGTTACCTTGTATGAGCAATGAAGTCGACGTGCATTTTCCTAAACAATTAACTGACGTTCCATTAGCCATATACACTGGGAATGAAAGAATTTTTGTAACCGCTATGCGAAGTAAGGATACGGCTTTATTTGAGATAAAATTATGTGAACTTCCACCGTCGACTAAGGAATCTAGCGGTTGGGAGTTAATGAAGGCAGTGACTCGTAAACAATGTGCAGGTATAGGACCGAGCAACGCATGGATAGAGACAGCCGAAAGGTTAAGCTCTTCTACCTCGTCGTCTAGGACCACATCTAAGGGATCATCTTCACCGTCCTCAAGACCGTCAAAATATAAGAGGGTACCCTTCCCTTTGCAACGGTTTCCGTAAGAGTATTTCTCATCACAATTATAACACAAACCCTTCTCTCGGCGATATTGTAATTCGCGGGCGTTAGTCGTTTGATTGGTAATGTAGACGCCGATGGGGGTATAACTGACTTGGGAGGTTTGGAAAACAATTGTTGCGACCACTTGGTGTTAGAGTGGAAAGCTGTTTTGGAGCGAGTTTCATCCTTCGCCTCATCCTCAAACATACGAGCCAACGAGAAAGCGTCATATAAATTTGTTGGTCGTTGTGTTCGAACCAAATGCCTTATTTGTGGGTTTAGACCCGAAACAAATGTGCTAGTAAGGGCAGCAATGGACATGCCCATGACACGCGTACAAAGGTCCTCAAATTGTTTTTTTGTATTCGTGTACCGTTGTTGTTTGTGTCAATTTTGTGATACTTGTCGTTGGGTCGTCGTATGAAGATGGCCCAAATCGTTTAAAAATTGCGTCAACAAAAAGTGGAAAATATAATGCGGGTGTATCACGCAAAGATGCATGATACCAACGCGATGCCGACGGATCTAGATGAACGGCTGCGAGAACAACATAATCTTGTGGTAATACGTTGTTATATTGAAAAAACTTAAGATCGTACAACCAATCAGTTGGATCACCGTCGCTAAAACACGGGAAAGTAATTCTAACAGGTTTATGATGAGGGGGAGGTACGACCTGGGTTTGTAGCGGAGTCTCGAATTGTCCAAGCAGTCTGGTGAATGTTTCCTGGGCCGGTGGAGCGGCGGCTGGGGCCATAAATGCGGCGGCGAAAGGTCCAAGAACTGGACTTGTGGCGGCGGAAGATGCCTGGGCGGTCGTCGGCAGAGGTGCGAATGGAGTGGCGGGCACGGTTTGTCGTATCGCCGTCCCCTGATCTCTGGGCGGAGTTCTTGAATCAGCGAGGATTGCGAGGATTTCCTTGCAGAACGATGAAAGTTGTTCCGACGAGGCTTCACGGCTAGCCGCCAATTGTTGTGCCATATCCGCCGTGATTGCCCGTTTGACCTCATCAATCTATGTCTGGCGGGCTGTTTGTTCTGTCTGTAATGCCGCCAAGAATTGGTGTTGCAAATCATGCGATCTTGTTTTATCAGCCATGGCGGAAGATGTTCGGGAGGGTAAGAGTTCAAAAGGAAGAACAACGAGAGCACCAAAATGATAGGGGTACAGATGAAGCCGAAATCAAAATTAACTGGAAGAAGTCATTGCTGGCGGGATAGAGTAGCAGAAGGGAGTTCGGGAGGAAGATGAAGAAAAGATAAGAAACTTCATTAAAACCTTAATAACGTAATTACATTGTTAACTATTTATAACGCTAAATATAACGGTACAAATAACGTTCTAATTTAAGTTGACAGCTGGCAGCCTCCTCTCCGTCTGATTCGCCTCTTCAATCGGACGATCGTAACACCTAAGCCGGGAAAATCGTCGATTGCGCAATGGGATCTCGCGATATATACCGTGCTCAAACTTTTTTAGGGGTAAAATGCTCGGGCTTATAATATCCATAAAACCCTCCATTGATGGTTGATGCAACATTCATAATACCATCCATACCTCTGTCTTTTTTATTTAATTCCTGAAATTTTCAAAACATTTTAAATGAGGGAGCCATTTCCGTCAAAATGCATTCACCGGACGTACTGAAAGGCCACCTCCCGCGCAAACCCTGTTGGAAAGGGGAGATTATTCTGTCCGGGTTCCGGACTCCGGGTGATCTCCTAGGAGATCAAATTTGATCTCCTAGGAGATCAAACATACCTTATTTTCTTATCTCCTAGGAGATCAAATGTGAGAGATCAAAAATAATCTCCTAGGAGATCAAATATAATCTCCTAGGAGATCAAGTATGATCTCTCATAGGAGATCAAAAAATACCTTCTTATGATTTAATCTCCACCTTTCCTTCCTCCACGCGGCAAAATAATATGCAACCCGGACATAGATTTGGAAACGGGCTCCGGTTCCAATAATTTCCCGTTGGAAAATGTTCCCTCCACTTCTTCTTCTCAGTTGCATTCCCGCTCCTTGCTTAGAAGAGATGTGCGGCGATGGAAAAGAGGCTATTGGATCGATCACAACGAAGGTACCTGCTTTAGCGTTTCTTACACTCCGTGCGTTTCTTCCTCTCCATTCAGCTAGAGTTGTTGCGGCCAAACTCGACGCCCCGGTCAGAATGGAATAACTTGAACCGTCTTAGCTCACGGAGCGGTCGAGCACACACACAACCAGTTAGAGAGAGAGAGATTGTACACACAATGTTTTGACATGGAAAACTCCTCAATTGGGTAAAAAATCACGCGGCCGGGTCTGTGGCGTCAAAATCCACTATTTGTTTGCGGTTACAGCTTTCTCGGAGAGTTGATGGCGACAGGTCGCTCCTCATTACACTTTAGAGATGGGAGAGATTGAGTCTTAGGATCACGACGGGCAACAGGCTGCTCCACGTGAGATTTTTGGCTTTGGCAATGCGCACGAACGTGTGCTTGTTGTTATAGGAATTTCCTTTTTGTCGCTTGTTCGTGGACATAGGCATATTTCGGTGGCGCGACGATGACCTGTCAGTGGCTCGAAGATGGCTTGAAGATTGTACGTAGGAGGAATCCGGCAGAGCTCTTGTCTGAGAAGGAAGAAAGCATAGGAGCCAAAAGGTGAGAAATGTGGAGGTCTGAAACTCCTTTTATAGGCTCTAGGAGATGGTTACGGTAGTTATGCGGCTCTCCGCACACCGTAACCACCGATTTTATTAATTTTGGTATAGTTTTGAGGACATATTTTGTTCATTATGCTTGTAGTTTGAAGGTCAAATATTTAATTAATATCACTCCTCCACTAATCATGATGGTTAGTGGGTAGTTACTTAAAAAATGGATGACGGTGATCGTTACAGAGCGATCGGATGGTGAAGGAAGCCTGCCATTGACGTACAACCGGACCGACGGTGAATGCTCGCTAGTGGAGGAAAAGGCGGAGCCCGTGGTCATGGGAGGCAGCCGGGGGAAAGGGACAGTCGGGCGTGCCGTCCATTGCGGGCAAAGCTTGCAGCCGTGGGAAGTGGTCGCGGGGAAGGGGTGGTCGGGCGCGCCGCCCCTTGCGGGCGGAGCCCACGCTCAAGGGAGGTGGCCGCAGGGAAGGGTCGGCCGGGCGCGCCGCCCCTTACGGCCGTTGCCAGTGGTTGTGAGAGGTGGCCGCCGGGCCCGCTGCCCTTTGCGGGCGCAGCCCGCAGACGCGGGACGCGGCTGCGGGAAAGGGGCGGCCGGGCGCGCCGCTCCTTGCGGGCGGAGCTTCGGCTGCAGGAGGAGGCTGTAAGAAAGGGGTGGCCGGGCGCACCGCCCCTTGCAAGCGGAGCCTGCGGCCGCGAGAGGCAGCCGTTGGGAAGGAGAGGCCGAGCATGGCTGCCGCTTGCGGGTGGAGCCCGCGACCACGGGAGGTGTCCTCGAGGAAGGGGAAGTCGGGCATGGTCGTCCCTTACAGGCTGAGCCCGCAGCCACATGAGTTGGCTACGAGGAAGGGGTGGCCGGGTGAGAGCCGCCCGACGATGGCGGCAGAGGTTACACAAACGGTGGGCGAAGTGGGATCGGTGCGCGGGGGATCGCGCACTCAAAGACCTATTTGGATACTGGGATCATAGGGGAGTGGGCTAATCGCACCCCAAGTGTTTTATAAACGACACTTGGCCCCATCAATTGTCCCCTAAAATCCTCGGTGTTAGAAACTATTTTCGTGAGAAGAGCGAGGATTTGTTCTTCTCTAATAAAGGATTCAATCGGCGACAACGATCGTGTTAGCGAATGGGGAGGTGCTAGAGAAGGCAGATGGCAATGCTTCACGAGCGAAGGTAAATCTTAAATAGAAGTTTCAAGCCGGCATGAGTAGCACACCGATGCGGGAAGAAGTTCATTGGGCAAGATGTCCCTGGCGGGTGCTTCCCGAAGCGAAGTCTCCACTCGGGCATGCGAGGACGAGCACATACCCGAGCATTCCTGCACCCCTCCCTGATTACTGCGCCTCCATATGCCCGGGTAAGTGCGCGGGCACGTGCATATAGATGTGCGCACCCGGGAGATTGTACGGGCGCACACCTGGGGGTGCACGCGAGCGCATGCGCGCACCTACGCTCGAGAGCGCACCTGTGCACGGGCACGGGCGCACACCTGGGGGTGCGTGCGGGTGTGCACTTGGCGGTGCGCTCGGGCACGCGCGCGCCTTGGGGTATGCCCAGGTGCGCGGGCGCCCTAGGGGCGCCCGGATGCACGCTCCCTGGGGTACACCCAGATGCACGCGCACCCTGTGGTGTGCGCGGGTGCGAGCACCCTGGGGTGGGATCGGCTGCGCGCAAGCATGCACGCTTCTTAACACGTGCATGCGCTGTCGCACATATGCTTTAATACGTGTGGGTGCTGCGCTGCGTTCTCCTCCGCTTGTATGGGTTCTTGCCCCCCCCCCCCCCGTTTGGGTAAGCGGGCTATGATCACGTACATCTCGTGCGCATATTGTGTACATGCATACGTGTACGTGCTCGCACATGACTTGTGTGGGTTTTAGCTCCTTGTGTCGGGGTTGCAGTTATGGGGCGTTCAATTGAATACCCGTTATTAGATTACCTTTTGTCTAACCTTTGTTGTTTACTTGCAGTCTTTGAAGCATCCTACAAGGCTTAGCGGATGCGCTCTACGCTCACTGCTGAGCAAGTCGTAGTTTGGAGGAAGAGGTACGGGTTACCTGCTGATCTTGAAGTAAAGATACCTTGTCCTGAGGTGAGAGTCTCGAACCCTACTAGAGGTTGGTTGACAATATGTGTGGGGACCTTGAAATTTGGCTTCTGTTTCCCTCCATGCGACGTGGTTGTTGATATTTTGAAGTTCTTTGGCGTCCCAATATCACAGCTTACACCAGCAGGGATGACCCACATCATGGGATTGGTGGCCTTCTTCAGGAAGCATGGTTCGAAGTTCTCCTTGGAAGTATTCAGAGACTGGTGCGATGTTTGCGTTGATGGTTGCAATCGTGTTGAGATCCGCAGCAACATGATTTGACTTGACTTGGAGAGGTGATCTTATCGGTGTCATGGAAATACCTTGTTTTGTTGTGTTTGAAACTCCTAGCGCTTACTTTGATCCTGATTGCTGCGGTCGTCAGAGAGGGCGAGAGTGGGACTTCACATCAATACTGGGGTTCGTAGATTCTCGGTAGTTGGTGAAATGCTTGTTCAGTATCTCCTTGTTTGTCTAAGAGAAGCGTCTGTCCTAGTGTGGCCTTTCAGTCAAGGCTCAGCGCATCACACCATTAGTTCACAAAAGAAAGCTTGTTTTGAAGAGTAGTTGTGACATAGCTGAAGGATTATTGTCTTTACCGAGTTGAGGAGAGGATCTGGTTGAGGAGGCCCAGTGCGACGAGCTTGCTTCAATCGATTCTGATCTTGAGGTGATAGAGACGTATACCCCTCAAGTCCCTCATACAGATACTTCTGCCCCCCGGGTGTCTGTTGGACATTGTGTCCACAATAGCCCTGATTTGAAGAATTGACCCTTGAACTATGTTGAATTGAGGGTGTATTTGGTGTTAGTTTTAGTTGTGTTGTGTGTAGGTTTTTATTTCCAAGTACATACCATTGTCAGGTAACAATGGGTCTTCAAACACAGTTCTGTGTAATGTAATCCTTCATTATATTGAATATCGTGTTGACCCATGTGTAATCTCTCTAATGGGGTATACTTCATCTAGCATCACAAAGGAAGTTGCTGTCCAGAAGCTGCAGATTTGGCTAAGGAAAATTCATCGAGTGATAACGTGAGGTCTCGTTATATTTGTCGAGTACTCATGTATGCACTTGTAGAATTCATCGAGTGATCTCAGGATTTCAAACTGGCTGACACACCACCACCTACACTTTTTGGAAAACTGCTTTCATATGAAATGCAGCTTACTGCTAGAAAAGAGGAAGAGAAGGGCAACAGATCTGAACATAAAGAAAAGTGAGTAGCCTTAAAGGCTGAGGGCTCAAGGAAGGGTAGGAGAAAAATCTCCTTCTCCACCTAGAAGGAGTACTAAAACAGAAGAAGGTGTTGGGTATTATCTCCACAATAACCCAGATTTGCATGAAGTCACCCTTTGAACTAAGATGAATTAAGTTGTATTTGACATCTGTGTTCTAGTGTGAGTTTGCAGATCCTCAGTTCTAAGTGTAGACCAATGTCAGTGTACAGTGGGTCTGGAACACAGGGCCACTCAGTGTAATCCCTCACTCAGTGATCCAAAGTGTTGACTCATGTGTAGCCTCTCAATTGGGATACATTTCATATTCAAAATTTGGAGTAGAAGATGGAGACAAGTCCAGAAGGAAATCTTACATGAAGTTCTTGAAAATCTCTAAGTCCATATCTCGATAAGTTCTCTCAGAGTTCTCGAGAAGTATGACATAGCTCTCGAGAGGCTCAGACTCTACTTCTCGAGAAGTCAGGACATTTCAAGAATTTCTCTAAGTTGAAGTTTTCGAGAGATTAATAAAGTTCTCGAGAACTACTATAGAAGTTCTCGAGAAGTACTCCTTGGCTCTCGAAAAGCTCTGCTTTCTCTTAAGGAATTGGACTCAAATCAAGTTCTCGAGAACTATTCCATAAGTTCTCGAGAGGTCGATAATGTTCTCGAGAACTACTTGACAAAGTTCTCGAGTAGTATTCAGTTCAGGTATTTCTTTAGAAGTTAACTCTAAGTAAAGTTCTCGAGAAGTGCTATATAAGTTTTCGAGAAGTTTTTGTTCTCGAAAAGTTTTCTGTCAAGTTCTCGAAAAGTCGATTTAGCTCTCGAGAACTATAATCCCGTGTTCTCGAGAAGTCCAAGGCTATTTCAAGGAGATAAGTGATCGAGATGCAGCTATAGTTTTCGAAAGCTTAGTACATAGTTCTCGAGAACTATCTCAACTTCTCGAGAACTAAGTTCATCTTTTTCCAGAAATTTTCTCTAAGTCCAGATTGGCCGGAATTTAATTCAACCCGACAGGATTGGTCCACGTGTCATCATTTATGATAATTCCAACCGTTAGAGACATCCAATATAATGTCCTGTCACTAAGACATAACGCTAAGAAGGATTAAGAGATCAATTGAGCGATTTCGTACTTTCCTAAATCGCTGGTTCGGCCGCATTTCTCTCAAGCCCGACGACCTAAAGCCGCCGCTGACACTCTCGTTCTGTTCGATCTTCATCTCTTCGACTGCTAGAAGCAATTTGCATCATCGATCTAAGAAGATCTACTAGTTCAAGAAAGGTTCTGTTCTTCTTCATCCGGTAGATTCAAGAATTTCTCAGGTCAATCTACAAGGTTTCTTCCACAAATCTGAAAAGGGCCGCAACTTCAAGAAGAAGACCTAAAGATATATTTCTTGCAGATCTGAGATATTTTGTGCTTATATTTTTCATATCTTTTGTAAAACTTGTAGGAGATTAATCTCCGAGTGTAGGAGCGTGGTTCTCCGAGTTGTAGGAAGAGTTCATCTTCCGAGTATAGATCCATTTGGATCGAGTTTGTAGGAACGTGGTTTCGAGGCGTAGGATTGGTTTGTAATCCGAGATAGTGGAGTAGCCGGATCTAGTGATTTGCTAGAACGGTGAGGTAAAGTGGACGTACCCAAGGATGGGGAACCACTATAAATATTTTTTGTCCTTCTGTGATTGCTTGATTGCGTGTGCTAGATCTCTAAAAATTTTATTCCGCAAACAGACACACAATTCACCTATTCATCCCCCTCTAGGTGATTTAGGTTGACAACTTTCCACTTTCAATTGGTATCAGAGGGAGGTTGATCATTAAAAGGTTAACACCTTGATCTAATCCTCCCCAAGTTGTCTTTAGTAAAGTATCAAGCATGAGTAAGACCATGGATTTTGCTAAGCTCCCTATATGCACCAAGAATAATTTTCCTATGTTGAAGGAAAGAGTTAAACTGTTCATGGAAGTTGTGGATCCTCGGATATTCATGATTGTTGAAGAAGGTCCGTATGTTCCTATGATTGCATCCACAATAGATCCTGTTGGTACCCTAGGTTTTGATTTAAGTTCAGTCTTCTCTTTCTGTCTCTTGACCCAAGATTTATCTATGGTCAAAGGTTAGTTGATAGGTTAAATTCTCTAGTTGTGTAGAATTGCTTTTCCAGATGAATATTTGGTTAAGTAGTTTTTCGTTCGACTATAGTCGAACGTCGCTCGACTATCGTCTATCGGCTGATCGACTATCGTCTATCAGTTGGTCGATGTTCTATCTGTTTTGTTTGATAGCTCGACTATCTGTTGATAGGTCGACTATCTGTTCTTTCTGTGATAGGTCAACTATCTGCTTGATAGGTCGACTATCTGTTTTGTTTGGTAGTTCGACTATCTGTCCGGATAGATCGACTATCTGATAGCTCGACTATCTGTTCTGATAGGTCGACTATCTGCTGAGGTAGTTCGACTATCTTCTTTGATAGTTCGACTATCTGGATCGTTCGACTATCTTTCTGATAGGTCGACGATCTCCGTGCGCCGTTCGACGATCTCCGAGGGTCATTCGACGTTTTGTTGTATGCTCTTATTTAGTTTTGTCATCTTCTATGATGTGACTAATTTCATATTTAATTTGGCATATTTTATAATATATTATCTGAATAATTTGGGACATTATTTCCATGCAATATCAGTTCTATTCTATATGCATGAGCTAATCTTTTCTGACAAAGTTGTTTGTCTTATAGCTGAGATCTGATTTCTGCCAGGCTGTCCTTTATAGCCGTTAGACTCAAAAAGTCTTCCTTGGCAGTAAAGAGTCATTTCTGATGTGACTTTCTCTTATATTATTTCATCAGAAGTATTTGCAGCTTCTTAGAAAGCTTTATCCTTTTATAGGATATCTGCCTGCAGTATTTTGTTTTGCTTTATGCTTTTTGCAGCCCAGCTTGTAGATTTCAGAAAAAGACAAGATTCAAACTCAATTAGAGCCATTGCTGCTGCTGATATATAAAGACTTCTTTGAAGAAGAAATCAACTAGTCCACATAGCAAAAAAAAATCTAGTTCTCAGATAATATTCATTCAGCAAGCTTACAGCAAGAACAAGTTTAACTGCTCTCAGCAATCTTCACTCAATTGAGAAGTGTTAGCTCTTCTGCTCTTCTTCAACCTGAGTTCTCCTGTTTCCAGGAAGTTCTGACTCAGAGATCTTTTGAAGAAGAAGAAGAAGAAGATAGCTGCTAGAAGATTTTCATTTCTTATTGTATATCTTCTTGTAGTTCTTCCTTCAGTATTTACTGAAGTGTTTCTGCACTGAAGCAAGACTTCACCTGGACGTTCTTTGAGCCAGGGGGAGCCTTGATTCTTTTAGAGCTTTCTAGCTCAGTGTAAGTTATTGTGCTTCTCTAATCTATTATAAAATAGAGAAGACACCTTAACCTCCTTTCCCCCTCCTGTACAGGGTTATTACTCCCTTCAAAAGTATCCCTTGGTGGCAGGGCACCTGATCAAAAACCTGTGTTGGTTTTTAGACACCTGATCAAAAGTCTAAAGGGTTTCTTGATCTACCTGAAGCAGATCTTGTTGGTGGCAGGGCACCTGATCAAAAACCTGAGTGGATTCCTACCTTATTGGTAGAAGAGTGGACGTACCCAAGTTGTTTGGGGAACCACTATAAATTCCTTGTGTCGTCTGGATTGCCTTGTTTAATTACTTGCATTGTGGCTGTGATTAGATATTAAATAGGTTTGCTAGTTGCTGTTTAGGTTTCCAAGCTTTAACTGTAATTGCAGTTGGCTGCCTTTTTTTGCACAACACTTGTGTTAGGCTTTAAGGTTTAATCTCAAATATCTATAACTTTCATTCCGCATTTAACTCCAAGGGAGTTGAGTAGAAAGTCAACTTTGCTAGTGCAATTTTTGATTACTCTATTCACCCCCCCCCCCCCCCTCTAGAGTAGTATCTATCCCTTCTCTTTCAATTGGTATCAGAGGGAGGTTGACTGACTGAATAGGCTAACACCTAAGTCACAAGATCCTGATAGATACCAAAGTTTATAGATATTCACTTTCACTATCATGGCCCAGTCCAAGGATTATTCTAGCACCAGACCTCCAGCATGCAACTTGGCTAAGTTTGGTATCTGGAAGGCAAGGGTCAAATTATATATGAATTCTATTGATGAAAGTATTTTTGCTTCTATTTTGTCAGGACCACCAAGAGCACCTGCTGCTGCCACTACCTCATCATCAACTGAAACGAGTGCAGTGCCTCCTCCAGACTACAATGATGAGTACAAAAAGGCAAAGATAGCAGATGCCAAGGCAATGAACATTCTGGCTCAGACAATGTCTGATGAAGTATTCCAGAAGGTTGCTGACTGCTCCTCAGCAAAAGCTATGTGGGATACACTGAACCAGATTATAGCTGGTTCAGCTGATGAAAGGAAGGACAGGAGGTCCAACCTTATCTCACAATATGAGAATTTCAAGAAAACTGATGCTGAATCAGTTGAAGCCATGTACACAAGGCTCAGCTCAATCATCAATGAGCTGAGGACCCTTGACAAGGATATTTCATTGACAGAGGTCAATGATAAGATTCTTATGTGCTTCCCTAGCACATGGGATCTGAGGATCTGGCCTATCAAGGAGGCCAGAAGCATAACAAAAATCTCAACAGAAGCCCTTCTCGGCAAGCTCAAGTCTTTTGAGCAAGTGCTGAAATCCAGGGAAGCTGAAGCTGAAGCAAAGACCCCAACTCCTACAAGAAAAGAGCAAAACCTTTGCTCTTAAAGCTGCTGACATTTCTGAAGGAAGCCAGTCAAATGAGGAACTGATGGCATTATTTGCCAAAAGGTTTCTCAAGATGGGAAGAAAGAAATTCAGAAAGAAGTCTTCAAAGTATGAAGAAAAGCCAAGGTATAATCGCACCCCTTCTAAAGAAATTATCTGCTATGGTTGCAGGAAGCCTGGACATATCCTTCTAGATTGTCCAAAGGAAAAGAATAAAGAAAAGAGGAAAGATAAGGATCAGCACAGGAAGCACTCCAAGCCATCCTCCTACAAGAATAAAAAGAAGAAGAGAGGCTTTGTCGCTGAAACCTGGAGTGATTCTGATGAGGAATCCTCTTCCTCAAGCTCCAGTGAGGATGAAGAAGAAAAGAAGGCAAAGGAAGTTTGCCTAATGGCAATTGATGCCTGCAGCAATCATTCAGCTGCAGAGATTTCAGATTCAGATGAAGAAATGCCAACAGAAGATGAGGTACTATCTTCTTATGATTTCACTTATGCAGAATTTAAATTAGAATTTAAATCTTTATGTTTAGATTTAATTGGTTCTGAAAAGGAGATTAAAGAACTTAGACATAGGCTAGCTGAATCAGAAATCATATCTATTGAAAACATTAAGTTAAAAGAAGATCTCACTAATTCTAGTGAAGAAATTAAATTTCTTAAGAATGAGTTAGCTAAATCCAAAAGGTTAGAAGAGTCTCTAAATGGTAGAAGCCTTAAGTTGCTTGAAATAACCAGCATGTCTAACACTAGGACAGGCAATAACAAATTAGGCTTAGGAGCATCTTCTAGTGAACCCCCAATCATTCTTAAAAACCATCTTTCAACTCCAGTGAATTTTATCTCAGCTGATGGGATAAAGAACACTGAGCAAGTCAATCAAGTAAATAGAGCTTTAAATAAAGCTAAAAGAGAGAAAAGAAAACAGAAATTTAAAGAATTACAAAAAACGTCGAACGCTGCTCGACGATCTCAGGCTCAGTGGTCGAATGAAGCTCGACGATCTGAGCATCTATCGTCGAACGTCGATCGACGATCGCAAGCTCAGTGGTCGAATGCTGATCGACGATCTAAGCAGCCATCATCGAACGCTGGTCGACGTTTCCAATATGAATTTCAAAATTACACCCAGAACCTTAGAAACCCGAATATGAATAGAAACCCTAGGTTCATTGACCCATCATCTGCATGGAGAATCCCACCTAGGAGATCTTACCCATTAGGTTATCACCCTCAGCCTGCTTATTCTTTTATTTCCAGTTTCTCTTATGTGAAAAACAAGGGACCCAAGGTTACCTGGGTCCACAATGTTTAAATTGTTTTATTTGCAGGTGAAGACCTATCCTATCACTCAAAATAAGTGGTATTTGGATAGTGGTTGCTCCAAGCATATGACAGGAAATAAAGAACATCTGTCAAAGTTCAAGGCAAAGCTTGGCCCAAAGGTAATCTTTGGAGATTCAAGCTGTGGTCAAACTGAAGGCTATGGCAGGATGACAATTGGAGCTGTTACATTCAAGAGAGTTGCTTATGTGACTGGACTGAAGCACAATCTAATTTCAGTAAGTCAATTATGTGATATTGGATACCAGGTATCATTCTCTAACTCCCTTTGTAATATTACTTTAAATAATAGTGTTGTATTGGTAGGCATTAGACAAGGTAATATTTATTTAGTAGATTTTAACTCAACTGATTCTGAAATCTGCCTGTTTAATGAAGTAACTAATAATAACACCTTGTGACATAAAAGGCTTAGCCATGTTAATCTCAAGAATATATCTAGGTTATCTAAACACAACCTTGTTAGAGGTTTACCTTCTTGCCCCTATAAGAAGGAGAGCCTATGCAAGGCTTGTCAGCTAGGCAAGCAAACCAAGAATTCTTTTAAATCAGTAAATAAAAGTGAATCTCCTAGAATCCTATATTTATTACATTTGGACCTATTTGGCCCAATAAATGTACAGAGTTTAGGAGGGAAGTATTACACCCTAGTCATTGTAGATGACTTCTCTAGATTCACTTGGGTGTTCTTTTTTAGAACTAAGGCTGATAACTTCAAAGCCCTTACAGATTTTCTATTATGTGTGCAGACTGAGTACTCTACTCATGTGGCCTTGATCAGAAGTGATCATGGTACTGAGTTTGACTCTCTTCTCATGCAAGAATTCTGTGAGAGAGAAGGTATCAAACATAGCTTCTCAGCTCCTAGAACTCCCCAATAAAATGGGGTGGTTGAAAGGAAGAACAGAACACTAATTGAAGCTGCTGGCACATTGTTGGCAGATGCTAATATGCCTCTTTCCTATTGGGCAGAAGCTGTTAGGACAGCCAACTATGTCTTGAATAGAAGTCTGATACACAAGCTTAAGTGTAAAACTCCTTATGAGTTACTTAAAGGAAAGAAACCTAAAATAAATTATTTTAGAGTTTTTGGCTGTGTAGTTTATATTCATAATAACAATAAAGAATATCTTAGAAAGTTTGAAGCAAAGGCTTCAATGGGAATTTTTCTAGGATATTCCCAAGTAAGCAAAGCTTATAGAGTATTTAATAAATCATCTTCTAAAATTGAAGAGTCTGTTCATGTGTCTTTTGATGAATCCCAAATGTTTTACAAGGAGAAGGAAAATTCTCCTTTCTCAAGTTCATTACAGGTACAAGAATCTTCCAAAGATGTCTCTCAAGAAATCCTCCATCTTTCAACTCTTCATATCACTGAATCAGACAGTGATGAAGACATTGCTGAAGCTGTTGTTGTTCCACCAACAGTAGATCAAATTCCTCCTGAGTAATTAATCCCAACTGTTGCTGAAGATCACATCCCACCTGCTGATGTTGTCACACTTAGAGATCACCCCACATCTCAAGTGATAGGAGACATATCAGCTGGTTTTCAAACAAGACATCAGTTAAGACAGGATGTTATGCATGCTTGTTTCCTCTCACAGATTGAGCCCCTCACCATTAAAGATGCAGAGCTAGATCCCCACTGGATCATTGCTATGCAAGAGGAACTCAATCAGTTTGAAAGATGTAAAGTTTGGACTTTGGTTCCAAGACCTAAAGGCCAACTGATCATAGACACCAAGTGGGTGTATAGAAACAAGTTGGATGCAAATGGCATCATTGTAAGGAATAAAGCTAGGCTTGTAGCTCAGGGCTACAAACAGGAGGAAGGTATAGATTATGACCAAACCTTTGCTCCTGTTGCAAGGCTAGAGGCAATAAGGATCTTCTTAGCCTATGCAGCCTACATGAAGTTTAAGGTTTTTCAAATGGATGTTAAAAGTGCTTTTCTTAATGGTGAGCTAAAGGAAGAGGTATTTGTTGAACAGCCACCCGGTTTTGTTTCTTCAACTCAGCCCTCACATGTATTCAAGTTGCAGAAAGCTCTTTATGGACTAAAGCAAATTCCCAGAGCCTGGTATGAGACTTTAGCTAGTTTCCTGTTAGAGCACAATTTTACTAGGGGAGTAGTTGATAGAACCCTCTTCGTCAAGCACCACAAGGACACAATCCTATTAGTTCAAGTGTATGTGGATGACATTATTTTTGGTTCCACTGATCCCAAACTGTGCAAAAAGTTTTCTAACTTGATGCATTCCAAGTTTGAGATGAGTAGTATGGGTGAGCTGTCTTACTTTCTTGGTCTCCAAGTAAAGCAAGATGCTGATGGCATCTTCATATCCCAATCCAAATATGCCAAGGAATTGGTAAAGAAGTTTGGGATGGCAGATGCTTCAGCAATGCATACACCTATGGCTACTAATGTAGTTATTGATTCTGATGATCAGGGAAAGCCTGTTGATCAAAAGAACTATAGGGCCATTGTTGGTTCTCTATTGTATTTAACTGCAACTAGGCCAGACATAATGTTTGCTACATGCCTTTGTGCTAGATTCCAGGTCAACCCCAAGGAATCTCATCTGATTCTTCTCAAGAGAATCTTGAGATACCTGAAGGGATGTCCAAATCTAGGACTTTGGTACCCAGCTGAGTCAGAATTTGAATTAATTGGATATTCTGATTCTGATTATGCTGGTTGTCGAGTTGACAGGAAAAGTAACTCAGGAACTTGTCAGTTCCTGGGAGAGAGATTGGTCTCTTGGTTCTGTAAGAAGCAGGCCTCTGTCTCAACATCAACTGCAGAAGCTGAATATATAGCAGCTGCTAGCTGTTGTTCACAGATCCTGTGGATACAAAATCAACTTTTGGATTATGGGCACTCACACAAGAACACTAAAATCATGTGTGACAGTACAAGTGCTATCTCCATTGCACAAAATCCAGTGCACCACTCTAGAATGAAGCACATTGAGATTAGACACCATTTCCTGAGAGATTGTGTGGAAAAGAACAAGATTAGCCTTGAGTTCATATCCACAGACCTTCAGAGAGGTGATATATTCACCAAGCCCTTAGATGAACAGAAGCATCTGTTCTTTTTAGTTCAACTAGGCATGATCAATGGAAGAGACTAAGTGTGACTATCTGCCGTGTTGAAACCTGCTTGAAGATCGTCGAACGATGCTCGAAGATTGTCGAACGGATCAAGCCTATCGTCGACCTATGGTTGATGATGGCTTATCTGCTTGAAGATCGTCGACCGGCGTTCGAAGATCGTCGAACAGGTCGAGCTTATCGTCGATCCATGGTTGACGACAGCTTGTTGTGTGTGAAGATAGAAATAGTCGAACGATTGATCGACTACTCTGCTTCATGACCGATCGTCGAACGACCGTTCGACTATCGTCTCCAGTATCTTTTAAATAGATCGACGATCGCTGTTTTAATATAAAGCCGATAGTCGACCTAGGTTAAAAGATAGTTGCTTTTATCGTCGACGGAGAGCGTCTTTTCGCATTCCTTCTTCCCGCTTGCTCTTTGTCTTGCGCTCCGTCCTCGCCGTCTCTCTCTCTCGTCTTCTCCAGTTTTTTTTCGATGGCGATTGCTCCAGCGCTTCTTGCAGTGGTAAAGTTTGATGCCGGTTTCAGCGTTGATTTCGATGCCTTCAGCTGTTGCGAACCAGGGATAGTAGAAATCGTAAATCTGTGCAGAGATCAAGGACTAGAGAGACTCATGTCCTACAGGATAAAGATAAACACTCAAGAGATCAAAGAGTGGGCCTTCACTTCATCGTCGACTGATGATTCGATGACCGGAACAATTAGCGGAGAAGAGGTAATATTGACTCCCGCTATTCTGACTGAAATTTTTGGATTAATTAATGGTGAAGAAGAGTATGAGCAAGATACTCCTGAATTCAGAAGAATGTTAACTGAGCTGGGACATGCCGAAGGCATCCCCTCCAAGCTGCTCAAGGTGAATTTCCCGTTCAAGATCAAGTTTCTTGCGGAAATTGTTGGAAAAGTGCTACTGGGAAAGCATTCAGCCCACGATAATATTACAAGGCAACAATTTGCACTAATGTGTGTAATTGTTAATAAGAAGCAGATAAATTGGGTTGGCATTATGTTTGATTTAATAAGGAAAAAGAATGGAAAGAAAGAGGTTACCCTAGGAAGGGTAGTTGGTATTTTTCTGAAGGAGAAATTCCCCCATCTGCTAGTGTCCGCCGCCACCTCCATCAACGCGAGTAAGAAGATGGATCCTTCGTTGTTCTCAAAGTGGAAATGGACTTTCCTGAAGCCCGCTCCCGCAGGGGTTGCTCCAGTTATATCTGAGAGCACCAGGACTGTCGCAGTCACTCCCCCCTTCTAGCAGCTGGCTCAGCAAATCCATCTCTTCCATCTTCTTCATCAGCTTTGCCGTCTACTGCAGTTGAAGTTCCTTCAACTTCAACTGAAGTACGACATTCTGCTTCTCCTCCTGCATCTTCTCTCCCGACTGATCTTGCTGGGATTTCTCAACCCAGCTTTGATTTGTTGGCGTCTGAAATATCTTCTCCAGTTCATTCTCCATTTCCAACTCCTCCTCACTCTCCAATTCTATCTTCAGATCATCTTGATCACCCTGCATCCACCCATGCATCTCCACATCATTCTCCAGCTCCATCTCCAGCTCATTCTCTAGCTCATATTGCATTTACCACCCCTGCTGTTCTTCCACCCTCTGCAATTCCTCCATCATCTTCATTATCTTCTTTTGATATAACTCCAGCATTTATTGCTAGCATTGTGGAGTTAATTACTCCCTCAATCAAAACTATGATTGATGAGGCAATTGCTCTCCTTGCTTCTTCTATCTCTTCTTTGACTGCTACTATTCAGGCACTCTCAAAGTCTGCTGAGCCCTCTTCTTCTAGGGGCCTGGTTTCAGTCTCTACTGAAATCAGGCAGGGGGAGATGCTTGATGAAGATATCTCAGAGCAGCCTTTGGCCTCCCCTCCAGCAGTTCATCTTGCAGTAACAGAGAAAGCAACAGAAGACTCAGCTCCTCCTCCTCTATCTGAAAAGGAAATATCTGATGCAATCATGTTGACAGAGTTTGTAGTAAAAGTTTACTTAGAAGAATCCTCAACTCCCTTGGTTGCTCAGTACCTAGAAGGAATTATCACCTCCTTTGTAGATGATTTATGGGAGTTAGGAAACCCTGAAGAATATCCTGAAGGTATGTCTCTTTCTCAATTTGTAGATTACTCAATTGATATGATAGTATGGGAGTATCTGGAAGGGATGATTAGATGTCTTTTAGCAAGATTTTATTCCTAATCCTATAGATATAATGGAAGAAGTAGTAATTGTCCAAGAACCTGAACCTGAACCTGCTCTAGAGATTCTAGATGCTGTAGAACCTGAGCCTGAACCTGTATCTGCTCCTGATGTCCAAGTGGTTGTAGAGCCAGTAAGTGAACCTACTTCTGAAGTTCAACCTGAACCATAAGCAGCTGTTCAAGTTTCTGAAGCTGCTGAACCTGCTCAGCAAGCAGTGCAAATTGAACTGGTCCCCACGACAGTTCCTGAGCTTCAAGAAATGGATTCTGAAAGTCAAATTGAAAAATCTTCTGTATGGGATGATTCCCCAGGATTGGACTTAGATACTCTCCTGGCACAGGATGCCATGGAAGAAGAAATGGAAAGAGCTGCTTTAAAGGAAAAAAGAAAGAGCTCTGAAAGATGTTGTTGACCCATATGATCTACCCATCTCTTCAAATTCTGAAGAAGAAATTGATTCTGATGAATCTGCTGAATCTAAAAGAAAAAGGATTGCTAAGAAGAAAAGAAAAGCTATTGCTCCTCCTCCTGCTAATCCAGATAATGATACACCATATTATATACTGAAAGGGATTGATCCAAAGTCAAAAGACTTCCAGCATTGGATGTGGTTTTCTAAAAATCAGCAAAAGCAAAGGAAAAAGGCTAAGAGGTATGACCCTCCTGCTCCTAGATGGAATCCTAGAGGTCCTCCTCCTCCACCTCCCGGTGTAGGAGCCTCAGGAAATTTATCTTCTAAATCTGCCTCTCAATCTGAAAGATCAAATCCATCTCAACCTGCTCAAAGGAGAAGTTCGTAAGGATTCCAAGGTAAAAGCCAAACTGGCTATCAAAGAACTGATACTGTTAAAGAACAAGTTAAGGAGGTAGTATATCAAAGACCAACCTTTTCCCCTCCTCCTTCTCCAAAGAAAAAAGCTTCATCTCCAAAGCCAGTTCATACTGAGAAAGATGTTCCAAAAGGTAAGTGATTTATTTTATCTGAAAATTCTAGCAAAAACTTTGCTAAGTCTGCTCTCTCCTGTTATTTAGTTAATCAAGATAAAGAACCAGTTGACACTTCTTCTGAGATTGTTTATGAAAGCCCAGAGCTTGATCCTAACTTTAGGATGGCTCGTTTTCTTGAACTGGTTGGAGCAGCGCAGATAAGGAAAGCAAAAGCTGAAGGAAAGGACATTGCCGGATTAACCACAATGTCTAAATTCAGAAAGAAGGAGCTCAAAAAATTCCAGGTCAGACCTGAGATGTTTGATCCTTCAAAATATATGGAAAAGCATCCAGAGGCAGTGGTCCCAAGGACAACAGAACTAAAAATTATTGGAGAACAAGATTTGAAGCTATCAAAAAAAGAAGCTCTAGATCCTACAAGAAAGATTACTTTTGTTTCTAGTTCTTCTAATCCTGAATCTAACTCTAAAGCACCTTAATTGTTCATTGATTGACAGTTAATTTTTATCTGATTGATTGATGATATCTGCTTAGTTATTTCCCGTTATGCATTTTATTTACTTTCTGTAATTAGTGTTGTTTATTTTATTTGTTGAGAGACTTAACTCAAATAGGGGGAGATTGTTGGTACCCTAGGTTTTGATTTGAGTTCAGTCCTCTCTTTCTGTCTCTTGACCCAAGATTTATCTATGGTCAAAGGTTAGTTGATAGGTTAGATTCTCTAGTTGTGTAGAATTGCTTTTCCAGATGAATATTTGGTTAAGTAGTTTTTCGTTCGACTATAGTCGAACGTCGCTCGACTATCGTCTATCGGCTGATCGACTATCGTCTATCAGTTGGTCGACGTTCTATCTGTTTTGTTTGATAGCTCGACTATCTGTTGATAGGTCGACTATCTGTTCTTTTTGTGATAGGTCGACTATCTGCTTGATAGGTCGACTATCTGTTTTGTTTGGTAGTTCGACTATCTGTCCGGATAGATCGACTATCTGATAGCTCGACTATCTGTTCTGATAGGTCGACTATTTGTTGAGGTAGTTCGACTATCTTCTTTGATAGTTCGACTATCTGGATCGTTCGACTATCTGTCTGATAGGTCGACGATCTCCGTGCGCCGTTCGACGATCTCCGAGGGTCGTTCGACGTTTTGCTGTATGCTCTTATTTAGTTTTGTCGTCTTCTATGATGTGACTAATTTCATATTTATTTTGGCATATTTAATAATAGATTATCTGAATAATTTGTGACATTATTTCCATGCAATATCAGTTCTATTCTATATGCATGAGCTAATCTTTTCTAACAAAGTTGTTTGTCTTATAGCTGAGATCTGATTTCTGCCAGGTTGTCCTTTATAGCCGTTAGACTCAAAAAGTCTTCCTTGGCTGTAAAGAGTCGTTTCTGATGTGACTTTCTCTTATATTATTTCATCAGAAGTATTTGCAGCTTCTTAGAAAGCTTTATACTTTTATAGGATATCTGCCTGCAGTATTTTGTTTTGCTTTATGTTTTTTGCAGCCAGCTTGCAGAGTTTAGAAAAAGACAAGATTCAAACTCAATTAGAGCCGTTGCTACTGCTGATATATAAAGACTTCTTTGAAGAAGAAATCAACTAGTCCACATAGCAAAAAAAATCTAGTTCTCAGATAATATTCATTCAGCAAGCTTACAACAAGAACAAGTTTGACTGCTCTCAGCAATCTTCAATCAACTGAGAAGTGTTAGCTCTTCTGCTCTTCTTCAACCTGAGTTCTCCTGTTTCCAGGAAGTTCTGACTCAGAGATCTTTTGAAGAAGAAGAAGAAGAAGATAGCTGCTAGAAGATTTTCATTTCTTATTTTATATCTTCTTGTAGTTCTTCCTTCAGTATTTACTGAAGTGTTTCTGCACTGAAGCAAGACTTCACCTGGACATTCTTTGAGCCAGGGGGAGCCTTAATTCTTTTAGAGCTTTCTAGCTCAGTGCAGGTTATTGTGCTTCTCTAATCTATTGTAAAATAGAGAAGACACCTTAACCTCCTTTCCCCCTCCTGTACAGGGTTATTACTCCCTTCAAAAGTATCCCTTGGTGGCAGGGCACCTGATCAAAAACCTGTGTTGGTTTTTAGACACCTGATCAAAAGTCTAAAGGGTTTCTTGATCTACCTGAAGTAGATCTTGTTGGTGGCAGGGCACCTGATCAAAAACCTGAGTGGATTCCTACCTTGTTGGTAGAAGAGTGGACGTACCCAAGTTGTTTGGGGAACCACTATAAATTCCTTGTGTCGTCTGGATTGCCTTGTTTAATTACTTGCATTGTGGCTGTGATTAGATATTAACTAGGTTTGCTAGTTGCTGTTTAGGTTTCCAAGCTTCAACTATAATTGCTGTTGGCTGCCTTTTTGTGCATAACACTTGTGTTAGGCTCTAAGGTTTAATCTCAAATATCTATAACTTTCATTCCGCATTTAACTCCAAGGGAGTTGAGTAGAAAGTCAACTTTGCTAGTGCAATTTTTGATTACTCTATTCACCCCCCCCCCCTCTAGAGTAGTATTTATCCCTTCTCTTTCAGATCCAACCAAAAAGATCCTAAAGAAGTTGATGGATTTGGATAAGGACGAGATTGCACTTGTCTCCTTGGACAAGAAAGCTAAAAACATTATAGCAAGTGCAGTCGATGACTCGATGCTGCAAAATCTGATTCATTGTAGTTCTGCCAAGGAGATGTGGCAATCCCTGGTGACTCTGATGGAAGGCACTGAAGAAGTTAGGGATGATCGGAGATCCCTTCTAAATCAGAAGTATGAAGCCTTCAGGCAAGGTTACAAGGAAGCCATAGTTGATACCTTTGAGAACTTCTTCAAAATAGTGAATGGCCTAAGAGTTTATGGCCGAGTCTTCACAAATGGGGAACTGAATGACAAATTCTTAAGATCCCTAACTAAGAGATGGGATAATAAGGTATGCGTCATTCGGGAGTTCGGAAGGTTAGCTGAGACGGACCCGCGGAATATGTTCGGAAAGCTTATGTCTTACGAGCTTCAAATCAACTCAAGAAAAGCAGAAGAAGAGATGAGCAGGTCTGCATCCAAGGAGAAGTTTGTCGCTCTGAAGGAAGATATCTCAAGGAAGACAAAGGCTAGCTCTCCTGCCCCAGCTCCTGTAGCTGATGAAGAAGAATCATCTGAGCCAAGCTCCTCTGGCTCAGAGCTATCTGATGGAGAGTTCTCTCTACTATCAAGGCAGTTCAAGAAGTTCCTGAACAAAAAGAAATAATGGAAAGGCAAGGATACCTCCTATAGAAGATCACGCAATGATGGTGATTGCCATAGAAAAGGCTCAAGTAGCCAAGACAGGTATGGTTCTAAACCGAATAAACATTATTCGACTGACATTATTTTCTATTGTTGTAATAAGCCAGGTCATGTCATTGTGGATTGCCACCACAAGAAGAAAGAGGGTGGCAAAAGAGATGAGAAGAAGTCCTTCAATAAAAAGAGGACAGAAAAGAGCCTGTTAGCCAAGAAGGGCAGAACTCTCAGTGACTCCGACTCATCTAAGTCGAGTGCAGAAGAGGAAGTAGCCTACTTTGGGCTAATGGCTCTAACTGATGATGAACAAGTCCCCCAGTTCAATGGGGAGGTAAAATCTCACACTCCTCTTTCAGAATCTGATGATTATATTGAGCAAGAGGGCTATCCCTCTGAGGATGAATCTGAACTCATGGGACAATATAAGGAGTTACTCAAGGCTTACGACAAATGTCGCCGAGTCGTGAAAACTCAAGCCAAAGAGATAAAATCTCTAAAAGCTGCAGAGAGCACCTTAAGAGAAGAAGTATCTAAGACTGACTCTCTCAAGGAAGACTTCAATAAATCTATTGAAGAATATAACAAGGCTCTTGAGCACCTTGACCTTAAGGAGAAAATCATCAAGGAGTTGGAATAATAACTCTCGGTGGAAAAGAAACTTGTAGAAGGTTTCTCTAAGCCTAAGACTGTACTTCCTCTGATTGCTGAATTCTCAGCTGAGGCCAAGGGTGTTGGTATAGGCCACAAAGGTACTCCTAGTAAATCCTCTAGGAGAAACAAGGCTAAGAGAAAGAATAAGAATTCTAAGAAGGCCTTAGCTGAGGAAAAAGGGAAAGCTCCTTTGGAGCCAGTATCATTCAAGAAAGTTATCTTTCCTACGAATGAATTCGACTATGAGTACACCTATGGACACTTCTCTAGGCCGATCCCGGAGAAGGCCAAGTCAAGGTACCAAGGTTGGACCCGCCCCCATAACTTTGGCGAAAGTGTCTTCAAGGAACCTTATGAAGAGATTCAACTTCAGAGCTATGGACCATATGCTCATGGTCATAACATCAAGAAGCCACCAAAGGTAAAACCTGTTATGGAAAAGCCTCTGAAGGAGAAGACTTCATGTAGCTGCCATCATCATGAAGCTTCTTCCTCCAAGAATGCTACCCCGACTGGACCTCCTCCCAAGAAGGTCAAGCAGGAGTTTGGAAGGCAAAGATACAACAGATTCGACTGTTGGTGCTGTGGTAGAGCTGGTCACTTTGCCATAGATTATTGGTTTAATCCTAGAAATGTTGCAACTCCTCAAGTTGGCAACGTGAGAATGACCACTCATGAGGCTAATACTCGTAGGGGGAGTAATCTAACCCGAGACCAAGGACCCAAATATGTTTGGGTTCCTAAGGCAAAGTAATTATGATTGCAGGTATGTCCAAAGGCCACCAAAATGCCAATCTAGTACTTGGACAGTGGATGTTCTCGGCATATGACCGTGACAAGTAGCCTACTCTAGAACTTTTCACCGGTGTTGAACGAACCAAAGGTCATCTTTGAAGGTTCAGACCGAGGAATTACCAAAGGCTATGGTATGATTACTAACGGTAACGTATCTTTTTCCGATGTAGCCTATGTTGAAGGATTGGAACACAATCTCATCAGCATAAGCCAACTATGCGACAAAGGATACGTGGTTGAATTCCACGTCGACAAGTGCTTGATAAAATCTATTGAAAATATGGAAACAATTCTATCAGGTACTCGAAGCAGGAATGTATTTTGCTTAAATTTTATTTGTATAGATTCTTCTACACCAGTGTGTCTTTTGGCTAAAGATAGTGCATCTCTTGTTGACCAATGGAACAAGAGACTAGCACATATTAATTTTAAAACTATTAATAAATTATTCTCCCAGAACTTAGTGCGTGATGCCCCAAATATCAAGCATGTCAAAGAGAGACCTTGTCAAGCATGCGTAAAAGGCAAGTAAACAAGGGCTACCTTCAAAAGCACTATAGGCAAAAAATCTAATAGGTGTTTACACCTACTACATATGGACTTGTTCGGTCCACTACAAGTTAGAAGTTTAGGAGGTAAGGATTATACGTTGGTTGTTGTTGATGACTACTCGCGCTTTGCGTGGGTGTTCTTTCTGAAACACAAGTCAGATACCTTCGATATCTTTACTAAGTTTGTCAGGCAAATCCAAAATGAATACAACTGTTCCGTAGTCAAAATCAGAAGTGACAATGGAACGGAGTTCAAATCTGGGGCCATGACAGAATTCTTTGAAAGCCTGGGTATCTTTCATGAGTTTTCCTCTCCCCGTACTCCACAGCAAAATGGAGTAGCCGAGAGAAGGAACAGAACACTCATAAAGGCCTGCAGGACCATGCTAAGTGATGCTTCACTACCAGAGTACTTCTGGGCTGAAGCAATCAATACTGCATGTCACGTGCAAAACCGAGCCCTCATAAACAAGAATCATGATAAGTCACCTTATGAACTTCTAAAAGGCAGGAAACCAACAGTTTCATATTTTAGAATTTTTTGCTGTAAATGCTTCGTGCTTAACAACGGTAAGTATCATACTACCAAGTTCAGTGAGAAAAGTTTTGAAGGTATTTTTGTAGGATATAGTAGCCATAGTAAGGCATATAGGATTTTTAATAGAAAAACTCTAGTCGTTGAAGAATCGATACATGTTGTATTTGATGAGACGAGCTTGCTGCAAAGCGAATCGTCTAGCGGCGTGTTGAAGCTGCAGGTACAAAAATTAAGGAAATCAACTTGGATGAACCCACCAAAGGTAGAGATGAACAGTTCATCGAGATCACCTCTCCAAACCCATTGAAGAGGTAGCAGATCAAGATGAGGAGATTGTCCAAGCTGATGAAGTCACACCAATGGCTGAAGAACTTCCAGATACCAGAGATCCTGAGCTCAGACACCTAAAGGATCACCCTATGGACAAAATAATAGGAGATCCCTGAGTCGGTGTCATAACTCGTCAAGGTACAGCTAACGAGAATCTTTATCTAAGTTTCCTCTCGCAGGTTGAACAAAAGAAGTTTGAAGAAGCAAACGCAGACGCATCATAAATCTTGGCCATGGAAGAAGAACTGAATCAGTTCAAGCGCTGCAAGGTGTGGACACTTGTTCCCAGACCCAAAGATAAAAACATCATCGGAACAAAGTGGGTCTATAGGAACAAGATGGACGAGGATGGGACGATCATAAAGAACAAGGCCAGACTGGTTGCTAAAGGATATTATCAAGAAGAAGGGATCGACTTTGACCAGACCTACGCTCCAGTGGCAAGGCTGGAGGCCATCAGACTGTTTCTAGCCTACGCTGCACTGAAAGGCTTCACCATCTACCAAATGGATGTGAAGTCCGCCTTCCTGAATGGTGACATAAAGGAAGAAGTGTATGTGGAACAGCCCCGAGGTTTCGTTGATCCTAATCATCCTGAATATGTTTATTTACTATTGAAGGCACTGTACGGTTTGAAACAAGCCCCTCAGGCTTGGTACGAAACACTGTCTAGCTTTCTCCTCGAGAATAAATTCATGAGGGGAAAGATAAACAAGACATTATTTCTTAGGGAAATTAAAGGCAAGATTCTGCTAGGGCAAATCTATGTCGATGACATTATTTTTGGCTCTACTGACGACAACCTCTGCAAAAAGTTTTCCAAACTCATGCAAGGGAAGTTCGAAATGAGCAGTATGGGATAGCTTAAGTATTTCTTAGGACTTCAGGTGAAACAATCTGAAGATGGGATCTTCATCTCTCAGACCAAGTTCACCAAGGAGTTGCTTAAGAAATTCGGAATGGAGAGTGCAACCTCTATGAGGACTCCAATGGCCTCAGCTATGTCTCTGGACAAGGATGAGAAAGGGAAACATTTCGATGAAACCAAGTATAGAAGCATAGTCTGATCCTTGCTCTACCTTACTGCCAGTAGACCAGACATAATATTCTCTACATGTGTCCGTGCTAGATTCCAAGTGAACTGTAAGGAATCTCATTATGCTGCTGCAAAGCGGATCTTGAGATACCTTAAAGGTACACAAAATCTTAGCTTATGGTACCCAAGAAGCAATGACAGTGAACTAATTTGTTTTTCAGATGCAGACTTTGCAGGAAGCAAAGATGACAGGAAAAGCACATCAGGGACGTGTCAGTTCCTAGGAAGAAGACTAATCTCATGGAGCATCAAGAAGCAAAACTGTGTCGCAATCTCAACGGCCGAGTCAGAATATATTTCTGCCGGTAGTTTTTATGCACAGTTGCTTTGGCTAAAGCACCAGTTGGAGGATTACAACAGAAGATCAAGGACATTCCTTTGTTCTGTGACTCCTCCAGCGCCATCGCAATCGCAAACAATCCAGTCTCACATAGTCGGACTAAACACATCGAGCTGCGATACCACTTTATCCAGGATCTTGTGGAGCAAGGGGATGTCGATCTGAAGTATGTTTCTACAGTTCGGCAGGTTGCAGATATCTTCACCAAGCCGCTGGGGAGACCAAGTTCAATTTCTTCAAAACTGAACTTGGGTTGCTTAACAAGGAGAATTAAACCAAGGTGATCAGTTCAAAGGCTCAAGAATCGAGGATACTCCTAAAAGGTCAGATTTTACCAAGTGGAAGGCAGTTCTCGAAAAATACTTAAACTTCTCAAAAAGTTCATTGTAAGTTCTCGAGAACTAGTTCTCGAGAAGTCCGTTTCTCTCTCGAGAACTCTGGAGACTAGTTTTCAAAAAGTCATTCTCTCTCTCGAAAACTCTGGACCCCAGTTCTCGAGAACTTTCGAACTTCTCTAAAACTCTCGGCCACTTCTTGAAAAGTTTAACCTACTTCTCGAGAGCTAGACCGACATTCTGCCGAAAATTTTTAACTCTGTTAATTCGTAAGTTTCATGATTTCTGCCCTAATTTAAGGCTAATTAGACTTATAATTAACATTACGAGGATACTATATATATCTAAATCTCTTTAGAATCCGAAATCAACCGTCATTTCAAAAATTCTCTCACACCTCTTCATCTTCCGCCGACCGACATCTCCGTCTCGTCCGCTCTCTCTCCGCTCCGTTCGTTGCCTTCACCAACACAAATGACTCACAGTTCAAATATTGGGATTGGAAGTGAACTCATTGTTGCAGGAATGGCCGATGTTTTCGACGATTTCAAAAACTTGATGATACTTCTCGAGACAGCCAGACTGATGTTTGTACTTACAAAGCCCGTGAAGATTGTTTTTCCAGAGGTAGAGGAATTTTTCAAGAATGCCAAAACAAGGAGAAATGGAACGATTTTGAAAACCAAAGTTAAGGGAATTAAGATAAAGCTTGACAAGCACAGGGTTTCAAAACTTCTGAAATTGCCTATTGTCCATGAGGAAGATTACCTCACTCCAGAAGATTATGACAGAGCATACTCCTTCTGTGGAATTCCAAAGGAATACAACTCCCTCAGGAGAAATCTGCTCAATGATGTAGGAAAACTCCTCGCAGATATCATTGGCAAGATACTGTGGTGCACTACAGGATCAGTAAGTTTCATATCTCATGACTTGTTTGGAGTGATGACAGCAGTGATCTGCAGGAAAAGCTTTCAGTTTGGTATGATGATATTTGAAATGATCAGAGACAGCATTCATGAGCCCAAGTTTGTAAGGATAATCTCGTTGCTATTGAGTGAGATTGATCCAGTAACATTCAAACTCTCCAAAGGTACCCCTGTCCATCATCTGAAAAACATATCTGTCACCTCGATCCAGAGATGGGAACTTAAATTAAAGAACTCTAGACAGTTAGCTAAGAAAGTTGGTGCTACGGTCTCAGAAGTCAGGACTCCATCTCTACCTCCACATCATACTGCTGAACCATCTGGTGCAGCAACAGAGGGGGAGCCTGCACCTTCTATCTCAGCCTTCAGGATTCCTACTCCACTCAGGAGCCCTAGGGAGTCTTCTCCAATATCTACCCAGTCAGATTTACCAGCTCAAGAGGTACTCAAGGATACATATGAAGCTATAGATAAAATGATAGAGGAACTCTCATCTGAGGACCCTCTTCCTCCTCTTCCAAAAGATGTTTCTGCTGAACTACCAAGAGATACTCCATCCCCCTACCTTCACATCAAGGTACTCCTACTCCTCCTTAATCCCCAAGACAAGTATCCACTCCTCCAGAGACCATCCTGTCATCTGAAGAGGATGAGCAAGCTCCTGAGGAGGTAGAACCCCCTCTCAGGACACTAGAATTCAACCTTCCAAGATTCATTGATGAGGAGGGTGATACAGTCTTTCGCACTGTAAGAGCTAAGAGCTCTGTTGTTCTAGAAGAACTGCCTCCATGGCAAGTCCCTCCACCTCCAGCTTCTCCTACCAGTGCTCCTTCCTCTACTGCCTTATCAGATGCCCCTCCAGCTCAGACTGTTTCCATCCCTCATGCTCCTACTGCTGCTGCTGCTGTTATGGTGAACACGGATTTTCTCTCCAAGATAGAAGAAATGCTCTCTGCCCAAAGAAAACACTTCGATGAATCCCTTCAGAACATTCAGAAATAAGTCACTGCTTTGGAGCAAGAGATGAGAAGAGGTTTCGCTGAAATTCAAGTCAACACTGACTAGCTCAAAGAATTATTCAGAATAGGAGGGAAGGCCTTAGATCTTACAATAAATAGTATTGGACAAGTAATGGACCAATCAGTCACTCTTGCAAATAATCAGATACAACTAGACAAACGAGCTGAAGAAAATATAATGAAGGTATGCAATGAGGTTGGAACCTTCAAGGAGGATGCCATAGGTACCCTATCTGTAGAAATCAGAAAGGGGGAGGACATTGTTAAAGCCCAAGTTGAAAAGCTTAATAATGAAGCCAAAACTCTGTGGACTGCAAAAGTTACTGAGATCAATAAGGTTGTTCTAGAACAAATTCAATCTGTAAAATTCCATACTTATGATACAGCTGTATGGATGCACAACCAGATATTCACAGATTTTCAGGCAGACCCAAATGTGATCCCTCACCATCTAAATCCTCTTGCTGAAGGTACATCTAGCCAAGTGTCTCAACCCCAAGTGCCTCAACCTCAATATCCCACTTTCTCTCCTAGGCCAGAAGACCAGGAACCTCCTCCAGCTTCTTACTCTCATGTTTGGGATGATGTGATACCATAAGATCTACCAGAGATTTATATCCCAAAGAAAAGGAAGTATGGGGAGGGACCCTCTGCCAGTATATCAGTTCCTCAGCCTAAAGCAGAAAAGAGAAAAGCTCAAGAGTTTGCTGAAGTATGGAGCCCAACCTCAAAATCTTTAATTATTGATACATTGAAACTTGTACTGGATCTGAATGAGAAAAGAAGCCTGCACTATAGATATTCAGAATGGGAGTTATATGAGAAGTCAATGACTAAAAGGAGACTACATGACAGAGAATATGGAAAAAACAATCCTAAAGCTCCTCCAAAACCTCCCAGATACTATCTCAAACCCTTCAGTTACCAAAGAAGACAACAGGCAAAACCAGACAAGCAACAACAGAACAGAGATGTTTTTTGATGGTTGTAGTGTTGAGAATTGAAAAGGAAATGAATGTTGATTAAAAACCCTAAAAGATTTTTGATATATATAACATTTCCTAGTTTTGCTTAATTATAATTTCTAATTTTTCTTTCTGTGCTTTTACTGCTCTTACCTTTCTTCTTTCATGATGTTTTTTTTGTTATAATAATTCACCTTAGTATAAAGGGTTCTGACTTCTAAAAATAGGGGGAGATTGTTGGGTATTGTCTCCACAATAACCCAGATTTGCATGAAGTCACCCTTTGAACTAAGATGAATTAAGTTGTATTTGACATCTGTGTTCTAGTGTATGTTTGCAGATCCTCAGTTCTAAGTGTAGAACAATGTCAGTCTACAGTGGGTCTGGAACACAGGGCCACTCAGTGTAATCCCTCACTGGGTGATCCAAAGTGTTGACTCATGTGTAGCCTCTCAATTGGGATACATTTCATATTCAAAATTTGGAGCAGAAGATGGAGACAAGTCCAGAAGGAAATCTTACATGAAGTTCTTGAAAATTTCTAAGTCCATATCTCGATAAGTTCTCTCAGAGTTCTCGAGAAGTATGACATAGCTCTCGAGAGGCTCAGACTCTACTTCTCGAGAAGTCAGGACATTTCAAGAATTTCTCTAAGTTGAAGTTTTCGAGAGATTAATAAAGTTCTCGAGAACTACTATAGAAGTTCTCGAGAAGTACTCCTTGGCTCTCGAAAAGCTCTGCTTTCTCTTAAGGAATTGGACTCAAATCAAGTTCTCGAGAACTATTCCATAAGTTCTCGAGAGGTCGATAATGTTCTCGAGAACTACTTGACAAAGTTCTCGAGTAGTATTCAGTTCAGGTATTTCTTTAGAAGTTAACTCTAAGTAAAGTTCTCGAGAAGTGCTATATAAGTTTTCGAGAAGTTTTTGTTCTCGAAAAGTTTTCTGTCAAGTTCTCGAAAAGTCGATTTAGCTCTCGAGAACTATAATCCCGTGTTCTCGAGAAGTCCAAGGCTATTTCAAGGAGATCAGTGATCGAGATGCAGCCATAGTTTTCGAAAGCTTAGTACATAGTTCTCGAGAACTATCTCAACTTCTCGAGAACTAAGTTCATCTTTTTCCAGAAATTTTCTCTAAGTCCAGATCGGCCGGAATTTAATTCAACTCGACAGGATTGGTCCACGTGTCATCATTTATGATAATTCCAACCGTTAGAGACATCCTATATAATGTCCTGTCACTAAGACATAACGCTAAGAAGGATAAAGAGATCGATTGAGCAATTCCGTACTTTGTTAAATCGCTGGTTCGGCCGCATTTCTCTCAAGCCCGATGACCTAAAGCCGCTGCCGACTCTCTCGTTCTGATCGATCTTCATCTCTTGAACTGTTGGAAGCAATTTGCATCATCGATCTAAGAATATCTACTGGTTCAAGAAAGGTTCTGTTCTGCTTCATCCGGTAGATTCAAGAATTTCTCAGGTCAATCTACAAGGTTTCTTCCACAAATCTGAAAAGGGCCGCAAATTTAAGAAGAAGACCTAAAGATATATTTCTTGCAGATCTGAGATATTTTGTGCTTATATTTTTCATATCTTTTATAAAACTTGTAGGAGATTAATCTCTGAGTGTAGGAGCGTGGTTCTCCGAGTTGTAGGAAGAATTCATCTTCCGAGTGTAGATCCATTTGGATCGAGTTTGTAGGAACATGGTTCCGAGGCGTAGGATTGGTTTGCAATCCGAGATAGTGGAGTAGCCGGATCTAGTGATTTGCTAGAACGGTGAGGTAAAGTGGACGTACCCAAGGACGGGGAACCACAATAAATCTTTTGTGTCCTTCTGTGATTGCTTGATTGCGTGTGCTAGATCTCTAAAATTTTTATTCCGCAAACAAACGCACAATTCACCTATTAACCCCCCTCTAGGTGATTTAGGTTGACAACTTTCCACTTTCAGAAGGTGTTACTGAAACAAGTACATCAGATAGCCGTACATCTGATGAAGACTTTGCTGCCTTCACAAGACAATTCCAAAGGTTCATGAAGAAAAAGAATTGGAGAACCAGGCCTTCATCTACATCCTATTCCAAGGATGAATACTACAGGAATAAGAAAACACCTAAGGAGGACAGGTATGCTTCTAAACCTGGTAAACAATCTAATTTTAAGATTGTGTGTTATTTCCGCAACAGGTCTGGGCATATCATAGCTGACTGTCCTGACCAAAGAAAGGAGTCAAAGGACAAGAAGAAGCAGCTGGTCAAAGGCAAGAAGGAGAAGTATCTAGTGGCTCAGAAGGAGAAGAGTTAGACAGACTCTTCATCTTCAGATTCTGAAGAAGAAGAGGCAGACACATATGTTGGACTCTTCTCAACAGAAGAGGATTCTAGGGAACCATAATTCCTACAGATGTTGGACTCTATAAATGGAGTGGAAGAATATTGATGTAAAGGGCTGATGGCCCAATCTGAAGAAGATAAGTGCCAGGATCAGCCTGGACCAAGTAAGGTAAACAATTCACCCCTAGTCTCAGATTACTTTACTGGATCAGAATCCGAAGCATCTTCTTCAAAAGAAGTGGATGGATCTGAGTCTGAGGGGGATATTCACCAACTCATTAATGAGTATGGTGGGTTGTTGAATGCTCTAAAGAAGAGCAAGTTTCTTGTTAAAGAGCAAGCCAAAGAGATTGAGTCTCTTAAGCTGGCTGCAGCAGTTTCAGCAAAACTACTGGATCAAAAACTAAATGAGATTGCCAAATTGAAAAATATTACAGTTATTAAGATGGGCACAATCCCATTCAAAGAGAATCATATCAAGAAACTGGAGGGAAAACTTCAGCAAGAGAGAGAGCTAGTGGCAAAATTCTCCAAGCCAAAATCAGTCTTACCTTTGATAGATAATTTTGTTTCACAAAAAGGAAAGACTGGTCTAGGCTATAAGGGAAGAATTAGGGCTACCAATTCTCATAGAAAAGGTAAAGCCACAGTTCAACCTCTAGCTGTAAATCCCCCTATTTTCTTTAAGAAGGTAGTGAATCCTACTAACAGGTATGATCATTATATTACACATGGTCACTGTGAGCATGAAAATTTCATGAGCAAGGGTGCGAATACCAATAGACCAATTTATAGGCATGCCCATCATATTCAAGAGGAGTTCTTGAAGAATGCTGTTCCAGCACCAACACTTAATAAGTCTACTGACAACAAAGTAAGAAGGCCTGTACCTAAGAATATGTATAATAGGTTTGAGTGTTGGTGTTGTGGCAAGGTGGGCCACTTTGCCATGGATTGCTGGTTTAACTTAAGTGTTAAAACCAAAAGTAGGATTCCTGTTAGATCATTCACAGGGTTTCAAACTAACAAGGACCTAGGACCCACTAGCAAGTTGGGTTCTAAGGGTAAGTGATTCATTATTTGTTGCAGGTAAATCCAAGTGACCATACCCCTATATGGTACTTGGATAGTCGTTGTTCAAGACATATGACTAGAATAAGGAGAATGTTGAGGGACTATGTGCCCATAAAGAATGGACCATAAGTTATCTTTGGTGGATCAGAAAAGGGAATTTTCAAAGGATTTGGAAACATATTTTGTGATTTAATTACAATCACTAAAGTGGCTTATGTAAAGGGTCTAAAACAAAACCTGATTAGCATAAGTCAACTTCGTGACCTAGGTTATGATATTTCTTTCCTCAAAGGGGAGTGCCTAGTAAAAAGGTCAAGTGATCAAGAGATCATTTTTACTGGCACTAGGAAAGGAAATGTATATTACCTTAACCTAGAGTGTGAGTCTAACAACTCACCTATTTATTTGGTTGCAGGAGAGAAAGATTATCTATGTGTCAAATAGCACAAGAGGCTAGCTCATCTGAACTATAAGTCAATTGGACTGCTGTTCAGCATGGGATTAGTGAGGAATGGTCCTCAAGTTCAGTGCATAAAAGAGGGTGTGTGCTCAGCTTGCCAAAAAGGCAAGCAGACTAAGTCCTCCTTTCAGTCACTTGACATCAAAGATTCAAAAAGATGTTTGTATCTCATGCATATGGATTTGTTTGGTCCTATGCCAGTTCATAGTCTTGGTAGGAAAGCATACGCACTTATTGTTGTGGATGACTATTCTAGATTTACATGAGTTTTCTTCTTGAGTAAGAAATCTGAAACCCCAACTATTTTCCAGACTTTTGTCAGACAAATACAGAATGAATACAATAGCTCAATGGTCAAAATCAGAAGTGACCATGGAACTGAATTTCAGTCTGAATGTATGACAAAATTCTGTGAAGATCTTGGGATTCATCAGGAATTCTCTTTATCTAGAACTCCTCAGCAAAATGGTGTTACTAAAATAAAGAATAGGACTCTAATTGAAGCCAGTAGAACTCTACTAAATGACACTACTCTCCTAGAATACTTCTGGGCTGAGGCAGTAAATATTGCATGTCATGTGCTCAATAGAGCTTCCATCAACAAGAAACACAAGATGACTCCCTACCAGATTTTAAAAGGAAGAAAACCAAACATATCTTATTTCAGAATCTTTGGTACTAAGTGTTTTGTACTAGTCAATGGTAAACACTACCAAACTAAGTTTGCTACCAAATCCCTAGAAGGGATATTTGTTGGGTACAACAACCATAGTATAGGATACAGGATCTATAACTTGACTACTCAAGTTGTAGAAGAATCTGTGCATGTATTTTATGAGTCAATGTTTATTAACAGTGAATTGTCTAGTTCTTTAGATAGTTCTACAGGTCTAACAGATAGGCTGGACAAGCTGACCATCAATGAAGATGTTACTGCTAATATGGATGAAGATAAAGATGTCAGCTATCCAGGGGAGATCAAGTCCTTCTGGGTGAAGAAGAAAATGTGGAGCATCAAGATGAGGAAACTGGAGATAGCCATAATGCTGACAGAATTCCTCCAGCAAGGAGACACCTGAAGGATCATCCAGCTCATAAGATTATTGGTGTTGTAAGTTAGGGTGTTATAACAAGGAGCAAGAGCATTAACACAGTTTTATGTTCTAGCTTCCTGTCTCGGATATAACCCAGGAAGATTGAAGAGGCTATGCAAGACACCAACTGGATTGATGCAATGCAAGAAGAGCTCAGTTAGTTCAAAAGGTGTAAGGTCTGGGAACTAGTGCCAAAACCTAAGGAAAACGACATAATAGGAACTAAGTGGATCTACAGGAACAAGCTTGATGAGAATGACACTATAGTCAAGAACAAGGCTAGACTGGTAGCAAAAGGCTACATGCAAGAGGAAGGTATTGATTTTGTTCAAACCTTTGCTCTAGTGACAAAGCTAGAGACAATAAGGCTGTTCTTAGCCTATGCTACCTATCAAGGGTTCAAAGAATATCAAATGGATATGAAATCAGCATTTCTTAATGGTGATTTAAAAGAAGAAGTCTATGTAGAACAACCCTCAGGTTTTGTAGACTCTCACTTTCCTGATTATGTATATAGGCTTAGGAAAGCTCTATATGGTCTGAAACAAGCTCCAAGGGCCGTGTATGAAACCTTGTCTGCCTTCCTCATTGAGAATAAATTCTCTAGAGGAAAGATAGACAAAACTCTATTCTATAGGGGAAAAAAGGCAAGATAATACTAGTCCAGATATATGTGGATGACATTATCTTTGGTTCTACTGAAAACAACCTTTGTAGAAAGTTTGCAAAACTTATGCAAGGGAAGTTTGAGATGAGCAATATGGGTGAGCTGAAGTTCTTCTTGGGACTTCAAGTTAGACAGACTGAGAATGGGTTGTCCATATCTCAGTCTAAGTTCACCAAGGAGTTGATTAATAAGTATGGTTTGGACTCAGCTTCTACAATAAAAACTCCAATGGGAACAAGTATGCCTATATGCAAAGATGAAGCAGAGAAACCTGTTGATGAGTCTTTGTATAGAGGGATAATTGGCTCCCTACTATACTTGACTGCTATTAGACCTGACATTATGTATGCAACATGTATCTGTGCTAGGTATCAAGCATGCCCTATGGAATCTCATTATACTGCAGTTAAAATAATTTTGAGATATCTTTAGAGCATACCTAATCTAGGCCTTTGGTACCTTAAGAATAGAGATTTTTCTATTAACAGGTTTATTAGATGCAGATTTTACTGGATGCAAAGAAGACAGAAAAAGTACCACATGAACCTATCAATTCCTTGGTGGGAGGCTGGTGTCATGGAGCAGCAAGAAGCAAACTAGTGTAGCTATATCAACTGATGAATCAGAGTATATAGCTGCTGGTAGCTGCTGTGCACAATTAATATGGTTAAAGCATCAACTATGAGATTATGACATCCAGGTAAGTAGAATTCCACTATTTTGTGATTCTACAAGTGCATTTTCTATTGCTAAGAATCATGTATCACACAGTAGGACCAAGCATATAGATATTAAGTTTCATTTTATTCGAGAACATGTAGAGAAGGAAAATATTAATCTAGAGTTTGTAAAAACTGATAATCAAATAGCTGATATTTTTACAAAACTATTGGATGAAACTAAATTAAATAATTTCAAAATTGAATTAGGTATGTTGAACCTAGACTAGGTTAACACAAGTTTTCATTAGTAGCATATGTAAGAACCAAATTTCTGTTGAAATTTGGCTAAGTGCTAAGTACTAAGTTTGTGTCGACACAAGCAAGTTGTGTCGACACACTCAGTATGTTGTGTCGACACAGGAAAAGGATGTGTTGACATAGAAACAGTATCTGTGTCGACAAGAGAATAGGTGTCGGCACAACCTTGTCGAGACTATAAGTCGTAAGGATATTTGTGTCGATACAAAAAGTTGGTGTCGACACAACTCTGTCGAGACTTAAGTTGTCAGTGTCGACACAAATACAAGTATGTCGACACAGACTCAAGTATGTCGACACATAGATGTGTCGACTTAGACATTAGTATGTCGACACATAGTTATGTCGACTCAGCTTAAGTTCTGTCAAGACCTAGGTAATTTTTGTCTACACAAAAACTGATCTGTCGACTTAAGCCCGACTTTTGGTTCCCTTGACTCAAGTACTATAAAAAGGTAAATCCAAAATCTTGTCGACTACGCTATCAGAATTTTTGACTCTACACCTTCTGTCGACATAGACCTTCTCTTCTCTTCTCCTCTAGCACTTACGTCAATGAGGCCAAACCAAGAAGACAAGGTTAATGAAGGTTACGAACTGGTTCGCGAAGGTTTCACAACTGCTTCTGACAAAATTCAGGGAATTATTTCCCTAATTTCTGAAAATGGATTAGAATTTTTGGTCTCAGAACCGACCAAAATTTGGAAGAAGGAAGTCATGGAGTTCTAAACAACCACTTCATTGGACTCTAAAGGAAAGAAAATCCAGGCATCTATTCAAGGTACCCAGGTGAAGCTCACTTTGAAATCAATCAAGAAAGCACTACATCTGCCATTAATTAAGGATACAGAAGAAATTACTCCATCTCAAATAACTGAAGCATTAAGCTGGTGTGGACTGAATCTCAGTATTAAGATTGGTTCATCTATCAATATAAAATGGATGAATTCCCAAGGAAAATTTCTTTCAGAGGTAGTGGGCAAAGTGATTATCTGCAAAACAGGTGGACATGATCGGATTTCTACCTACATGTTCAATCTGATAGTGAGAATCATATTCAAGATAAACACTGACTGGGCAACAGTAGTGTTTGATAAACTACAAGAAGGAATAAAGAAACCTAACCTGGGAAGGATCCTCAGCCAATGATTAACATCAGTAATTCCAGATGTTCTGAAACAAGCAAATGGCTCTAAGATAAATCATATGAGAAAAATGGATGTAAGGATACTTTCAAGATGGGACAGTTCTGACCAAGGAAGTCCATGCTCCCAAGGAGCAAACTAAGAAAGACAAGAAGAAAAAGAAAGTGATTATACAGGCTGATTCCTCAAGTGATTCTGAAGAGGAAGTGGTTTTTAGTTCTGATGAAGACTAGCACCAATAGGAAGCACATGATCAAGTAAAGGACAGTGAGCCCCAGGATAAACAAGTTGACTCCACTCAAGGGGGAGAAAACCTAAAAAAAGAAACTGAGTTGCCTGCCCAAGGGGGA
The DNA here is from genome assembly GCA_039513925.1 of Platanthera zijinensis. Classification (NCBI taxonomy): domain Eukaryota; kingdom Viridiplantae; phylum Streptophyta; class Magnoliopsida; order Asparagales; family Orchidaceae; genus Platanthera; species Platanthera zijinensis. Next base: position 166,227,414 of record CM077083.1, on the reverse strand, counting down.
GGTATTGATGATGTTGTCCTGGATAGTGACTTAGCTGCAGACACAATAATGGATGTTGTATCTGAAATCAACACTGCAGCTGAAGTAACTGATAAGAATGATGCTCAAAATAAGCCAGTAAGTATCTTCTCCACAGACTAGTGATGTATTATAGTATTCTCCTAAAAAATTGTTCAAAGAGACACTTTTGTTTACACAACAAAAGAGGTCTTTCAAGTGGTATTAGTCTTTTAAGTAGTTCTTTTAAAAACAAAAAAAAACTAATCTTATTCCTTCTGAACAGATACAGCAGGAATTTACAATGGAAGAATTGTTTCCTGATCCTCTTACTGATAGGATTGAGGGGGAGGAAATTGAAAAAGAAAAGTACATTCCAAGGACTGAGGGGGAGTTATCCAAGGATACCCCAGCTGAAAAGGAAACTGTTGATATTAAAAGTACATCTGAATCTTCTGAAGATGAAGAAGTGACATTGACTAAGAAAAGAAAGTTGTCCGTGTTAAAGAAGAAGAGTTCTGGATATAAGAAAGCTTTGCAAGTGGGAATAGCACCATCTACATCAACTGTGGACTTCAGTTCTTTACTAGTCCAGCTGCAACTAAAAATGGATAATCAAAAACAATCTATAGAGCAATATGTGGATGAAACTCATAAGGATTTACATTTTTAATTGGCCCAGGACATCAAATTCATTAGATTTGAAGTGAATCAACATAAGAAGGAGATGACAGATTGCTTCCATAAAGGAGGTAATGTTGTGGTGTTCCTAGCCAAGCAACAACAAAATATCTAAGATAAAGTGGATGAAATTGAAGTGAAGCAGGGATATGTACTGGAGAATCAGTTAAGGATGAATGAAAATCTCAAGGATTCACATCATGAAATATTGAAAAAACTCACTGATTCTAGCACTACTCTGAAGGATGAAATCTCCAAGCAAATCCAAGAAGATATATCTGCTATCAAAGCCACATTTCAAGAATCTCAGGAGAAATTACATCTTTCCTGACAAAATTCAGAGCTTATTTTAAAGAGGGAACTGAATATATAGCTGATCAAGTCAGATTCCAGAAAGAAGATTTGGGAGATCATGTTACAAGAGAAGTCATAAAGGGAGAGAGAGTACAAGTCAAAGCCAGCTCTGACCATGCTAAATGGACTACCAATAGCATCGGAGCTACTCTTGGATATCCTCCTCTTTGTGATGATGCTAATGTAGCTGAGTCTGGGATACAACCTGAATATTTTGAAGGAGATCAGCCTTAAGTTGCTCAGGTGATCTACCCCCCAGCTGATTTTGAAATGGTTCAAGAAGAAGTGCTGAAAATGTATAGTCCTCCACTAGAGGAACAAAATGTAATTCTGGAAACAGTTGAAATGTCAAAAGCTGCATTGGAAGCTCAGAAGGAAGCTCAACTTTCCAAGAAGAGATTCAGAGAGCAGGCTGAGCTGAAGCCAGATTTTGAGCAGTGGAGCCCAACTTCTAGAAACATCATACTTACTGCCTGGAAAGCTGTAAAGGATAAAACCCATGACAGGGGTAAGTGGTATTTTGAGCAAGAGTGGAATAAATATCAAGCTGGACAAGAAGCAATTCTTCAGCATAGAACAAGTGCTAAGGCTGGGAAGCTACCTGCTAATGCTCAATAGCCAAGCAAGTACTTCCCCAAACCTTTCCACTATTTTGAAAGACAGAAGATCAAGGCTGAAGAATTGAAGAAGAAAGCTCTCAAAGGGAAAAAGCCAGCTGAAGATGCTGAACCATCTGTGCAGGCTAAAATCATGTCTGGAAAAGGAATAGTTATTAAGGAGCCTAGTCAGTAAAAGGGTTGCTAGGTTTTTGTAATAAAACAATGTACTAATTTGTTTCTTTTGTTCTATAAGAAATTCTTGTAAACCAAAGTTTTTATGATTAATGAAATCTGTTTCAGTATTGTGTTTGTTGTTTACAATGATTATGTAATAACCTGCTCTGAAATGTTTTTACTTCTATTACAATTTTGTTTTATCTTAAGAGATGTATATCTTTGACTAAGGGTTATGACTTCTCCAAATAGGGAGAGATTGTTGGGCATAGTGGAAAATGTGTACTAGATTTCGAGAAGCCACAACTTAGTCAATGATATGCATCAATGTGTATTTGATAAAAGTTTGAGTTTCATTGTGCAGGTTTAAAAATTTGAAGGAAAATTTTGATGGCGACGACGGCCCTCAACAAGGTGAAGACGATGATGGCGCGCTTACGGATTCCATTTCTCTGCCTCCAAATAAAGTCTGGCGGCGCTGTGACGATCATGTGGAACGGCGCCAGAATATCCGCCCGCGGCGCAAGCCCATTTTTTAGTTTATTAATAATTATTATTAATAAATTAATCTGGAGAATTAATATAGTTTATTATCTATTTTATCGCGAGATTAATATTTGTATTTCATGTATTAATTTCATGTAGATGGAGACGTATAACCATCATAGCTATTTTATTTCTTGTACGGACTATAGTTATTTCATGTCATGATGGGTGTTATTAGCCATCATGAGTGTTTTCATTTGTATGGAGGAGATGGAGTGGTGTAGCCTATATAAAGGCATGTTTGTTCTCATTTTAGGTATTGAAGATGAAAAATTGAAACCAAAATTCAAGATTGAATTTCCCCCTCTTTTCCTTTTCCCCCTTAGGAAATTTTCGGCCCTCCTCCTCTTGCTCCCTCTCTAGGCCGCCGGCCACACCTCCTCCCCTTCTCTATCTCGGCTCCCTCTCCTCCTCCTCCTCTCCCTTTATCTCCAAGGAAATCCGACCCTCTTCTTGCCTCCACAATTTCGGCCACCACCATAGCCGCCAACCTCCATCTCCTCCTCTTCATTAGGCTCGGCCACCACTATAGCCGCCAACCTCCATACCCCAAACCCGTCCATCCCCCTTTTCCCCAATCCAACATCCGACTACCCTCAAAGGCCCCAACCCCTTGGTGTAAACATCGGCCAAGATCAAAGGTGTTTCCTCCTTTGTGGTTTGCCTCCACCGGCGTGAAGCGACGAAGGCGAGCAAGATTATCATTCCCTTCCGGCGCAACTCCAGCGGATCCGTTGAGAGACGATCCAAGTAGAGAAATAATTGGAATCATCTATTCCGATTGGGGTAACGAAACGTTTCTACTTCCCTTGTGATTTCCTTCTTGAATATTCTTGTGGTGGAATAATCCGTAGCGTTACGTTGAATCGTTGAAACCCATCGTGGTTGATTTCCTATTGTATTGCTTTTCTCTTGTTATGTTATTTGATCCTATGGGTTTGGCGAACCCTCGTTTTATTTTCGTTGGGAGAGATCTACCTAATCCGAATCGAAGCTTAATCGGTAGATCTCTTTTGGTACAACGCCGCTCGGTCGGACGCAATATTCGTCCATTTAGCTCGATCAACTATTGGCCTCATAGCCCTTATTTGATCCCCACCGGTTTGGCTACCCGTTGGCTAGCGTTAATTGATAGATTTATTTGTGTGGTATTGCGTAGGGCGAAGTTGCTAGAATAAGATTTAACCATAACGAGTCGAACGTGAGTGATAATAGGTTTAATCCATTGATCTTCGGATATCCCCCGGTATCCCTACATCAATTTGGTATCAGAGGGAGGTTATTGTCGATTTCCTAATCGGCACCATCCTTCTATCTTTAGGTAGGCTAATTTAGTAGGCTAATTAATTAGAAAATATAAATTATCTTGAAATGCAATGAAGTTCCCGATATAACTCTCCAAAATTTCAAATTTTGAAATTTCAAATTTTCAAATTTCAAATCTCAAATTTCCAATTTCGAAATTTCAAATTTCAAATTACAAAATTCAAAATTCAAAATCTCAAATTTCAAATTTCAAATTTCAAATTTCCAAATTCGAAATTTCAAATTTCAAAATTCAAAATTCAAAATTCAAAATTCAAAATTCGAATTTCGAATTTCGAATTTCGAATTTCAAAATTCAAAATTTAAATTTCAAATTTCAAAATTTCAAATTTCAATTTCGAATTTCAAAATTCAAATTTCAAAACTTTTAAGTTTCATGAAAACTAGTTTTTCTACATATTGGTCTGCAAATAGCGGCATTAAAATGTCAACTTTTCTCAAAATTAAAAATTAAAAATTTCTGGAAATTCTTCATATAATTTTCAGTATTAAAACAAAAAAAAATTATTTTTCCATTAAGAATTTGTTTTTATTAATTAATTTGAAAATTTAGTATTTGGTGTGCCAATAGCGGCCTAGATTTTTATTTTCTTAATAAAAAATTCCAGAAAATTTTTTTTAATAATCCTTATATTTTTCCATCAAAAACCCTATTTTAAAATGTTTAAGACCTTAGTGGTTAAGCGGGAACAATTCCGTCTTTGATAGAGTTAAGTGGTCCAGATCTTATTTCCCTAGCACATGCACTTTCCGGGTGAATTTTCACCTCCGGTTCGCGCTAGGATGGCTTACGATGTCCATGCTACTCGTTCCCACATCTACCCTCCCACAATTAGTATGACCCCCACTTATGACGGTTTAGGAGGTCTACGTGCTTTCTTAGATTGGGTTAAGGATATGGAGTATTACTTTGAGTGGTACGATTTGAACAACGCGGATATGGTGCGAATAGCTAGACTTAAGTTGATAGGAAAAGCTAAACTATTTTGGATAGTGGAAGAGATTCAAATAATAGTTAAGTATGGTAGATCACGTCTAAGTTGGGATAGCATGAAGGCCATATTGAAGGATGAATACGCCTCTCCGTACCATCGTACGCTAGCGTGTGAGTCCCCTCCTAACTTACCCAAGTTAGTCGTTGATTCTCTCTTGAAATCTGAGGTTGTGATTACAAGTGTACCCGTCACTAAGGACGAGGTTATTATTGATGACAATTTGAGTGACGATGAGGAGATTGGTTACCCAAGTGACTTGGATGAGGATTTCTCATTTGAGGAACCACCCCCACTTCCCTTCGACGACATTTCACAGTCATCCCCTCTAACCGTTGTGGAACCTTTTGATGATCCTAAGTCGATTGATATTTTGTCTGAGACAGAAGAGTTACAGTCTGCTGATGATCTTGAGTTAGTAGTTATGTTGGCTGAGACAGTAGAGTCGTCCGATGTAGAGAGCTTACATGTTACTGAGTTAGATGATGACTTGCTTGGACCCGATGTTATATTGGTTGACCCTGGCTTATTAGTTGATCCTACGATATTGGACGAGTCACCTTGGGATGGTTGTTCAGTCTGGGATAATCTTAGTGTGATACATCCGGGAGTTAGTTCTTTGACGATATCATCGCCGCTTGGGATTCAAGCTAATTATAATACTCCCTTGGATTCGATTTGTCTATCCCCTATTTTTGACGATGTCCCTACCTCATGGGAAGAATTATGTTTGGAAGAATGTCCTAGCGAGAGAGTTTTATTTCTAGAAGACGTTACTGGAGTGGAACCGGATAAGCATTCCCTGATGCTAACCCCGTTGCCTGATATGGAATATGAACTTAACTCTCTCCCGTCTGTCGTGCTACCAACTCTTTCTTCTGACCCGATCACCGAGTTGGAATTACACGAATTACCTCATGAATTGGAAGACACGTCGGATGAGTTTTCCGTATGGGTGAACCCCCTGTTTGAGTTTTCCTATGATTTTAATGGTTTGCAACCGGATGTTCCTTTCTGGACGTCAAATCCGTGTTTTGGGATTTCGAGTCGGACTGCTAGTGATCCCTTGGCTATAGTGCCTTATGAAGTGATGTCGCCTCGACACACTTATCTGCCAAGCCCGATCGCACGCATTTATCCTCCTCCATTTGTTGACCCTATCATGCACACATCCGTGATGGAATATGGGTACTTTGAGTTAGGTCACTCGCACTTCCCTTCGTGTCTGCAAGCGTCCACGTCTATATTTGGTGATGAGTGTTTTCCGTTAGTTTGTATTCATGACGTTCTAAAATTTAAATATAAGTCTACTTGTATTAGTGAAGAGCGGCTTACCTTGGCATATCTTTGTGCCAAGCGTTATCATTTTAAGTATCACATTAGAGCTGCGAAGTTTATGCCTCTAAAAATCATCTTTGCTTTTAAGGCCCCCATTCCCCCGGACTTAAATCCTTTATGTTTTGCATATGGGGTCAGTCACGTTGCACATGGTTTCACACCACACCGTAACCATTTCTCTCGGTACTATTTAAATGAATTTTTCACTGTGGTAACATTTCATGAGTTACCCGCTAGTTTGTCGCCGAATCTCACTCCGGATTATGCTAGTTATGATTTCTTCTTATGTACGCACGATCGTAATGCGCTAGCTATACAAATTATCTCATATCATTTTATTGCTAGCTTACAAAAAAGAGTGTCTTACTTTAAGAGTGACGATTTTGTTTTGGTGTTTCTCGTCCCTGAACGGATGCCTTCGGGCACTTTAGAAAATTGGCGAGTTGGTAAGTTGGACCCTGTATGGATTTTAATAACGTTCGGAGAATACGCATATCATTTGGAATCTTTCACTGATTGGGATTTTTCCCTTGTTTTTGATGTTTTTGATTTAACGCTATACGATTCTCCGCCACTTGAATTTCATATCTCTCCGTGTGGGTCCACTTTGTTCTCTTTGGGTATGGGTAGTGAGTTTTTACTTGGATTGTTTTCTTCACCGGTCTCCTCTGGAGGTACGTTGGTTGATGATGTTAAAGCTTGTTTTCCTTTATTGCCTAATGCTTTTCCAAGGTTCCCTAGGGACATTTTATTGCATGACAGGATACTCCAGGTGGATGTGCTTTGCTCTCCAGGTGGTGACGTGTGCCGCTTCATGGTTCTAAAGGTTGATGCCTCCCCGCAGGTGGATGTGCTTTGCTCTCCAGGTGGTGACGTGTGCCGCTTCATGGTTCTACAGGTTGATGCCTCCCCGCACCGGTACTCATCGGTGATGAGTAATTTTAAGAGGGGGAGGATTGATGGCGACGACGGCCCTCAACAAGGTGAAGACGATGATGGCGCGCTTACGGATTCCATTTCTCTGCCTCCAAATAAAGTCTGGCGGCGCTGTGACGATCATGTGGAACGGCGCCAGAATATCCGCCCGCGGCGCAAGCCCATTTTTTAGTTTATTAATAATTATTATTAATAAATTAATCTGGAGAATTAATATAGTTTATTATCTATTTTATCGCGAGATTAATATTTGTATTTCATGTATTAATTTCATGTAGATGGAGACGTATAACCATCATAGCTATTTTATTTCATGTACGGACTATAGTTATTTCATGTCATGATGGGTGTTATTAGCCATCATGAGTGTTTTCATTTGTATGGAGGAGATGGAGTGGTGTAGCCTATATAAAGGCATGTTTGTTCTCATTTTAGGTATTGAAGATGAAAAATTGAAACCAAAATTCAAGATTGAATTTCCCCCTCTTTTCCTTTTCCCCCTTAGGAAATTTTCGGCCCTCCTCCTCTTGCTCCCTCTCTAGGCCGCCGGCCACACCTCCTCCCCTTCTCTATCTCGGCTCCCTCTCCTCCTCCTCCTCTCCCTTTATCTCCAAGGAAATCCGACCCTCTTCTTGCCTCCACAATTTCGGCCACCACCATAGCCGCCAACCTCCATCTCCTCCTCTTCATTAGGCTCGGCCACCACTATAGCCGCCAACCTCCATACCCCAAACCCGTCCATCCCCCTTTTCCCCAATCCAACATCCGACTACCCTCAAAGGCCCCAACCCCTTGGTGTAAACATCGGCCAAGATCAAAGGTGTTTCCTCCTTTGTGGTTTGCCTCCACCGGCGTGAAGCGACGAAGGCGAGCAAGATTATCATTCCCTTCCGGCGCAACTCCAGCGGATCCGTTGAGAGACGATCCAAGTAGAGAAATAATTGGAATCATCTATTCCGATTGGGGTAACGAAACGTTTCTACTTCCCTTGTGATTTCCTTCTTGAATATTCTTGTGGTGGAATAATCCGTAGCGTTACGTTGAATCGTTGAAACCCATCGTGGTTGATTTCCTATTGTATTGCTTTTCTCTTGTTATGTTATTTGATCCTACGGGTTTGGCGAACCCTCGTTTTATTTTCGTTGGGAGAGATCTACCTAATCCGAATCGAAGCTTAATCGGTAGATCTCTTTTGGTACAACGCCGCTCGGTCGGACGCAATATTCGTCCATTTAGCTCGATCAACTATTGGCCTCATAGCCCTTATTTGATCCCTACCGGTTTGGCTACCCGTTGGCTAGCGTTAATTGATAGATTTATTTGTGTGGTATTGCGTAGGGCGAAGTTGCTAGAATAAGATTTAACCATAACGAGTCGAACGTGAGTGATAATAGGTTTAATCCATTGATCTTCGGATATCCCCCGGTATCCCTACATCAAATTTTCTAAGTACAAGTGTCGACACTCAGGAAAATTGTGTCGACACTTAGGAAACTTGTGTCGACACTTAGGAAAGCTGTGTCGACACTCAGGCAAATTGTGTCGACACTCAGGGAAGTTGTGTCGACACTCAGGAAACTTGTGTCGACACTCAGGCAAGCTGTGTCGATACACAGGAAAATTGTGTCGACACTCAGGGAAGTTGTGTCGATACCCAAAATTTGTGTCGACACTTATAAAGAAGCTGTGTAGACACTCAGAGCTATGTCGACACCTAAAGAAGCAATTGTGTCGATATCCAGAATTGTGTCGATAACTTAAAACAGAATTGTGTCGACACTTAAAACAGAAGATGAGTCGACACTCAGGAGCTATGTCGATACCTGAAGCAATTGTATCGACACACAGGACTTGTGTCGACACACCAACTCTCAAAAGGCTGTGTCGAGTTCAGAAGTAATTGTGTCGACACACAGGACTTGTGTTTATACACAGGACTTGTGTCGACACACACTATACGCCATTTAACAAACACTCAACGCCAACTGTCTGCAACAGAAATGTCGATATAAGAAGCTGATGTGTCGACACACAGGACTTGTGTCGACACATACAACATAAGCAGTGTCGAGAAGCAAAAGTATGACTGTGTCGACACTTGGAGTAATTGTGTCGACACCATGAAGACTTGTGTCGACACTTAGTCTATATATGTCGACACATGTGAAGCAGTCTGCTGAGTGTTGTTTGCTGAGTTGAAAAGACACAGAAGATCCTGGTGACGTTACTTGTGACTTGACAGCTGTCATAACTAACCGGTCTGACACCACTGTCAGAACTGTCAGAAGTTTGTTATGAACCGGATCAGCCGGTAACCATAAAGCAAGCTCTATATAAGAGACAGATCGAAAATGACAACATGGGTGAATAAACAACAACGTGAAGCATCTATAAGAAGAATTCTGACAAATCAAGGGCTGTCTGCAAGAAAGATTCAGAGTTCAATCTGATTCTAAGGAAGAAGCAGACTGAAGATCAACTTCAACTTTAAGAGAAGATCCACCTTATTTGTCCTAATCAAGATGCTTTGTAAAGCTAAGTTAGGTTGGATCAGAAGGATCAGTCTATACAAGAGCTGATCAAGAAGACAACATCAACAGAGAAATCTAGCTGGTGAAGTTTTCTTATACTTATTACTAACAAATTTTTGTAGGATCTATTGTTAGATCTGAGATTGTAAGCCTAAAATTATAAAGGCTGAGGTAGGGCAGTGTGCCTGAGGTAGGACTTGTGGAAAGTCTGAGTTGTAAGCCTAATTATAAAGGCTGAGGTAGGGCTGAGGCCTGAGGTAGGATTCAGGGAAGAATCTGAGGTAGGACTTGTGTTAAGTCTGAGGTGTAGGAACCATCTTTGGTTCTGAGATTATAAGATCTGAGGATCTGAGCTAGTGGAAGGAAGTTAGGCTGAATCCAGTTATCTGCTGGATAGGCGAAGGGGGGGAAATGGATGTACCCATATCTTAGGGAACCACTATAGATCTGGTGTTTACTGTGTTGTATTTAATTTTTGTAGATAGAATTATTCTGTGCTAAAGGAAGTTACAAATATCTGTTTTCCTTAAAATAAAAAAAGACACAAAAAAGATTAGAACCTATTCACACCCCCCCCCCCTCTAAGTGTTTAGGCTCTTGAAACAAAGTCTTTCACAAACTGACAAGATTCACAATCAATAGAAGAGTCCCCGCGAGGTAAATTCGGCATAAGCTGATAAAGAATCCGAGGAGCAGGATGCCCAAGGCGAAGATGACACTAAAGTAGTAAAGAAGATACAGAAAAAGCAGAAGCAGTATTATGATAGAACAAACCATCGCTCTCATTCCTAGTAGCAATCATCTAATTGGAATGAGAAATCTGAAAAGCACAAGTTGAGACAGTAAAAATAGCTTCACATTTCAACTGTTTACAAAGAACCTTAACAAAAAGAAGGTTGCACGGAAAATTTGGGACATAAAGAGTGTATTATAGTTGAAGAGAATGAGTAACATACACGGTGCCAGAACCAAAAACTGGAGATGGAGAACCATCAACAATAAGAATCCAAGGTAACCAGGTGCTCTTGTCAAGATAAGAGAAAAATGAGAGAATTTCCCGTCATATGATTAGGAGCACCAGAATCAATGAGCCATCTACCCGTTGTCACCAACTGAGTAGCACCTGATATAGATAGTAAAGAAGTAGATTGCTTGGAGGAATCAGTCGACATCGGACGAAGATGAGGATGTTAGGTCCAACAACGATCAACTAAGTGACTAAGTCGGCCATAATGAGAACAAAGATGCTTAGAATAACCATGGACAACAGTACGGCCACCACGACCACTAGAGGTGTCATGACGAGCATGATGAGCAATGATATCAGGAGATAGAGATAGAGAGGGAAGCAAAGGATGCTGAAGAAGAGTAGTAATAGCAGAAATTCTAGCAGCAGTAGCATCCAAAGTCGGAGTATCCGCCTCTCCAAGAATTTGCTGACAGATCATATCATAAGAGTCAGGATGGCAAAGAAGATAACAAACAATAAGAAGCTCTTGAAAATGCTTGTGTTGCTCAGTCAAATCAGCAGAAAAAGGTCGATGCTGAAGAAGTTCAGCACCAAGAGCCTGAACCTCCTGATAAGCAAAGGCAGGAGTCATGACTAGGCTAGCAAAAAGATCGGCATACAGAGCATAAATGCGCGAAGTTTGGGCTACCTTGGAATATAAAGCGGCAAGATGATTCCAGGAAGCCTTGACCGTCTGATCATGTCGGATGACGGGAAGGCACTCATCAGACAAACTATTGGCATACTAAGTACGCACCAAGACATTAGAAGCATCCTAATCATCAAAAGCAACAGAGCTAGAAGGAGGGGGATCATCAGTCAAATGATGATGCTTGTGCAAAGACCGTAATAGAAAAATGGACACACTCTAGTCAGGATAATTCGGACCTGTAAGCTTCGAAGCAGTACCCAAATTACCAGAAGAAGAGAAAGAAGAGGTAGAAAGAGACGAAGGAGAAGAGATAATAGAGGAAGAAGATAGAGCGGTAGTGTCCATAGAAAAGACAAGAAACCGCACGGGGTAGAGAAAACAACCCGCACAAACTCAACAAGTCGCAAAGACAAGTGACTAGAAGGGAGGCAGAGCGAACAAAAAACAAGCCGCCCGAACAAAAGAAACCGCAAATCAAACTGCGCGAATTAGAACAGAAACCATGTGAATAGAATAAGCAAGGGAGGGCGGGGAGGGAAACTGCATGAACTGAAAAGAAGCCGCGCGAACTGGAGCAAAGGATTGATTAGCTCTGATACCATGAGAAAAAGAGCTAAATAAAGGAAAATTTTATTTCTCCAAAAAGATAATCATTACATGGTATGCCCCCTTATTTATATAAAATGAGGGAGATGAGAGAATACAACAAGTGATGTGTGATTAAATGCAAGACGCACGGGCTGGGCGGTTTGACATAGTCAAATCGCTAGACTATACAGAATATATACATAACAACCTCTGAACTCTTACAGTGGGTAACACCAAGACCGCAGCTGCGGCTATCTCCAGACCGCTACGACTACCTACAGACTGCAATGACTATTATCAAGTCCGCTGCTACGGCTACCTCCAGACCGTTGCGGCCATTATCCAGTCCGTTGTTGCGGCTCTCTCCATACAAGCTGCGGTTATCTCCAGACCGTTGTGGCTAACATCCAGACCGCTGCTGCGGAAAATGGCAAGACTGCTGCTGCGATATATCACCAGACTACTGTTGGGCTAATAGCTAGACCGTTGTTGCGGTTAATCACCAGACCACTGTTGTGGCTAATTTCCAGACCGCTGATGCGGTTAATCACCACGCCGCTACTACAACTATCCCTCAGACCGCAACTGCTGTTCCTAACCACTAGCTGAGATCCACCACCAGACCGCTGAGCCAAACCGCTAGACTGCTGAACAGTCCGCTATGGCTAGATATAAACTGCTCGATCTCCTTCTGCTCCAACAGAAAGAAAAGACTCGATCGATCTCAAGATTTTAGATTTACATTCATTCAGAAATCAATCGTTTCTCAGATCCGATCTGTGCAGTAAATTCAGATTCCTCTTCTTCTTCTTCTTCAAGGAGTCAGTCAGCGCATTCAAGCAACGAAGAACTATTATTTCAAATCTGATAAAAAGAGTTTTATTTCAAACATTATTGTTCTTATTACTTTGTAGGAAGTTTGTTCTTCCAAGATTTTGTAAATCCTTGTTGAAGGTTCGAGTGTAGGGAAAGTTATTCTTTGAGTTTGTAGGAGTGGAAGTCTCCGAGTTGTAAGATTATTATTAATCTGAGAATTGGTGAAGTAGCCGAGTCTAGCCCAAAGTGCAAGATAGGCGAGGTGGGACAGTGGACGTACCCTGTTTGAGGAACCACTATTAATCCTTATGTCTGTATTGTGTTTATTCTCTTGTTTTGTGCGCTTTATTTTTATTAGATTTTTATTCTACTATAAGCCGCATGATTCACCTATTCTCCCCCCCTCTAGGTGATTTAGGTTGACAACTAGATACTTTCAATGTCTTCATCTTTGAAGGCAATGAGTGATGTGGTAAGTGAATTGTTCATCTTCCCTCGTTTGAACTAATTATCTCATATGACGTTAACCCTTTGTTTTTGTTTGTAGATTGAAGCTCTAACACATATAGCATTTACATGCAATGACCATTATGTGAGTTTGAAAGACAGATATTTGGATATCCAGGAGAAGCTTTGCGTAGTGGAAGCTTCAGTCGCGGCCTCTAGGGAGGAGCTAGATTTGGAGGCATCGCGATTTCAGTGGATCGTATCGGAGTTGAAGTCTGAGATGGAGGAAGCCTGATCATCATTGTTGTCAGAGAAGTTGATAGAGGAAATGATCGAGCAGACTTTGAAGACTGCTCAGGAGGAGAGCTCCGTGTTGCAGGCAGAGATGGAGGCTTCCAAGGCAGAGATAGCGCATATTTCTTCAGAAGAACACGTACTTGAGATGAAGACAGCTGTCCTTGAGGAGTAAATGGATTCCTTGGATTACATGCGCGATCGGGACTTGCTTTTTGAAGAGGTTCGAGAGAATATTTGGACCTGAGAGCTTGAGCCTCATATAGAGGACGTCTGTGAGGTTGCGCTCAGACATTGCGTGTCAAATGCTTTTTACCTAGTTGCCAAGTGCCTGAAGTGCGACATTTCAAGCCTTATTTTTGACAATATTTTTGATGACAAAGACGGAGAGCCTTGAGTCTGGTGTAGGTATGAGTAGCAGCTTATACTTTTACTTTTGTATTCTTGTACACGCTTGATTTTATTTTATTGTGTTGGATGTCTGTTCTTCATACAATCTGGGGGTCGGAGAATGTATTGATTCGATCTGATTATGATGTCGAGTCTAGCCAAGAGAGGATTATTGGAGAATGTAAGTATTTGATCAGGGTGCTGGAGGATATATTGATTCGATTCGGGTGCCGGAGAATGTAAGTATTTTATCTGACAATGTGACCACAAGGGGGGCAGTCCCTAGCAATGGTGGGGCATTGCCCTGTAGTAATGACGGAGAATATAAGTAATTGATCTGACCGCTGGAGAATGTAAATATTCGATCCGGTTGCATGACCTAGCATGGGTATGAGTTGATTGACAAAGAATGTAAGTATTCAATCAGGGTGTAAGAGAATGTTAGTAATCGATCTGACGATACGACCATGAGGGGGTAGGACCAGGCGATGGCGGGGGTTGACCTGTAGTAATGATGGAGAATATAAGTATTCGATCTGACTACTGAAGAATGTAAATATTTGATCTGGTTGTACGACCTAGCCTCGCCATGAGCAGATTGCCAGAGAATATAAGTATTCAATCCGGGTGTTGGAGAATGTAAGTATTCGATCCGATAATTCAATCGCAAGGGGAGCAGGCCCTGGCAATGGTGGGGCATTGTCCTGCAATAACGGCGGATAATGTATGTATTCGATCCGACTATCGGGGAATGTAAATATTTGATCCAGTTGCGCGACCTAGCCTGGCTATGAGCCGATTGCAAGACAATGTAAGTACTCAATCTGGGTGTTGGAGAATGTAAGTATTTGATCAAACGATGCGACCGCGAGGGAAGTAGGCCCTGGCGATGGCAGGGCGTTGGCCTGTAAAAATGGCAGAGAATGTAAGTATTTGATCTAACTGTCGGAGAATGTAAATAATCCATCCAGTTGCGCGACCTAGCCCGAGTATGAGTTGTTTGCCAGATATTATAAGCATTTGATCCGTGGAGTGGCCTAGCCAGGTCGAAGAAGTGGCTTCCAGAGAATGTAAAGATTCAATCTGGATGTGTCTGAGCCTGGTCAGAAATTGCTCGTCGGAGAATGTAAGTGAAAGTCTTTAGTTTCAAGAGTAGCTAAACACCTAGACGGGGGGGGGGGGGTGAATAGGTTTTTAAATCTTCTTAAATTTTTACTGTTCTTTTGTGTGATGTGATTTAGGTATACTTAGCTTTCAAGACAATCACAAAAAACACATAGAAATTTTATAGTGATTCCCCAGATTATGGGCACATCTACTTTCCCTCTCACCCTTCTAACAGTTTATTAGATAAGGCAACTTGTCCAACTCAACTCAAAAGATCTTACAACTCAAATCCCTCAAGATCTCTCAAACTCTTCCAAGTCCTCCACTCAGGCACAAAGCCCTACTACTCGAGATATAATCTCCTACCACTCAGGCAAAACGAACCTACCTCAGACTTTAATTCAAAGTCCTACAACTCATATCCAGATCTGGATCCTACCTCAGATTCACCACTTGAATTCTACTACTCAAATCTAATTAAAGATCCTACACTCAGCCTTTATAAGTTTAGGCTTACACACAGATCAAAAATGATTCTACAGAAGAATAGGGTGGTTGATGATGTTTGACTCCAGAGGAAAAGTCATTGTGTCTTCCTTCTTCTGAATAGAGATTTTTCTGTCCTTTCTCCTTCATATCTTTAAGGATGGTTCTTACGGAAATTTTAGCTTGAGCTGTGAAATCACTGCAGCTAGGGTTTATCTTTGCTGCAACTTGCTATTGAATAACAACAACTAAATGTTTGCACTTTCAGATCAGTGACTTGAACAACTTCTCGAAGCTCTACAACTTTGTTGAGAGGAAGAAGATAAAGTTCAGTTCTCTCCAAAAGTTAATTTTAGTTTCCTGATCTAATTGCTTTTCTATCCTGCCGTCCAACGACTCTTTGAGCATCGGGACCACCAGTAGATGGTAATTGCAACCTTGCTTTAGCACTAAATGCAGTACAATAGGCAAGCAGTGTCATTTGTCGTATATTGTAGACTTCCCGAACCATTTGAATTTATGCTGACGTTAGCACCTGTGGACTTAATCAAATTCAGACAATTCACCATAGGCATTGAGTGAAGGCTTGTCACTCAATGCCAAATACTTAGCCAACTATTCTACAAAACCAGACATTGAGTGATTAGTCATCACTCAACGAATATAGACTTTTGTGGTCTAACATTTTAGGCATTGAGTAAACCTTCATCACTCAACGAATTTGGACTTGGCAGATTTTCTTTGAATAGAGGTGTATAGTGAGTTGTCTTCACTCAACTCTTTCTTCATTAGCCTGCTATCTTGCTGAGGCGTTTAGTGAACAGCCTTCACTCAACGCTTCTATACTTAGTTGAATTTTCTCTTGAATTGGCATTGAGTGAACTGTCTTCACTCAATGCTTCTGGACTTAGACCGATTTTCTGTCAACTTCTTCAGTGGCTTTGACATCACTCTGTTCTGTCGACGCTTTCTTCTTGAGGCATTGAGTGAACTGCCTTCACTCAACTCTTTTGGACTTAGCCAGATTTCTTGGCAGATTCTTCTACGGCTTTGAATTCTTGAGCTTTACTCAACACTTCTATCTCTAAGTGTTGAGTGAACTGCCTTCACTCGATGCCTGTGGACTTAGGCATAATTTTTCCATGTCAATGTTGAGTCTTTGACTGTCTAGTCTTTACTCAACACTTTTGGCTATCTGGTGTTGAGTGAACTGGCTTCACTCAATGCCTGTGGACTTAAATAGATTTCTATCTTGTCAGCATCTTTCCTTGTATCCACCTGTCATTGTTACTTTGACCACATGTCTAATCAGTGTAATAAGTGATCACATGCATACATAGAAATTAAAGCATGCATCAGATACAAACATATGTATACCATTGTCCTATAGGCCTTCTTCAAATCTGGAATATTGGGAGCAATAGACCTAACAATCTCCCCCAAATTAAAGAAGTCAAAACCTAGGAAAATGATATACACCAACACATAAACAACATGTAAAATATTTCAGCAGACAAAAATAATGTAAACATATTCATACATCTGATTTTCATAAAATAGAAGTAATGATTTTTTTTTATAATGCGCATAATACAAAACTGACACAATTCCGTCAGCCCTTAAGAAATACAAGAAACACTTTAAGGTTTTTGGGTCTCTTATCACTATGCCCCTGCTGGGCTTCTTGGCATCTTTATCTATATTCTCTCCTGACTTCTTTTCTTTCTACCTCTGGAAGTAGTTGTATGGCTTTGGGAAGCATTTGACAAGCTCCATAGAATCTGGTGGCAAAGTTCCTAGCCACTTGTCCTTTTTGGATTTTCTTCTATCCCTCTCATTATTTTCAAGCTTAGCCCATTCAAGGGAGCTGTAAGCTTTCCCCTTTTTATCTTCTTATTCTTAACAAAATCCCAGGCAGATAAAATGATTAGCCTGGACTGAGGACTCCATTGTTCAAAATTAGGTCTTGCTTCCATCTCTTCCTTGAATCTCTTCTTGATCATCCTGGCAACATCCTCTTCCTCAACAACAGATTTGCCTTTTTCCCTCATGGTTTGATCAGCAGTGGGGATGAATGTTGGATTTGAGGAATGTCAGCAACAATAGAAGATTCATCCCCCTGTGCACCTTCTTGAAAGTAATGAGCATCATCCTGAGAGACAAGACCTTGTTCTACACCCTGATCATAGTATTTCCTATCATACAAACCATCATGTTGAGCCATCTGCCCTTGATTCAGAGCCTCTTGTACTTTGTCAGGAACTATAGGAATGGTGTCATAAGACATTTGATCCATACCTAAAGACCCTCTGATTACATTTGACACCCAAACAACATTCTATGTATTGGTCTCGATGGCATCCTTCTCCCCCTTTTGACTTCTTCACATATCTTCTGAGTTAGTGAGGTGTTGGCCTTAGTCAAATGACTATTTAGATGATCAATGCCAAGTGTGACATGATTATTGACTTTCAGTAGATGATCATCTAAAACCCCAGCACAGGCATCCATTCTTCTTTCAATAATTGTCTTATGCTTTTCCAATAATGTCTTCTCTATATTGTGGACTGCCAGCAAGTTTCCAGGGAGAATATTCTGATTTTTGATAAATGCAATGTGAAGAGTGCCAAGCTCTACCAACTTGTCCTGAGTAAAATCAACTGCAAGAGCTACTCTCAAGAAAAATTTTACAGTCTGGGCCTTGAGCAGATTGAACTCAAATCTGATAGATTTGATCTCTATTGATAGCTCATTCCTGAGGTTCTTGACTGAGTCATCAACAAAATTCTTCAACTGTCTCCTTTGGTCATCCAGTAACCTTTTAGCTGAGCCAGGAATATGCCCGACATTTGATCAGTGGAAGTACATTCATTAATGACTGGTGAATGTTGTTGGACTAGACTGAGATCTTCCTTTGCAGCTGAGTCAGCCACATCATATTCTGAAGAGTGTTGAGTTTCCATATTATTAGCAACATCACCAGGGCCCTTATCTGATTCTGATGATTCTATCTCATAGATTATCCTTTGAGCAGGAATTTCATGTTAAATATCCCCCTCAATCTCCCCCTTATCCATAGGAACATCAAGGGCATTAGCAATGACTATATCTGGATGTTGTTCTGTATAAGAGGAAGTTGAATATCTTCTTACAACATCTGCATTTGCTCCCTCTCAGTAAGAGCTTCTTCCATCACTTGCTCTAGCAGTTGCTCCCCCTCACTTTGAGGGTTGTATCCACCTTATGGCACTTTGTCTAAGGGAGCAGTGTATTCTTCATTTAAAGCTGGAGTTGTGACAGTCTCCTCTACTATCTCCTCAGAGATATTTTTCACTATCTCTTTAGTAACTTGTTCAGCAACTTCCACTGGAGGTATATCCATTTCCTCTTCAACAACATGATCTTCAGGCTAGGTTCTGCTGAGTGGAACCATAACTGTAGGCTCAGAAGAAAATGACACTTGATCACTTGTGTCTCTCCTTGTCTCTTCAGATAACTAAGAAAGTTGAGGGTTATGGGGCTCTTCCTAAGCATGCTCTAATGAGCTGCTATCTATACTTTCTTCTGGAACAACAATTGCTTCCTTCTTTTTCTTCTTAGCAATAGTCTGAGCATGAGGCTGTAGAACCCTGTCCCATCTATCCAACATTTTTAAATCCATTCCTCTAATGTGATCAATTTTTGTTCTTAACCTTGGGTTAAGGATCCCTGGAACACTCGTAAGGAGAAATAGATATAGAATTCTACCTAGGTTTGGCTCTGGGAGACATTCCAAAATCCTATCAAAAATTACTGTTCCCCAATCAGTCTTTTTGGAGAGGATAACCCTGGCCATAATCTCAAACATTTTCTTTGAGATTTTTTCTTGGGATCTAGTCTTGTATAGGAGCCCCTTCCCAATGACATGAGCAAGGATTTTCCCTTTGAGATTCAGTTCTCTTCTCAAGATAGACCTGGTGGTGTGCTTTGACCGTCCACACTACTTTAGAGCATCTTTGACATCTCCTTGATCTAATTCATCTTCTTCATCAGAACCTTTAAACTTAGGCAGCTGCAGGGCTTTGCTCAGTCTTTTAGAGGTTAGCATAACCTCGTTACCACTGATAACAGACTTAATCTTCAGGGATGAGGAGTCGACTTTAGTAGTGGAGTACAGCTCTAGTACTTCTCTTTTCCATAAAAAACATGGCTCAGACATAACAAACTTTAGGTTAGTGACCTTGAGCAGGTGAAGAACATGATAAAATTCCTATGGCGCATCTTTATGGACCAGTTCCGAACCCTCAAACAAGAAATCCAATCTCTTAGGTGACATCAGTTCTGGAAATTGTAGTAGATTATCCAAGCTCTCAATCGATTCATCGCACTGGTAGAGAAGGGCAAGGAATAGTGAATTTTGTTTTATGCACACGTCCTTCAATTTATAGTATTTTATATTTTATAAGGTGGAGAGGCGCGTACCTGTTTATGATCATGAAGTATCAACGGTCGGGATTGATCCCGTCACTTAACCGCAAAATAAGCTTGCTGGGAGCATGAATTGAGTGAACTCGATGCACTCAACTCTCTCGACTCCTGCTATCCTTTCAACGCACTCGACGCATAAGCACTTAGACTCAGCGCACTCAATGCCTAGAACCTTAGTCCAATTTTCTTTGAGGTATCCTGTAGGAGTTAAAACTACCTGCAACAAGGAAAAACTATATGTGGAGCTACTGAAGCTGGGCTAAATTCAACATACCCAATTCAAATTTAAAGGTGTTGCATTTTTCTTCATCTAGTGGTTTAGTGAATATGTCAGCCACTTGCTTATCTGCAGGGACAAATTCAAAACTTATGTCTTTACTTTCCACATGATCTCTTATGAAGTGATACCTAATCTCTATATGCTTAGTTTTGCTATAAGAGACAAGATTCCTAGCAATAGAGATTGCACTAGTTGAATCCCAGTATAAAGGAGTGTTACTTATCTTTAGATTGTAATCCCGAAGCTGGTGCTGTATCTACAACAACTATGTACAATAACTTCCTGCTTATATATACTCTGACTCAGCTGTTGATATTGCAACACTAGTCTGCTTCTTACTGCTCTAAGACACCAGCCTTTCACCCAAGAACTGATAGGAGCCTAAAGTGCTTTTCATGTCCTCTCTACAGTCTGCAAAGTCTACATCCGAATACCCTGTTAGCTCAAAACCTCTATTATTAGGGTACTATAGGCCAAGATCTGGTGTTCCCTTAAGATATCTCAGAATTCTTTTGACTGCAGAATAGTGAGACTCCTTAGGGCTAGCCTGGTGTCTAGCACAAACATATGTAACATACATGATGTCTGGCCTCCTGGTAGTAATATAAATGAGGGATCCAACTATGCCTCTATACATGGATTCATCAACAGGTTTACTTGCTTCATCCTTGTCTATTGACATGTTTGACCTATGGGAGTTCTTAGTATGAAGGCATTCTCTATACCGAATTTCTTAACTAACTCCCTAGTGAACTTAGACTGGGAGATGGATAATCCATCTTCAGACTGTCTTACTTGGAGGCCCAAGAAGTACTTGAGCTCACCCATAATGCTCATCTCAAATTTCTCTTGCATAAGTTTAGTAAACTTATTGCAAAGGTTATCATCAATAGACCCAAAAATTATGTCATCTACATAAATTTGGACTAGTATAATCTTGCCCTTGGATTCCCTCAGAAATAGAGTCTTGTCTATCTTTCCCCTTGAGAATTTGTTCCCAATGAGAAATCTATACATGGTCTCATACCATGCCCTTGGGGCCTTTTTCAACCCATAAAAAGCTTTCCTAAATCTATAAACATAAATAGGAGAGTTATGAACAACAAAATCTGATGGCGGCTCAACATAGACTTCTTCCCTTAAGTCATCATTGAGGAAGCTGACTTCATATCCATCTAATAGACTTTGAATCCCTTGTGGCAACATGTATAAGGAACAGTCTTATGACTTCTAGCTTAGCTACTGGGCAAAGGTTTGATCAAAATCGATACCTTCTTCTTGTCTATAGCCCTTGGCCACCAGCCTAGCCTTGTTCTTAACTATAACACCATTTTCATCAAGCTTGTTCCTATAGATCCACTTGGTTCCAATGATATTATGACCTTATGGTCTAGGAACAAGCTTCCAGACCTTACACCTTTTGAACTGGTTCAGTTCTTCTTGCATTGCCACAATCCAAAACTAGTCTATGTTGGCCTCTTCAAATCTTTTAGGCTGATCTGAGATAAAAAGCTAGAATACATGGCTATATTCAGGATTTTGCTCCTTATTGTGACCCCTTGGCTTGCATCACCAATAATCTGATGTCTGGGATGATCTCTTAGATTCCTGACTGTAGGGGGCATTCTTCCTTCAGCATCTTGAGCTTCAATGACTAGATCTTTTTGTACTTCATCCACATCATGTATGGTAAGTTCTTCTTCTGGAATGCACACCCCCTCATCTTCATCTTGGGCTACAAAAGATGCTTCCTTGATGGATATTTTTTCCATCATAAATTCTATACCAGCAGATCTAGATGAGGAGTATGGTAGCTCATTGTTAATCATAGAAGACTCATCAAATACTACATTTATATATTCTTCTACAACTTGATTTTTCAAGTTGTAGACCCTATATGCTTTGCTATGATTGATGTACCCAATAAATATCCCATCATAGGATTTTGCAGCAAACTTAGTTAGGTATGATTTCCCATTGTTAAGCATATAACATTTGCTTCCAAATATTCTGAAATTTTTTGTTTTCAAGGTCAACAAACACCTAGGGGGTGAATAGGTCTTTTTAATTTATTTTTAGAGCTTGTTCTCCTAGATGTAAGTTGTGATTTGTTTACTTAGGCATTCAAGACATTCACATAAGACACAAGCAATTTATAGTGGTTCCCCAGATTTTTGGTACATCCATTGTCTCTCTCCTCCTTTCTAATAGTGTGTTAGATAAGACTCTTCCCCAATACTCGGCTCCTTAAGAGCTTACAACTCGATCTCGTAGGTCCACTCAGTCTCCTTCAAGACCTACAACTCAGGCCCAAGGCCCTACAACTCAGTGATTCAACAATCACAAACCTCAGGCTCAAAGGCCCTACAACTCAGGCTAGAAGGACAGTCCTACCTCAGATCTAAGGGATCCTACAACTCAAGCCTAAGTGTTGGGTATATTGAAAAATATGTACAAGATTTGAAAAAGTCTCATCTTAGTCAATGATATGCATCAATTTGTATTTGATAGATGTTTGAGTTACATTGTGCAGGTTTAAGAATTTGAAGAAATTTTCTAAGTACAAGTGTCGACACTTGTGAAGAAGATGTGTTGACACCTAGGCGAAAGTGTCGACACTTATGAAGGACTTGTGTCGACACCCAGAACTTGTGTCGACACTTATGAAGAAGTTGTGTCGACACCCAGAAGCTGTGTTGACACTAATGAAGAAGTTGTGTCGACACTCAAAGCTAAGTCGACACCTAAAGAAGGACCTGTGTCGACACCCAGAATTATGTCGACACCTGAAGTAGAAGTTGTGTCCACATTTAAAGCTGAAGCTATGTCGACACACAGGAGCTGTGTCGACACCAGAAGCAATTGTGTCAACACACAGGACTTGTGTCAATACACACTCAATGCCTTTTGGACACACTCAACGCTATCGACACACACTCAACGCCATCTGCCAACAACAGTTGTGTCGACACTTGAAGCAGTTGTGTCGACACACAGGACATGTGTCAACACACACTCAACGCCATTTGACAAACACTCAACGCCATCTGTCTGCAACAGATATGTCGAGACAAGAAGTTGATGTGTCGACACACAGGACTTGTGTCGACATATACAACAGAAGAAGTGTCGAGAATCAAAAGTATGATTGTGTCGACACTTGGAGTATTATGTCGACACCATGAAGACTTGTGTCGACACTTAGCCTATATATGTCGACACATATGAATTAGTCTGCTGAGTGATTTGTGTTGAGTTAGAATGACTTTGAAGAATCTACTAACATGTCTGGTGACTTGATGTCACAACCCGCATTTTCTCCGAATTAAGAATTATCAGAGTGAGAGAAAACACGCGTCATGATGCCACGTCAAGCAGGGGATAACTGCTGACGCTCAGGAAAATCCAACTACAATCTTTATGCAAGAAAATCATGTGCTTAATGAATAGAAAATCAGTTATGTTTAGAGTCTGTATCCCTCGGCTCAGTGGATCATCTAGTCCACAAAAGAAAACTATATTTAAACGCTGCGGAAAATACTTTAATTAGGCTTTACACCCTAAAGAGCGCATAAGGGTCCCAAGAGAACCACTCATGCTATGCAAGACACTACACTTAGTTTATATAATATATATAAAAAAAACGGTTTTCGTACGTGATTTGGAAAATAGTGATTAAGTTTACAAAACATGCCGATCATGAGCTTCATTTATAATAATATTTATAGTTTAAAAATAACTAGCAACCTAGCATAAAACCTTCTCAAAGCAAGTAGACTATCTCCAGAAAATAAATGGTAGCAGCAATAGTATATATCTAGTACAAGGTAAAAACTACTAGTGGGCGCCAACAACCTAACACGAACCCACCAGCACACACATATATGTCTGTAAGAAAGTACTAAAAACAACCTCACAAACAAGGTAAACAGAACTCCAAAGGTCCGGAAGTCCACCAACAACACCACCTCCAACTAGCCACCAGACTGGCTACAGCTCAGAACCTGGGGTATTCCAAGAGAAAACAGAATACCTCAGCAAGCAAAAAAAAATCAAGGTAAAACTGCATGAAAGAGTCAACCAAAAGGACAAAAATAACAGAAAACATGCAGTAGAAAGAGTCACAACTATCCAAAACAGGACAACAAGAAATGCACAACGTGCAAAGAAACAGCAACGACCCAGCCCAGGAACAACATCCTGCAGGGCCTACTAGACTACCAAGAGTCAGAATGCTGCAAACTACCAAAGAAGAAACTTCTAACACCCTACACTGCGGGAAGTGATAGTAGCAAAAACAACAACGAGGAACCGGATCGAAGGCAAACGCAGTCCCCCAATCCACCATGTCCAAGTCAAAAGCTCGAGGGTCAACACGTGAAAACACAAGGGACCTTCCACCCGACATGCCCAGCCCGTACCTGGAGCAAGAAATCCATGGGTGGCCTTGGCTATATCACACAACTCCACCCCCATAAAGAGCTACAACCACCACTACTATCCACGACCCACGATTCGGCCTTTAGGAAAATAAAGGAAACGGCCGACAAGGAAAACCCAGAAATACAACTGGAAAACCACTCGGAAACGAAATACAAGGTAAAGGAAGAGTGTTGAAATAAACCAACACGACTAGGCGTTGAGTGAAACGCACTCAGCGCTTACCTAAACCTTGGCATTGAGTGAGCTAGCCTCACTTGCCGCCAAAGTAATACCACTACCCACAAGCCCACTAAAGAAAACGGAGCTCGACGACAGTCGAACGACCAAGGCAGAAGATCCAGAACTCAAGTAATTGCCTGCCACTTGAGTATCTAAACTCCCGCACTCAAAACCATCTAAATTCGCCTATCAAAAGAAAATATACAAAGCGCACGATCAGTGACGCACGATCAGTGGTCGTGCGCACTCATCGGCTGATGATCGTGCGAAACGAACCTGGAAACCCTGACAGAAAACCTAGCAACTGCGCACGATCAGTGTCGCACGATCAGTGGTCGTGCGCACTGATGTCAGCGCTCGTGCGATTGCCCGAGACAGAACTTTGGAAACTGAAATATATACGCGCACGAACAGAGGCACACGACCAGTGGTCGTGCGCCCTAAAGGTTGATGACCGTGCGCGGCAAACCTGTACCGTTTGGAATTTCCCGAACGACACCGGAACGCGCACACGACTCACGCCACTGCAGTAGCAGTAGACAACCATCAACGCCGCACGCTACTACCATTCAAACTATGTCTAACCATTCGAATAATGCCTTAACGAAGGAAAATTGGCAACCACACCCCCCCCCTCCTAACACTCCCTCTCGGCTACGCCCGAACCAGAGCAACATTCAAAAATAAAGGAAAACAACGGCTCCACGCCGACAATTTGGATTCCAAACATCACAACATAGGGGGGGTTTCAGTAGGAAGAACTAAGCCCTATAGTTAGCAAGAAAACGAGAACAACAAGGCCTCTAACCTGGGCTAACCGGGATTTCAATTTCAGCAAATAAAATCAAAGAAAACACTTGGCAAGGGCAAGAATACCACTTGCCTCAAATCTCAGCGAAGCTTTGGACTGCTTTCCTCCTCTTCGCACGGATCAAGACGGCCGCAACACCTAGAACAAAGACTCGGCCATTAATGGCGGAAAACTTCCAAAACTGAAAATTCCAATCCTTCCAAAACTCCACGAAAATCGAATTTCTTACCGCAGGAATGAAGGTCTCGACGAGAGCAATCCGAATCCACTCTCGGAATCGAATTCCGTCCACAAACGCTCCGGGAATCGGCGTCTGAAGGCAAGGTAGGCGGTTACTCCGTTTCCTCGTACAGGACCGGCGGTTTCTATCGTGAGGAAGAAGATGATCGATGGCTTTTCATTCTAATAAATCTATATATATATAATTATATAATTATATTATTAATTACAAAATTACATAAAGCACCAAATCAACGCGAAAACCGATTCACCTCGGAATTCGACGAAATTCGCACCGTAGCTAAATACACACGCTACGAACACAACGGCGAAGTCGAAATTAACTTTCGACGAACAGAACTCGAGTTATGCCCAAACAAAGCCAAACACAAACATCCCCCCGAGAGGCCACACCGGGTCACCAAAACGACTCGGTTTGCTAGGGAGATCTTGCCAACAGGCTACCAAACAGGGCACTCAGTTCTAAGGAGCTAAACCATACTCCCCACATAGCACAAGCCACGGAAACGCGTCATCGTAACGCCAAACGAGAATAAAAATAATCGCTGAAAAGACGGGGCATTACACTTGACAGCTGTCATATCCAACCGGTCTAACACCTCTGTCAGAACTGTCAGAAGTTTGTTATAAACCGGATCATCCGGTAACCGTGGAGAAATCTATATATAAGAGTCAGATCTATAACAACCAAAAAAGACGATCAATTAAGAAAAAGGAAAAACGAGAGAATTTCTTCAACAAGAACAGGGGAAACCCTTACGAAGGCAGATCCAGAGTTGTCTGCAAGTAAGATTCAGATTTCAATCTGAATTTAAGGAAGAAGCTGACTGAAGATCAACTTCAACAACAAGAGAAGATCCACCTTATTTTGGTTCTATCAAGAAGCTTTGAAAAGCTAAGTCAGATTGGATCAGAAGGGTCAGTTCATTCAACAACTGATCAAGAAGGATACACCAACAGAGAAATCTATCTGGTGAATGTTTCTATTTCTTAATACATTCAATTTCTTGTAAGATCTATTATTAGATCTGAGTTGTAAGCCTGAAATTATAAATGCTGAGGTAGGGCTGATAACCTGAGGTGTAGGACTTGTGGTAAGTCTGAGTTGTAAGCCTAGTTATAAAGGCTGAGGTAGGCCTAAGGCCTGAGGTAGGATTCTGGGAAAGAATCTGAGGTAGGACTTGGTTAAGTCTGAGCTGTAGGAACCATTTTGGTTCTGAGATTGTAAGATCTGCGGATCCGAGTTAGTGGAAGGAAGTTAGGCTGAATCCAGTTATCTACTGGATAGGCGAAGGGGGAAGTGGATGTACCCATATCTTGGGGAACCACTATAGATCTGGTGTATGCTGTGATGTGTTTTATATTCTGTGTATTGAATAATCTGTGCTGAAGATTCATCTAACTGTTAGCCTAAAAAGAATTTAAAAAGGATTAGAACCTATTCACCCCCCTTTAGGTGTTTAGGCTCTTGAAAAAAGTCTTTTAAGTGGTATCAGAGGGAGGTTGCTTAAAGATTGACGTAATAGTCAGAGTTATTCTCCAAGACAAATAACAGATATCAAGAATGGGTTCAAATGAGAATCAAAAGGAATTTGGATCAATGAAATTACTCATCTGCAGGAAAGAATCCTTTGGCATTTGGAAAGAAAGGGTCAGGTTGTTTATGGAAGCATCTGATCCAAGAATTTATATCACAGTACAGGAAGGCCCCTTCATTCCAATGAAGGTATCAGTTCTTGATGCAAACATTCAAACTCCAAAGAGTTATTCTGAAATGACCAAGGATGAAATCATCCTGGCAACACTAGACAAAAGAGAACAGAACATTATTGTAAGTGTCATAGATGATGCCACATTTTAGAATCTAGTCCACTGTAAAACCTCCAAAGAAATGTGGGACATATTGATTGTCTACATGGAGGGCATGAAAGAAGTAAGAGAGGACAGGAAGTCTATGCTGAATCAGGAGTATGAGAGCTTTAGACAAGCTAAATCTGACAGCATAGCTGAATGCTATAAGAAGTTCTTTAGAATAGTGAATGAGCTGATTAACTATGGAAGGGTCTTCAACACTTATGAACTGAATGATAAGTTTCTTAGGTCCCTAACAAAGGATTGGGACACTAAGATATGTGTCATCAGATAAGTTGTCAGGCTGGCTGATACACCTCCACCCACACTATTTGGAAAGCTGCTATCATATGAAATGCAGCTTACTGTTAGGAAAGAAGAGGATAAGGGCACTAGATCTGAGTATAAAGAAAAGTAAGTAGCCTTCAAGGCTGAAGGCTCAAGAAAGGGTAGGAGAAAATATCCTTCTCCACCCAGAAGGAGTGCTGAGGCAGAAGAAGAAATTTCTGACAACAGCACATCAGATAGTCATACTTCTTATGAGGACTTTGCTGCCTTTACAAGGCAATTCCAAAGGTTCAGGAAGAAAAAGAAGTGGAGAACCAGGCCATCATAAACATCCTACTCCAAGGATGAATATAACTGGAAGAAGAAGACTCCCAAGGAGGACAGGTATGCCTCTAATCCTAGTAAACAATCTAATACTAAGATTATGTGTTATTGATGCAATAGGCCTGGACATGTCATAGATGACTGTCCAGACAAGAGGGCTGAATCAAAAGACAAGAAGAAGCAGCAGATGAAGGGCAAGAAAGAAAAATCTTTTGTTGCCCAAAAGCAGAAAAGCTGGACAGATTCTTCATCATCTGAATCAGGATAAGATGAAGAGGCTGAAGCATATGTTGGGTTATTCTCAACTGAAGAGGATTCTAAGGAGTTAGAATTTTTACAAATGCTGGACTCCATAAATGGAGTGGAAGAACACTGCTATAAAGGGCTGATGGCTCAATCAGAAGATGATCAGTGTCAGGATCAGCCTGGACCAAGTAAGGTATACAATTCTCCCTCAGATTCTGATTATTTTACTGGATCAGAATCAGTAGCATCAACTTCAAGAGAAGGGGATGGTTCTGATTCTGAGGGGAATGTACATCAACTCATTAATAAGTATGGTGGGTTGTTGCAAGCTCTGAAGAAGAGCAAGTTTCTTATCAAAGAGCAGTCCAAGGAGATTGAGATTCTTAAGCTGGCTGCAGTAGATTCAGCAAAGCTGTTCGATCAAAAATTGAATGAGATTGCCAAACTAAAAAACATAACTGTTATTCAGATGGGCACAATCTCCTTCAAGGAGAATCATATCAAGAAACTGGAGGGAAAACTTCAGCAAGAAAGAGAGCTAGTGGCTAAATTCTCCAAGCCAAAAATTTTCTTACCCTTAATAGACAATTTCATTTCACAAAAAGGGAAGACTGGTCTAGGTTTTAAGGTTAAGAACTAGGGCCACCAATTCCCATAGAAAAGGTAAGGCCCCAGTTCAGCCTCTAGCTGCAAAACCCCCTATCTTCTTTAGGAAGGTGATGGATCCTACAAACAGGTATGATCATGACACTACTAATGGTCACTATGAGTATGGAAATTTCATGGGCAAGGGTGCAAATGCCAATAGGCCACTCTATTGGCATGCCCATCATGTACAAAAGAATTTCTTGAAGTTTGCTGCTCCAGCACAACCACTTAACAAGACTGCTGGCAACAATGTAGCAAAGTATGTACCTAAGAGAAGGTATAATAGATTTGAGTGTTGGTGTTGTGGCAAGGTGGGCCACTTTGCCATGGAATGTTGGTTTAACACAAGTGTTAAAACTAAGAGTAGTTTTCCTGTTAAAATAACTACAGGATTACAAACTAACAAAGACCTGGGACCGATTAACAAATTGGGTTCTGAGGGTAAGTGATTCATTATTTGATGCAGGTGAATCCAAGTGGCCATACCACTATATGGTACTTGGATAGTGGATGTTCCAAACACATGACTTGAACAAGAAGAATGTTGAAGGACTTTGTACCCATAGAGAATGGTCTCAAAGTCATCTTTGGTGGATCAAAAAAAGGAGTCATCAAAGGATTTGGTAAGATCTCTAGTGACTCTATTACTATCACTAAAGTGGCTTATGTGAAGGGTCTAAAACACAACCTGATAAGCATAAGTCAGCTTAGTGATCTAGGTTATGACATCTCCTTTCATAAAGGGGAATGCCAAATTAAAAGGTCAAGTGATCAAGAGATCATTTTGACTGGCACTAGGAGAGGAAATGTTTATTGTCTTAACCTAGATTGTGAGTTAAACAACTCACCTATTTGTCTGGTTGCAGGAGAGAAAACTTCTCTATGTGTCAAATAGCACAAGAGGCTAGCACATCTGAACTATAAGTCTATAGGACTGCTATTCAGGATGGGATTTGTGAGGAATTGTCCTCAAGTTAAGTGCATCAAAGAGGGTGTGTGTTCAGCTTGCCAAAAGGGCAAGCAGACTAAGTCCTCTTTCCAAGCACTTGACATCAAAGATTCAATAAGATGTTTGTATCTCATGCAAATGGATTTGTTTGGTCTATGCCAGTTCACAGTCTTGGTAGGAAAGTATACACAATAGTTATTGTGGATGACTATTCTAGATATACATGTGTTTTCTTCTTGAAGCAGAAATCTAAAACCTCAACTATTTTTCAGATTTTTGTTAGACAAATATAGAATGAATACAACAATTCAATGGTCAAAATCAGAAGTGACAATGGAACTGAATTTCAGTCTGAATGTATGACAAAATTCTGTGAAGAACTTGGGATTCATCAGGAATTCTTTTCACCTAGAACTCCTCAGCAAAATGGTGTTACTGAAGGAAAGAATAGGACTCTAATTGAAGCTTGTAGAACACTACTAAATGACACTACTCTCCCTGAATACTTCTGGGCTGAGGCAGTTAATATTGCATGTCATGTGCTTGATAGAGTCTCCATCAACAAGAAACACAAGATGACTCCTACTAGATTTTGAAAGGTAGAAAACCAAACATATCTTACTTCAGAATCTTTGGTAGCAAGTATTTTGTACTAGTCAATGGTAAGCACTGCCAAACAAAGTTTGCTGCCAAATCCCTAGAAGGGATATTTGTTGGGTAAAGGAACCAAAGTAGAGCATACAGAATCTACAACTTGACTACCCAAGTTATAGAAGAATCTGTGCATGTTGTATTTGATGAGTCAAAGTTTATTAATAGTGAATTGTCTAGTTCTTCTGTTAGTTCTACAGGTCTAACAGATAGGCTGGACAAGCTGACCATCAATGAAGATGTTCCTGCTAGGCTGGATCAAGATAAAGATACCAACTATCCAGGTGGAAAACTAGTCCCACTGGATGAAGAAGACAGTAAGGAGCATCAAGTTGAGGAAACTGAAGAAAGCCATAATGTTGGTACCCTAGATGTGATTTGGCTTATGTAATCCCTTTTCCAGTCCCTCTTGATCCATATAACTATATATGATCATGTTTAGACTTTGTTTAGTCTCCCTAGGGCAGTTTATATCTGACCTAGAGCTTAGAATAGAAGTTGTAGAATGAATCTTTAGTTAAGGCTCTTTTTCCGTTCGACCATCGTCGAACGAGGCCTCGCGATCGTCGATCAATGGTCGACGATAGCAGGGCTATAGAATCGTTGAAGTCAAGACAATTATCGTCGACCGATGGTCGACGATCTCAGAGCAAGCGTATTATGCTCTGAAGGTTGGTCGACGATCTGCTATCAGCAGTTCGACGATCGTGGTCTTGTTTCACGATTTCTGTCTCGACAGATCTTTGCCTTAATCGTCGACATCATGAGATGGTCGACGATATCTGTCTCGACAGATCTCTGCCTTAGTCGTCGACATCATGAGATGTTCGACGATTTCTGTGATAACAGATTTTCTGCTTCAGTCGACGATATCTTGAGCTGGTCGACGATTTCTGGTCGACGATTTCTGTTTCGACAGATTTCTGTTTTCAGTCGACGATCTGTTAGCTAGGTCGACGATCATCGAACCCCTGTTCGACGATTTCTGTCTGCCTTTAACTGTTTGTATTTATTTTATTCCTTGGTTTATTTCCAAGTGTTTTAACGTGTGGTTAGAAAGATTTTCTGAAGAATGTTTTTGCTAATTTATGGCTTAAATTCAAATGAATTACTTACCAAATATGTCAAGCATAAATTACGGGATTTCGTATTTTGATAAAGCATTTTTGTCTTATTATACAAAATATATTGCCATGCTGTATTCTAGCCGTTGGCGGTGTATGCTATTTCCAAGAACGATAAATCTTTATGCTGAGATATTTTCCTATTCATTTATTTCCTTATTGGGACTGACAGAGAGCTAATAGGTCATTCTATTCCTATTGCTATATTCTATTTTGAGATAATCTGTTGCAGGGCTCGAGAATTCAAATCAATAGAGCCGTTCCAAAAGACAAACGAGAAGACATATTTAAGAGAGATTTTTTCTCAGAACAAGGAGTAACAGTAACAGAGAGTTTTTAAGTGTGCTGCATTCTTTCAAGCTTCTTCAGAGCAACTCTTCACAATCTCACAATCAGAAGAAGAAAAGCTTTCCTGAAGCAAAAGTTCAAAGCAATATATTTCATTCTCAAGTCTCCTGAGCATCTGCTTAGAGTTTTTCAAGACTTCAGAAAAAGCTCCAGATCTGCTTCATGTGCTCCAGAATCTGAAGACCTGATAAAAATCAGTCTACAGATCTCTGAGGATTTAGTTTCAGTTTATCTGAAACTCCTTCATCCTGAAGCAAAGGCTTTCCCTGGACTTTCACTGAGCCAGGGGGAGACTTTGATTCTTTAGAGAATCCACAAGTCTTCTCTAATCTGTATTTACAACAGAGAAGATAATCTAACCCTCTCAACCCCTTTGTAAAAAAGAGTTTGTTCATATCTCTTCAAAAGTGAACGTTGGTGACAAGGCACCTTATCAACAACCTGTGGTTGAGCATCCTTATCAAAAGCTCAAAGGGTCTGTTTGATCTACCTGAATCAGATCATTGGTGGCAGGGCACCTTAGCAAAAACCTGTAGTGGATTCCTACCAGGGTGGTAGAAGAGTGGAGTACCTATTAAGAGGGAACCACTATATATCCTGTGTCTCTGGCTGTTTTGTTTAAATTGCTTATTCTGTGGCTGTGATAGAACTACCTAGGATTGCTAGTTGCTGTGATAGGTTTATAGTTAATCTGAAATTTCAGTTAACTCTCTCACTTGTGCACTTCACTGTGTTAGGCTCTTAGGGTTCAAGTATCAGATTATTTTATTCCGCAAATCAACTCCAAGGGAGCTGACTAGTTATTCATAAAATTTGAATACTCTATTCACCCCCCCTCTAGAGTAGTTTACAACTTATCCCCTCACTTTCAATTGGTATCAGAGGGAGGTTAGCTGTTCATACAGGCTAACACCTGAGTTAAAAGATCCTGTGATAAGTTGTTTTCTGATACCATTCACAAACACTTTCACACATGGCCCAGTCTAAGGATTATTCAAGCACCAGACCTCCTATATGCAACTTGTCCAAGTTTGGCATATGGAAGGCCAAGATAAGACTATACATGAACTCTATTGATGAAGATATCTTTTCCTCTATTTTGACAGGACCACCTGCTAGGCCTGCTGCTGCTTCCACTTCTGCTGATCTCAGTGTCGTGCCACCACCTGACTACAATGAAACTTACAAGAAGGCAAAAGCAGCTGATGCTAAAGCAATGAATATCCTAGCTCAGACAATGTCTGATGAGATATTCCAGAAGCTGGCTGAATGTACCTCAGCCAAAGCTATGTGGGATTCCCTCAACCACATAGTTGCTGGCTCAGCTGATGAGAGGAAGGACAGGAGATCCAATCTCACCTCTCAGTATGAAAATTTCAAGAAGGATGATGCTGAAGACATTGACACAATATACACAAGACTCAGTTCAATAATAAGTGAACTGAGGTCTTTGGACAAGGAGATAACTTTGTCAGAAGTAAATGACAAGATCCTGATGTGCCTTCCCATCTCTTGGGACTCAAGGATATGGCCCATCAAGGATGGAAGAAACACTGTGGAACTCTCCACAGAAGCTCTGTTGGGAAAGCTCAAGTCATATGAGCAAACTCTAAAGAGCAGAGCTGCTGCAATTGAAGTAAAAACTCCTACACCTACAAAGAAAGAGCACTCTCTAGCTCTTAAGGCGGCTGAGACTTCTGAAGGAAGTCAATCAAATGAGGAGTTACTGGCACTCATTGCCAAGAGGTTCTTCAACATGGGAAGAAGAGACCTCAGAAAGAAGTTCTCCAAGCATGAGGACAAACCAAGGTATGACAAGACTCCATCTAAAGAAATCATTTGCTATGTTTGCAGCAAGCCTGGACACATTGCCCCAGATTGTCCAGAGAAGAAACACAAGGAGAAGAAACATGAGAAAGAGTACAGGAAGCACCACTCCAAGTCCTCATCACACAAATACAAGAAGAAGGACAAGGGATTTGTGGCTGCTACCTGGAGTGAAACAGAAGAGGATACCTGCTCCTCTAGCTCCAGTGACTCAGAAGAAGAAGAAGAGAAGAAAGCCAAAGAGGTCTGCCTCATGGCTATTGATGCCTGCAGCTCTCTGTCAGCTGCAGAGAATTCTGAAGAAGAAAGAGACAATGAAGAAGATTCCTTTATGGAGGACCAGGTAATCGACTCATTTGATTTCTCATCTCCTGAGTTCAAACTAAAATTTAAAACTCTATGTTTAGATTTACTATTATCTAAAAAAGAAATTAAGTCACTTAGATTAAAAATAATGGAACTAGACATGGAAGGTACTGAAATAATCAGATTAGAAAAGGAATTAGAAAGATTAAGAGAAGAAGTAACATTCTTAAAATTAGAACTAGCTAAATCTAAGAGGTTAGAAGAACAATTAAATGGCAGAAGCCTTAAATTATCTGAAATAACCTGTATAGCAAACACTAGGGTTGGTAATGATAAACTAGGCTTAGGTGCTACACCTAGTGAACCCATCCTCCTCACAAAGGAGAGATTTAGCACTCCAGTAAAATTTGTTTCTGAATCAGGAATAAAGAATACTGAGGAAATTGAAAAATGCAAGAAAATTCAGAATAAGATTAAGAAAGAGAATAGGAAGAAAAAATTTCTAGCTTTACAAAAATCGTCGAACATTAATCGACGATCGTCAAACCAATCGTCGAACGTCTATCGACGATCGCTGAACACCTTCACCAAGTATGATATCTTTGGTGCAGGAGATCGACGATCTCATCTTGAGTCGTCGACCAGTGATCGACGATCGTGGAATCCAGAACATAGCACTACTACAAATGGTCGACGATATGGCTTGCGATCGTCGACCGTGGATCGACGATCTGGACTTAAGCTGGAAAATAAATTTCAAACTTCCAGATGTGCAAATCCCAATCACTACCCTAGGATGTTTAATCCTTCAACTGAATGGATTATCCCACCTAGGAGATCACACCCTTTAGGATATAAATCTAAGCCTGCAAAATCTTTTATATCTAGTTTTTCTTTTGTAAAGAATACTGGACCCAAGGTAACCTGGGTCCACAATGTATAATTGATATCTTTGCAGGTAAAGACCTATCCAGTCATACATGACAAATGGTATCTAGATAGTGGATGCTCAAAGCATATGACAGGAAAGAAGAAGAATCTGTCAGGGTTCAAAGCCAAGCTGGGACCAAGAGTTGTATTTGGGGATTCCAGCTGTGGACAGACTGAAGGGTATGGCAGCTTCACCATAGGAGCTGTAACATTCAAGAAGGTTGCGTATGTCTCCGGACTAAAGCACAACCTAATCTCTGTAAGTCAAATGTGTGATGCTGGGTACAAGGTATGGTTTACTGACACTGCTTGCAATATTACTTTGAATAATAATGTTGTTTTAGTAGGTATTAGAATTGGTAATGTTTATGTTGTAGACTTTAACTCATCCAAATCTGAAATATGCTTATTTAATGAAGTAACCAGTAATAATACCCTTTGGCATAAGAGACTTAGTCATGTAAATTTGAAAAACATTTCTAGGTTGGCTAAATACAATCTTGTACGAGGTCTACCTTCTTGCCCCTACAAGAAGGAAGGCCTTTGCAAAGCTTGTCAATTAGGTAAGCAAACAAGGAATAGCTTTAAATCAGTTAATAAAAGTGATTCTCCCAGGATTCTGTACTTGCTACATTTGGATTTATTTGGTCCTATTGCTGTACAGAGTCTTGGAGGAAAGTCTTACACTCTAGTAATTGTAGATGACTTCTCTAGGTTCACTTGGGTATTCTTCTTGAGAACTAAGGCTGATAACTTCAAGGTTCTTACAGATTTTCTAAAGTGTATACAGAGTGAGTATTCTACTCAGATTGCCTTGATCAGAAGTGATCATGGTACTGAGTTTGAGTCTCTTCTTATGCAAGAATTCTGTGAGAAGGAAGGTATCAAACATAGCTTCTCTGCTCCTAGAACTCCTCAACAAAATGGGGTAGTTGAAAGGAAAAACAGAACCCTAATTGAAGCTGCAAGTACATTGTTGGCAGATGCTAACATGCCTCTGTCCTTTTGGGCTGAAGCAGTTAGCACAGCTAACTATGTATTGAACAGAAGTCTGATACATAAACTTAAGGGTAAGACTCCCTATGAATTACTTAAGCAAGTGAAACCTAAAATAGACTATTTTAGAGTATTTGGCTGTGTTGCTTTTGTTCATAACAATAACAAAGAATACCATAGAAAATTTGAGGCAAAAGCTTCAATGGGAGTTTTTCTAGGATACTCTCAAGTAAGCAAAGCATATAGGGTCCTCAATAAATCCTCTCTTAAGATAGAAGAGTCTGCACATGTCTCTTTTGATGAGACAGTCATGTATTATAAGGAGAAGAACTCTTCCTCTAATAGTACAGTGCAAGTCCTAGGAGTAAGTAAGGATTTGGAAGGTTTGAGACTCATACAGGAGAATCATCCCCAACAAACTCCTCAGGCTGCTTCATCAGATTCTGAATCTGATGTAGAACTTCTTCAAGTTAAAGCACCTGCTCCAACAGTTGATCAAATTCCACATGAGGAATCAAATCCTGAAACTGTTGAAGATCAGATCATTGCTGAACCTACTGATCTTGTCACACTTAGAGATCATCCTGTATCTCAAGTGATTGGAGACATTTCAGTAGGAGTCCAGACAAGACATCAACTCAACAAAGATGTGATGTTTGCTTATTTCCTTTCTCAGGTTGAGCCCCTAACCATTAAAGATGCTGAGCTTGATCCACACTGGATTATAGCCATGCAAGAGGAACTTAACCAGTTTGAAAGATGTAAAGTTTGGACCTTGGTTCCAAGACCAAGAGGCCAACGGATCATAGGCACCAAGTGGGTGTTTAGAAACAAGCTTAATGCCCATGGCATAGTAGTTAGAAATAAGGCTAGGCTAGTAGCTCAAGGCTATAGACAGGAGGAAGGCATAGATTATGATCAGACTTTTGCTCCTGTAGCTAGACTAGAAGCCATTAGAATTTTCCTAGCCTATGCTGCCTATAAAAGATTTAAGGTCTTCCAAATGGATGTGAAGAGTGCCTTCCTCAATGGAGATTTAAAGGAAGAAGTGTTTGTTGAACAACCACTAGGGTTTGTTTCATCAACCTTACCCACTCATGTGTTCAAACTCCAAAAGGCTCTATATGGACTTAAGCAAGCTCCTAGAGCTTGGTATGAGACCTTAGCAAATTTCCTTCTAGAACACAAGTTTGTGAGAGGTGTAGTAGATAGAACTCTTTTCATTAGACATCATAAGGACTCACAACTGTTAGTTCAAATCTATGTAGATGACATTATATTTGGTTCTACTGATCCCAAACTATGCAAGAGGTTCTCTGAACTAATGCACTCCAAGTTTGAGATGAGCAGCATGGGTGAGTTATCCTATTTCCTTGGTCTCCAAGTGAAACAGTGTGTTGATGGTATCTTCATTTCTCAATCAAAATATGCCAGAGAGCTGGTTAAAAGATTTGGAATGTCTGATGCTTCATCAATGAGCACACCTATGGCCTCAAATGCAGTTATTGATTCTGATGTCAATGGCAAGTCTGTTGATCAAAAGAACTATAGAGCCATTGTTGGTTCCCTGCTGTATTTGACTACAAGTAGGCCTGACATAATGTTTGCTACATGCCTATGTGCTAGGTTTCAGGTCAACCCAAAGGAATCTCACTTAACTCTCCTCAAGAGGATCTTGAGATACCTTAAGGGATGCCCTAACTTAGGACTGTGGTACCCAGCTGAGTCAGGATTGGAATTAATTGGATATTCAGATGCTGATTATGCTGGATGTAGAGTTGACAGGAAAAGCACCTCAGGGACCTGTCAGTTCCTGGGAGAGAGACTTGTCTCTTGGTTTTGTAAGAAACAGGCATCTGTGTCTACTTCAACTGCTGAGGCTGAATATATTGCAGCAGCTAGTTGTTGTTCACAGATTCTGTGGATTCAAAATCAGCTAGTGGATTATGGGTATACACACTCAAAAACAAAAATTCTGTGTGACAGTACCAGTGCAATATCAATTGCTCAAAATCCTGTGCACCATTCCAGGACCAAGCACATTGAGATTAGACATCATTTTCTGAGAGATAATGTGGAAAAGAACAAGATAGCAATGGAATTTATATCCACAGACCTGCAGAGAGGAGATATTTTCACTAAGCCCCTTGATGAACAAAGGCATTTGTTCTTCCTGAACCAGCTTGGTATGATTAATGGTTCAGAGTAGTGAAAATTTGGTTAGTTTTGTTTTCTGTCTAAAATCGTCGAACGACTGCTCGACGATCTTCGACCAGGTCAGAACTATCGTCGACCAACGGTCGACGACAGCTCGTTCGGTAGTAAGGCAGAAATCGTCGATCAACCGGTCAACGATCTCTCCTTAGGTATCTATCGTCGACCAATGGTCGACGACAGATTTTCTGTGCTGTGTGGAGAATCGTCGACCATCATATATTGATCGACGATCGTGGTGATTGCTTGTAGTCGGTCGATATTTGACGATTAGTCAAACATTGACTATCGTCGATCTTTATTCGACGATCGATTTTATTCCGGGATCGACGATCGCAGATTTGTTTCTAATAGTCGATTTAGGTCTGGAGATCGTCGTCCTTCCGCTCCGTCTTTTCATATTCCATCTTCTGGCTTAGAATTCGCTCTCGAACTCTAATCCCGCGCGATTCTCTTCTCCCCTGCTTTGCTTCTCGATTCGCCATTTTCTCTCAAATCCTATGGCGATTCCTTCTGCTGTTCTCTTTGGGATGAAGTTCGACACTGGCTTCTGTGTCGACTTCGATTCTTTCAGCCGATGTGATCAACCCATCCAAGCCATTCTGAAGCTATGTGAAGATCAAGGCCTAAAGAAATTTATGTCATTCTCACCAAAGATTAATATACCAGAGATTCGAGAATGGGTATATACCTCGTCCTCCAGCGACGAAGCGATGTCTGGAAAGATAAATGGAGAGGAGGTCATTCTGACTCCTGAAGTTTTGACTGAGCTGTTTGGACTGCCAACCGGAACTGATGACTATGAGCAAACTGCAGAAGAATATGGCCGCATGCTAACTGTGATGGGCCATACTGAGGGTATTCCAGCTAAGTTGCTAAAGATAAACCTGTCTCCAGAGTACAAGTTTCTGGCCGACCTGGTGGGCAAGGTCGTTTTGGGAAAACATTCTGCTCACGACAACATCAACAGGCAACAGTTTGCCCTGATGTCAGCTTTGGTGAATAAGGCACAGATTGCTTGGGGAAAAGTTCTGTTTGAACTAATAAGGAGAAAGAACAATCAGAAAGAAGTAAATCTTGCCAGGGTGTTGGGTGTGTTTCTATATGTGAAAGCACCCCTGCTACTTGTTTCTGCACCCTCCGCAGTCAACGCCAGCAAGAGGTTGGACCCCTCTCTCTTCAAGAAATCTCAGAGAGTTATCAAGAAGTCAGCCAGGGTTGATCCTAACCCTCAATCAGACACAAGGGCTGATTCAGCCACTCTCCAGCTTGCTGGGGAAGGCTCAGCAATCCCTTCATCCTCCCTCTTTACCCCTGCATCCTCATCTCCTGCATTACTTTCCACACACCCTGCAGTGCCACCACAACATGCATCTCTCATTCCACCTGCATCTCCATCCCAGTCACCAACACCACAACATCTGGCAGCTTCAGCCAGTGTTGACATGGCGACTGCTACCATCCTCACGCACCTCTCTCAACATGAATCCCACACTCATGTTGATGTTCACCCATCTCCACGTGATTCCTTTGATCATGTGGTAGATCATACTGCTTCCATTCCATCCACCTCTACATCATCAGCATTTCAGATAACTCCTGAATTGCTTGCACATGTTGTAGAGCTCATCACTCCATCCATCCAAAAAATGATTGAGGCTGCCAATGCCCCTCTCATTGCATCCATCAAAGCCCTTACTGAAGCCATCAAATCATTTCCACCCTCTGCTGAGCCCTCTTCAGTAAGATGCATGACTCCAATTCCCACTGAAGTCATGCAGGGGGAGATGTCTGTTGAAGTGGTCTCAGGTGATGCCTTGGCCCTTCAGGACAACTCTTCTCTTCCCCTTTCAGCAACTATAGGAGAATCTCAAGAGCTTCCAAAGCATCCAGAAGGTAAATCACTTCCTCTAAAAGTTATAATCAGGATGTTATATTGATATCTTTATCTAACAAGGACATTCACTCCCTAGTGAATCAAGCTTCTGATGAAGAAATTCCTGAGAAAGATAATGAAGTAGTCCCCATGGACATTGGTGAAAAATCTCCATTGAACACTACTGATACAGGAGTAGTGGTTCAACAATTTGAGAATGTTGCTGCTCAATCTGATGGTATAATGTTATTTAAGATTCTATTTAATTCACTCCAACTTGGAGTTAATTTCTTATTCCTTCCTATCTCATCTCAGCTGCTGATGATCCTGCATCAGTATTGCAAGATGTTGCTGCAAATTCCATTGAAGATTTGGAATCCTATCTTAACCTAGACTGTGAGTCCTCACTCACATCTACTCCTCTTGTTCCTTCTTTTCAAGAGAAAATGGTCTCTTATAGACCTGAGTTCCTTGATGACCCCTTGGTCAAGGACTCTCTCTTCTTTTCCTGTATAGCACTCCTCGTGTGTCTTGCAGAGGTGTCTATCCCTGATGTCGCTAAACATCTAGAAGGAATTATAACCTCCTTCCTAGATGCAAAGTGGTATCCTGTGTAGATCTTCAGGTAACTCTATCAATTACCTGTTGTTGCTCACCTTGGGGGGAATATCTTATTCCCACTTGGTTGTTAACCTATCTTTCTTTGTATGCAGGCACAATCAACACTGCTGCTGCTGCTGCTGCTGAAGAAGCTGAGGCCGTGCTAGCTTTACCAGAAAAAGCCTCCAAGATGACTGAAAAGGAATCAAGCTCAGGTACTCTAAACCTAGAACAATTTATAGCCTCTGTGGCTGAGAATATTGCCTCTGAGTACATTGAAGGGTTGGCTAATTATCATTTGGATTCCCTAGCCATCTCTCTAGAAAAAGCATCTGCTCCTGCAGATATTGTCATCTTTTCTCCTCCTATCCTTACCTATCCTCTATCCATTCCTTCTACTGCAGAACTGGTCCCCAGGATAGTTCCTGACTTGTATCCTAAATCAGATCTCTGGAAGAGCACTCCAAATGTTGATCTTGATGCCCTCCTTGAGCAAGATGCCATTGAGGAAGCAAGAGAAAGAGAAGATAGAGAGAAGCAGAAGGCTGAGCATGCTATAGCTGCCAAGGATATCCCAAATCTAGATTTTGATGATTATGCCGGCAGAACCTCATCTCACTCCTCTGATGATGATGACTCTGAGGATTCTGATAGCTCCCAGAAAAAGAAAAAGGCTGTATCCAAGAAAAGGAAAGCATCTGCTCCTCCTACTGCCAATCCAGACAAGGATGTTCCATATTTCATTCTGAAGGGAATTGATCCCAAGAGCAAAGAATTTCGACCCTGGATGAGGCTCTCAAAGAATCAGACAAGAGAGAAAAAGAGATCAAAAAGATATGACATCCCTATTCAGAAATTCCCCCCCAGAGGTCCTCCTCCACCTCCTGGTGCTGGAGCCTCTGGAAGTCTCTCTTCTGCCCCATCTGCAAGATCAGCCAGCTCTAACATTCATCAGTCCTACCAGAGAAGGAGTAATCAAAGCCAGGGAGGCCAAGATGTATCAGGACAAGGAAGAAAAAGAAATGAAAATGTTCTCATGGAACAAATAAAGGAGATGACTTTTCAGCAACCTACCTTCTCTCCTCCTCCCTCTCCTAAAAAGAAAGTTCCAGAATGGAAACCTTCTCCTCCCAGGAAAGGTCCATCCTCCTCTTCAAGGAAATCTGTTGATTCTGAGAAAGCTGAAACAAAAGGAAAAAGAATGGTCTATTCAGAGAAATCCAACAAGAAGTTCATTGAACTTGCACCTCCCAGATCTCTTTATGTTGAAACAAATCCTAAGGAGGCTGCACAAATTCCTTCTGACTCAAGCAAAATAGCCACAGCTCTTCAAAGGAACATGGAGATTGCAGCTCAAGCTGATTCTGACAGACCACCCTCTCCATCAGATATGACTGAATCTGAAAGAATTGCCTCTATGGCAAGATTTAAGGAATCTATTGCACTAAGCATGATTGAGAGAGCCAAAGCTCAAGGACTAGACCCTACAGCATATACAACTATGTCCGAATTCAGAGAAAAGGAACTCAGCAAAATTCAAGTAAACTCTGAAATTTTCAATACTAAAGAATACATGAAATTGCACCCTGCTGCAGTTCTACCAAGCTATGCTGAAAAGAAAATTATTGGTGAACACGATCTAATGCTATCCAAAAGACAAGCAGCAAATCCAAACAGAGAAATTATCTTCAAACCAGCTGTAATCCCTAAGAAATCATCTGATGCTAAAACCTCTGATAAATCTGCTTGATACTTTAGTTCTGCTGATTTATGGTTTTATGTTTTCCTGTGGATTGCCTGTGATTTAAATTTTTTGGTTAATTTCTGCTTTTGTTACTGTGTGCATTACCTTTTAGATCGAATTGGATAACATAACCCAAATAGGGGGAGATTTTTGGTACCCTAGATGTGATTTGGCTTATGTAATCCCTTTTCCAGTCCCTCTTGATCCATATAACTATATATGATCATGTTTAGACTTTGTTTAGTCTCCCTAGGGCAGTTTATATCTGACCTAGAGCTTAGAATAGAAGTTGTAGAATGAATCTTTAGTTAAGGCTCTTTTTCCGTTCGACCATCGTCGAACGAGGCCTCGCGATCGTCGATCAATGGTCGACGATAGCAGGGCTATAGAATCGTTGAAGTCAAGACAATTATCGTCGACCGATGGTCGACGATCTCAGAGCAAGCGTATTATGCTCTGAAGGTTGGTCGACGATCTGCTATCAGCAGTTCGACGATCGTGGTCTTGTTTCACGATTTCTGTCTCGACAGATCTTTGCCTTAATCGTCGACATCATGAGATGGTCGACGATATCTGTCTCGACAGATCTCTGCCTTAGTCGTCGACATCATGAGATGTTCGACGATTTCTGTGATAACAGATTTTCTGCTTCAGTCGACGATATCTTAAGCTGGTCGACG
Source organism: Platanthera zijinensis (assembly GCA_039513925.1). Lineage (NCBI taxonomy): Eukaryota > Viridiplantae > Streptophyta > Magnoliopsida > Asparagales > Orchidaceae > Platanthera > Platanthera zijinensis. Next base: position 166,184,089 of record CM077083.1, on the reverse strand, counting down.
ATTTCTGGTCGACGATTTCTGTTTCGACAGATTTCTGTTTTCAGTCGACGATCTGTTAGCTAGGTCGACGATCATCGAACCCCTGTTCGACGATTTCTGTCTGCCTTTAACTGTTTGTATTTATTTTATTCCTTGGTTTATTTCCAAGTGTTTTAACGTGTGGTTAGAAAGATTTTCTGAAGAATGTTTTTGCTAATTTATGGCTTAAATTCAAATGAATTACTTACCAAATATGTCAAGCATAAATTACGGGATTTCGTATTTTGATAAAGCATTTTTGTCTTATTATACAAAATATATTGCCAGGCTGTATTCTAGCCGTTGGCGGTGTATGCTATTTCCAAGAACGATAAATCTTTATGCTGAGATATTTTCCTGTTCATTTATTTCCTTATTGGGACTGACAGAGAGCTAATAGGTCATTCTATTCCTATTGCTATATTCTATTTTGAGATAATCTGTTGCAGGGCTCGAGAATTCAAATCAATAGAGCCGTTCCAAAAGACAAACGAGAAGACATATTTAAGAGAGATTTTTTCTCAGAACAAGGAGTAATAGTAACAGAGAGTTTTTAAGTGTGCTGCATTCTTTCAAGCTTCTTCAGAGCAACTCTTCACAATCTCACAATCAGAAGAAGAAAAGCTTTCCTGAAGCAAAAGTTCAAAGCAATCTATTTCATTCTCAAGTCTCCTGAGCATCTGCTTAGAGTTTTTCAAGACTTCAGAAAAAGCTCCAGATCTGCTTCATGTGCTCCAGAATCTGAAGACCTGATAAAAATCAGTCTACAGATCTCTGAGGATTTAGTTTCAGTTTATCTGAAACTCCTTCATCCTGAAGCAAAGGCTTTCCCTGGACTTTCACTGAGCCAGGGGGAGACTTTGATTCTTTAGAGAATCCACAAGTCTTCTCTAATCTGTATTTACAATAGAGAAGATAATCTAACCCTCTCAACCCCTTTGTAAAAAAGAGTTTGTTCATATCTCTTCAAAAGTGAACGTTGGTGACAGGGCACCTTATCAACAACCTGTGGTTGAGCATCCTTATCAAAAGCTCAAAGGGTCTGTTTGATCTACCTGAATCAGATCATTGGTGGCAGGGCACCTTAGCAAAAACCTGTAGTGGATTCCTACCAGGGTGGTAGAAGAGTGGAGTACCTATTAAGAGGGAACCACTATATATCCTGTGTCTCTGGCTGTTTTGTTTAAATTGCTTATTCTGTGGCTGTGATAGAACTACCTAGGATTGCTAGTTGCTGTGATAGGTTTATAGTTAATCTGAAATTTCAGTTAACTCTCTCACTTGTGCACTTCACTGTGTTAGGCTCTTAGGGTTCAAGTATCAGATTATTTTATTCCGCAAATCAACTCCAAGGGAGCTGACTAGTTATTCATAAAATTTGAATACTCTATTCACCCCCCCTCTAGAGTAGTTTACAACTTATCCCCTCACTTTCACATAATGCTGGCAGATTTTCTCCAGTAAGGAGACACCTTAAGGATCATCCAGTTCACCAAATCATTGGTGATGCAAGTCAACGTGTTCTGACAATGAGCAGGAGCATGAACACAGTTCTTTGTTCTAGCTACCTGTCTCAAATAGAACCCAGGAAGATTGAAGAAGCAATGCAAGACTCCAACTGGATTGATGCAATGCAGGAAGAGCTCAGTCAGTTCAAAAGGTTTAAAGTCTTGGAACTGGTGCCTAAACCTAAGGATCACAACATAATAGGAACTAAGTGGATCTACAGGAACAAGCTTGATGAGAATGGCACTATAGTCAAGAACAAGGCAAGACTGGTAGCAAAAGGCTACATGCAAGAGGAAGGTATTGACTTTAATCAAACCTTTGCTCTAGTGGTAAGGCTGGAGGATATAAGACTGTTCTTGGCCTATGCTACCTATCAAGGGTTCAAGGTATACCAGATGGATTTGAAATCACCATTTCTAAATGGGGATCTAAAAGAGGAAGTCAATGTTGAACAACTCTCAGGTTTTGTAGATTCTCATTTTCCTGATTATGTATATAGGCTTAGGAAAGCTCTATATGGTTTAAAACAAGCTCCAAGTGCTTGGTATGAGACCTTGTCTTCTTTCCTTATAGAGAATAAATTCTCTAGAAGAAAAATAGACAAAACTCTATTCTCTAGGGAATCTAAAAGCAAGATAATACTAGTCCAGATATATGTGGATGACATTATCTTTGGTTCTTCTGAAAACAACCTTTGTATAAAGTTTGCAAAACTCATGCAAGGGAAGTTTGAGATGAGCAGTATGGGCTAGCTGAAGTTCTTCTTAGGACTTCAAGTTAGACATACTAACTGTGGATTGTCCATATCTCAGTCTAAGTTCACCAAGGAGTTGATTAAGAAGTATGGTATGGACTCAGCTTCTACCATGAAAACTCCAATGGGAATAAGTATGCCTATAGGCAAAGATGAGGTAGGGAAACCTGTTGATGAGTCTTTGTATAGAGGGATAATTGGCTCCCTACTCTATTTGACTACTAGTAGACCTGACATCATGTATTCAACATGTGTCTTTGCTTGGTACCAATCTTGCCCAAAGGAATCTCATTACACTGCAGTTAAGAGAATATTGAGATATCTTAAGGGCACACCTAATCTAGGCCTTTGGTACCCTAAGAATAGAGATTTCCTACTAACTGGTTTCTCAGATGCAAACTTTGCTGGATGCAAAGAAGAGAGGAAGAGTACCACAAGAGCTTATCAATTCCATGATGGGAGGCTGGTGTCATGGAGCAGCAAGAAGCAAACCAGTGTAGTTATATCAACAGTTGAATCAGAGTATATAGCTGCAGGTAGCTGTTGTGCACAGTTGATGTGGATAAAGCATCAACTTGAAGACTATGACATCCAGGTAAGTAGAATTACACTATTTGTGATTTTACAAGTGTTATTTCTATTTCTAAGAATCCTGTATCACACAGTAGGACCAAGCATATAGAAATTAAGTTTCATTTCATTATAGAACATGTAGAGAAGGAAAATATTAGCCTAGAATTTGTGAAAATAGATAATCAAATAGCTGATATTTTTACAAAACCTCTGGATGAAACTAAATTCAATTATTTTAAAATTGAATTAGGTATGTTGAATCTAGAATAGGTTAGCACAAGCTTCCCTAAGGAGAATATGTAAGCACAAAATTTCTCTTGAAATTTTTCTATGTACAAAGATTGTGTCGACACAAGCAAGTTGTGTCGATACACTCAGTATGTTGTGTCGACACAGTAAAAGGATGAGTCGACACAGAAACAGTATATGTGTCGACAGAAGAATTGGTGTCGACACAACCTTGTCTAGACCTTATGCATAGAGGATTTTTATGCCGACACATAAGAATTGGTGTCGACACAACTCTGTCGAGACTTTAGTAGCCTGTGTCGACACAAACACAAGTATGTCAACACTGACACAAGTATGTCGACACATAAATATGTCAACTTAAAATAAGTATGGTCGACTCAGGCATTAGAATGTCGACACATAGTTGTGTCGACTTAACCTAAGTTCTGTTGAGACCTAGGTCATTTCTGTCGACACGTGTGAAAAACTTGTCGACTTAGGCACATCATTTGACCTGCCTTTACACTTATACTATAAATAGGTGAAGCCAAAATCTGGTCGACTACGCTTTCAGAATTCTTGTCTCTACACCTTCTATCAACAAAAATCTTCTCTTCTCTTCCAACTCTTACGTCAATGGCGCCTCATCAAGAAGACAAAGTCAATGAAGGATATGAGATGGTTCGTGAAGGGTTCACGACGGCTTCGGATGAAATTCAGGGTGTTATTACCCTAATTTCAGAAAATGTTTTGGAGTACTTGGTCTCAGAACCAACCAAGATTTGGAAAAAGGAGGTTTTGGAGTTCTACTCATCAGCTACCATGGATTCTGAAGGAAAGACAATGAAAGCTACTATTCAAGAATCTCGAGTGAAGCTTACATTGAAGACAATCGGTAAATCTCTTCAGCTTCCCTTGGAGAAGGATACTGATGAAATAACTCCATCCCAAACTACAGAAGCATTAAGCTGGTGCGGACTGAGCCCCCATTTAAAGTTTGGATCATCCATAACTATGAAAGGGATGAATTCCCAAGGAAAATTCTTATCATAAATAGTTGGGAAGGTTATACTATGTAAGACTGGTGGACATGACTGAATTTCAGTCCATATGTTTAACTTGATGATAAGGATATGGTTCTGAACAAGGAAGTAACTACTCCTCAGGAGCAAATTAAGAAAGATAAAAAGAAGAAGAAAGTAGTTCAACCAGATGAATCCTCCAGTGATTTAGAGGAGGAAGTGGTCTTCAGCACTGATGAAGACCAGCAACCAAAAGAAGCTCGAGAACAAGTGAAGGGCAATGAGCCCCAAGAACAACAGATGGACTCCACTCCAGGGGGAGAAAACATTGATGCAACTGAGTTGCCTTCCCAACAGGGAGGCATTACTGATGCTACCTTAAAAAGTGACTTGGTTGCAGATACTATAATGAATATAGTATCTGAAATCAACAATGCAGCTCAAGAAACTATTGAGACAGAAGCTCAAAATGAGCCAGTAAGTATCTCCTCAACAGTCTAGTGGTATCTGGTAGTATTCTCCTCAGCAATATTCAGGGAGAAAGTTTTATTTTAAAAGCTAATTTTGTTCATTCTGAACAAATACAATAGGAATTCACCATGGAAGAACTATTCCCTGATCTTCCTTCAGCAAGAACTGAGGGGGAGCAGTTTGTAAAAGAAAAAGATATTCAAAGGACTGAGGGGGAGTTGTCTAAGGATGCCCCAGCTGGTAAGGATACAGTTGATATTCAAAGTACAACTGATTCTTCTGAAGATGAAGAAGCCTCAATGGCTAAGAATTTGAGAGATCATATTGCCAGAGAAGTCATAAAGGGGGAGAGATTAATAGTCAAAGCTAGCTCTGACCATTCTAAATGGATTTCAAATAGCATCAGAGCCACTTTTGGATATCCTCCTTTATGTGATGATTATAATGTTGCAAAATCTGGGATACAACCTGCCTATCTTGAAGGAGATCAGCCTGAAGTTGCTCAAGTGATCTACCCCCCAGCAGACTTTCAAATAATTCAAGAGGAAGTGCAGAAAATGTATAGTCCTCCACAAGAGGCACAAAATGTGATTCTAGAAAGTGTAGAAATGTCAGAAGCTGCCTTGGAAGCTCAAAAGGAAGCTCAGCTATCTAAGAAGAGGTTCAGAGAGTAGGCTGAGTTAAAGCTAGACTTTGAGCAATGGAGCCCTTCATCCAGGAATATCATATTGACTGCATGGAAGGCTATAAAGGATAAGACCCATGATAGGGGTAAGTGGTATTCAGAGCGGGAATGGAACAAGTAACAAGCTGGACATGAAGCCATTCTTCAACATAGAAGAAGTGCTAAGGCTTGGAAGCTACCTATTAATGCTTAGGAGCCAAGCAAGTACTTTCCAAAGCCATTCCACTATTTTGAAAGGCAGAAAATTAAGGCAGAAGAACAAAAGAATAAATCTCTGAAAGGGAAGAAGCCTACTGAGGATACCGAACCTTCTGTGCAGGCAAAGATCAAGTCAGGCAAAGGAAATGTAATTAAGGAACCTAGCCAGTGATAGGATTGCTAGGCTTATGAAAAACAATAATGAAATATTTTGTTTGTTTGTTCTATAAGAAAATCTTGTAAACTTATCATTTTCTTTTATGAATTAAATAAAATCAGTTCGGTATTAATTTTTGTTGTTTACAATGATTATGTGTTAACCTGCTCTGAAATGATTGCACATCTATTTCAGATTTTTTTTAGAGATGTATATCTTTTACTAAGGGTTATGACTTCTCCAAATAGAGGGAGATTGTTGGGTACATTGAAAAATGTGTACCAGATTTGAAGAAGTCTCATCTTAGTCAATGATATGCATCAATTTGTATTTGATAGATGTTTGAGTTACATTGTGCAAGTTTAAGAATTTGAAGAATTTTTCTAAGTACAAGTGTTGACACTTGTGAAGAAGATGTGTCGACACCCAAGCGACTGTGTCGACACTTATGAAGGACTTGTGTCGACACCCAGAACTTGTGTCGACACTTATGAAGAAGTTGTGTCAAAACCCAGAAGCTGTGTCGACACTAATGAAGAAGTTGTGTCAACACTCAGCTAAGTCGACACCTAAAGAAGGACCTGTGTCGACACCCAGAATTGTGTCGACACCTGAAGCAGAAGTTGTGTCGATATTTAAAGCTAAAGCTGTGTCGACACTCAAGAGTTGTGTCGACACCATAAGCAATTGTGTCGATACACAGGACTTATGTCGACACACACTCAACGCCTTTTGGACACACTCAACGCTGTCGACACACACTCAATGCCATCTGCCAGCAACAGCTGTGTCGACACTTGAAGCAGTTGTGTCGACACACAGGACTTGTGTCGACACACACTCAATGCCGTTTGACAAATACTGAATGCCATCTGTCTGCAACAGATATGTCGAGACAAGAAGTTGCTGTGTCGACACACAGGACTTGTGTCGACACATACAATAGAAGAAGTGTCGAGAATCAAAATTATGACTGTGTCGACACTTGGAGTATTGTGTCGACACCATGAAGACTTGTGTCGACACTTAGCCTATATGTGTCGACATATATGAAGCAGTCTGCTGAGTTATTTGTGTTGAGTTGGAATTACTTTGAAGAATCTACTGACATGTCTGGTGACTTGACAGCTATCATATCCAACCGGTCTGACACCTCTGTCAGAACTGTCATAAGTTTGTTATAAACCGGATCATCCGGTAACCGTGGAGAAATCTATATATAAGAGTCAGATCTATAACAACCAAAAAAAGATGATCAAATAAGAAAAAGGAAAAACGAGAGAATTTCTTCAACAAGAACAGGAGAAACCCTTACGAAGGCAGATCCAGAGTTGTCTGTAAGTAAGATTCAGATTTCAATCTGAATTTAAGGAAGAAGCTGACTGAAGATCAACTTCAATAACAAGAGAAGATCCACCTTATTTTGGTTCTATCAAGAAGCTTTGAAAAGCTAAGTCAGGTTGGATCAGAAGGGTCAGTTCATTCAAGAACTGATCAAGAAGGGTACACCAACAGAGAAATCTAGCTGGTGAATGTTTCTATTTCTTAATACATTCAATTTCTTGTAAGATCTATTATTAGATCTGAGTTGTAAGCCTGAAATTATAAAGACTGAGGTAGGGCTGATAGCCTGAGGTGTAGGACTTATGGTAAGTCTGTGTTGTAAGCCTAGTTATAAAGGCTGAGGTAGGGCTAAGGCCTGAGGTAGGATTCTGGGGAAGAATCTGAGGTAGGACTTGGTTAAGTCTGAGCTGTAGGAACCATTTTGGTTCTGAGATTGTAATATCTGCGGATCAGGCCAGTGGAAGGAAGTTAGGCTGAATCCAGTTATCTACTGGATAGGCGAAGGGGGAAAGTGGATGTACCCATATCTTGGGGAACCACTATAGATCTGGTGTATATTGTGATGTGTTTTATATTCAGTGTATTGAATAATCTGTGCTGAAGATTCATCTAACTGTTAGCCTAAAAAGAATTTAAAAAGGATTAGAACCTATTCCCCCCCCCCCCTCTAGGTGTTTAGACTCTTGAAATAAAGTCTTTCAAGTGGTATCAGAGGGAGGTTGCTTAAAGATTGACGTAACAGTCAGAGTTATTCTCCAAGACAAATAACAGATATCAAGAATGGGTTCAAATGAGAATCAAAAGGATTTTGGATCAATGAAATTACTCATCTGCAGGAAAGAATCCTTTGGCATTTGGAAGGAAAGGGTCAGGTTGTTTATGGAAGCATCTGATCCAAGAATTTATATCACAGTACAGGAAGGCCCCTTCATTCCAATGAAGGTATCAGTTCTTGATGCAAACATTCAAACTCCAAAGAGTTATTCTGAAATGACCAAAGATGAAATCATCCTGACAACACTAGACAAAAGAGCACAGAACATTATTGTAAGTGTCATAGATGATGTCACATTTCAGAATCTAGTCCACTGTAAAACCTCCAAAGAAATGTGGGACACATTGATTGTCTACATGGAGGGCATGGAAGAAGTCAGAGAGGACAGGAAGTCTATGCTGAATCAGGAGTATGAGAGATTTAGACAAGCTAAATCTGACAGCATAACTGAATGCTATAAGAAGTTCTTTAGAATAGTGAATGCGCTGATGACCTATGGAAGGGTCTTCAGCACTTATGAACTGAATGATAAGTTTCTTAGGTCCCTAACAAAGGATTGGGACACTAAGATATGTGCCATCAGAGAAGTGGCCAGGCTGGCTGATACACCTCCACCCACACTATTTGGAAAGTTGCTATCATATAAAATGCAGCTTACTGCCAGGAAAGAAGAGGAGAAGGGCACTAGATCTGAGTTTAAAGAAAAGTCAGTAGCCTTCAAGGCGGAAGGCTCAAGAAAGGGTAGGAGAAAATCTCCTTCTCCACCTAGAAGGAGTGCTGAGGCAGAAGAATAAATTTCTGACAACAACACATCAGTTGGTCATACTTCTTATGAGGACTTTGCTGCCTTTACAAGGCAATTCCAAAGGTTCATGAAGAAAAAGAAGTGGAGAATCAGACCATCATCAACATCCTACTCCAAGGATGAATATTACTGGAAGAAGAAGACTCCCAAGGAGGACAGGTATGCCTCTAATCCTAGTAAATAATCTAATACTAAGATTGTGTGTTATTACTGCAACAGGCCTGGACATGTCATAGATGACTGTCCAGATAAGAGGGATGAATCAAAAGACAAGAAGAAGCAACAGATGAAGGGCAAGAAAGAAAAATCTTTTGTTGCCCAAAAGCAGAAAAGCTGGATAGATTCTTCATCATCTGAATCAGGATAAGAATAAGAGGCTGAAGCATATATTGGGTTATTCTCAACTGAAGAGGATTCTAAGGAGATAAAATTTCTAGAAATGCTGGACTCCATAAATGGAGTGGATGAACACTGTTGTAAAGGGTTGATGGCTCAATCAGAAGATGATCAGTGCTAGGATCAGCCTGGACCAAGTATGGTATACAATTCTCCCTCAGATTCTGATTATTTTACTGGATCAGAATCAGTAGCATAAACATCAAGAGAAGGGGATGGTTCTGATTCTGAGGGGGATGTACATCAACTCATTAATGAGTATGGTGGGTTGTTGCAAGCTCTGAAGAAGAGCAAGTTTCTTGTCAAAGAGCAGTCCAAGGAGATTGAGATTCTTAAGCTGGCTGCAGTAGATTCAGCAAAGCTGTTGGATCAAAAATTGAATGAAATTGCCAATCTAAAAAACATTACTATTATTCTAGATAGGCACAATCTCATTCAAGGAGAATCATATCAAGAAACTGGAGGGAAAACTTCAGCAAGAAAGAGAGCTAATGGCTAAATTCTCCAAGCCAAAATCTTTCTTACCCTTAATAGACAATTTCATTTCACAAAAAGGGAAGACTGGTCTAGGTTTTAAGGGAAGAACTAGGGCCACCAATTCACATAGAAAAGGTAAGGCCCCAGTTCAGCCTCTAGCTGCAAAACCCCCTATCTTCTTTAGGAAGGTGATGGATCCTACAAACAGGTATGATCATGACACTACTCATGGTCACTGTGAGTATGGAAATCTCATAGGCATGGGTGCAAATGCCAATAGGCCACTCTATAGGCATGCCCATCATGTACAAGAGAATTTCTTGAAGTTTGTTGCTCCAGCACCAACACTTAATAAGACCGCTGGCAACAAAGTAGCAAAGTCTGTACCTAAGAGAAGATATAATAGATTTGAGTTATTGTGTTGTGGCAAGGTGGGCCACTTTGCCATGGATTGCTGGTTTAACACAAGTGTTAAAACCAAGAGTAGTTTTCCTGTTAAAACAACTGCAGGATTACAAACAAACAAAGACCTAGGACCCAATAACAAATTGGGTTCTAAGGGTAAGTGATTTTTTATTTGATGCAGGTGAATCCAAGTGGCCATACCACTATATGATACTTGGATAGTGGATGTTCCAAACACATGACTTGAACAAGAAGAATGTTGAGGGACTTTGTACCCTTAGAGAATGGTCCCAAAGTCATCTTTGGTGGATCAAAAAAAGGAGTCATCAAAGGATTTGGTAAGATCTCTAGTGACTCTATTACTATCACTAAAGTGGCTTATGTGAAGGGTCTAAAACACAACCTGATAAGCATAAGTCAGCTTAGTGATCTAGGTTATGACATCTCCTTTCACAAAGGGGAATGCCAAATTAAAAGGTCAAGTGATCAAGAGATCATTTTGACTGGCACTAGGAGACAAAATGTTTATTGTCTTAACCTAGATTGTGAGTTAAACAACTCACCTATTTATCTGGTTGCAGGAGAGAAAGCTCCTCTATGTGTCAAATAGCACAAGAGGCTAGCACATCTGAACTATAAGTCTATAGGACTGCTATTCAGGATGGGATTTGTGAGGAATTGTCCTCAAGTTAAGTGCATCAAAGAGGGTGTGTGTTCAGCTTGCCAAAAGGGCAAGCAGACTAAGTCCTCTTTCCAAGCACTTGACATCAAAGATTCAATGAGATGTGTGTATCTCATGTAAATGGATTTGTTTGGTCCTATGCCAGTTCACAGTCTTGGTAGGAAAGTATACACACTAGTTATTGTTTATGACTATTCTAGATATACATGGGTTTTCTTCTTGAAGCAGAAATCTAAAACCCCAACTGTATTTCAAATTTTTAGTAGACAAATACAGAATGAATACAACAGTTCAATGGTCAAAATCAGAAGTGACCATGGAACTGAATTTCAGTCTGAATGTATGACAAAATTCTGTGAAGAACTTGGGATTCATCAGGAATTCTCTTCACCTAGAACTCCTCAGCAAAATGGTGTTGCTGAAAGAAAGAATAGGACTCTAATTGAGGCTAGTAAAACACTACTAAATTACACGACTCTCCCTGAATACTTCTGGGCTGAGGCAGTTAATATTGCATGTCATGTGCTCAATAGAGTCTCCATCAACAAGAAACACAAGATGACTCCTACTATATTTTGAAAGGTAGAAAACCAAACATATCTTACTTCAGAATCTTTGGTAGCAAGTATTTTGTACTAGCCAATGGTAAGAACTACCAAACAAAGTTTGCTGCCAAATCCCTAGAAGGGGTATTTGTTGGGTAAAGGAACCAAAGTAGAGCATACAAAATCTACAACTTGATTACCCAAGTTGTAGAAGAATCTGTGCATGTTATATTTGATGAGTCAAAGTTTATTAACAGTGAATTGTCTAGTTCTTCTATTAGTTCTACAGGTCTAACAGATAGGCTGGACAAGCTAACCATCAATGAAGATGTTCCTGTTAGGCTTGATGAAGATAAAAATACCAGCTATCCAAGGGGAGTACAAGTCCCACTGGATGAAGAAGACAGTGTGGAGCATCAAGTTGAGGAAACTGAAGAAAGCCATAATGATGACAGATTTCCTCCAGTAAAGAGACACCTAAAGGATCATCCAGTTCACAAAATCATTGGTGATGCAAGTCAACGTGTTCTGACAAGGAGCAGGAGCATGAACACAGTTCTTTGTTCTAGCTACCTGTCTCAGATAGAACCCAGGAAGATTGAAGAAGCAATGCAAGACTCCAACTAGATTGATGCAATGCAGGAAGTGCTCAGTCAGTTCAAAAGGTGTAAAGTTTGGGAACTGGTGCCTAAACCTAAGGATCACAACATAATAGGAACTAAGTGGATCTACAGGAACAAGCTTGATGAGAATGGCACTATAGTCAAGAACAAGGCAAGACTGGTAGCAAAAGGCTACAGGCAAGAGGAAGGTATTGACTTTAATCAAACCTTTTCTCCAGTGGCAAGGCTGGAGGCTATAAGGCTGTTCTTGGCCTATGCTACCTATCAATGGTTCAAGGTATACCAGATGGATTTGAAATCACCATTTTTAAACGGGGATCTAAAAGAGGAAGTCTATGTTGAACAACTCTCAGGTTTTGTAGATTCTCATTTTCCTGATTATGTATATAGGCTTAAGAAAGCTCTATATAGTTTGAAACAAGCTCCAAGTGCTTGGTATGAGACCTTTTCTGCTTTCCTTATAGAGAATAAATTCTCTAGAGGAAAAATAGACAAAACTCTATTCTCTAGTGAATCTAAAAGAAAGATAATACTAGTCAAGATATATGTGGATGACATTATCTTTGGTTCTTTTGAAAACAACCTTTGTATAAAGTTTGCAAAACTCATGCAAGGGAAGTTTGAGATGAGCAGTATGGGTGAGCTGAAGTACTTCTTAGGACTTCAAATTAGACATACAGATAGTGGATTGTCCATATCTCAGTCTAAGTTCACCAAGGAGTTGATTAAGAAGTATAGTATAGACTCAGCTTCTACCATGAAAACTCCAATGGGAACAAGTATTCCTATAGGCAAAGATGAGGCAGGGAAACCTGTTGATGAGTCTTTGTATAGAGGGATAATTGGCTCCTTACTCTATTTGAATGCTAGTAGACCTGGCATCATGTATTCAACATGTGTCTGTGCTAGGTACCAAGCTTTCCTAAAGGAATCTCATTACACTGTAGTTAAGAGAATATTGAGATATCTTAAGGGCACACATAATCTAGGCCTTTGGTACCCTAAGAATAGAGATTTCATACTAACTGGTTTCTCAGATGCATACTTTGCTGGATGCAAAGAAGACAGGAAGAGTACCACAAGAACTTATCAATTCCATGGTGGGAGGCTGGTGTCATGTAGCAGCAAGAAGCAAACCAGTATAGTTATATCAATAGCTGAATCAGAGTATATAGCTGCAAGTAGCTGCTGTGCACAATTGATGTGGATAAAGCATCAACTTGAAGACTATGACATCCAGGTAAGTAGAATTCCACTATTTTGTGATTTTATAAGTGTTATTTCTATTGCTAAGAATCCTGTATCACACAGTAGGACCAAGCATATAGAAATTAAGTTTCATTTCATTATAGAACATGTAGAGAAAGAAAATATTAGCCTAGAATTTGTGAAAATAGATAATCAAATAGCTGATATTTTTACAAAACCTCTGGATGAAACTAAATTCAATTATTTTAAAATTGAATTAGGTATGTTGAACCTAGAATAGGTTAGCACAAGCTTCCCTAAGGAGAATATGTAAGCACCAAATTTCTTTGGAAATTTTTCTATGTACAAAGTTTGTGTCGACACAAGCAAGTTGTGTCGATACACTCAGTATGATGTGTCGACTCAGTAAAAGGATGAGTCGACACAGAAATAGTATCTGTGTCGACAGAAAAATTGGTTTCGACACAACCTTGTCTAGACCTTATGCATAGAGGATTTTTATGCCGACACATAAGAATTGGTGTCGACACAACTCTGTCAAGACTTTAGTAGCCTGTGTCGACACAGACACAAGTATGTTGACACTAACACGAGTATATCGACACATAAATATGTCAACTTAAAATAAGTCTGGTCGACTCAGGCATTAGAATGTCGACACATAGTTGTGTCGACTTAACCTAAGTTCTGTCGAGACCTATGTCATTTCTGTCGACACGTGTGAAAAACTTGTCGACTTAGGCACGTCTTTTGACCTGCCTTTACACTTATACTATAAATAGGTGAAGCCAAAATCTGGTCGACTATGCTTTCAGAATTGTTATCTCTACACCTTCTATCGACAAAGATCTTCTCTTCTCTTCTCTTCCAACTCTTACGTCAATGGCGCCTCATGAATAAGACAAAGTCAATGAAGGATATGAGCTGGTTCGTGAAGGGTTCACGACGGCTTCGGATGAAATTCAGGGTGTTATTACCCTAATTTCAGAAAATGTTTTGGAGTACTTGGTCTCAGAACCAACCAAGATTTGGAAAAAGGATGTTTTGGAGTTCTACTCGTTAGCTACCATGGATTCTAAAGGAAAGACAATCAAAGCTACTATTCAAGAATCTCGAGTGAAGCTTACATTGAAGACAATCAGTAAATCTCTTCAGCTTCCCTTAGAGAAGGATACTGATGAAATAACTCCATCCCTAACTACAAAAGCATTAAGATGGTGCGGACTGAGCCCCCATATCAAGTTTGGATCATCCATAACTAGGAAAGGGATGAATTCCCACGGAAAATTCTTATCAGAAATAGTTGGGAAGGTCATACTATGTAAGATTGGTGGACATGACTTAATTTCAGTCCATATGTTTAACTTGATGATAAGGATTATTTTCAAAGTGAAAACTGAGTAGGCAGCAGTAGTGTTTGACAAAATTCAAGAAGGAATTAAGAAACCAAACCTGGGAAGGATTCTGAGTTTATGTTTATCTTCTGTAATACCAGATGTTCTGAAACAAGTAGCTACATCTAAAATCAATCATATGAGGAGAATGGATGTAAGAATTCTGTCAAGGTGGGATAGGGTTCTGACCAAGGAAGTAACTACGCCTCAGGAGCAAATTAAAAAAGATAAAAAGAAGAAGAAAGTAGTTCAACCAGATGAATCCTCCAGTGATTCAGAGGATGAAGTGGTCTTCAACACTGATGAAGACCATCAACCAAAATAAGCTCGAGAATAAGTGAAGGGCAGTGAGCCCCAAGAACAACAGATGGACTCCACTCTAGGGGGAGAAAACATTGACGTAACTGAGTTGCCTGCCCAACAGAGAGGCATGACTGATGCTACCTTAAAAAGTTACTTGGCTGCAGATACTGTAATAAATATAGTATCTAAAATCAACAATGCAGCTCAAGAAACTATTAAGACAGAAGCTCAAAATGAGCTAGTAAGTATCTCCTCAACAGTCTAGTGGTATCTGGTAGTATTCTCCTCAGCAATGTTCAGGGAGAAAGTTTTATTTTAAAAGCTAATTTTGTTCCTTTTGAACAAATACAACAGGAATTCACCATGGAAGAACTATTCCCTGATCTTCCTTCAGCAAGAACTTAGGGGGAGCAGTTTGTAAAAGAAAAAGATATTCCAAGGACTGAGGGGGAGTTGTCTAAGGATGCCCCAGCTAGTAAGGATACAGTTGATATTCAAAGTACAACTGATTCTTCTAAAGATGAAGAAGCCTCAATGGCTAAGAATTTGAGAGATCATATTGCCAGAGAAGTCATAAAGGGGGAGAGATTAATAGTCAAAGCTAGCTCTGACCATTCTAAATGGATTTCAAATAGCATCAGATCCACTCTTGGATATCCTCCTTTATGTGATGATTATAATGTTGCAAAATCTTGGATACAACCTGCCTATCTTGAAGGAGATCAGCCTGAAGTTGCTCAAGTGATCTACCCCCCAGCAGACTTTCAAATAATTCAAGAGAAAGTGCAGAAAATGTATAGTCCTCCATAAGAGGCACAAAATGTGATTCTAGAAAGTGTAGAAATGTCAGAAGCTGCCTTGGAAGCTCAAAAGGAAGCTCAGCTATCTAAGAAGAGGTTCAGAGAGTAGGCTGAGTTAAAGCTAGACTTTGAGCAATGGAGCCCTACATCCAGGAATATCATATTGACTGCATGGAAGGCTATAAAGGATAAGACCCATTATAGGGGTAAGTGGTATTCAGAGCAGGAATGGAACAAGTAACAAGCTGGACATGGATCCATTCTTCAACATAGAAGAAGTGCTAAGGCTGGGAAGCTACCTGTTAATGCTTAGGAGCCAAGCAAGTACTTTCCAAAGCCATTCCACTATTTTGAAAGGCAGAAAATTAAGGCTGAAGAACAAAAGAAGAAATCTCTGAAAGGGAAGAAGCCTACTGAGGATACTGAACCTTCTGTGCAGGCAAAGATCAAGTCAGGCAAAGGAAATGTAATTAAGGAACCTGGCAAGTGATAGGATAGCTAGGCTTATGAAAAAGAACAATGTAATATTTTGTTTGTTTGTTCTATAAGAAAATCTTGTAAACTTATCATTTTCTTTTCTGAATTAAATAAAATCAGTTCGGAATTAATTTTTGTTGTTTACAATGATTATGTGTTAACCTGCTCTGAAATGATTGCACATCTATTTCAGATTTTTTTTTAGAGATGTATATCTTTTACTAAGGGTTATGACTTCTCCAAATAGGGGGAGATTGTTGGGTACATTGAAAAATGTGTACCAGATTTGAAAAAGTCTCATCTTAGTCAATGATATGCATCAATTTGTATTTGATAGATGTGTGAGTTACATTGTGCAAGTTTAAGAATTTGAAAAAAAATTCTAAGTATAAGTGTCGACACTTGTGAAGAAGATGTGTCGACACCCAAGCGACTGTGTCGATACATATGAAGGACTTGTGTCGACACCCAGAAATTGTGTCGACACTTATGAAGAAGTTGTGTCGACACCCAGAAGCTGTGTCGACACTAATGAAGAAGTTGTGTCGACACTCAGCTAAGTCGACACCTAAAGAAGGACCTGTGTCGACACCCAAAATTGTGTCGACACCTGAAGTAGAAGTTGTGTCGATACTTAAAGATGAAGCTGTGTCGATACTCAGGAGCTGTGTCAACACCAGAAGAAATTGTGTCGACACACAGGACTTATGTCGACACACACTCAACGCCTTTTGGACACACTCAACGATGTCGACACACACTCAATGCCATCTTCCAGCAACAGCTGTGTCGACACTTGAAGCAGTTGTGTCGACACACAGGACTTATGTCGACACACACTCAACGCCGTTTGACAAACACTCAATGCCATCTGTCTGCAACAGATATGTCGAGACAAGAAGTTGCTGTATCGACACACAGGACTTATGTCGACACATACAACAGAAGAAGTGTCGAGAATCAAAATTATGACTGTGTCAACACTTGGAGTATTATGTCAACACTATGAAGACTTGTGTCGACACTTAGCCTATATGTGTCGACACATATGAATCAGTCTGCTGAGTGATTTGTGCTGAGTTTGAATGACTTTGAAGAATCTACTAACATGTCTGGTGACTTGACAGCTGTCATATCTAACCGGTTTGACACCTCTATCAGAACTGTCAGAAGTTTGTTATAAACCGGATCATCCGGTAACCGTGGAGAAATCTATATATAAGAGTCAGATCTATAACAACCAAAAAAAGATGATCAATTAAGAAAAAGGAAAAACGGGAGAATTTATTCAACAAGAACAGGAGAAACCCTTACGAAGGTAGATCCAGAGTTGTCTGCAAGTAAGATTCAGATTTAAATCTGAATTTAAGGAATAAGCTGGCTGAAGATCAACTTCAACAACAAGAGAAGATCCACCTTATTTTGGTTCTATCAATAAGCTTTGAAAAGCTAAGTCAGGTTGGATCAGAAGGGTCAGTTCATTCAAGAACTGATCAAGAAGGGTACACCAACAGAGAAATCTAGCTGGTGAATGTTTCTATTTCTTAATACATTCAATTTCTTGTAAGATCTATTATTAGATTTGAGTTGTAAGCCTGAAATAATAAAGGCTGAGGTAGGGCTGATTGCCTGAGGTGTAGGACTTATGGTAAGTCTGAGTTGTAAGCCTAGTTATAAAGGCTGAGGTAGGGCTAAGGCCTGGGGTAGGATTTTGGGGAAGAATCTGAGGTAAGACTTGGTTAAGTCTGAGCTGTAGGAACCATTTTGGTTCTGACATTGTAAGATCTGCGGATCCGAGCCAGTGGAAGGAAGTTAGGCTGAATCAAGTTATCTACTGGATAGGTGAAGGGGGAAAGTGGATGTACACATATCTTGGGGAACCACTATAGATCTGGTGTATGCTGTGATGTGTTTTATATTTTGTGTATTGAATAATCTGTGCTGAAGATTCATCTAACTGTTAGCCTAAAAAGAATTTAAAAAGGATTAGAACCTATTCACCCCCCCCCCCCTCGAGGTGTTTAGGCTCTTGAAATAAAGTCTTTCACTAATCCCCACACTCAAATCAAGACTGGATCCTATCTCAGCCTTTATAATCACAGGCCAACAACTCAAATTCACACAGGAATCTTACACTTAGATCCAAGATTGGATCCTATAGAAAAATAGAAGTGGGGTGAGATTATTTGACACTAAAGAGATTTCCCTGTGTCTATCTTTTTGGGCTGAGAGTGATTCTTCCAAACTTCTTCTCAGCAACAAGATGAAAATATCTTCAGAAAATTATTGCTTGTGCTGGAAGAAACTGATGTTGAAGGCTATAGATTTGACAATGCTTTCCTTCTTCAAACAGCTACCTGGATTTTGCAGACCACTGAAAGCTCTACTTCTATTCTCAATCAGAAATCGATTCTAAACTATTGTCGCTGGTGAAGAATACAACAACTAACTTTTTGTTGCTTTCAGGTTAATTGAACTGAACAAGATATTCAAGCTCGGCAATAATGGCAAAGAAGACGATGATTTTCAGCCGCTATGCGAAATCAGAATACCCTAAAAGCTACTTTCCTTTTAGCCAATCTTATCCTTTTATAGTCAGCAGATCAACGGCTTTTTTTATTGTGGGCTCAACTTAAAAAGGACGATTAACCGCCTTCCATTTGTAGAAAATGACAACAGTTGTCCGTCGGCGCCATTAAAGGCATTCTGTTGCTTTCCCGCAAAGAATTTGAACTATATTGACTTTGTTGACTTTTACTGACGTCAGACATTTTGGACTTAGCCAAATTCTCAGAATCACTCCAGGCGTTGAGTGCATTGAGTGAACTAGTTTCACTCGATGATTTTGGACTTAGATTATTCTTCAGCTCTTCCTGCATTCATGGCATTGAGAGAGTTGAGTGGTTGGCTTTCACTCAATGTTATTTGCCTTAGCTCCTTTTGAACTCTGCCAACTGCTGAGGCATTGAGTGAACTGGTTTCACTCAACGCTTATGTACTTTGATATTTTTCTTCTGACAGGAGACGTTGAGTGTGTTGACTTCACTCAATGCTTCCTACCTCAGCTTCATCTTTTGACTAGGCATTGAGTGAACTGGATTCACTCAACGCTTCTGGACTTAGTCAAATTCATGTTTCTTATTAGGCTTTGAGTGCAGCAACATGACTCAACTCATACTTCCTTTGGCATTGTGTGAATTGGCTTCACTCAACGCTTTTGTATTTAGTCAGATTTTTCTGTCATTCTACCAAGGCTTTGATAGAATCAGCATGGCGTTGAGTGAACTGGCTTCACTTAACGATTTTGAATTTAAAAACTTATCCTTTGGTAGAATCTCTGTGGCTTTAACTGCTTGAGCTTGTCTCAATGCTATTTGTTATCTGGCATTGAGTGAACCAGCAAGGCATTGAGTGAGTAGGCCTCACTCAACATTTCTGAACTTAGCGGATTTTTCTTTGCCAGAAACTTTGGGGCTTTGACTGAGGCAGCATTACTCGACGAATTTGCTGCCTGCCATTGATTGAGTTGACATCACTCAATGCCTGCGGACTTAGATAATTTCCTGCCTTTATAGCCCACAACTTTGTGTCCACCTGTCCAATCAATGTGAGAAGGACTAACCTGCATGCATGAACTTACACACACATCAAATATAATTATGTGAATATAATTGACTTGTTTGACTTCTTCAAATCAGGGTCATTGGGATCAATGGACCCAACAATATCCACCTATTTGAAGATGTCAAAACCATTGATCAAATTACTTAGTCAATGACATACACACCATATAGGCAGCAATAACATATTATTGTGAATTATATTAGAGTTACCTACTCCCCCTATTTTGCTGCATTTTCTGTCTCCAAAACTTTCTCCCTATCTTTTTGCAATATTTGAGCTTGATCAATCCTTTTCTAGAGCTTGATCAATCCTTTCTCACCCCCTTTTTACTTCTTCAAATAGTTAGGGAGGTACTTGAATGATTTTATGTTCTTCCCCTAGCTGATTGCAGATGACCAGCTGATGCAGCTGCTAGCTTCCTCTCTTTATGAGGACAGAACTACTCCTGCAGTTGATGGACTTGTTCCTGCAACTGCTGGCCTTGCTCCCCCTTAGTAGGAACATCTTCTATCATCATGTTCCTGATAGACACTTTTGACTCCATTGCCACTTAAGGTCTTCATCACCTGCAATAAGAACAAGTCCTGCACCAAAAATATCCTAGGGAGTATCTGAAGCTATGCTAAGTTCAACATACCCAGCTCAAACTTGAAGGTGTTGAACTTTGCTTCATCTAGTGGCTTAGTAAAGCTATCATCCACTTGCTTGTCTTTGGGGACAAACTCTAGACTGATGTCTTCCTTTTTCATATGCTCCCTAATAAAATGATACCTAATTTCTATGTGCTTAGTCCGGCTTTGTGAGACAAGATTCCTAGTAATAGAAATAACACTAGTAGAATCACAATAAAGAGGAGTTCTACTTATCTGGAGGTTATAATCTTGGGAGGGAGACTAGTATCTGGAGGTATCTTAGATTACCACACTAGTTTGCTTCTATCTGCTCCAAGATACTAGTCTCCCTCCCAAGAACTAACAGGTGCCTGAAGTGCTTTTCTTATCCTCTTTGCAGCCTACAAAATCTATATCTGAATAGCCTGCTAGTTCAAAATCCCTATTTTTAGGGTACCATAGGCCAAGATCTGGTGCGCCCTTAAGATACCTCAAGATTCTCTTTGCAGCAGAGTAATGAGATTCCTTAGGGCAGGCCTGATGCCTAGCACAGACACATATAGCCTACATGATGTAAGGCCTAATAGCAGTAAGATATAGAAGGGAGCCAATTATCCCTCTATACAAAGTCTCATCAACAGTTTTCCCTACTTCATCTTTTCCTATAGGCATACTTGACCCCATGGGAGTTTTCATGGTGGAGGCACTCTCCGTACCATATTTTTTAATCAACTCCCTGGTGAACTTTGACTGGGATATGGGCAAGCCATCATTAGTCTGTCTAACTTGGCGTCCTAAGAAGAACTTGATCTCACTCATACTGCTCATCCAAAACTTCTCTTGCATAAGTTTAGCAAACTTCCTGCAAAGGTTGTCATCAGTAGATCCAAAGATAATGTCATTAACATATATTTTGACTAGGATGATCTTGCCCTTAGATTCCCTTAGGAATAGGGTCTTGTCTATTTTCCCCATTGAGAATTTGTTCTCAATGAGGAAACTAGACAAAGTCTCATTCCAAGCTCTAGGGGCTTTCTTCAACCCATATAGAGCTTTCCTAAGTCTATAAACAAAATTAGGAGAGTTTGAGTCAACAAAACCTGAAGGCTATTCTACATAAAACTTTCTCTTTTAAGTCACCATTTAGGAAGGCTAACTTCATATCCATTTGGTAGACTTTGAATTCTTGGTAGACAGTAAATACAAGGAAGAGTCTTATTACTTTCAATCTGTCTACTGGGGCAATGGTTTGATCAAAGTCAATACCTTCTTCTTGCATGTATCCTTTAGCCACCAGTCTAGCCTTATTCTTCACTATAATGCCATTTTCATCAAGTTTATTCCTTTATATCTACTTGACTCCAATGACATTATGTCCTTTTGGTCTGGGAACCAACTTTCAGGCCTTACATCTCTTGAACTGGTTCAGATCTTCTTGCATTGCTCTAATCCAGAATGGGTCTATATTGGCCCCTTCAAATTTCTTAGGCTCTGCTTGTGATAGAAAACTTTAGTAGAGTGCTGTGTTGATACTCTTACTTCTGGTCAGGACTCCTTGGCTTGCATCACCAATGATTTGATGAGCTGGATGATCCCTCAGATGTCTTATAGCTATAGGCAACCTTGCTTCATCTGGCTGAACTTCATCCCCAACTTCTATGTCTTGTGCACCCTCTGGACAACACATATCCTCGTCCTTATCCTGGACTGCTGGATCATCTTCCTTGATGGAGAGCTTGTCCATCACCTTCTCTATACCTGCAATAAATTTAGTGATCGCCCTGTATCAACAACCTCTCGGTAAAATCTAAGATACGGATCTAGAGTCTTACTCGCTACACTAGAATTCAAACAAATTATAATCGAAGACAACCCAAAGCAAATTAAAGAAGAGAGCTTACTAGATAATTAAAGGAAAACAAAAGTTCATTCCATTCCAAAGTTCATCATGATCAAGTGTTAAAGGAAGTTTAACTACTCATCACAATGGAGAAACTACATAACATGATTGAGAAATACATGATTACTACAAAAGAGAAAACTTGAAATACCAAACAACAAAGCTAAATTACAACTTGGAACAAAAATTAAACTAAGCTAAACTATGAACTAGAAATGAAAAATAAGGAAAGATAGTAACAAATTTCAGAATTTCTCCACCAAAATATTTATCCTTAGCTCAAGGAGAAGACTAGTATTTATAGGGAAAATTTCATGAGAGTCACGCCCCCTGGTCACACCCATTGTAAAATCCCTCAAACTTCTAAATCCCTAGGATGGTTTTGTCATAACTGGGTCATGAAAAAACCCTAGGAAGCCCTAAAGGGTTTGGGTGAACTTGGGAATTAGGGTGTAAATCACCTTGGTCTGCAAATAGTAGAATTCCAATTACTAGCTCAGGAATGACCATAGGGCTTCACCATGACTCCATGACTCCACCACAACATCACTAACCTATTATAGGGTCCATTAGATCCATAGGGACCCACTAGGGTCAACTAAAAAGGTCAAGTTGACCAAAGTCAACCCTAGCCCTAAAAAGATCAAAGTGCCCTAACTAAGGGTCATGTGACAACCAAGGTGCCCAACCAACCCTACCCAACCCTTCCTAGACCTTAGGGGAGGCCAATGGGTCACCAAGGACCCATTGGGGTCAACCCAAAAGATCAATATGACCAAAGTCAACTCCACTCTAGTGTTAAGTCAAACTAGCTCAAATGGGCTAACTCAAGCTCAAGCCCAATCCCCCTTAGGCTAACCTTATTTCCATGAATAATATGGGTTAGTGGGGTGCCTTTAGGTTGAAATAATCACCAATTTCGGCCATTGTGACTTGGAGAGAGAAAAGCACCATTTTCTCTTTAATGGAGGAGAGAGAAAATGAGAGAGAAGGTCATTCATGGCTTGGAAGGCCATGAGCCCCTCTCTTCTTGCTGAAATCATCTCCCCTGGTAAGTTAGGTGAAGGCCAAGGGTTTTCCCGACCATGGCAGTGACTAGGGGAGGAGAATTGACATGGCCGAAATGAGCTTTCAATGGCCATTGATGTCTTGGCTTTTGCTCTCCTCAACTGAGGCTTTAAACACCATCAGTGGAATGTGAGGAATCTTTCCCACCACTTACCTAAAGAAATCGAGCCACTTTGTAATGCAGTTACAGAGTACCCAAAATTGCAAAGTCCAGCGATTGTGGCATGGCGATCGTCCCAACTCCAGCCCTCCACTAAGGTCCTCCCTCACTTCCTTCTCAGTAGATAGATCCACTCTTAATGGTGGCCAGAATTGAGGCCAATTGGCCCAAGTTCGACATGGTCGAAAGCTTGAGTTTCAGGCCTCTTTATTCCATGCAAAAAACACTGTTACGGCCACCACCGGCCGACCAACCATCATGAATCGCCAGCCACCACCTCAATAAAGGTGGTGGTGGCGGTGGCTGGCCGGGAAGAGGCGTGGGTGGTCGGCCAGGAAGAGGCACAGGTGGCAGGGAAATTGCCAGCCAAAATGGCCCAGGACGGGCTAATTTAGGCCATCGACGCGTTGGGGAAGACGAACAGATTCTGTCGAATCTGCTTCAAGATTCGAGCTAGCTGTTATTTTTAATTCATTTTATATTGATTTCTATCATAGATTTTGCAGGAGATAGAATTAAATATTAAAAATACTTAGGGGCCTTTTCAGAAAAAGTGTTCAACATGAGACTTGTATCCCTATGGGTCTAGTTTATTCTAAAATTGTTTTGAACTAATTTGAAATATAAGTCAGACCACAACACTCATTTTAGTGAGGTCTATACTTAGGGTTGATCAGAGATTTTTTGGGGTGCCCCCATAAATCCTGACCTCCAAATGACTTGAAATTTGGAGCATGAGTCCTTCCTTTCTATCTCTATAACATATCCAAAAATGGAATTTTTGGAAAAATGTTTTCCTAAGTTTTGGAAATCATTTCATTTTTCATGTATGGTTTAATTAAAGGGTCTAATGACCTCAAAACCCTCCCAAATTTTGATGAGTGGTCCTTTGGGTCAATATAGGACTCTATATAAAATTGCATCCAATTTGGAGATGATTTGGTTTGGAATTTGGTAAACCCTAGCCCAGGCCAAAAAGGGTTAATTAGGTTAAAATGTCCCTTTTGGTATTGAGTGACCAAATCACCTCAACAGAGGTTGAAACCTGGGCCAATGATTTTTGATGACATTAAACACCCTCACATGGAGTTAGGGGTAGATTATGGAGGATTTGCCCTATGACCCTAGTTCAAACCCCAAGGTTGAACTTTGGGGATTTGTGAGACATGGGGTGATATGTCATTGTATGAACATGATGTTTAGTCTATGTGAGCTTAGGCTGGTGAAATGCCCTAGGAAGGAATTTGGTAGTATTTGCACACATGCACCCCACTTTAATCACTTGGAAATTATTTAGGTCTATACACCTTATGGAATAAATAAGGGGTCTTATGACTTTGGACCTTCATGAGATTTTGGTATGAGTAATTTTATAGTATTATTAACCTTTGAAATTTATTATAGGATGTTTAGAAAATAGTCGCTCATACTTGTAGGTATAATGTTCACCTTGTTCTTTTTGATGATATTGAAGTAACTGTGGTTTAACTATCTTCGAATGAAATGAAACTCTGGCAAAGTTAATCAAATACCATTTTTATGCACTGATAGATTAGTTGGAATAATTGGGTATCTTCTCTTAGTACTTCATGTGTAACGTGAACTAGTGCACCTTATTTTGATAAATAGATAATAAATTTTATATATTTCTGGAAAATTGTGTTACTTGTCAAGAGAATCTTTTAGGGCATACTAAATCCTATAAAATTATTACATGTTATTTGGATGAGTTTATAAGAATGTTTCTTCACAAAGTGCACTCTAATGGATTCACTTGAAGTATTTTTCTATATAGCCTATTGACCTTGGAATTACATGAAACTTAGTCAATAATATTTTATGAATATGATAAAGCTCTGGTAATATTTATATAATTTTTAGACTATGATTTGTGGTACTCCCTTCATTACCTCTAATTATCTGAATTACCTTGAATTAATTATTTATAGGTTATTACATTTATTAAAATCTGTGAAATTTGGTACTCACTGATATTTTGCTATCATACACTGTTCATAATTTTTGGGTGGCCATAACTTAAGGAAATCTAGCACTTCATGATCAAAATTACCCATGGCCTAACTTTTGGAAAAATTTAATAAATTCCAAATTAATTAGGAAAATTACAAGTTTCTGGATTTAGGCTAAATGTATTATGATAGATCCCCAATAATTATCTTAGGGCTTTTGGATGAAAATATGGAGTACCTCCTGTAATGTACATTATCTAGCTTAGGTTGGTCTGCATTTAGTAAAACTGCGGAAATTATGATAACATATGGAATTGACATAGGGAGTTGGGGTTAATAATTTACTGATCTTGGTAAAGTGAAAAAAAGAGCTTCATTAGGAGTCATGATGAGGAGAGTGGTAGGTTGACTAGTGTTAAGAGGTGCTCGGGATCGACGAAAGATCTTCTTTTCTGTAGAGAGAGAGAGAGAGAGAGTCAAAATACACTAGGGCTAGATCCAGTATAATATTAAAAGGGATCGGGAACTGGATAATAAATAATATTAGTAAGTGACTTGTGAAAGGGAACGATGGGCTTCAGCTACCATCATAGTTCTTAATGCCCTGTGAGAGTCCTTCATCGGGAATGCCTTGGGCAGTCCGAGGTTAACGTAAGCCGTAAGTCTAATTGATTACAAGAGTAATTAAAAATACACTAGAATTACACTTACACTCACACTCCCCGGTGTTGTGGGAGTTAGGTTGGGTCACACGAGCGGTAGGCTCGGTGGTTTTGGTGTTGGGCAGGTTAGCCCGGCGAGCCGATGGCTTGATAGATATTTATGACGGACGGGATAGTCTGGGGAGCTTTGGCTTGGTGGGAAAAAATATTAATGTTGCATGTGCATAAGATATAAGGTGGTGGGTCTTCGGTATTGGAGAGTCATCGCACCGATACCAATACGTTGACTCGGCAAGTGTGGTTTAGCACTTATCCAAATAAAGTCCGGTGCGCCAGCTGGAAAGAGTATGCAGGAGCTCCGCTTAGTGCACCAATATTGAGGTGTACGATAGGTCTGACTGGTAGTGATAATACCGGTTTAGAGGTGGGCGAGGCCCAACCCACCGCTTTCGTTTGCCACTACGGAGGTATCCTGGGAGGTTAGGCTCCAAAAAGGAGGAACTAAAGGTCTGTGTGCATAGAGTCTGGGGGTGTGTGTTTCACTTGCATGTTCATATCATAACATACTTGCACGGTATAACATAATCATTGCATATAACCCTTGACACCTATTGTATAAATTGGTATGGGACACTTTATATAATAGGCCTTGCAAAATAACTCCTTTGTCTATAGGTTTGTATGGGCATTCCTATAGGTCATGGTTACTTACTTAGTTTACCTTCTTGTACTTTACTTGCTCACCTTGTTCATGTGTATACTCATATTGCTGACCTACTATTGTTTGCTTATACTTGTTGTGTTTATATACTCATGATTGACTAGTTCCGCCGCCACCTACTTACTTTTATTACTCTCCACCTTAAATACCTTCCCTTTCCTTCTCCCCGCTCGGTGACTAGGAGCCATTGGGGGAGGGGTGGGGGATGATAGGACTTAGTCTTTTAGACTAATGGTCATTGACTAAATCATTTTAGGGGATCGTAGAGCCGAACCAGGAGATGTAGCCCCAGAGGTCGGTATGCTTGGAGATGGGGCAGTTTAGCATGGGAGTTTAGGCAGCAAGGACAGTGAGTCCCGATCATTAGTAGTTATTAAAGATTTGCTTCCGCATTGAATGACTTGTAGTGAGGATCATGATGTATCGGGCAGGAGCCCTCTTATTAGTATTTTGATTTATCATTGTTATGGACTCCCCTTCGTGAAGATTTATTTTATATTCATGTGATTTTTGTGGACCAGTATTTTAGTTTTATTTTACTCTTGTGCTTACTCTTCTCTTCTGCGATCAGTATAGCCGGCATGATCGGCATTTTGTAGTGATGACCTTCCAGGGTGTGTTGGTGTCACCGCAAAGCGGCGGTTCTGGGCATAAGACCCTGTGGGTTTAAAAGAAAAAAATGGGGTCTTACACCCGTGACCATACGGCATGTAAGGTGCGAAGCTGCCGCCATAAGAAATTCAGGAAATTCTAGGAATCAAACAGCCATGGGTCATTTCTTTATGGGTCACGCCCGTGACCAAGGAGTATAGAATATGGTACTGAAAATGGCAGGAACAGCGGCTCGTTATGGAATGATGATGGTGGTTACTGGTGAAGTCACGCCAGGAGGTCATGCCCATTACCCTGGCGTGACTACTCGAAACCGTCGTCAGTTGAAACTGGCTATCATAACTCTGCATCATGTTTGGGGCCTGGATATCACTCCTTCCCTATCATGCCCGTGATAGGGTCATGTAAATTTAATTGACGTGGCTTTTATTTCAGAATCGCATACCCGTCTTCCTGGTCACGCCCGTGACAAGGGCGTGTAATATTAATCTGACGTAGAAACAGCTTTTTGGAGTGGAGGCGGTATACAGTCCGTGACTGAGGTCAAGCCCCCTGGTCACGCTCGTGACCAGGGCGTGTAAAACTTGAGTTCTCGGAAAACCTTTAGAATTTTGCCCTGTTTACATCAGTGAACTCCAAATTTCTATTAGCAGCCCAAAATTTCCTGAATTTCAAAAAAGAAGATAATTTGGTACTTAAATTAGAGAAAGATAAAACAAAATTCAACAAAATATAAAATAAAAACTATAGTAAGAATATGATAAAATATGAGTCATCAAATGCCCACATACTTAACTATTTTCTAGTGCACAACCTCTTATACGGAATAGACAATAATCAAAACAATAAAAAAATTGAACTTAAGGTGTAAAATGTGAAGTCTTATGCCTATGCGCATAGCATTTCATCAGAAAAACCTACCCAGCATACAAATTAGCTTATGAATTTCAAAAACACATTTTTACTTATTATTTGTACTTTCAAAAGGAAAGCCGGTAATTTCAAAGATTTAAGTTAAAGAGAGAGTAGCATGTTTTCTACAATCAATATTATTCAAAATCTAAAACCGGGATACCCTCCAAAGAAATCCATCAATGACGATGGCCATAAGATTGCCCTTTCACACTCTCGCCACGACACTAGTACAACTCATAAACACAAATCAATAGGTCTTACTTAGGTTGAAATGTTAGGCTTAGGTTAATGGTAAGGTAAACAAAGATAAATAAGATAGCTAACACACAATGAACCAACATCGAGCTTTTAAGTAGATCAACGCGTAGTTCAAACTCTTTGACTTTTGTTGAACATCACATACATACTTTTTCTATATTCTTTACTCATGCTTGAATTTTTCAAGATTTTTGTTTTTGTTTTTTTTTCTTTTTCACAAGTCTTTTTTTTTCAAGCAAAATGAAGAATATCAAATATCATCATAACATGACTTGTGAACAATACACATTTCTCAATTTTCAAGCACATCCTTTTAAAAAAAAGTGTGCAAATAGGAAGCTATTTAGGCCTTGGTTAAATTATGGGGGGCTTAAACAAAAGAAAGGGTAAGCTCAAAGTGGCAAATCAATGGTAAAATATTGGGGTGCGGATAACAAAAGATCAAACATGCCAAAAGAAGTGTCTAAATCCTTTTCATGTCCATGAATTAACTTATGCAAATGTCTTGAGAGTCGCTTGGGGAAAGTTTTAGACATCAAGAAAGAATAAACCGTTTTTGGACTCACTTAATATTTCTCAAGTCAACTTCTACAAACTCATTTAAGCAATTTTGGATTCGATCAGTTTTAAATTTTAAGTAGAATAAACTGTATTTACGTACTAAGAAAAAGATAAATCTGGCAGTATGCTGAGTAGTTAGTTTTACACAAAGTTCTACTAACACGTGTGCTTGATTAGAAACATAACATGGCAAACAGCTCCACTCCAGAATTCAAGAAAATCTAATAAAGCATGAAAATTATCTAAACACTAAGAAGAAAGTTAATTTGGCTAAGAATTTTGCAAACGCGTAGGAATGAAAATAAAGATTTCTCAAAATAAGAAAATAAAAAAAAATTTATAAATATTTTTTTATTTTTTAAAATACAATTTATTAGTAATAAGATTAAAAAAAACTATCTTCTTTTGAAAAGAAGTGCCCATAACAGTCATAGTATCCCCTCATAATTAAATAAAATATTGTCCCCCAATATTTGAAAAGAGTAAAAGTAATAGAACTTACCTGAAGAGGAGGTGGGCGGAGCACCAAAGCGATCCGAAAAATAACTTAATCACAAAACAATTTGATAGCAAAATTTAATTAAAAAAACATTTCATGATATGAAGTTCGGTGAATTCTTGCCCGATATGTCCCATAGCAGTCTTGTGGCGCTGCTCGAAGTTAGCGAAATGATCGTCGATTCGGGCATCAAGGCGAATCTCCATTTCCTTAATTTTTTGTGCTGATCGAATTGAAACGAAAATTCCAATGAGTAAATGGTCCTGGAGATGGGGGTGATTGCTGCGGAGGCGCTGGTAGAGGATGACGAATACCACCAAGATCTATATCATTTTCATCATCTGTAGGGGCGGTCACAAATTCACCATCAACACGGCGCGGCATGCCAAAGGCGAGAATATTTGTAGTCGTAAGGGGAAGAGGTGGTTGAACACAATGAATAACTAGAAGGGCATCCCACTGATGGAGCCGTCATCCCCCGGCATGTTAATTTGGAGCGTCCCCCTCCGGACGACGATGGTGATCCGGTACATGTTGAAGACCCGTGTCACGTTGCTGAGGAAGATCCCCTTCCGGATGATTATGGTGACCCGGTTATGTTTGGTGTCATTGTCCGTCGCTATGTGGAGTTTGAAGATTATGATGACCGTTGCCGCAAACTTGAAGGTTGGGACTTGACCGCGACATCCTCTGCCAAGGCCGCGTCAACATCTCTGCCAAGGCCGCGTCAACATCTCCGCCAAGCCCGCGTCAACATCTCCGCCAAGGCCGCGTCAACATCTCCGCCGCATCTACGCATGAAATAATAATATTGTTGTTTAATTCCAATATTTAATTTCAGCATTTTAATTATTATTTAAGCACTTTCATGTTCATTTCATGTTGGCCTATGTTTAGCAAAATTTTATTTCTCTTTAGAGTGGGTTGCATGTAGCCACGTGTTTGTGTTGTAGCATATATATAGGCATTGTTTTGTCATAATCCAGAAGAATGAATGAAAAAAACTTAAACCAAATTTCAAGTTGAAATTTTGCCTCCTCCTCTTCTCCCCTTGGGCGCCGCCCCCTTTCTCTCCTTCCCTTTTTGGCCGCCGGCCCTCCCTTCTCCTCCCACCCCCCTTCTCGGTTTCTACCATCTCCTCCCCCTTCTCCATATCTCTCTTGTCCACCCGAGCCTCCTCTTCCTCCACCAAGAAAACCGACCACCCTCAACTCCTTCTCCAATAATTCGGCCAAGACTAAGAGGTGAATCTCGTGGATCTTCAACGACGATGTGAAGGCAATGAAGGACAATGTGTTTCCCTCCAATCGATGTGCTTTCGGTGGATTCGGAAAAAGACGATTCAAGGATAGGAAAGTCGGACTCATCCATTCCGGTTGGGTAACGAACATCTCCACTCTTGAGCGTTTCCTTTCTTAGACAATTCTCGTGGCATAAGCGTAGCGCGTTACTTGTGAATGGTTTGAAATTTCGTGGTTGATTCATAATAGATTTGTTATTGTCTCTTTGTCTCCGTTTACATTCATGAAGCGTGGCGGCCCTCGTTTTATTTTGTTGGGAGAGAACCACCCATTATCCGAATCTTTGTTTTCGGTGGTGTCTCTTTTGGTACAACTTACGCTCGACCGAACCGTGTGGGTTCATTTCGCTTGAGAGGACCTTGGCCTATAGCCTTGGTATTAGCTTGAGGGGCTTAGTGAACCCCCCGTCACCTAAATATTTTAATTATTGTTATTGCGTAGTTGCTGCATTTTGTTATTGTGTGGACGTAAAAGTGATAGTAGAGAAGCGTACGTGTGAATCCCTTAGCCATCACCGTGTCGAATCTGGTAGCCTACATCACCCACTCTCCCATCCGCTTGGCTAAGTGGGTGATAAAATTACCGCCGTGCATTGCACCGAGGCGAGAACTTTCTGCTTGAGAGAGAAAGAGAAGAACGATCTCACAAACTAAATTGATTGGAGTCTGATGGACCAAGCTATAATGATAAAAAAAGCCGTATTGGGTGACGATTCCCTTGAGATCCCCTTGACTTGTGAGTGAACAAGTCAAAATATTGTGAATAATGTGAAAACCAAAAGAGGTGCTAAAATTTCCCTTAGACTTCTTAGGATTGTAGGGTGCGGGTTCAGAACTGATTTCTTACCAAAACTGAGCGGAGTTGAAGAATTGCACATGTTTCTCACTGAGCTCCTCATAAGCAGGAGAGTGAACAAAGTTTTCATCGAAGAATCCCATCAACACGTTGAATTGGCATATCAATAGTTTGTGTTGAACACCACCCATGTGGAAAGTCAAGTATGTTTCTGCGTGAGTCCCTCGAAGCTCGAGTGAGGAAAGAAATTCTACTGAAAGTTCAAAAAAAGTGGGCTCGGTGATGGCGAAGAAGGCATTACATCCAGGGGTGGAGAGAAATCTTTGAACCAGATTGGCGACTCCAAAGGCTACTAGTACTCCCCAGTCAAGAACACAGAATGTACCAAATGGGTTTCCATTCTGGTGATTACTAAGCTTTTGGTAAGCAAGATTTGGGAAAGAAAGCATGGACTTGGCCGAGATAGCTGACGTTGTGGAAGAAGAGGCGGATGATCGAGATCGACGCATGATGAAAAAGAGAGGTTTAGAGGGGAGGAAACGAGATGAATCTCAGGCTGATAGCAAATTTTGAAGTGATGAGAAGAAAAAAAGGGAAAAATTATATTTAAAGAAAAGTTTTCATGGTATACACCCTCGAGTCATGCCTGTGACTAAGGGGCGTGTAACATAAATTCTTCTAATTTGGCGCAGGTTTCGGGATTTGGCGATTCGAAGTCAAACTAACCGTTGGGCGTACACGCCTATGGGTCATGCCCGTGACTCGAGGTCATGTACAGACTTAAAAAAACTGTCGTTACGAACTTACAAAAGACACGCCCGTGGCCAATAAAGGTCACACCCGTGTAACTGACGGAAGACAGACAGTAAACTTACCTGAATTGAACAGAAACTAAAGACAATCACGTCCTCTGGTCATGCTTGTGACACATGAAAAGTCACGCCCGTAACTGAGGCGTGTAAAAAGAAATCCGGTTTTTTTGTTTTCTTACATTTTTTAGAGAAGAAATGAACGAAGAAAAACTTGGGGTGCCTCCTAAGAGCGCTTTGTTTATGGTCGGAAAGCTTGACCATAACGGTGTTGTTGACTACCTTGCTCTTAACTTGTCATCGAATGATGAAAGCGGCTTTGGAAATTTTGATAGGGCGTGGGAGGTTATATTAATACTAATTTTCTGAGAACCTAGCTGGAAGAGAAGAGTACCTTCACTTACATTAAAAATAGCGCGCGTAGCAGCTAAAAACGGATAACCAAGGTTAAAGGGTATCCTAACATCCTCATTCATATTGAGAATAGCAAAATCTATCGATAAAATAGTCTCACCGATTTCGACTGGAACGTTGTGATTTACCCCAATTGGAGTAGCTATTGATTGATCGGTAAATCTCAGTTTGATATTGGTTGGGATAAGGTCTCCTAACTTACGCTTTCGAGCTAGGCTAGAGGGGAGAATGTTAACACTTGCGTCAATTTCTGCAAAAGCATTTGGAAAATGAGATATGAAAAAATGAATATTAAAGTAGGTATTGCACTTTATCAATTGAGGTTGAATAATTTGAAGTGGTAAGGTTGGTGTCGAATTTGAAATTTCATGATCTTGTGGTGGCCTATTAACAAGATCTATGATTGTTTTTACTAACTGACCTACTTGATTTTCTAGGTTACATAAAGATCCTTGAAGGTTTCGAATATTCGCATCGTTTTTAGTATAGTATTTATTTATCACATCCTCGAGAGGGGTTTTTTAGGTGCTTGGGGAAACGAATTTGCAGGTGCAGGAAAAGTATTAGGTGTATTTCCCATATTACCTTAATTGCCCCATGAGAAATTGAGATGATTTCTCCAACCTTGATGATAATTATTTCCATAAGTATTATTGGAACTAAAAGGTGGACAACTGGGATTTCCTAAGTAATATACTTGCTCGACTTGTTCCGCCGCACTATGATTATTCTTGAAAGTTGGTGCGAAAGGTGTAGCGGACAACCCATCTATTTTCTTACTAAGTCGCTCAACTTGGAGGCATAAATTAGAAATAGTATCAATTTCATACATCCCGTCTGGTTTATTTGGACGAGACCGGAGTGTACTCCATTGACAGGCATTCATGACCATTCCTTCGATAAGATTTTGAGCAGCTGTCGGGGTTTTGTTGTTCAGTGTTCCACCGACAGCGACATCGATATGTTGTCTTGTTTGGGCATTAAGGCCATTATAGAAAGTTTGGATTTACAACCAATTAAGAATTTGATGATGGGGCCAACGACGAAGTAGTTCCTTAAACCTTTCTCAAGTATCATATAACGTTTCAGAGTCAACATGAGAAAAATATGAAATATCATTTGACAATTTAGCCATCTTAGTTGGCAAAAAATACATTTTGAGAAATCGTTAAGTCATCTCGGCCCAAGTGATGATAGATCCTTGCGGGAGGGAACCTAACCATTGTTTTGCCTTAGTCCGCAACGCAAAAGAAAAAAGGCTAAGTCTTACGCATCATCCGTCACTTTATTGATTTTAAAAGTATCACAAATTTCTAAAAAAATTGCAATATGCGCATTGAGATCTTCATCTTAAAGTCCATCAAATTGTATGTATTGTTGTACCATTTGAATAATGAGTGGCTATAACTCAAAGTTATTGTTCGCAATAACAGGTCGAATAATATTAGATTGAATATCATCTAAATTTGGTCGGGCATAATAGGACATTATCTATTATTCGACCATATTTGGCTCTCTCATACTAGTAAATGAAATAGTAAAAGAACGAGAAGAAAGAAAAGTAGAATGAAAAGAAGAAGGTGGTGACGATGGTAAAGAAAGAAAAGTGTCCCCTATAGATTCCTCAACCAAATCTTGAGAATTGAGATTACGAATTCGTAAGCGTTGTCGTAAAGTTTGCTCAATTTCCGCATCCAAGTCAAATAGATTTGATGGATTCCCTCGGGTCAACAAACACGAAAGTAAAACAAACTAATAAAAATATGTATATTATTTTATTATTATTATTATTCTAAGAAAAAAATAGAAACTTGATTAAAGTAATAGAACCTTGATTTCAGAATATTGATAAAATATAGTCTCCGGCAACGGCGTCAAAAACTTGATGTCTAGCTTTTGTAACGTGAGATGAGTGCGTGATATGTGAATGAAATGATGAGATGTGATTAATTACGTATTGAGAAGGCATGTGCACCTATCGTTAAAAAGTATAGAATCAAGTGTCGTATTTTTTCAGGTCTGTCGAGTAATCGTACTTACAAGGAAGAGTTATTATTCTATCTTAACTAAATAGTGAGTGATTTGCAAAAATAAAAGACAAAATGCAATTAAACTAATTGAAAACAATTCGATGAGAGAAAGTCTAGCACTTGATTTAGAATCCCTTTGGATAAAATGAACATTGATTAATAGATTAAAGTGCAAGTTCCAATCATTTGCATTCTACCGTGGAGGTTCCCAAATTATGTTAACGGACATCTCGGGAATACTGCTAACGTCTAACCTTAGGTAGCATGATTAAGACCCCTCGATCAGTCGAACGCTCTAAGCTTGCTTTAGGCGGTGAACCCCTCTATTGGGTTTGAACCCAATCTAGAAGATTTGGGTTGTCCTCTATTGAGGATTGCATGACAACTCCTTTTGTATTTGAGTGATCTTCCTGTATCCATAACCTCTCGGTAAAATATAGGATATAGGTATAGGATCAAAGACTAGGCAGCGATACGTTTAATTATCTCCCCATATCCACAACCTCTTAGTAAAATCTAAGTATCTGACTCGCTACACTAGAACTCAAACAAATTATAATCAAAGACAAGTCGAAGCAAATTAAAGAGTAGAGCTTGCTAAATAATTAATCGAAAACCAAAGTTTATTTCATTCCAAAATTAATCATGATCAAGTGCTAAAGAAATTTTAGATTCTCATCACGATGGAGAAACTACATAACATGATTGAAAAATACATGATTACTACAAAAGAGAAAACTTGAAATACCAAACTACAAAGCTAAATTACAACTTGAAACAAAAATTAAACTAAGCTAAACTATAAACTGAAAATTAAAAATAAGAAAAGATAGTACCAAATTACAGAATTTCTCCACCAAAATCTCTCTCCTTTGCTCAAGGAGAAGACTGGTATTTATAGGGGAAATTTCATGAGAGTCGCGCCCTTGATCACGCCCTTGGTCATGCGCGTGTAAGGTGGAATTGCCTCCATAAAAAATCTGGGAAACGCTGGGAACCAAACCGCTAAGGGTCATTTCATTATGGGTCACGCCCCTTGGTCACACCCGTGACCAGGGCGTGTAGCGTGCGGTACTAAAAACGGAGGGAACAACGACTCGTTATGTAATGATGGTGGCGATTACTAATGAAGTCATGCCAGGGGGTCACGCCCATGACCTGAGCGTGACTGCTTGAAATAATCATCGGTTGAAACTGGCTATCATAACTCTGGATCATGCCTAGGGCCTGGATGGCACGCCTTCCCTATCACACCCATGATAGTGTCGTGTAACTTTAATTGACGTGACACTTCATTCTAAATAGTGGACACGCCTCCCTGGTCATGCCCGTTAATAGAGGAGTAATATTAATCTAACGTAAAAACAACTTTCTGGAGCGGAGACAGTACACGGTCTGTGACTGAGGTCACTCCCCCTGGTCACGCCCGTGACCAGGGGTGTAAAACTTGAGTTCTCAGAAAACCTTCAGAATTTTTCCCTGTTTACATCAGTGAGCTCCAGATTTACATTAGCAGCCAAGAATTTCCTGAATTTCGAAAAAAGAAGATAATTATGTACTTAAATTAGATAAAGATAAACAAAATTCGATAAAATATAAAATAAAAACTATAGTAAAAATATGATAAAATATGAGTAATCAAGCAACTTCAGAGCCCGCCAAAGACCGCTCAACTACAGCCCGACACGTAGAACACCCAACAAATAGTGGAGGTTTGGCCGACACAGTCCCAACCGCGTGATTTTTCACCCGGTTGAAGGGTTTTTCTTGTTAAAAAATTATCTTGTCAACTTTACCTTTTTCTGTGATTGTTGGCGTGCTCGACCACTCCCAAGTTAAGGTGGTCCAATTTAGTCTGGTCAACTGTAATGTTGAGCGATCCCTAACAACTAATAAGTTCTGTTGAAATAAAATTTATTATGAATAATATCCTTTTAAGTATAGAAAATATGTTATTATTGAATCACAATGAAATTCAACTCTTAGGGTCTGTTCGTTTACATGGAATTGGAATTGAATATTGGAATTGAATATTGGTGAATATTATGGAATTAAATATTGGTTACTAATTCCAATTCCAACGTTTGCATAATAAAGAATATTGTTGAATATTATGAAATTAATCAATTCTTTCGTTCGTTTGTTAAATAAAATTCAATATAAGAATTGAGAAATATTGTAAAGAATTTAATATAAACAAATGTGCGTTATGGCAGTGACTTTTTTACTCGAGTCGATTTTATTTACTCGATCGCGAGTTTTTTTCGCTCGGGCGCGATTTTTTCGTCCGGACGCAATTTTTTCGCCCGGGCGAGATTTTTTCCCTCGTCCGTGATTTTTTTGTCACGGGCGCGATTTTTTCACGTGCCTGTGATTTTTTTGCTCGGTTGCATTTTTTCGCCCGGGTGAAAAAATCTCACCCGGGCGAAAAAATCTTGTGCGGGCAAAAAAACACATCCGAGCGAAAATTGTGCCCGGGAGAAAAAATCACATCCGGGGCGGAAAATCATGCACTTGCGAAAAAACGCGATCGGGGGAAAAATTTCGCGGTCCGGTTTGCTTCAAAACTCTACCAACTCCTTCGGGGTCATACGATACGGAGCTCTGGATACTGGCTTAGCCCCCAGCACGAGCTGTATTTGGAAGTCTTTCTCCCAATGCGAAGGTAGCCCTGTCAACTTCTCCGGAAACACATCTGCAAAATCTCATACCACCGGAATGCTAACCATAGGGTCCTGGGTCTCGTTCATCTCGAACAACACCTGGTAGACCTCATCCCCCTGCAAGTGGGCCTTGACGGCCTGAACAGAAGAAAGTAGATGGCAGGAGACCGGAATAGTACCTTCGAAGGTCGCATAAGTGTTGTCGTATCTTAGTACGACCTTCCTCGCCAGGCAATCAATCTGAGCATGGTTCCAGGCGAGCCATGACATTCCCAAAATAAGATCGAAATCCGGCAAGCTTAAGATTATCGCCGGAGCTTCGAGGGTTTACCCATCAATGGTCACCCTTAAAAGGCATTTTGCCGTAGACCGGACCTCCATCCCATTGGGGAGACGCACCCTCCTGGTGACTCCCTCATAATATCTGATGCCCTTTATGTCCTTGATAAGGTCCTTTGAGATGAAGTTGTGTGATATCCTCGTGTCGATTAAGGTATGGGCAGGCTTGTCGCATACCATCACTACCCCTGAGTTTACTAAATGTCTTAGATGTGTAGTTATAATTTCCATCCTAATCCTAGCAATTCTACATCCATATAGCCTCTAGGAAAAAATTTAAAATTACTGTTGTACCTGCTTTCACCCTCTCCGGGTTCCGGGGCTGAGCCAAGTCCAGGGCATACACCTGCCCTATGTCCTGTCTGCGGTCACCGCCCTGAAATCCACATCCTCGGCCATGTCCTCGACCTCCAAGCTGCCGAGCAGGTGGTGGTCCCATAACCCACAGGTCGGAGGATCGAAACCTCCCTCTGATACCTATTTGTAAGACCCCCTTTTTTAGCCTCCACGGTCTTATGCATAGAATCGCCGTTTTGCGGCGACACCAACACTCGAGAAGGTTGTGTTGGAACACCCTATTACTATTTGGACCAGGATGACTATATTTCTATAGGGATTGTGTGCTGTGACCTCCATGTTGTTATAAAGGTCACATAGGCTAGTTAGAGTAGTCTTCAGCTCGACGCATAGTCGACTTCAGCTCGACGCAGAGTCGATCTCAGCTCGACGCAGAGTCGACCTCTGCTCGACGCAGAGTCGACCTCAGCTCGACGCATAGTCGACCTCAGCTCGACGTGGAGTCGACCTCAGCTCGACGTTCCGTCGAACCCAGTTCTGCCTACAGAAAACACTCTCTGGCCGACGTGTGTCGTGCTCAGATCGACGTTTTTCTGTGAGCTCGACGCCTTCCAGACTTCCGTCGATTTTGGATAGGAATTCAAATTCCTTCTGACAGACAATTAATGCTGAAGATTTATTGGCCGTTACAGCATATCTGGTGCATGGCTCAAGGAATTTTCTAAGGAATGTCTGTCTGTCATTTCCTTTGAGGCATGGACAGTTAAGGAAAGCAATTAATGCTGTCTTCCAACGGCTATCAAAGTAAAAGGAAGAAGAAGACTCAAGTATATAATTCTTTTTCTTTCATTTCGACAAAGAGACACAGAGAATATACAGAACAAAAAAAAAGAGAACAACAATACAAGACTTCAGATCTCTTTTCTCTCTGTGACATTGTGTTGAAAAGCTAACTCACAGAAAATCTGATTGCTTCAGACACCTCCATCCAACTCTCTTGGATCATCCTTTGCTGGAGCAAATCAGATCTTTGAAGACCTGTCACCCTTGTGCAGAGCTCTCCTTCCTGAACCTCATCTTGATCTCAGGGGGAGCTTTGACAACAACTTCAGATCCACTTCTGCTTCTCTTTGCTTGTTGAATAGAGAAGACAACATCATCTCTTTTTCTTTTTCTTTCTGTACAGGGTTTTAACTCCCTTCAAAAGTTACTTTTGGTTTTGCTGAAACCTGGTCAAAATCAGCTCTGTTGGTTTGTGAGAACCTGATCAAAAACTCTCTGGTGCTCAAGACACCTGATCAACTCATCTTGAAGTGGATTCCTATCAAGGGTGATAGAAGAGTGGATGTACCCAGATTTGGGGAACCACTATAGCTCCTTGTGTCGTCTGGATTGCTTATGCTCCTTGTGTTTTGCTTTGTGCTGTGAATACCTTTTTACTCTGATTATTTACTCTAGCACCTTACACTAAGTAAATTCAAACCTTCTCTACACATAAGTTTTTATTTGGAAAATTATTTTAAATAACTCTATTCACCCCCCTCTAGAGTTAGGAGTGATCTTATCCTGCACTTTCAATTGGTATCAGAGGGAGGTTGGTCATTTATACAGGCTAACCCCTGGATCAAAAGATCCCTGATAAGATCATTTCTCTCAAAGGATTATTTTCCTTAGTTTTACTTCTCTTTAAAACTCATGGCACAAAACAAGGACCTTGCTAGCACCAGACCTCCTATGTGCAATCTATCTAAGTTTGCACTATGGAAGGCAAGGATTAGGCTTTACATGAACTCTTTTGATGAAGACATTTTTAACTCTGTGTTGACAGATTGTCCAAGACCTCCCACAGGAACAAGCACATCAGCTGTTCCTCCTCCTTCAGGAACTGATGCTGACATAAAGAAGTGGAAGGCAGCAGATGCTAAAGCCATGAACATCTTGGCTCAAACCATGTCAGATGACATTTTCCAGAAGGTAGTTGAATGCACTACTGCCAAAGCAATCTGGGAAAAGCTGTCAGAAATTGTATCAGGTTCTGCAGATGAAAGAAAGGATAGGAGATCCTACCTGATCACCCAGTATGAGAATTTCAAGAAGGCAGAGTCTGAGTCAGTTGCTGACATGTACAACAGACTGAGTCTGATCATAAGTGAGCTTAGATCACTAGAGAAGGACATATCTCTCACTGAGATAAATGACAAAATACTGACTTGTTTCCCTAGCTCTTGGGACTCAAGAATATGGTCAATTAAAGATGGAAGAAATGTCTGTGAGTTATCCACAGAAGCTCTTCTAAGGAAGCTCAAGAGTTATGAGCAATTCATTAAGAAGAGAGAAGAAGAGCAGAAGACATCCACACCAACAGAAAAGGTTGAGAAAACCATTGCCTTCAAAGCACAGGAAGAAGAACCTAAAGAAAAGGTGTTGGGAAATGAAGAGCTTATGAGCCTACTGGTCAAAAGGTTCAATAAGCTAAATAAAAGGAACTTCAGAAGATGGTCATCCAAAGACAAGGACAAGCCAAGGTATGACAGATCTAATAATAAAGATATTATCTGCTTTGGCTGCAGGAAACCAGGACACATCTTCCCAAACTGTCCAGAAAATCAAGACAAGGACAGAAGGGACAAGAAGGAAAGAAAGGATAAAAGGAAGGATAAGGAGTCAAGGAAATACCATGACAAGCCTTCCTCCAGCAACAGCAAGCACACCAGAAAAGGATTTGTGGCTGAATCCTGGAGTGACTCTGATGAGTCTGAATCATCATCCAGTTCTAGTGATGATGAGGATGATGCAGAAGAAAAGGGATTCTGCATGATGGCCATCAGTGCATCTCAAAAGAACACTGATTCAGAGCCTGATGCTGACTACCCATCTGATCAGGAACTTACTGAGGATCAGGTAATAGATTCATTTGACTTTACTTCTGATGATTTCAAATCTGAGTTTAAATCTATGTGCATTGACTTGATTGAGTCTCAAAAGCTGATTAAAACTCTAAATGAACAATTAATTGAATGCAAATCCATTAACTCAGATAATCTTAGACTCTTAGAAGAGTTGAAGCAGTGTGGGGAGGAGATAGCTTCACTGAAAAGTGAGCTATCTAAGGCCAAACAATTTGAAGAAACCCTTAATGGGAGAAGTATCAAATTGATGGACATCACAAGTACAGTGAACTCAAGATTGAATGGTTCACTGGGCTTGGGTGCTTCATCCAGCCAACCCATAGTGCTGACAACTCCAATCAAATTTACCAGTGAGAAAGGTAAAGGAGTCTTGATAGTGGCTAAGAAGAATGCTGACTTAACCCAGGAAACTGGACAAGAAGCGTCGAACGAAGCTCGACGGACGTCGACCAGAGCTCGACGTAATCGCAAGAAAACGTCGAACTCAGGTCAACGCCTTCTACCCTCTGAACAAAGCAAGACCGTGCCGTCGAACGGAGCTCGACGCACTCACTTGAGTCCGTCGACCGAAGCTCGACGTGCGTCGAGCCGAGTTCAGAGCAAAACCCAGTTCTCAAGGGTTAATTCAAATTTCAATTCTAGCTCCACATCTCATTACTTTAACCCTTATGCTGAATGGATCATACCTCCTAGGAGATATCATCCTGTAGGCTATAAGAGTCAACCTGAGATGTCCTTCATTTTAGAATTTAAGGGATATCAACCTAGGCCCAAGGTTAACTGGGTCAAAAACAAATAAGCTGTTTTTGTGCAGGTGAAGACCTATCCAGCATCAAACCATCAATGGTATCTGGATAGTGGGTGCTCAAAGCACATGACAGGGGACAAGGACAACTTCACTTCCTTCAAAGCCAAGCTTGGACCCAAAGTAATTTTTGGAGAATCAAGCTTTGGAACTACAAAAGGATATGGTGCAGTCAAAATTGGCCCAGTCACATTCAAGAAGGTGGCATATGTTGAAGGACTCAAGCACAACTTGATAAGTATCAGTCAATTGTGTGATGAAGGATATCAAGTAACCTTCAACAAAGCCATATGCAAAGTCAAGTTTGTGGACAACACAACTGTGTTGACAGGTAACAGAAGAGGTAACATTTACTTAGTGGATTTTCATTCACCAGTGGTAGATATTTGTCTGTTTAATTTCATTTCAAAATCTAATGTGTTATGCCATAAGAGACTAGGACATATTAACCTTAGAACCATTGCTAAGCTATCTAAAGACAACCTTGTTAGAGGACTACCTTCTGGTCCCTACAAGAAGG
Organism: Platanthera zijinensis; assembly: GCA_039513925.1. Classification (NCBI taxonomy): domain Eukaryota; kingdom Viridiplantae; phylum Streptophyta; class Magnoliopsida; order Asparagales; family Orchidaceae; genus Platanthera; species Platanthera zijinensis. The sequence continues at coordinate 166,141,793 of CM077083.1, read as the reverse complement.
AAGGACTTTGCAAGGCCTGTCAGTTAGGCAAGCAAACTAAAAACAGTTTCAAGTCACTTAATAAGAGTGACTCACCTAGAATCTTGTACTTATTGCACATGGACCTTTTTGGACCAATTAATGTACAAAGCCTAGGAGGGAAATCTTATGCTTTAGTAATTGTAGATGACTTCTCAAGATTCACTTGGGTGTTCTTTCTGAGGAAGAAGTCTGATAACTTCAAGATTTTGACAGATTTTCTCAAAGGCATACAGATTGAGTTCAATACTCACATTGCCCTGATCAGAAGTGATCATGGAACAGAGTTTGATTCTCTTCTTATGCTAGAGTTCTGCCAGAATGAAGGTATCAGGCATACTTTCTCAGCTCCCAGAACTCCTCAACAAAATGGGGTAGTTGAAAGGAAAAACAGAACCCTTATTGAATCTGCCACAACATTGTTGACAGATGCTCACCTTCCTCTAACCTTTTGGGCAGAGGCTGTGAACACCTCCAACTATGTTCTGAATAGAAGCCTGATACATAAGCTAAAGGGTAAGACTCCCTATGAGTTACTCAAAGGGAAGAAACCTAAAGTAAACTACTTCAAAATTTTTGGTTGCATTTGTTTCATTCACAATAATGACAAGAAATACCTAGCTAAATTTGAAGCCAAAGCTGATGAAGGAGTGTTTCTGGGGTACTCCTTGACTAGCAAGGCTTATAGGGTTTTTAACAAGTGCACAAATAAAATTGAAGAATCCATGCATGTTACATTTGATGAAACTAACATGTCTTATAAGGAGAAGGAGACTTCTACCATAAGCAATTTGCAGGAACACTCAATTTCAGAGAATCTAAGGCAGCTTACCATCACAGACAAAGGGTCATCACCTTCACCAATTCAACAAGTCACTGAACTTAGTGACAATGAAGAGGAATTTCAAGTTCTGGAAAGTTCAAAGGGCCAACAGAGTGAAGAACTAGTTGTTTTTCCACAAGAGGAAACAACAACACAGGTTGGTGCATCATCAACACCCCTTGTTGATCTAGCAACAACAAGAGATCACCCAATCTCACAAGTAATTGGAGATATCTCAGTGGGTGTGCAAACAAGGAATCAAGTCAATCAAAATATTATTCACACCTGCTTTCTTTCTCAAATTGAGCCTCAAACCATACAAGATGCAGAGCAAGATCCAAACTGGATCATTGCAATGCAAGAAGAGTTGAATCAATTTGAGAGGAATAAAGTTTGGGAATTAGTACCAAGACCAAGGAACCAGCAAATTGTTGGAACAAAATGGGTATTCAGGAACAAATTGGATGATCAAGGAATAATTGTGAGAAACAAGGCAAGACTTGTTGCACAAGGATATTGCCAAGAAGAAGGAATTGATTATGACCAAACCTTTGCACCAGTTGCAAGGTTGGAGGCCATAAGAATCTTCCTTGCATATGCAGCTCACAAGAGATTCAAGGTATATCAGATGGATGTCAAGAGTGCATTCCTCAATGGAGACATCAAGGAAGAAGTCTATGTAAAGAAACCTCCAGGTTTTATCTCTCCAACTTTTCCTGATCATGTATTCAAACTGCATAAAGCTTTATATGGTCTCAAGCAAGCTCCTAGAGCATGGTATGAGACCTTAGCTTGTTTTCTGTTGGAAAATGATTTTAAAAGGGGTAGAGTAGACCAAACTCTTTTTGTTAGAACCCATAGGTCCCACACCCTACTAGTACAAGTTTATGTAGACGACATCATATTTGGGTCTACTGATTCAAACTTATGCAAAAAGTTCTCACAACTTATGCACTCAAAGTTTGAAATGAGTAGCATGGGTGAGCTTGCTTTCTTTCTTGGATTGCAAGTTAAACAACATGTGGATAGCATTTTCATTTCTCAAACCAAGTATGCAAGAGAACTGGTTAAGAAATTTGGAATGTCTGAAGCATCCTCCATGAAAACACCTATGCCTACAAATGCTGTTTTAGATGCTGATGAATCTGGAAAACCAGTTGATCAGACAAACTATAGAGCAATCATTGGCTCATTACTTTATCTAACAGCTACTAGACCAGATATAATGTTTGCTACATGCATTTGTGCTAGATTCCAAGTAAGCCCTAGAGAGTCCCACCTCACATTAGTTAAGAGGATTCTTAGGTATGTAAAAAGTTGTCCTAATCTAAGTCTCTGGTATTCACATGACTCAGGATTTGATCTAACTGGATTTTCAGATTCTGATTATGCTGGATGTAGAGTAGACAGGAAAAGCACCAGTGGAACTTGTCAATTCCTTGGTGATAGACTTGTCTCCTGGTTCTGTAAGAAACAAACCTCTGTGTCCACATCAACTGCTGAAGCTGAGTATATGGCTGCAGGCAGTTGTTGCTCACAGATTTTGTGGATTCAAAACCAGCTCCTAGACTATGGCTACAACTTAGAGATGTCTAAAATCTTTTGTGATAATACCAGTGCAATATCAATTGCACAAAATCCAATTCTCCATAGTAGGACTAAGCACATAGAAATCAGACATCACTTCTTAAGGGATAATGTAGAAAAGAAGAAAATTGCACTAGAATACATTTCCACTGAATTACAGAGAGGAGATATTTTCACCAAACCCTTGGATGAAAAGAAGCACTTCTTTTTCCTCAATCAGTTGGGAATGCTAGATGGAGACAGCTTAAAATAAAACTCCAAGATTTTGAAACCCATAACAAATAGGAATAGGAAAAATTTCATTTCAAAATTTCCTGTCTGAGTGGTTGTTCTGAGCTCTGAACTAAGCTCGACGCGGCGTCGAACGGAGATCGACGGTCCGACGCCCTCAAAAGCGTCGAACGTCAAACTCAGCTTCCAGCGTCGAACTAAGTTCACAGCTCCCTGGCTTCTTGAGTTTCTCTCTCCCCGGTCGACGTCTTCGTTCAACGTCGACCTGAGCTCGACGTATAGCTTCAGCCCAAGCGTCGAACGTCGACCTAAGCTGCACGTTGTTGAGTCGTTTCAGTTCTCCTAGAGCCTGAGAGCGTCGAACTGAGCTCGACGTTCTTTCCTTTTCTGCGTCGAACCCTAAGTATAAAATCATTTTTTCTCCGTCGTTCGCAGTTGCGCATTCATATTTCTCTGCTCAAGCTTTCTCCCTCCAAATACTATACTTTTGATCTTGGAAGGTATTCTTTCTTTTGCAGGACAATGGCAATCACAGCAGGAGCTCTGGCGGCCATGAAGTTCGACTCTGGTTTCGACATTGACTTCGATTCTTTTGATGGATCTCCACAACACTTTCTGGATATACTGAATCTTTTCAAGGAGCAGCAACTAGTCCACTTTATGTCTACCAGGATACCCCTTCCAGAATCAGAAATTAAAGAATGGTGTCTTACAGCAATCGTTTCAGATAACAACTCTTTGACTGGGAAGATTTCAGGAAATGAGGTAGCCATCTCACCTCAAGTCATTACAGAAGCTTTCAACTTTGCTGCTGGAGATGATGACATAGAACTATCAGTGGAAGAGTATACTTTGATGCTGGACAGGATGGGGCATGCTGCTGGTAACCCCTCTAAACTCCTTAAAATTAACCTAGCAATTGAGTATAGGTTATTAGCAGATATAACTGGAAAAGTGATCTGTGCAAAGAGGACTGCACATGATGCAATAACAAGGCATCAGTTTTGCCTTATGGCTGCACTAATGGATAAGAAACATCCCAACTGGGGATTAATTGTGTTTGAAATGCTTAAGAAAAAGTTGGATAAAAACTCTGTCCATTTTGGAAGAGTTCTTGGGTTGATTCTCAACCACTGCTGCCCCCAACTGCTTGTGTCCTCAAAGAAGCACATCAATGCTTCCAAGAGGCTCACATGTGCTCTAATTGGCAAATGGGACAGGAGAATTGTGAATCCCAGGGCTGCTGCAGCAATGAAATCCTCTGCAGACACCAGGACTGTAGAGGTCTCTCACCCTCAGTCCACTGGTCCAGAAGTAGGGACCATGCCAGCCCCCTCTCTCACCCTTCCATCCACCTTCATCCCCTCAACCACAATTATCTCATCCACTCAAACTCTCCCCTCCTCCATATCTATCATTGCCTCCTCTCTTCCACCTCATACTACTTTCCTCCCCATAAACTTGGATTCCACCCCTCATGAGGATCTCTTTTCTTTTGACATGCATGAAGACTCCTTCATGGATGCCTCTACCTCCTCTCCTCATGACTTCCTCCATCCCTCTACTTTTTCAGACTTCCTCTTCTCCTCCATTCAGGAACCAGTTATACCTCCACTGTCTACACCACCCTCCACCTCCTCTACATTCTCAGTTTCTGCTACTCCATCTACCTCTACTCAAGTTCCCCTTGAGCAAGTAGCTCTCCTCCCCCTAGCCAATCAAATTTTTGACCTTCTGTCTCCAAGGCTCTCCTCCCTCCTGGATGCCAAGCTGGCTCCTCTCATTCTTTCCTTGAGAACTCTTTCTGCCTCTGTCTCCTCCCTTTCCTCTTAGTTGGCATGCCCTTCTTCTGGGGGCCTAGAGTCAGCTACCACTGATTCTAGGCAGGGGGAGATGTCAGCAGAAGAAGAGCTGCCTCCTTCTTCAGTTCAGCTTGCTCAGACTTATTCAGAGACAGTATCAGTTGCTTGTTCAGAGACAGTGTCTGTTGCAGAAGATCAAATAGTTTCAGCTCAGCAAATCAGCAGTGCCTTAGACATTCAGTCTTTGGCAGCTTCTGTTCAGAGCTTCTCTCCTCCAGCTTCAATACAAGAAGACCTACCCATGGCACCTGAGGCTCCTCCTCAAACAGAAGAACAGCTTCAAGAAGATCTGTCCAGGGCTATTGTCCCTTTTCAGAAGGCCTTGACTTCTGATATAGCAGTGGTAGCAGTGGCTCCTGCTAGTGTTGAAATTGATTTGTTAGCTCCTGTTGAGACTTCAGGTGAAGTGATTGAGACACCTGATGCTGCAGAGGCCCATATCTCCCAAGCCCTTCAGGAACCAGCCTCTTCAGCCTCTATGGCTCCTGAGGCTGTGCCCTCTCCTGCAGTGGTTGCTTCCTCCTCCCCACTGACAGCAGAGCTTCCTTCAGTCTCCTCCTCAGCAGCTCCAGCCTCCATCAGCTTTCCCATCTCCAAAAGAAAGTATATAGATCCATATGAAGAATCACAAAGTTCTGAAGATGAGTTTGCTACAGATTCTGATGACTCCTCTGCAACTATTGCAAGGAAGAGGAAAGCCAGATCAAAAGCCATGAAAAGAGTACCTCCTGCCAGAGCTACAGATCATGACATTCCCTATTACATCAAATATAATTGTGAAATCACAGAGCCATGGATGCAGTACTCTCAGAATCAGAGAAAAGCTATGAAACAGAAGAGAAAATTCAATGAGGGACCAACTAAACCAGTCCATCAGCCTCCACCTCCACCTTCTCCAGATGCAGGTGCAGGTACTGGTCTATCTTCCTCTTCAGCACCTTCAGCTCTACATGGAAAGACTTATCAAGCCAGAAGACATCAAGGAGATAGCCAGCAAAGGGGAGGTCAACAAAGAGGAAATTATAGAGGCAGGCAGTCTAGAGGAAGATCAGGCTCTCAACCTTATCAAAGGGGAGGAGCCATTGATCCAACCTCTGGGCCCTATCCTTACAGGCCTAGAGTTGACCTCACCCCAAGAACTTCTCAAGAAACATCCTCTAACAAATTTGAACCTGCAGTACCTTTTGAAGATCCCACCAAAACTCCTGCTTACTGGAAAGCTAGGATGACAGAGATGGCTGCTCTAAATGAAATTAACAAAGCCAGAGAAAGAGGACTGGACACCTCTCATATCAGTACTATGTCAGAACAAAGAAGAGAGGAATTGGAAAAGTATAGCTCAAAGAAATTTTTTGATTCAGACAGATACATGGAACTCCACCCTGCAGCTGTACCACCCAGTGCTAGAGATCAAAAGTCTTTAGGTGCAGCTGATGACTACAGATCCAAAAAGGAAGCTTCCAATCCAAACAGAGAAATCATCTTCAAAAAGAGTGATCAAGACAAAGCATCAAAGGACAAGTAAAGTAAGGTATTCTAACACTTTCTATATACTGGACTCAGGACATTTGAACAATTCTGCTGCTATATAGTGTTTTATATATGCTGCTTATTATTCTGTCATGTCTGGCTGTATTATATTGTGTTGTATCTGCTTTATTTTTTTCTTTGAATCCCTAAAATTCATGTAAATAGTAATCCTAATCCAAATAGGGGGAGATTGTTGGAACACCCTATTACTATTTGGACCAGGATGACTATATTTCTATAGGGATTGTGTGCTGTGACCTCCATGTTGTTATAAAGGTCACATAGGCTAGTTAGAGTAGTCTTCAGCTCGACGCATAGTCGACTTCAGCTCGACGCAGAGTCGATCTCAGCTCGACGCAGAGTCGACCTCTGCTCGACGCAGAGTCGACCTCAGCTCGACGCAGAGTCGACCTCAGCTCGACGTGGAGTCGACCTCAGCTCGACGTTCCGTCGAACCCAGTTCTGCCTACAGAAAACACTCTCTGGCCGACGTGTGTCGTGCTCAGATCGACGTTTTTCTGTGAGCTCGACGCCTTCCAGACTTCCGTCGATTTTGGATAGGAATTCAAATTCCTTCTGACAGACAATTAATGCTGAAGATTTATTGGCCGTTACAGCATATCTGGTGCATGGCTCAAGGAATTTTCTAAGGAATGTCTGCCTGTCATTTCCTTTGAGGCATGGACAGTTAAGGAAAGCAATTAATGCTGTCTTCCAACGGCTATCAAAGTAAAAGGAAGAAGAAGACTCAAGTATATAATTCTTTTTCTTTCATTTCGACAAAGAGACACAGAGAATATACAGAACAAAAAAAAAAGAGAACAACAATACAAGACTTCAGATCTCTTTTCTCTCTGTGACATTGTGTTGAAAAGCTAACTCACAGAAAATCTGATTGCTTCAGACACCTCCATCCAACTCTCTTGGATCATCCTTTGCTGGAGCAAATCAGATCTTTGAAGACCTGTCACCCTTGTGCAGAGCTCTCCTTCCTGAACCTCATCTTGATCTCAGGGGGAGCTTTGACAACAACTTCAGATCCACTTCTGCTTCTCTTTGCTTGTTGAATAGAGAAGACAACATCATCTCTTTTTCTTTTTCTTTCTGTACAGGGTTTTAACTCCCTTCAAAAGTTACTTTTGGTTTTGCTGAAACCTGGTCAAAATCAGCTCTGTTGGTTTGTGAGAACCTAATCAAAAACTCTCTGGTGCTCAAGACACCTGATCAACTCATCTTGAAGTGGATTCTTATCAAGGGTGATAGAAGAGTGCATGTACCCAGATTTGGGGAACCACTATAGCTCCTTGTGTTGTCTGGATTGCTTATGCTCCTTGTGTTTTGCTTTGTGCTGTGAATACCTTTTTACTCTGATTATTTACTCTAGCACCTTACACTAAGTAAATTCAAACCTTCTCTACACATAAGTTTTTATTTGGAAAATTATTTTAAATAACTCTATTCACCCCCCTCTAGAGTTAGGAGTGATCTTATCCTGCACTTTCAGGTTGCTACTACAAAAAGTTGATCTTGTCGGTAGAAACGATCACCAAAGAAATAAAAGTATATAATTAAAACAGATAAGTCTAAGTGCACAATCACATGTAATATAAGAAAGCTGAAACACAGCATAGTCCACATAGAAATGAAACAAAAATGACAAAGGTAAACAGGCTCATGCCCGGTACATTATGGCCAAACTACAACACTCTCGCGGAATCAAAATATATTAATCACTCACAGATCCTTAAGCTGGTTCTCCTGTGCTAGACTAGCCCACCTCCGTGTGCAACGCACTCCACTGGTGCTGCATCTCCTATTGCTTCTCCCTGTCTCCCATCCGGAGTCCCTGAAATGTTTGGTCCACCGACTGTTAGTCAAAAATGTTGGGTCCATTGATCCCAATGTCCTTGATTTGAAGAAGGCCTAGCAACATTGATGGGATAGTTAGCCTAAGTTTCTAAGTCAGGTAAACACTTACCTAAGATGTGGATAGACAAAAATCTATCTAAGTCTACAGGCGTTGAGTGAAGGTCACTCACTCAATGTCAGATGACTTATAGCGCTGAGTGGAGTCTATACAGTCAAAGCCTAACTATTGGCTAGATAGAAATGTGGCTAAGTCCACAAGCATTAAGTGAAGTCTCACTCAAAACAAAACAACAAAATGCTATGAGACAGGCTAAGCCAAAGAAGATAGACTGGAAAATCCGTCTAAATCCACAAGTGTTGAGTGAGGATAGCTCACTCAATGCCATGTGACAGAAGGCTGTGAGACAAGATCAGTCAGTCAAAGCCACAAAATCTTTGCTGATATTTGACTAAGTCCACAAGCGGTGAGTGAGGCGAGCTCACTCAACGCCATGTGATAAAGCGTTGATTGTATCTCATTCAGTCAGAACCTGTGTTTTCAGATATAGAAATTTGGCTAAGTCCAAATGCATCAAGTGGAGCTTACTCTCTCAATGCCAAGGTGGAGAAAATTTTGGCTAAGACAGAAAGCAATGAGTGAGGCATGCTCACTCAACACTCTCAATGACAAGATTCAGAAAATCTGGTTAAAGCAAAAAACGTTGAGTGAGGCGTGCTCACTCAACGCTCTTAATGCTTAAGATGCTGAAGAAGCAGGAAAATGACTAAGACATAAGGCGTTGAGTGAGGTGTGGTCACTCAACGCTCTCAACACCTAAATTTCAAAAAGAATGGCTAAGGCAAAAAGCGTTGAGTGAGGCGTGCTCACTCAATGCTCTGAACGCCAAGCATGCAGAAAAGGTTAAAGAATAAGCTAAGGCAAAAAGCGCTGAGTGAGGCTTGCTCACTCAACATTATTGATGCCTAGATAGACAGAATTATGTCTAAGTATCTTTACGTTAAGTGAAGCTCACTCACTTAACGTCTATACTAATGTTGCTTGATTTTTGGCTAAGTCCATAGCTGGTGACGTCAGCATGTCAATAAGTCAATATTATTCAAATTGACAGTGGGAAAGCTACAATACAAGCCAAAAGGTGTCGCATAGCTACTGTACGATAGTTGCCATTAAATCAAGATAGCAGCTGGCCATCAATGGTGTGGGGTCCACTGCTAAAATAGTCGTTGGGTTGCAATCAATAAAAGGAGAAGCTTTTTACAGAAAAAGCAGTTGTTGGTGTTGTTCTTCTTCATCGCCATTATTGTTGTGACTGAAGAACATGAAGCTCAAGATAGCAATTCTAAAGGATTGCAAGTTAGCTGATTGTCTTCTCCATCGACATCAGCAAGATCAGAGCAAATATCTGAAGGAAATAAAGAAAGATAGCTGGTGTCATTTTCAATCTACACCAGCAAGTTATTCACAGATCCAGCTATACAACTCTAAAGAATATCTACTAATGGCTGTGAAGAAGTTAGGGCTGAATCTCCTAAGCCCAGGAAAGAAAGAAGAAGTAGAGCTATTTTCTGCAAGTTACTTCCAGCATAAGCCAAAGCAAGATCTGCATCCTTATTGTTGAGAAAAAGTTAGGTTGGGATTCTCTCAGCTCGGGTAGCAGCAACTAGCATCAGTTACTTCTCAGTTCTAGAAGGAAATCTCTAGTGTTGTGAAGAAGAGGTTAGGACTGAGTATATCTAAATTTAGGTAAAAGTAAACTGAGGAAATATTTTCCTAGAGTCGAAGTTGGGCTGAGTCTATCTCAGTCCAAATAGATTGGCATAGAGAAATTTCTCTTGTGTCCAATCATCTCACCAACTCACTTCCATATTGTAGGATCCTTTTGGATTTGAGTGGTAGGAGCAAATTTTCTCTAAGGTAGGATTCTGTTGAGAATCTGAGCTGTAGGACTTGGTTTCAAGTCTGAGGTAGGTGACTCATTCTCACTAAGCTGTAGGGCACTTATGCCTGAGGTAGGATCTAGGTACAGATCTGAGGTAGGGCCTTTGTGCCTGAGATTGTAGGAGAGTCATTCTCTCTGATATTAGGTCCTTTGGGTCTGAGGTAGGATCCCTAGTGGATCTGAGATAGGGCTTTCCTCCCAGCCTGAGTGTAGGGCCTTTAGCCTGAGGTAGGTGATCAGCTGATCACTGAGTTGTAGGCACTTGTGGCTGAGTTGTAAGTCTTGTAGAAGACTGAGAGATCCTGAGGGATCTGAGGTGTAAGCTCTTTGGAGTAGAGTTTTGGAGAAGTGCCTAGCCCAACAAGATAGTTGGATAGGTGGGAGGGAAAGTGGATGTACCCTTGTTAAGGGAACCACTATAAATCTTGTGTGTGCCTGATGTATTTTCTCTATGTTAGCTTTACTACAGGTTGAATTTCTTGAAAGCAGAAGTTAATCAACTAATAAAGCATCTATATAAAAGGAAAATAAAAGACAGTTACTAAGGAACTAACAAACCTATTCACCCCCCCCCCCTAGGTGATTAAGCTATCCTTGAAAACAAATACTTTCAAATGGTATTAGAGGGAGGTTACTAAAAAAAGACTTAACAGTCTGAGTTGACCTCAAAGGATAACTAAAAGATTTGCATTTATGAGTTCAAGGGTAAACTATAAGGTGTGGAGCTCAAAGGAGCTCCAAGTTTGTAGAGAGAACAAGAACATCATAGGGCTATTGACAGCTCTTACAGAAGACAAAGTCTATCCAAACACAAGAGCAAAGATCAGGGCCCCTCTGTCACATTCAGATAGTGACTTAGAGGTGGATGAAGCTGAAGAAGGTGAATGCAGATGCTATGGGCTGATAGCTACACTAGAAGAAGAATCCTGCCAGGATCAGCCTGGACAAAATCAGGTATATTCCTCATCTAGCTCATTCTCAGAGTCTGGGTATGAATCTTATACAGAATCTGATGCATCCTCATCAAGTGATGATGAGAGTCCTCTATCAGAAGATGATATCAATCAATTGATTGAAAATTATGCTGCCTTTCTGAAAGCTTTCAAGAAAAGCAAGATGCTTGTTAAGAAACAAGCAGAGGAAATTGCCTCCCTCCAGCTGGTTGCTTCCCAGCAAGATGAGACTTCATCTTTGCTATATCTAAAAGTAAGGGAAGTAGCTCATTTGAAGATCATGGTAGATATCCATATTGAGTCCATCAAATATAAGGACTCTGTTATCAAGGATCTTGAAGAGAAACTTGAAAGGGAGAAGAGGGTTATGACCAATTTCTCTAAGATAGATGCTATCAAGAGAAAATCTGAATTTGAGTGGATTCTAAAGTTATCCAATCTAAGAGGAGAGGCCAAGCTCCTTTCAGGCCTCAGTCAACCTCTCACAAGGTAATTCTCCCATCCAACAGGTATGACTAAGACTGTAAGTGTGTTCAATAGAGGTGTGGGAATCTTTCTTGTAAGATTACAAAAGTACCTTACAATGGAAGAAGAGAGGCTATGGAATTGAGTGCTCAGAAGGCTCCCCATGTAGAAGTTCAAAAGGCCCAACCTGAACCTTTTGTAGTTGGTGCCCCCTCCCCCTCATTCAAGGATGTGGCTATGGCCTATTCTAAAGCTCTTCTAGCAAGAACTCATACCAATGGTAATTCAGTTAGTATGGCTGACTTGGCTGCCTCTGATGCCATTAAGAATATGCCAACTTCTAAGAAGGTTGTTGCTAATGAAGCTCAGAGAAAGCCAAGTTCCTCTACTGGCAGACTCTCTCGGTCAAGCTCTTGCTGAAGGAAATAATAAGAAGGCCACAGTTCTCCCCATTGAACAGACAGCCAGGAGTGGCTTGCACACTTCAAGGTGTGTTTCTCAATAAATAAGTTAGTAGCCCTCATGTTAACTATGCTACAAGATGTAACTAGATTCAACATCCTCAAAATTGACATGGGTATGTTGAAGCTAGTTCAAATTGCATCCCATTAGGACACATATTATAATGTGTATTGCAGGAAAATCTTACCCATGCAGGTTAGGCCAACACAGTAAGGGGCCAAATGCAATCTAATTGCTAAAGAAAACCGAGGTTGAGGAAAATAAGCTTACTCAACAAAAATTGTAAAATAGATGGCATGCAGCTAAGTGGAGGGATTCATTCCTGGCCGTTGATAAAATTTTAATTACCAAATAGGTAAGTGTCTTCCCTCCTTCTCTTTATAATTAACTATAAATAGAAAAGCTTGTACATAAAGCAAAGTCATTGTTCCTTACCCTCTCCCGCCTGTATTCACCGAATCGACGTAAAGCCATTCTTGCTCGGTAGCAAAAATTCTCAAGCGAAATGGCACCCAAGGGACAAGATTTCCTATTCGAGGGTTCGGAATTGGTGAGAAACGGATTTAAAGATGCTCCAGAAGAGGTACAGTATGTTCTTCATCTTCTCCGAACATCTAACTTATAGTTCATTATGTAAGAACCTTGTTTGTTATGGAAACGGGAGGTTCTAGAATTATTCTCCAATTTCAAGGAAGATGTTATAGCTGAGAAAATCAAGACGACTGTAATTGGAACAAAAGTCAAGATAACGCCAAGAAGGCTGAACAAAGCCTTAAAGATAACACTGGATCAATCCTAAGGAAGGAAATGAACCTGAAAGGTAAGTTCTTGGTAAATATCATCGGGAAGGCTCTGTTATATAAAACAGGCTCCCACGATAAGATCTCAAAAAATATGTTTGACCTGATGTGCAGAGTCATATTAACTAGGAGAACTAACTGGGGAAGAATTTTGTTTGAAAGGATTACTGAATGTGTGACTGTACCAAATTTAGGGAGAATTCTGTCCTTGTTTCTACAAAAAACTATTCCGGAGATTCTGAACTTGAAGCTGGGAGCAAGAATACATCACATGAGAAGAATGGAATTCAAGATGCCGGAGAGGTGGGACAGGGTCCTTCAACCCCATGGACCATCAGTAGCACAAAAGAAAGGAAAGAAGGCTACTGTTCCTGAGCCCAGCTCCACTAGCAGCTCTTCTGATGAGGAAGATCCTCATGATACAGAACTGACATCTTCTGCAGAAAAGTCCAAGAAGGACAAGGACACTCAGGTATCAGCTTCTTCAGAACTTACCCCCACAAAGCCTTGTAAGCAGATCTAAGTCAGATACTATCCCTAGGGATGATGTGCCTACTGCTAAGATGGCAAAAGTAGTGGCAGAGGAAGTTGTTGATAAGATCTCTGGAAGGATGGAGGAAGATGCTTCAAGACTTGATTATACAGATGAGCATTTGCCTATATCTGATGATACTGATTTTCCCAGGCCTCAGAGTGAGGGGAGATCAAACTAGCTTCTGATAGGGAGATTACAATGTCTGAAGATGAGCATCTTTTGGAAAAAGTCATGGAAATTGCATTTGCTGAGGACTAGACTGTAATGGCTGAGGGAGAGCATCTTGTAGAAGAAATAATTCAAGATACATTAGGTGTGGGTGAGCAATTTCAGATCACCTCTATAGAAATTTAGCCTACAGATGATACTACTGCTGCTGTTATTGCTGACCTGCATGCAAATGAAGGCATGGCAGAGGTTGAGGGGGAGATTCTATCTAAACTCCTTGCTCATGAAGTACATGATCTAGTCTCCTCTAAATCTGAGAAAGAGGAATCTAGTCATGAGAAAACACACTTCTCAGCACATACAGAGAATGTCCAGTCCAAGAGTGACTCTGCACAAGGAACAGGGAACATGCTAGTATAGGAAGCTCTAGATGAAGGCACCTCTGCTCAAACAGACCAGATACCACCCATATTCTTAGCCCAACTGAAAGGTATGCTGGATGAGCAGAGGAGAGCATTGGAAAATTTTGTGGATGATGCATTAAAGGACATCAGAAATGATCTGGCAACAGAGATCAAATCTATAAGATTTTAAGTAAATTTGTTGAAAGGAGAAACTGTAATGTTCTTTAAAAGGGCTGCTCTAGCTGTGGACTACACCATGGACAAGCTGGATGTGGCAAACAAGAATGTTGTCATTGTGATAGAAAATCAAAATATTCAGAATCAGAACATGCTGTCCATTCATGATACTGATAAAGTTCTGAGGGATAAACAAAAGACAAAAATCTTTACCAAGATGGACGCCTGTACTAAGCTACTTGATGACCATATGCTGGAAGTCAAGAATCATGTTACTGCTGGAGTTAACTACCTAAAAACAGAAAGAAGCAAAACCTACACCTCCTAGACCATTCAAATCGCTGAAGAAGTTTAAAAGGGCGAGAGTGAGGCAATAAGAACTAATACTAAGAACATGTTCTTGGCAACCAATGTGGTGAGAGGCTCATTGGGAATGGAGCAAATTCAGTATGATAACATCCCAATGATGTCTGCTCAAGTGCAAGATGCATTGTACTGAATGTCTATTGCTGATCAGTAACAATAAAATTAGGAGTACGTTAAGTACATAGAATAAGGTGATAGTGCTGGTGCCCAGTGGAGAGAACAGCCCACTACTGCTGTGATTCCTTCCTTCAGCCCCACTATAGACCAAACATTAAAGACAAACGAGATGAATGCTACTGAAATAGAGGAAGAAATCAAGATAAGTAAGAGGAAATATATAAAAGAAATGGAGAAAATGCCTGACTTCGAACAATGGAGCTCAGAGTCTAGATCTATCATTCTGCTTGCTTGGGATCAGTTCAAAAATAAGAAGTCAGACAAAGTGAAGTGGTACAACAAAATGTAATGGGAGAAGATGGAAAAGAGGGACACTGAAAGGAGAATTTACTGGAAGAACAAGAATGCTAACACTTTTCCTCTTGGTGTAGTTGAACCCTCCAAGTACTTCCCCAAGCCCTTCAACTACTTTCAAAGGCAGAAAGATAAAGCTGAAACTGGAAGGGAAAAAGCAACTAAAGCAAAGGAAGTTGATGAAGCAGACAAGAAGGGAAAGAAGATACCTGAAGCAGAAGACAAACCTGCAAAGAAATCCAAGGGCAGTGGAATTGTGATAAGGGAACCTGAAACTTAAAAAGAATTTAGGTTCTGCTTATAGGGCTAAGGAATGTGACATTTTGGTTCATGCACAAACATTATAATTCCTTATATGTTAAATGAAATATCATTTATTATGATTATGTTCATTATCTTTCTAATTCATGTTGTGTTAATGTTTTCTGTATATGTTGCATAAGTATGCTAGTGTATACATTGGCATAGGTTTTGACTTCTTAAAGTAGGGGAGATTATTGGGTCCATTGATCCCAATGTCCTGGTTTTGAAGAAGGTCTAGCAAACAATGTATACACATGTGGTGATCTAACTTGTGCTCAAGTTTAGTGATTGCAGGATGTCCTAATAATAATGATGGGACAGGTAGCCTAAGTGGCTAAGTTAGGTAAACACTTACCTAAAATGTGGATAGACAGAAATCTGTCTAAGTCCACAAGCATTGAGTGAAGTTCACTTACTCAATGCTAGATGACTTATAGCACTGAGTGTAGCCTATACAGTCAAAGCCTAACTATTGGCTAGATAGAAATGTGGATAAGTCCACAAGCATTGATTGAAGTCAACTCACTCAACGCCATACAATAAAAAGCTGTGAGACAAGCTAAGCCAAAGAAGATAGACTGGAAAATCCGTCTAAATCCATAAGCGTTGAGTGAGGACAGCTGTTGGGTATTATATCCATAATGCACCTGATTTGAAGAAGGACCTGAACAAGCTAAGGTGAATAGATAATGTATTTGATGATTTTCTATCAAGTTGTGCTTGCAGTTATTCCACGATAAGTACACACCAATATTAGGGTGCAGTGGGTCAATATACACGGGTCTGCGCAACTTAATCCCTCGTTGAGCAGATCAGTGTGTTGGCTCACGTGTAGTCTCTCTATTGGAGTGTACTTATTTTCAAGTACAGAGCTGAGATAGATCAAGAGCAGCCAAGGAGCAAGGATGGGTCAAAGACCAGCTCACGGGAAGATAGACGAAAAATCGTCTAAGGAAAATTTGACGTGAATCACTAAGTGATTCTCGCCGATTCGACGGGAATCACTAGTGATTCTCGTCGAATCGTCGAGAATCACTAGCATACTCTCGCCGAATACATCTGGCTGTCTCAACGCCGTCTAGAATTCAGCTAAGGCAGAATCAACGAGAATAACTAAGTGATTCTCGCCGAATCGTCGAGAATGACATTGCATTCTCGCCGATTCGTCGAGAATGGATTGTTATTCTCGCTGATTCTCTCTGGATGGCTTGATGTTCAGCTAGAATTCTTCTAAGGAGAATTCGACGGGAATCATAAGTGATTCTCACTGATTCGTCGAGAATCACCAATAATTCCCGCCGAATTTGCCTTAGGAGAATTCTGTTGGCTCGCTGGATCGGACCAAATGTTCAGGCGCTGTTTGAACCGAAATTAGGGTTTCTTCTGGTGGGGCCCACAGCGGTCATAAAGGATGATCTACAGTATAAATACTCGCTTATTTTGAACATTACAGATCATCCCTACACGCGAAAAAGAAACGAGCTGCTGACTTGACCTAGCTCATCGCGGAACTTCTTCCGCCTCCGTCGTCGCTCGAAAGGTTGTCGCCACCGCTGGTCTTGGATTCCTTAAGGTCGAGGGTGTCTCCCTATGGGAAGAGATCACTAGCTTGATTTCTCTCCGACAGGAGCACCTGGACCTGGTCTCTAAGCACTCTGAGTCTCTAAGTCTCCTTGACCTTAAACAGGAAGAAATCAATAAGTTCGAAGAACAACTTGCGGCAGAAAGGAAGATTGTCAAAAGCTTCTCTATGCCAAAGACTATTCTTCCACTGGTTGATACCTTCTCTGCTCAGGCTAAGGGGGCTGGCTTGGGGCATGTGGGTGTGCCTAGTAAATCATCCAGGAGAAACAGAAAGCAGAGGAAAAATAAGGCTGCTAAGAAGGCCTCTGCTGCAAAAAAGGGAAAGGCCCCACTCAACCCTGTTGAATTCAGGAAGCCTGGCTTTCCCTGCAATAAACAGGACTTTGAGTAAACCTATGGACACTTCTTCCAGCCCTCGGTTGAAAAGCCCAAGAGCTGGTATGATTGTTGGGCCTTCCCCCGCAACTACGGTGAGAGTGTCTTTAAGGCACCTTATGAGGAAATCCAAGTGGAGGATTATGGCCACTTCTCTTGCGGGCATAATAGGAAGCAGGCACCAAAAGCCAAGCCTGTTATACTGAAGGAACAGGAGGTGAAGAAATCATGTGAATGTTGTCATCATGATGGCTCCACCTCCAGATCCAAGGCCCCGGCTGGACCCACCATTCCAAGGGTGAAGCAGGAGCCTAGGAAAAAGTACAACAGATTTGACTGTTGGTGTTGTTGCAAAGTTGGTCACTTTGTCGTGGATTGCTGGTTTAATCTGAGATATAACGAGACTCCTCATGTTAGCAATGCGAGACCGACCACTCGTAGGGTTAACCATCCGAGGGGGAGTGTGCTAACAAGGAATCTAGGACCCAAGTTCGATTGGGTTCCTAAGGGAAATTAATTCTATTTTGCAGGAATGTCCAAAGGCCACCAAAACTCCAATCTGGTACTTGGACAGTGGATGTTCCCAGCATATGACTGGGAATAGAAGCCTGCTGCGTGATTACTCTCCAGTCGAAGATGGACCCAAAGTCATCTTTGGGGGATCAGATCGAGGTGTCACCAGAGGTTATGGTATGATTTCCAACGAAATAATCTCTATCACCGACGTGGCTTATGTTGAAGGTTTAAATCATAACCTGATCAGTGTAAGTCAATTATGTGATAAAGGATATGACGTTAAGTTCTGCAAGGATAAATGCTTGATAATATCGTGTGCCTCTTCAGAGACGGTATTAACCGGCATTAGGAGCAGAAATATCTTTTGTTTAGATTTTCTTAGTTTAGATTCTTCTACCCCCATGTGCCTGGTAGCAAAAAGCAGTGCATCTATTTGTGAACAATGGCACAAGAGATTGGCACATATTAATTTCAAGACGATTAATATGTTATTTTCTAAAAATTTAGTAAGGGATGCTCCCATTATTAAGTGCATCAAAGATAGACCCCTATCTTGCGTGCTAGAAGGGCAAACAGACTCGGGCTACCTTTAAGGGCATTGCAGACAAAGACTCTTCCAGATGTCTTTATCTTCTGCATATAGACTTGTTTGGTCCAGTGCAAGTTCATAGCTTGGGAGGCAAGTCCTATACGCTAGTGATTGTTGATGATCACTCTCGGTTTACATGGGTGTTCTTCTTAAAATGAAAGTCAAATACGTTTGACATCTTCACGAGTTTTGTCAAGCAAATTCAGAACGAACTTAACTGCTCAGTGGTCAAAATCAGAAGTGACCATGGAACAGAATTCGAGTCTGGGGCTATGACAGAATTTTGTGAAGAACATGGTATCTTTCATGAGTTTTTCTCCCCGCGTACTCCTCAGCAAAATGGAGTTGCGGAGAGGAGAAATAGAACTCTCATTGAATCTTGCACGACAATGTTGAATGATGCTTCTCTCCCAAAATACTTTTGGGCAGAGGCTGTCAATACGGCTTGTCATGTACAAAACCGGGCCTTGATCAACAAGAGTCATCGTAAGACATCTTATGAGCTACTGAAAGGCAGGAAACCAACCATGTCCTATTTAAGGATCTTTGGCTGCAGATGATATGTACTCAATAACGGGAAGTACCCGCGTACTAAATTTGGTGAAAAATGCTTCGAAGATATATTTATGGGCTATAGTAGCCATAGTCGGGCATATAGGGTTTTCAATAAGAAAACCCTAATGGTGGAAGAGTCCATTAATGTTGTTTTTGATGAAGGAAGCTTGCTTCATAGCACTTCTTCCAGTGGCATTCTTGAAGATACAGGTGCATGGCTTGAACAGCTAAGTCTTGATGAGACTACTGAAGGTGCAACTCCCAAGTATGTCAAGGTTTCCACCTCAACGTCAGCTGGAGAAGTTGACGAGCAGGATGGAGAAAATCTTTTGGAAGAAGGAGAAGCCCGAGAAGACGTCAGAGCTCCAGATGCCAGACTCCTAGAGCTCTGACACGTGAGGGATCATCCTAGAGATCAGATCATCGGAGATCCTCGGGACGGTGTCAGAACTCAAAGAGGTACAATTAACGAGATTTTGCACCTTAGTTTCCTGTCACAGGTTGAGCCAAAGAAGTTCGACGAGGCGAACAAAGATGCGGCATGGATATTGGCCATGCAAGATGAACTGCATCAATTTGAAAGATGCAACGTCTGGACGCTTATTCCCAGACCAAAGAACCAGAATGTGATCGGCACCAAGTGGATCTTCAAAAATAAACTGGATGAACACGGTGTCATCATAAAGAACAAGGCCAGGCTGGTGGCTCAAGGTTACAGACAGGAGGAGGGGATTGACTTCGACCAGACCTTTGCACCAGTGACAAGGCTCGAGGCAATCAGTTTGTTCCTGGCGTATGCTTCGCACAAAGGATTCACTGTCTATCAGATGGATGTGAAATCTGCTTTCCTCAATGGAAATCTGAAAGAGGAAGTATATGTCGCACAACCCCTAGGTTTTGTTAATCCTACATTTCCCAATCATGTTTATTTTCTTAATAAAGCGTTATATGGCTTAAAACAAACTCCTCAAGCTTGGTATGAGACTCTGTCTAGTTTTCTTCTTGAGAACAAGTTCTCAAGAGGAAAAATAGATAAGACATTGTTTCTTAGGGAAGTCAAAAGCAAGATTTTGCTGGTGCAAATCTATGTCGATGACATAATATTCAGGTCA
The DNA here is from genome assembly GCA_039513925.1 of Platanthera zijinensis. Lineage (NCBI taxonomy): Eukaryota > Viridiplantae > Streptophyta > Magnoliopsida > Asparagales > Orchidaceae > Platanthera > Platanthera zijinensis. Next base: position 166,122,098 of record CM077083.1, on the reverse strand, counting down.
ACGGATAACAACCTTTGCAAGAAGTTTTCCAAACTTATGCAAGGGAAGTTTGAAATGAGTAGTATGGGAGAGCTGAAGTATTTCTTAGGACTTAGAGTGAAACAGTCTGAGGATGGGATTTTTATCTCTCAAATGAAGTTCACAAATGAACTTCTCAAGAAATTCGGAATGGAGAGTGCAACCTCTATGAGGACTCCAATGGGATCCACTGTGTCTCTGGAAAAGGATGAGAAAGGGAAACCTTTTGATGAAACCAAGTACAGAAGCATAATTGGATCCCTGCTCTATCTTACTGCTAGTAGACCGGATATTATGTTTTCCACATACGTTTGTGCCAGATATCAGGTGAACACTAAGGAATCTCATTATGTCGTTGCAAAGCGGATTCTTAGATACCTTAAAGGTACACCAAATCTTGGCTTGTGGTACCCAAGAAACAATGATGTCGAGCTCATAAGCTTTTCAGATGCTGACTTTGTAGGAAGCAAAGATGATAGGAAAAGCACTACCGGGACGTGTCAATTCCTCGGAAGAAGGCTTATTTCATGGAACAGTAAGAAGCAGAATTGTGTCGCAACCTCCACAGCTGAATCTGAGTACATCTCAGCAGGAAGGTGTTGCGCACAACTTCTATGGATCAGAAATCAGCTCAAAGATTATGACTTGCAGTTCAGAGAAGTTCCGATGTATTGTGACTCCTCGAGCGCAATAGCAATTGCGAACAATCCTGTGTCGCACAGCAGAACGAAGCATATTGAAGTGCGCTATCACTTCATTCGGGAGCATGTGGAAAACAAAGACATATCTCTCTGCTATGTCCCCACGGATAAGCAGGTTGCAGATATATTCACAAAGCCCCTAGACGAGGCTAAGTTCAGTCTCTTCAAAACTGAACTTGGCATGCTGAACTATGAAGAATGAAGACTGTGCGGCTCAAGGCTCTTGGATCAAGGGGGAGCATCTGTAAGGAACTCAAGCTCGAGCATGGATGCAAGATCTGAGGGGGAGCATGTGGCTCCAAGTGACGTCCCAGATTTGCAGAAGCCGAAAAGGGGGAGATTACCCTCTCGGCTAAGGTGGCTCCAAGTATGCTCTCAAGAAAATGGTAATGAATTTCTCCCTCAACTGGATTCTTCGGTTATGATTTTCATTCCCATATGTCCTATTAACCTTAGTTTGTAGAGTTTAGGCTTCTTTAAATAGGGGGAGATTGTTGGGTATTTTATCCACAATGCACCTAATTTGAAGAAGCCCCTGAACAAGCTAAGGTGAATAGATAATGTATTTGATGATTTTCTATCAAGTTGTGCTTGCAGTTATTCCACGATAAGTACATACCAATGTCAGGGTGCAGTGGGTCAATATACACGGGTCTGCACAACGTAATCCCTCGTTGAGCAGATCAATGTGTTGGCTCACGTGTAGTCTCTCTATTGGAGTGTACTTATTTTCAAGTACAGGGCTGAGATAGATCAAGAGCAGACAAGGAGCAAGGATTGGTCAAAGACCAGCTCACGGGAAGATAGACGAAAAATCGTCTAAGGAAAATTCGACGAGAATCACTAAGTGATTCTCGCCGATTCGACGGGAATCACTAGTGATTCTCGTCGAATCGTCGAGAATCACTAGCCTACTCTCGCTGAATGCATCCGGCTGTCTCAACGCCGTCTAGAATTCAGCTAAGGCAGAATCGACGAGAATCACTAAGTGATTCTCGCCGAATCGTCGAGAATGACTTTGCATTCTCGCCGATTCGTCAAGAATGGATTGTGATTCTCGCCGATTCTCTCTTGATGGCTTGATGTTCAGCTAGAATTCTTCTAAGGAGAATTCGACGGGAATCATAAGTGATTCTCGCCGATTCGTCGAGAATCACCAATGATTCCCGCCGAATTTGCCTTAGGCAAATTCTGTTGGCTCGCTGGATCGGACCAAATGTTCAGGCGCTGTTTGAACCGAAATTAGGGTTTCTTCTGGTGGGGCCCACATCGGTCATAAAGGATGATCTACAGTATAAATACTCGCTTCTTTTGAACATTACAGATCATCCCTACACGCGAAAAAGAAACAAGCCGCCGACTTGACCTAGCTCATCTCGAAACTTCTTCCGCCTCCATCGCCGCTCGAAAGGTTGTCGTCGCCGCTGGTCTTGGATTTCTCTTGATCTCCCGGCGACAGAAACTCAGCCAAGCAACGCGTCTCACGTTTCTATCTTGAGATCCTTTGTCTCTTGGTTTGTTGAACGGGAATACTTTCCCCTTCCGAATCGATTGAGACGATCGATCCAAGTAAGATCGTTGGTAGACCTTGCTAGCTTTGTTACGAAGTTTGGATCTCGAAAGCATCACCGCCGCAATCCTTGCCGCCGCGGATCTCGGGGAGATCCTCTCCAAGAGAGTGCTTAGGTCGTGGACTCTTCGTCTTCTTCAAGAACGCTTCATCGAATGAAGAGGGACACCAAGCGCTCCAAACTTAGTTTGTATTTTTGTACATTCTATTTTTACTTTTGTTGTAAAGGAACTTTGTTTCCTCATTGTAAGGGTTGGGTGCAACCCGTGGTGGAGGAGTAGTTACTCCTTTGGGTGGAAGGGTTTCTTCCATAGGGAGAGGATTGGATTTCAATCCTGTTGGTGAAGTGACCGAGTCATCCCTTATTGGGAGATAGGTCGAAGGGGGAGAGTGGACGTACCCAAATCGGGGAACCACAATAACTGCATGTGTGTTCATGTGTTGTGCTTGTTTTGTTTTATTATGCAGGTAAATTTTTAATTCCGCAAAACGACTGCACATCACCTATCCCCCCCCCCCATAGGTGAAGGTAGTTGACACTAGAGTGACTTTCAACAGCTCACTCAATGCCATGTGACAGAAGGCTGTGAGACAAGCTCAATCAGTCAAAGCCAAAAAAAATCTGTGCTGATATTTGACAAAGTCTATAGGCGTTGAGTGAGACGAGCTCACTCAACGCCATGTGATAAAGAATTGACTGTATCTCATTCAGTCAGAACTTGTTTTTTCAGACACAGAAATTTGGCTAAGTCCAAGTGTGTTGAGTTAAGCTTACTCTCTCAACGTCAAGGTGGAGAAAAATCAGGCTAAGGCATAAAGCATTGAGTGAGGCTTGCTCACTAACACTCTCAACGCCATAATTCAGAAAATCTGGCTAAAGCAAAAGGCATTGAGTGAGGCGGGCTCACTCAATGCTCTTAACGCTTAAGATGTTGAAGAAGTAGGAAAATGACTAAGGTATAAGGCATTGAGTGAGGTTGTGTCACTCAATTCTCTCAACGCCTAAATTACAGAAAGCATGGCTAAGGCAAAAAGCATTGAGTGAGGCGTGCTCACTCAATGCTCTCAATTCTAAACATGCAGAAAAGGCTAAAGAATAAGCTAAGTCAAAAAGCGTTTAGTGAGGCTTGCTCACTCAATGTCGTCGACTCCTAGATAGAAAGAATTATGTCTATGTATTTTAGCATTGAGTGAAGCTCACTCACTCAACGCCTATGCTAATGTTGCTTGATTTTTGGCTAAGTCTACAGTTGGTGATGTGAGCAGTCAATATTATTCAAATCGACAGCGGGAAAGCTATAGTACAAGCGAAAAGGCACTGCATAGCTACTATACGATAGTTAGCGTTAAAGCAAGATAGAAGCTGGCCATCAATGGTGTGGGGTCCTCTGCTAAAATAGCCATTGGGTTGCAATCAATAAAAGGAGAAGCTTTTTACAGAAAAAGTAGATATTGGTGTTGTTCTTCTTCATCGTCATTGTTGCTGTGACGGAAGAACAAGAAGCTCAAGATAGCAAGTCTAAAGGCTTAGAAAGTTAGTTGATTGTCTTCTCCATCGACAACAGCAAGATTAGAGCAAATCTATGAAAGAAATAAAGTAGGATAGCTGGTGCCATTTTCTATTTGCACCAGCAAGTTCTTTACAGATCCAGTTGTACAACTTTGAAGAATATCTATTGGTGTCTGTGAAGAAGAAGTTAGGGCTGAATCTCCTCAGCCTAGGAAAGAAAGAAGCAGCAAAGCTATTTTCTGCAAGTTACTTCCAGCACAAGACAAAGCAAGATATGCTTCCTTATTGCTAAGAAGAAGTTAGGGTTGGGATTCTCTCAGCTTAGGTAGCAGTAACTAGCTGCAGTTACTTCTCAGTTCCAACAGGAAATCTCTGGTGCTGTGAAGAAGAGGTTAGGATTGAGTATATCTCAGTTCAGGTAAAAGTAAACTCAGGAAATATTTTCCTGCAGTCAAATTTGGGTTGAGTCTATCTCAGTCCAAGTAGATTGGCACAGAGAAATTTCTCTTGTTTCTAATCATCTCACCAACTCACTTCCATCTTGTAGGATCATTTTGGATCTGAGTGGTAGGAGCAAATTTGCTCTGAGGTAGGATTCAGTTGAGAATCTGAGCTGTTGGACTTGGTTTAAAGTCAGAGGTAGGTGAGTCATTCTCACTGAGCTAGGGCACTTGTGCCTGAGGTAGGATCTGGGTGCATATCTGAGGTAGGGCCTTTGTGCCTGATATTATAGAAGAGTCATTCTCTCTGAGAGTAGGACCTTTGGGTCTGAGGTAGGATGCCTAGTGGATCTGAGGTAGGGCTATCCTCCTAGCCTGAGTGTAAGGCCTTTGGCCTTAGGTAGGTGATCAGCTGATCACTGAGTTATAGGCCCTTGCAGCTGAGTTGTAAGTCTTGGAGAAGACTGAGAGATCCTGAGGGATCTGAGGTGTAAGCTCTTTGGAGCAGAGTTTTGGAGAAGTGCCTAGCCCAACAAGATAGTTGGATAGGTGGTAGGGAAAGTGGATGTACCCTTATTAGGGGAACCATTAAAAATCTTATGTTTGCCTTGTGTGTTTTCTCTATGTTGGCTTTACTACAGAATGAATGTCTTGATAACATAAGTTAATCAACTAATAAAGCATCCATCTAAAAGGAAAATAAAAGACAGTGCCTGGAACAACCACTGTCCAAGTACCGTATAAAGGTATGACACCTTGAACTATCCTGTAATATACAAATTACTTAACCTTAGGACCCCAATATCTATTGGGTCCTAGGTGCATGTTAGCATGAAACTAAGCATTTCCACCAACAGAATTTCTGACTGGTGGACTGACCCTAGCTCTGGCCATATTGGGATTGTGCCAGTAGTTAATGGCAAAATGTCCTATCTTACCACAGCACCAATAATCATGTATGTTATATCTTCTTTTCTGTGAAGGCCATGTAGCTTGATGAGCAGCAACTTTGATAGGAGGAAGATGTGCTGCAACCTTTTTCTGATTTCTTTTGGCCAGAATTTGATTGAAGGTAAGTCTTATAGCTGCCTGGTTTGGTCTGCTCTGAGTGCCAGCAGGAACTAGCTTCATTTCAAAAAGCATGCTTCTGATGGCTTCATGTATGCCTAGATCAGCCTTATTCTTAGACTTGCCCTTAGTCAGAACATTTGCTATCATATTCTGAGCCTTTGTTGTAGCAACATTCTTGAGAGTTAGTGCAGAAGAAAAAAAGACAAATGGTCTAGATTGGGCCATTTGAAATTTCTCATTGGCAGCCTTGACTGCACACACCCTGCCAAAACTTTCACCATGACAGTGAACATCTTTGTTCACTCCAGATGAACAACCCCTCTCCCAATGACCATAAGAACTTTCTTGGTCATACCTATTAGAAGGTATCAAAACTTTTCTGAAAAGAATGGGAGTCTTAGAAGCAATAGGCTGAGGTGGACCTGGAGCTGTGCCCTTCCTTTTGGAAGGAGCAACTCTTATGCTTCCCTTGAATCCTAACCCCTTCTTTCCCTTTTTAGAGGAGAAGGAGTCTATCAAGAGGAGGACAGTACTTGGCTTAGAATAGCTAGCCACTATTCTTTTCTCCTTCTCAAGCTTATCTTCAAGCTCCCTGATGAGATAGTTCTTGTGCTTGATGGTGGCTACCTGAATGTCTAAGAGAGACTTCAGTTGGCTAATTTCCCTAGCTTTCTGGTCTAGCAGATTTACTATTATAGTCTGCTGGGCAACTGCAAGCTTAAGAGATGAGATCTCCTTAGCTTGCTTCTTAGACAACTTCTTGACCTTCTTGAAGGCATTCAAAAGTTCTCCATACTTGTCAATCAGTTGATTGACATCTCCATCAGATCCAGAATCTTCTTCACCACAGTGTTAAGAGGCTTCTGATCAAGGACTAGTCTCAAACTCAAACAGATAAGCAGAGTTAGGTGATAGATGTACCTTGCTCTAACCAGGCTGATCCTGGTTGCCTTCCTCATCTGTCATTGCCATCAACCCTATGTAGCTATGGACATCTTCATCCACCTCTGACTCACTGTCTGACAGTATTAGAGGGGCTCTGATTCCAATCCTCCCTAGAGGATTGACTTCTCCTACTGCAAAATCTTCATCAGACATGTAACTGTCTGATGCCTCTGAGTCAGATCTATCTGACTCAGCTGGTCTCCTTGGTGAAGAAGGAATCTTTTCCTTGCCTTTCCTTGTACTTTCAGCTTTGAAGGCCAAGGACTTTTCTTTGACCAGTGATTTGTTAGAGGCATCCTCCTTCTTCCTGGCAGCCATCTGCATCTCATAGGAGAGCATCTTCCCAAACAATATTTGGGGAGGAGTGTCAGCAAGCTTGGCCATCTCTCTTATGGCACAAATCTTAGTATCCCAGTCTCTAGTGAGAGATCTGAGAAACTTGTCATTAATTTCATAATTATTGAAAGCCACATACTCTTGGTTGAGCATAGACTTCATATCATCTTTTACCTCATCAGTACTCTCCATGTAGACCACAAGGGTGTCCCACATCTCCTTGGAGGTCTGGCAGTGAATAAGGGTTTTGGAAGGTTGAGTCATCTACAATACTGGCAATGATGTTTTGTGCTCTCTTGTCCAGGCTAGCTAGTATGACCTCATCTTTGGTCATTTCAGAGAGTGTCTTTGGTGTCTGGATGTTGGCATCCAGAATAGAGACCTTCATAGAAATGGCAGGTCCCTCCCTAATAGTTGCAAAAATTCTTGGATCATAGGCTTCCATGAATATCCTCGCCCTCTCCTTCCATATTCCAAACTGCTCCTTTCTGTAGATGTGGAGTTTCATGGAAATCAGCTCTCTCTAGCTCACTCTTGATCCCATGACCACTTAGCAGCAGCTACTTGGGAGGATCACTCAGATTGTTAAATCATTTTTGAGCAAACTCCCTCTGATACCACTTGAAAGATCTTATTTTCAAGATAGCTAGCAACCTAGAGGGGTGAATAGGTCTGCTTGGGTCTTTTTATAGTCTTTTTGAATCACTTGATTTTTTCTTTTAACTTTCAGCTTAGAGTGATCTAGAGCTTGTCCTTAGCACCTGCAACTAAGAAAATAAAAGCAAACATAGAAAAGCACACAAGTATTTTATAGTGGTTCCCCAAAATTATGGGTACATCCACTCCCCTCCCACCTTGCTAACTTCCTGTTAGTTAAGGAACTTCTCCAAACCAATGCTCCAAGGATCTTACACCTCAGATCCCTCGGGATCTCTCAATCTCCTCCAAGAATTACACCTCAACCACAAAAGCCTACACTCAATGATACAAGTATCACCTACCTCAGGGACTTAAGCCCTACCACTCAGGCTATGGAGGATAGCCCTACCTCAAAGCAAGGTTGCTCCTACAACTCAGAGAGATACACTCTCCTACAGTTCAGGAAAAACTTCCCTACTTCTAAGTAAGTAAAACTCACCTACCTCAGAGAGCTGCACTCTTCTACAGCTCAGGAAAATTTGCCCTACCTCAGACCCAAAGGTCCTAAAGCTCAGATCTAGAAGGATCCTACAAAAAAATAGTTTAATTAACTTTGACACAGATAAATTTCTTTGTGTCAACCACTTGAGAAGAAAACTTTCTGCTCCAACTCTCCTCACAGCAGGGAAAGGATTTGTTGGAGAAACTCAGAAAATAACTTCTGAACTTACTGCTTTTTGATGCGGAAAATGTGCTCTTCCGCTAGCTTGCTCGAGAGTGGAGCACGATCGATCCAAGATGCGAGAATAGAAAGGATGGTTGATCCAAGTGTGGAGGATAGCAGAGAATGTTGATGAGGAACTATCAAGTAAATAGTTACGTTGACGGTTAGCTCTGATGGTTGAGACCGAGAGAGGAGAGGAGGAGAGAAGAAGAGGGGGTCCGCTTACAGCGACAATAGCAGACTTTGCCCGCCACGGCTTAAATGTCACTCTTGCGATGGGCTATCCTTTGATTATGAATTGAGATTACAGCTTGAGATTGCACCTTTACATGGAAAGAAACTAAAGGGTATAAACGGGGGAAGCTGGCGGCTAAGAAGTAGAAAAAGCAAGAGGCCGTGCGGGTTGACCAGAGAGGTCGGCATACTGCGCGGTTAGCTGATCAAGCAGCTCGCTGGACTAAGCCAGGTGGACTGTGCGATCAAGCTGAGGAGAAGAGGAGGAGGTCGCGCATACTGAGAATCAGAGTCCGCAAGAAATGATGCCTTGACCTTGACATCTCCACCATGTCTGCTCCTGGATGAGAGGTATTGGGGCCTATTTATAGGCTCGAGGAGATAACGGTCTTGGTAACGTCACCCCCGATAGAACGGTAAGTTGTGTGAGTAGATGAGGAGTCTGCCGATTCAGCGCCTTACCGAGCGGTTAGGGACCACTTTGAGTTGATCTGCTGTTGGCGGGCTAGGACGAGTCCGCCTCTGCTGTACTGAGTGAGCCCGCATCGATCTGTGCGAGCTGAGGAGGAGCCCGCCCGCTGCTGGCAAGAAGCAGGCACCGGGAAACTAGAGGGCTAGCTGGTGGACTACAGAACGAGTCCGCCCAGCCCGCTGCGGAGAGGATGAGAGATCGGCTGCTGAACTGGGAAAGTACTGGCGGACTGCGCAACGAGTCCGCCCAACTTACGGAGGACGAGTTGAGCAGGTCGCCTCCTGCTGGAGGAATCTCTTGATTGGCACATGCTGACTTACGGCCTGGAGGCAGGTCTCCATTACTGTTGGATGAAGAGAGTTCACCTTTCCCTTGCGGGTTGGAGTTGAGTCCACATGGTATGGCGCGGTCTTGCGTGGAGTGATGCCAAGTTGTTGTCTCTTCAGGCGGGTTGATACTGAGTCCGCACATTGTTGGTGGACTGGAGAGCTGGTCTCCGCATGGATGTTGTGCGGGCTTAAGAGTTGGAGGGAGGAGCAAGTCCACCTCCTTTAGGCTGACTGAAGTCTGAGTCCGCCACCTCCTTTCGAATAGAAAGAGTAGGTCATCACCTTTGATGGAGCAAGCTCGTCTCCTGTTGGACCTGTCGGAAGAGAACTTATGCGCGGTTAGCTAATCTAACTACGCGGTCTGTAGGGGCAGACTGAGGAAGCAGTCCGCAGCCCCTACAGAATGAGTGGCTGCTGCGTAACCTGGGCGATCAGATAGGGGAGAACGCCCTAGCCGCGCGGCCTGAGCGGACAGAGGAGTCTGTCTTCCCACCCTTAGAAAAAATGGCTGATAGGTCGCAAACTCCAAAGGGAACCTGGAGTAGGACGCGACTTGCTAGCTGGCTACCTTGGGAGGGATCGCTGATTTCTTGGTTAACATAATCCCCACACTTTTTTAAGTCCCGAAGTGAACTTCGAAAAAGCAGGAGACCCATGAAAATCGTGATCCATCCCTCGAAAAAACAAGAGGTAGGGAGAGATAGAACCTTATATCTCTCCTTAGAAAAGGATTGGCAATGTCTGTCTTTTTCCTGCAAAGGAAAAGTTAATGCAAGAGAAAAGAGGTACATCTCGCGTGTACCTGAGTTAATTTCGCAAAACGAAGAAGACGTGAATATCTTCTAATGGGCACTGCAAAATAATGATGAGAGGAAAGCATAGAAGAATGATAACTTGCAAGTACCTTAAGGAGGCTTGCAAGCACTTGTTAACTTCTGCAAAAGGAAGAATAAGTCCCAGGTATGAAATGAAACTAAGTTGCAAGTACCTGGATGGAAATTGCAAGTCTCTGCTAATCTCTTCAAAGGAAGAGTAGCAGATATGATAGAAAAGTAAGCAACAAGTACCTGAAGGAAACTTGCTAATATCTGCTAATCTCTGCAAAAGAAGAGTAAGTAGCAGATATGATAGAAAAGTAAACTGTAAGTACCTGAAGGGAACTTGCTAATATCTTCTAATCTCTGCAAAAGAAGAGTAAGTAGCAGATATAAAAGAAAACTAAGTCGCAAGTACCTGGATGGAACTTGCAAGTCTCTGCTAACCTCTGCAAAGGAAGAGTGAGTAGCAGATATGGTAGAAAAGTAAGAAGCAAGTACCTGAAGGGAACTTGTTAATATCTGCTAATCTCTGCAAAATAAGAGTAAATATCAGATATGATAGAAAATAAGCAGCAAGTACCTGAAGGGAACTTGCTAATATCTGTTAATCTCTACAAAAGAAGAGTAAGTAGCAGATATGATAGAAAAGTAAACTGCAAGTACCTAAAGGGAACTTGCTAATATCTGCTAATCTCTGCAAAAGAAGAGTAAGTAGCAGATATAAAAGAAAACTAAGTCACAAGTACCTAGATGAAACTTGCAAGTCTCTGCTAACCTCTGCAAAGGAAGAGTGAGCAGCAGATATGATAGAAAAGTAAGCAGCAAGTACCTGAAGGGAACTTGCTAATATCTGCTAATCTCTGCAAAAGAAGAGTAAGTAGTAGATATGATAGAAGAGTAAACTACAAGTACCTGAAGGGAACTTGTTAATATCTGCTAATCTCTGCAAAAGAAGAGTAAGTAGCAGATATGATAGAAAACTAAACTGCAAGTACCTGAAGGGAACTTGCTAATATCTGCTAATCTCTGCAAAAGAAGAGTGAGTAGCAGATAAGATAGAAAAGTAAGCAGCAAGTACCCGAAGGGAACTTGCTAATATCTGTTAATATCTGTAAAAGAAGAGTAAATAGCAGATATGATAGAAAAGTAAACTGCAAGTACCTAAAGGGAACTTGCTAATATCTGTTAATCTTGTAAAAGAAGAGTAAGTAGCAGATATAAAGAAAACTAAGTCGCAAGTACCTGGATGAAACTTACTAATATCTGTTAATCTCTACAAAAGAAGAGTTAGTAGCAGATATGATAGAAAAGTAAACTGTAAGTACATGAAGGGAACTTGTTAATATCTGCTAATCTCTGCAAAAGAAGAGTAAGTAGCAAATATGATAGAAAACAAAACTGCAAGTACCTGAAGGGAACTTGCTAATATCTATTAATCTCTACAAAATAAGAGTGAGTAGCAGATATGATAGAAAAGTAAACTGCAAGTACATAAAGGGAACTTGCTAATATCTTCTAATCTTTGTAAAAGAAGAGTAAGTAGTAGACATAAAAGAAAACTAAGTTGCAAGTACCTGGATGGAACCTGCGAATGTTGACTGTTGATATGATAAGATATAATTGGATAGAAGAAGAGATACTCGGCAGACTCTGTTATTAACTGAATAGAGATCAAACCACGATAGTGATCGTCTTGCGTGATTAAGTATGATGTTTTTAACATGAAATCCAAATCAGTAAGATGAAATAATCTCAATTAGATTTCTATAACATGGCTTGTCAGTAAACAGAAATAGAATCCTTGATTTAATTATAGATGCCAAGAGTAAGCATAATCAATCGTCAGGACATGGAGCTTCTTAAAAGCCGAATATATAAAATGAGCATAAGAAATAAGATGTTGCAAATCCTTTTGATAGTATTGGATTTAACCTGTTAACCTGTAAGAAGGCAAAAAACAAAGAAAGGAGGGCTATTCACCGAAGATGACCCAAAAAGACTGGATGCTGCCACAGGAGATCACCTGTGGGCCTTATGCATTGCTTGCCTAAGAAAAATCATCTAGGACATAGTCCTACCTAGAGCGGGCTAGCCGCATTCCCTTGAAAGAGCACAAAAGGGGTACATGCACAGAATCCTAAGAAGGAAACGATAGATACACAACTCTCGTGCCTCGGGTTACAAACATCACTGATCAGTTAGACTAGATACGCAAAGTGGCCTATTGCTTGTCTGCGAATTGATCGGCAGAGTTGTGGGCCCGCAAAGGCACAGATTGAGAGTACCTTAGATTATTCGTCCGTTACAGTCATGAGATGATCGAGGAGGCAAGACTACGCTTGATCGCCATTGCTTGCCCAGCAAAGATCATTGTAACTATAATGTATCCCTAACGGAGCACATAAGAGCTAACACATAGGACCTCCCTTGATGCTCACTCTGTGTTAGATACCGGCTAGAATCCGAAGTCCCGTCATCCTTCGCACGAGAGTTGAATGGCCCCCACTGCACATATGTGAACTCTCCCCACTATATGTGGTCATTATTGTCTTACGCCGGAGTCCAACCTCGAGGGGGCCCTAAGCAAGACTCGGCGATATCTCGGTGGTTCAGTCATCTCTTTGGCAAAGAGAAAAGATAGAGGAGGAAGCACTCCATAAAGGGAAAAGTGACAGTATGAGATCTCTGACGTAAAATTCATTGAAATGAATGAAAGAGCACTTAGAAGTGTTTTTAAAGAGAAAAATGTTTAAAGAGTAAAGTAGAATCAAACAGTAATGATCGCAAGGAGCTTGCGATGTTCTTTTTGCTTTAGTCTTCCAAAGGCGCCCTCATCATCATCGTCAATTGTCTCGCCTATAACATGGTAATCATACTTGTTGATTTGATTCACTCCCTTTGAGCTGCAAGGAATGTCTGCTACTTCTTTTCCTTTGGAAGCAGGCGTATCAGAATGTTCATCCTTTGAGAGTAGATCGTGCATCTTACCCTGCCTCAGCATCTTTTGTACAAGTTGACGAAGCACTCGACAGTTTTCAGTTAAATGTCCGCTTTCTTTGCGAAACTCACAGAATAAGTCTGAATCTTTTGATCTTTGATCTGTCGGCTGGTAAGGCTTTCTAAAATTAGCCCTACCCTTCATGATTTGGCTCACTTCTTGCATAGCCTCATCTAGTTCGGACTCTAGCAAGTCATCATCTTGCTACTGATGAACCGAAGCTGTTTGCGGAGCTGGGGCTGGCAATAGTGACAATTGATCTCGAGCATGATCTTGGCCCCAGAAGGGGTGTAAATGACGTAAAAATCTTCTTCCCTTCCTTGAGTAGGATGAAAAATCTTATCGAGGAGACCTCGGAGGCTGCTTGTAAGAAGAAGAATCTTTCTCCACTATAAGCCTGGAGACGAAGCTGGGGTTGCTTTTCTCACCGCGGATGTATGAGTAGGCTAAACCAATCAACTCTTGATATATCCTTGGTGCTCGGACATTATCCTCAAACTTGAGTGATCCTTAACACAGACCATGAATAAGAGCCACTCGATACATTTCTTGATCGACGATCTCAATATCCAAGATTTCTTTCTGGAAACGATCCACAAAATGAGACAGGGTCTCATTCTCTTGTTGCCTGATCTCGAAGAGGATTTCTGGTCCACCCTTTCTCTTTATAGAGGTGGAAAACTTGAGCAGAAACTCTCTTCGCAAATCAGCAAAGTAAGAGATGGACTGAGGACGTAGTCCATAGAACCAATCCCTTACTTGTCCATCAAAGGTTGTTACAAAGAGTTTGCATTTGGTAGCATCTGAAAGGGTCTTGAGAGCTATGGCTGATTCAAAAGCTTGAATGTGCTTCATTGGATCAGTCTCTCAAGTATAAATTAGCAATCGCATCTCTCTGAAGTTAACTGGAGTTGGTTCATGTCGAACATTCTCCGAAAATGGTGATGGCTCTTCCTATTCTCCTAAAACATAAGTAAAAAAGGGAGCATAAGTTGTAGCTGCGAAAGGAGCAGGTGGATAGAAGTGAAAAACTGTTGCGAGAGGAGAAAAGGCAGGAGCTAAAGAATAAGGATGACTTCCCTGAAAATTTAGAAATCTCGCTGGACTTCCTCGGGCAGCTTCCCGAAAGAAGTTTTGACGATCTATGAACTCATCATTCTAAGATCGCAAAGGAGCTGCAGGCCCTTGTGGAAAGGTTGGAGGGTAAATAGGAGGATAGACCGGCAGATAAGGCGGTGGATAAACTTGCGGAGTCTCCAATGCTGGTGCTGGATTAACTGGAGGAATTGGTGTTGCTGTAGATTGCACTTTTAATCATTGCGTGATAGCAGCTAGAGTACGGTTGATTGCTTGGAACTGTTAGGCAGTTTCTCTACGTGATTGCTCCATGGCTTTCCAGAGAGGATCTTCACTAGGCCTTGAAGGAGCAAGGTTCTTTGTTGGTTGATGGTCTGACATGAGTAATCGCTGATTTTCACTATTTGTTCGAGATCTGAAAGTCGCGTGTTAAATTTTGATGAAAGCACTCTTTTGCTAGCTTGCTCAAGAGTGGAGAATGATCGATCCGGGATGCAGGAATAGAAAGGATGGTTGATCAAAGTGTGGGGGATAGCAGGTAAGGTTGATGAGGAACTGTCAAGCAGACAGTTACTTTGACGGTTAACTCTAATGGTTGAGACTGAGAGAGGAGAGGAGGAGAGAAGAAGGGGGGCCGCTTGCAGCGACAACAGCAGACTTCGCCCGCCGCATCTTAAATATCACTCTTGCGACAGGCTTTTCTTCGACTATGAATTGAGATTACAGCTTGAGATTGCACCTTTACATGGAAAGCAAATAATGGGTACAAAAGGGGGAAGCTGGCGGTTAAGGAGAAGAAAAATCCAGAGGCCGTGCGGGTTGACCAGATAGGTCAGCAGACCGCGCGGTTAGCTGATCAAGCAGCTCGCTGGACTAAGCTGGGTGGACTGCGCAAGCTGAGGAGAATAGAAGTAGGTCGCGCGAACTGAGAAGCAGAGTCCGCAGGAAATGATGCCTTGACCTTGACATCTCCACCGTGTCTACTCCTAGATGAGAGGTATTGGGGCCTATTTATAGGCTCGAGGAGGTAACGGTCTTGGTAACATCACCCCCGGTAGAATGGTAAGTTGTGTGAGTGGAACGAGGAGTCTGACGAGTTCATGCCTTGCCGAGCGGTTAGGGACCACTTTGAGTTAATCTGCTGCTGGCGGGCTGGGATGAGTCCGCCTCTACTGTACTGAGCGAGCCCGCGTCGATCTGAGCGAGCCCGCGTCGATCTGTGCGAGCTGAGGAGGAGCCCACCCGTTGCTGGGATGAAGCGAGCATCAGGAAACTAGAAGGCTAGCTGGCGGACTGCAGAACGAGTCCGCCTAGCCTGCTGTGGAGAGAATGAGAGATCGGCTGCTGAGCTGGGAAAGTCCTGGCGGACTGCGCAACGAGTCCGCCCAACTTGCAGCGGACGGGTTAAGCAGGCCGCCTCCTGTTGGAGGCATCCCTTGATTGGTGCATGCTGACTTGCAGCCTGGAGGCAGGTCGCCACTGCTGCTGGATGAAGAGAGTCCACCTTTTCCTTACGGGTTGGATTTGAGTCCGCATGGTATGGCGCGGTCTGGCGTAGAGTGATGCCGAGTTGCCGTCTCTTCAGGCGGGCTGATACCAAGTCCACCCATTACTGGCGGACTAGAGAGCATGTCTATACATGGATGTTGTGCGGGCTGGAGAGTTGGAGGAAGGAGCAATTCCACCTCCTTTAGGCGGACTGAAGTCTGAGTCCGCCACCTTAATTTGAATAGAAGGAGCAGGTCGCCACCTTTGATGGAGCAAGCTTGTCTCCTGTTGAACCTGTCAAAGGAGAACTGATGCGTGGTTATCTAATCTAACTGCGCAGCCTGCAAGGGCGGATTGAGGAAGCAGACTATAGCCCCTGCAGAACGAGCGGCTGCTGCGCTACCTGGGTGGTCAGACAGGGGATACCGCTCTAGTCGCGCGGTTTGAGCGGACAGAGAAGTCTGTCTGCTCACCCTTAGAAAAAAGGGCTGATAGGCCGCGACTTCCAGAGGGAACCTGGAGCAGGTCACGACTTGCGAGCTGGCTACCTTGGGAGGGATCGCCAATTTTTGGGTTAACACTACTGAAGGCTAAAGATCTTTTGATCTTGAGTCTTCAAACAGCTCACTGAACCTTCCAAAGGATGAAAGTTCTTTTTTCTTCAGAACAGATTCTTAATCTGCTGTGACAGATGGATACTTGCATAGCTAACTGAACTTTTCTTGCTGGAGAGTTTCAAGCTTTTCACATGCAGCAATGCCGAAGAAGATGAATATGGTTGCTCTCCTTTTTGAATAATATAAGCCCTAAAAGTTATCTTTGTCTTGGCCCTATCTCTTTCTTTTGTAGTTCGCCGATCAACGGCTCTTAGAGATTGGTGGTCCCCACCTGATGCTTCCAGCTGTGCCTTGCTTTAACGGAAGAAGACTTATAGTAGCTTCACGGCAAGTTTTGTCGTGTAGTGTAGCTTCCCCGTGTCTGATTTGACCTTAGTTGACTTTGTCGATTTTGATGACATCAGCACCTGTGGACTTAGCCAAAATCGAGCATCAGAGAATAGGTGTTGAGGGAGTAAGCATCACTCAATGCTAAAACACTTAAATAGATTCACTGTCTTTTATCGTTGAGTGAGTAACCTTCACTCAACGCCAAACTACTTAGAATATGAAGTCTGATTCTAGGCGTTGAGTGATTCAGCTCTGTTAAAACTCTATTCGAACGGTTAGCCGAACAAGCCACCGCGGCCTGTCTAGCCAGTTCACCACGGCCTGACCAGCCAGTGTTCTAGCGAGTAGCTGTATCGAGCTGATGATTCAGAGTGCCAGAAGTCTGTTCTGGCGGTTAGCCGAATAGACAGCAGCGGATTGTTCTGCCGGTCTTCAAGAGTGCTCCTTCGCGGTTAGGAGATAAGCCGCTGCTACTTTTGTGAAGTCGTGAAGCTCGGGTCCAAGGATTATTCTCAGCGGTCTGTAGCAACCCGCGGTATGCGGTTTAGTATCTTGTCGCAGCTTCAGCGAATTGGGGAGCAGCGTTGCGGGTTGCTATTTATCTGCAGGAGCGACTTAGCGACTTATCTGGCGGCCTTACTCTTGTGTCTGGAGGTTTTTATGTTATGGCTTGTATAGTGAGCGGTTTAGGTATGTCAAACAGCTCAGGCCGCCCGACTTGTATTTAGTCCCACATCGTGGGTTGTATTCTCTCACCTCCCCCGTTTTCTGTAAATAAGGGGGCATACCTATGTATTACTTACTTTTTTGGAGCAATAAAATTTGCGGTTATTTACCTCTTGTTCACTATTTTTAACTTGGTATCAGAGCCAGGTTTTCGAGATATCTCAATCCCTAGAAAATACTTAGGAGATCACATATCCTTCGTAACAAAGTGCTGAAGAAGATGCTTTTTCGTCATATCAATACCTTTATTGTCATCCCTAGTAAGAAGAATATCATCCACATATACTGCAAGAATAACCAGCCCAGACGAGGTCTTCCGAATAAACAGAGAGTGATCCGCAGCGCTCCGAACAAATCCAACAACAGAAATAACCTCATTAAACTTCTCAAACCAGGCTCCTGGACTCTGTTTAAGACCGTAGATGGCTGTCTTCAACTTACATACTTGAGAATTGTGTTGCTCCACATCGTGGCTTTCAGTAACTTGGTATCAGAGGGTAACCGGTCCTGTTGCTCCAGAATTGTGTTGCTCCTCTTGCGTTTATTTTTTGAAACAACGCGGGTTGCTCCTTTTCCCTCCCTTCTTCTGGTCTTCTCCGGCTTCTTCCCTCCCGCTTTTCTTTCTTGTTGCGCGGTTTTTCCCCTTCCTCGCGCGGTTTCGTGCTCTTTCCTTTTTTGAGAGCCTTCTCTGCCCTTAGGTCGCAGTTTCTCCCTGCTGCTGGTGTGTGCTCACCGAGACCGGGCGGTTTCTGTTTCTGTTCCCGCGGTTTCTTTCCTGGTTTCTTGTTGCGGTTTCCGCTTTGTCCGTGCGGCTTGCTTTTCTTCATGGATACTCCGTCATCTTCTGCTACTTTCCCTGCTCCTTTTTCTCATGCTTCTCCCTCTGTTTCTTCTTCGAGCAATTTGGGCACATTGTCCAAACTTACGGGCCCAAATTATCCTGATTGGAGCGTGTCGTTTGTTTTTCTGTTACGTTCTCATAAGCGTTCCCACTTGACTGATGACCCTCCTCCTGTTGGCTCTGATGCTTATGATGATTGGGACACTTCTGATGCATTGGTCCGTACTTGGCTGGCCAATAGTTTGTCTGATGAGTGTCTTCCTGTCATTCGTCATGATCATACTGTCAAAGCCGCATGGACTCATCTTGCTGCTTTATATTCTAAAAGGGCTCAGACTTCCTGAATATATACTATTTATTCTTATCTTTTTGCTCGCCCTGTTATGACACCTGCTGCAGCTTATCAAGAAGTGCAGAGTCTTAGGGCTAAACTTCTTCAACATCGTCCCTTTTTTGCAGATCTTAGCTAGCAACACAAACATTTTCAGGAGCTCTTGGTGGTTTGCTATTTACTTCGTCTTCCTGAGTCTTATGATCTGATTCGTCAACATATTCTCGGCGAAGCAGACACTCCGACTCTTGATGCCACTGCTGCTCGGATTTACGCTGTTACTACTCTTCTTCAGCGCCCTTTACTTCCTTCTCCCTCTCCTGATCTTGTTGCTCATTCTGCCATACATGATCATTCTGGTAGTCGTGGTGGCCGCACTGGTGGTCGGGGTTTCTCCAAACATCTCTGTTCACATTGTGGCAATACTGGCCATCTGATTGATCGATGTTGGGTCAAACACCCTCATCTTCGTCCTGCTTTTCCTAATTCTGCTAAGAAGTCTACTTCGTCTCTTGCCACTTCGGGTACTGCTCAGTTAGCTACCACGGGTAGGTGGCTTATTGACTCTGGTGCTACTACTCATATGACTGGGAATTCTCAGCTTTTCTCTTCTCTTACTATAAGTGAACACTTACTGCCTGTTCTTATTACTGATGGTTCCCCTTCTCCGGTTCATGGGTCTGGAACTGTATATGTTACTTCTTCTCTTCAGCTTCGAGACACCCTCTATGTTCCAAATTTTCCTTGCAATCTTCTTTCTGTTACTTCTCTTTGTAAGCAATTTGATTGTGAAGCGATTTTTACTGCTTCTACTTGTCTCTTTCAGATTCCTCAGTCCAAGGAGATGATAGCTACTGGGACTGAGAGTGGCGGCTTGTTTTATCTTGATACTTCTTCTGGTTTTTCTACCTCCTCCTCTCTACTTCAGTGGCATCTTCGACTTGGTCATCCTCCTCCTCGGATTCTCTATCAGCTTCTGCCTATTTACCTCGGGGCGAGTCCGCTCTTCACTATGACGCTTGTCAGTTTGGGAAACATCATCGTTCTACTTTTCCTGCCAGCACAGAGTGCAGTTCTTCTCAGCCTTTTGATATTGTACATTCTGATATATGGGGTCCTGCACCTACTCCTACTGTTGGTAGGGGTAGTTTATATTTTGTGACATTTATTGATGATTTTTCCCGCTGTACTTGGTTGTATTTGTTGCGTGACCGCTCTGATTTTTTTTTCACTGCTTTTTATAATGAAATTCATACTCAGTTTGATACTTATATTAAAATTCTTCGGTCTGATAATGCTAAGGAGTACCTTATTCATCAGTTTCAATCATTTTGTGTTGATCGTGGCATTTTTCATCAAACCACTTGTCCGTATACGTCACAACAAAATGGTGTTGTTGAATGGAAAAATCGTCATCTTCTTGATGTGGCTCGAAGTCTGCTTACCCACATGCATGTTCCTAAGTCTTATTGGGGGCATGCGGTCTTTCTCTCTTGCTTTCTTATTAATCGTATTCCCTCTTCTATTGTTGGTGGGAAGACTCCCTTTTCTATTCTGCATCCTGATGGCAACCTTTCCCTTTGTCTCTTCGTGTCTTTGGCTGCACTGCCTTTGTTCATTCTCCTTCTTCTACTCGTGATAAGTTGTCCCCTCGCTCAGTTAAATGTGTCTTTCTGGGCTATTGTCCGACTCAGAAAGGGTATCGCTGTTATGATCCTATTCTCCGCCCGCAGTATGTCTCTGCTGACGTTACTTTCTTTGATACGGTTTCATACTTTTCTCCGTCTACCTCTCCTCTTCTTTCATCTGATGATTTCGTTACTTTACCTATTGTTTCTTCACCTTCTCCTGAACCTACTACTCTTTCCTCTTTACCTTCTGATTCTCCTGCTCTTCCTGCTTCCGTTGATGAGCCGCTGCCCATGGTTCCTTGTGTACCTACCTCTCCGTTGGGGGAATCTACACAAGTAGACAGGTCTGACCTTGATCTTCCTATTGCTCTTCAGAAGGGTGTGCGCTCATGCACTCAACATCCTCTGGCTGGTGTGGTATCTTACACCAGCTTGTCTCCTCGGGCACAAAGTTTTGCTTTGGCTCTCTCGGCTGGTGTTCTTCCAGCTTCTTATCGTGATGCTTTCCTTATTCCTCATTGGAAAGCTGCTATGGATGAGGAGATGAAGACTTTGACTGAACGGAGTACATGGTATCTTGTTCCTACTCCTCCTGGTGCTGATGTGGTTGGTTATCGTTGGGTTCTTGTTATCAAGTATCTTCCTAATGGCACTGTTGATCGCTATAAAGCTCGTCTAGTAGCCAAAGGGTTTACGCAGACTTATGGTGTGGATTTCTTTGATACGTTTTCTCCAGTTGCCCGGATTACTACGATTCGTGTTCTTTTTTCAGTGGTTGTGAACAAAGATTGGGTCATCTCTCAATTAGATGTCAAGAATTGTTGGAACACCCTATTACTAATTTGGGTAAGGATCACTATGTGATTAGGTTTTTATTTTGACCTTGTTGTATAGTCTGATAGGTCAATTAGAAAGAGTCTTAGGGTTAGTACTTAGGTTTGTAAGATACCCTCAAGACCTTCTACAGATCAGGATTCAAGTGCTGAGACAAAGACAATTCTCATCGAGCTCAGGTCGACGAAACGTCGAACTCAGTTCGACATTCTCTGAGCTCAGTTCTACAAGTCGTCGAACTCCATTCGACGATCGTTGAGCTCAGATCGACGTTCTGTTTCCAGTTTTTCTCCAAGTCGTTGATCTCAGGTCGACGATCGTAGAGCTCAGGTTGACGTTTTCTGTCTCTAGTATAAATCCAATCTCTGAGCTCAGGTCGACGATAGCTGAGCTCAGGTCGACGATTTTCTGAGAGGTCGACGTTTTCAGAATAAAAATTCAGGACAGTTTTGGAATTCATTTAGATTTATTATCAGCATTTATATCAAAGGATTCTGTAGCCATTTCAAGCAATCTGGTGCAAGTTTCAAGGAAGAATAATTGGAATGTTACTTAGGACTTTCCCTAGAGACAGTTGTCATTTATGGAAGTTATTTATGACTGAGTAATGGCCATCTAAAGTCAGGATCTGATATACTCCCTAGAGAATTATTCTGAAGATAAGAGAACAGACTAGATTTGAAAAAGAGATACAGAAGAGAGAACAAAAATTCACTCATCAAGAATTCATCTTCTGAGAATAGATTAAGTAAACAAAAAGCTTACAGAATTACTGAGTCAGAATTCTTCAAGAACACAAGGAACATCATTGTGAAGGAGATCATCTGCTATTCTACTCCTTCAAGCTTCAAGTGTTCAAAAAGCTTCATTTTCAAGGACTCCAGACAACACACATTTCAGCATCTGCTGAAATCATCTTTTGCTGGAGATTTGAAGCAACTGAAGGCCTATCACCCTAAGCAAAGCTCATCTTCCTGAACCTTTACAGATCTCAGGGGGAGCTTTGATAACATCTTCCACTTGTCTTCTCTCAGATTGTTGATAGAGAAGAACAACTCAACTCTTTTTCTTTTTTATTTCTCTCTTGTAAAAGGGTTTCTCAAAACTCCCTTCAAAAGTTTTGTGGCTGGTTTATGAGACCTTGTCAAAACTCAGTGGTGGCAAGACACCTTATCAAAAAAATCTAGTTTTGGTTTTTGAGCACCTTATCAAAAGCTCATTAGTGCCCAAGACACCTGATCAACTATTCCTGTAGTGGATTCCTACCTAGGGTGGTAGAAGAGTGGATGTACCCAGGTTGTTGGGGAACCACTATAGCTCCTTGTGTCATCTGGTTTGCTGTGCTATTTGCTTTGTTGTGTGTTGTGTGTTTCTGTTTTCTTACTACTTTAGTGTTTACTTTTCTGCTAGCACATTACACATATAAGTAAATCAAGTCTTCCACTGCTTTACAGTTTTTAATTGTAAATTATTTTAAAAAACTCTATTCACCCCCCCCCCTCTAGAGTTAAGGTAGATCTTTCTCTCACTTTCAAAAATGCTTTTCTTTATGGAGATTTGAATGAGACGGTTTATATGGAGCAACCTCCTGGGTATGTTGCTCAGGGGGAGTCTCAAGTATATAAGTTGAAGAAAGCCATCTACGGTCTTAAACAGAGTCCAAGAGCCTGGTTTGAGAAGTTTAATGAGGTTATTTCTGTTGTTGGATTTGTTCGGAGCGCTGCGGATCACTCTCTGTTTATTCGGAAGACCTCGTCTGGGCTGGTTATTCTTGCAGTATATGTGGATAATATTCTTCTTATTGGGGATGAAAACAAAGGTATTGATATGATGAAAAAGCATATTCTTCAGCACTTTGTTACGAAGGATATGGGATCTCCTAAGTATTTTCTAGGGATTGAGATATCTCGAAAAACTGGCTCCGTGGTTCTTTCACAAAGGAAATATGCTTTTGATCTTCTACACGAGACAGGTCTTCTTGGAACTAAACCTGCCCAGTCCCCTATGGCTGTTGGAGATGACAAATGTTGGAGTGACTCTTCCCCTCTTCTAGAAGATGTCACGAGGTACAGACGTCTGGTTGGTAAACTCATCTATCGGATAGTTACTATACAAGATATCTGTTATGCAGTGGGAAAAGTAAGTCAGTTTATGCAAGCTTATAGGGAGTGTCATATGCATTCTGCTCTGAAGATTCTTGAATACATAAAAGGTGCACCAGGTAAAGGGCTCTTATTCCTAAAAAGGGGACATTTGAAGGTAGAGGCTTATTCTGATGCGAGCTATGCAGATTATAAGAGCGATAGGAAGTCAACATCAGGTTTCTGTACTTTTGTTGGAGGAAATCTAGAGAGTTGGAAAAGTAAGAAGCAGGTAGTGGTTGCCAGATCGAGTACAGAAGCCGAATATAGAAGCATGGCTTTGACGGCTTGTGAGCTAAAATGGATTCGAACTCTCTTACTGGATCTGGGAGAGTTTTATGATCATCCATTACTAATGTTTTGTGACAATAAAGCAGCTATATACATTTCGAAGAATCCAGTCTTTCATGAAAGGACGAAGCATATCGAGGTTGACTGTCACTTTATTAGAGAAGAGATTCTAAAGAATCAGATATGTACTCCTTTTGTTACTTCTGACAGAGAGCTAGCAGATTACTTCACGAAATCGGTTACTTCGTTCACAGAGGTTTGCAGCAAGCTGGGCATGGTTGATATATATGCTCCAGCTTGAGGGGGAGTGTTGAAACTCTGTTCCGACGGTTAGCCGAACAAGCCGTCGCGGCCTGTCTAGCCAGTTCATCGCGGCCTGACCAGCCAGTGTTCTAGTGAGTAGCTGTATCGGGCTGATGATTCAGAGTGCCAGAAGTCTATTCGGGAGGTTAGCCGAACAGGCAGTAGCGGATTGTTTTGTCGGACTTCAAGAGTGCGCCTTCGCAGTTAGGAGATAAGCCGCTGCTACTTTTGTGAAGTCATGAAGCTCGGGTCCAAGGTTTATTCTCAGCGGTCTGTGGCAACCCGCGGTATGCGGTTTAGTATCTTGTCGCAGCTTCAGCGAATTGGGGAGCAGCATTGCGGGTTGCTAGTTATCTGTAGGAGCGGCTTAGCGACTTATCTGGCAGCCTTACTCTTGTGTCTAGAGGTTTTTATGTTATGGCTTATATAGTGAGCGGTTTAGGTATGTCAAACCGCTCAAGCCGCCCAACTTGTATTTAGTCCCACATCGTGGGTTGTAATCTCTCACCTCCCCCGTTTTCTATAAATAAGGGGGCATACCTATGTATTACTTACTTTTTTGGAGCAATAAAATTTACGGTTATTTGAAAGTCCACCTAGTGTCAACTACCTTCACCTATGGGGGGGGGATAGGTGACTTGCAGCGTATTTGCGGAATTAAAAGTGTACCTGCAGAATCAAAACAAAACACACAGCACAGAAAATAACACAGGCAATATATAGTGGTTCCCCGATTTGGGTACGTCCACTTTCCCCCTTCGACCTATCTCCCAATCCAGGGACGACTCGGTCACTTAACCAACAGGATTGAAATCCAATCCTTGCACTATCGGAAGGAGCCCTTTCACACGTAGGAGTCAACACTCCCACACCGCTGGTTGCACCCAACACCACAACTAGGAACCAAATGTTCCTTTACAATGAAAACGAAATTAGAGTGTATAAGAAAATACAAACAACTTGAAGATCTAGGTGTCCCTTTTCGTTAGACTACTTGTTCTTGTAGGCAACGAAAAGTCCACAACCCTAGATCTTTCTTGGAGAGAATCTCCCCGAGACCGGCGGCGGCGACGAGCGGCGGCAAGGCTCTCGGTGTTGGCGGCGGCAACTGAAAATAGCAGCAAAGCACTGGAGATTCAATCTTCTTAGCGAAGTCGACAAGGTCTTCCAACGGTCACACTAGGATCGATCGTCTCGATCGATTCGGACGGGGATGGATTTCCCTATCTCAAATCAAGAGACAAAAGATCTCTGGTTAGACGCGTGAGACGCTGTGCAAGACTTGGCTTCTATCACCGGGGATCTAGAGGAGATCGAGATCAGCAACGGTGATCACTGTACGAGCGGCGGCGACGGAGACGGAGCAGGTTCGCGAATTTAGGGTTTGACGGCCGCTGGCTTTCGTATTCTGTATCCGTGTCTAACACTGTACACCAATACTTGTGTATTTATACACTAGGTCATAAAGATGACCGTTGTGGGCCCCACCAAAGCAAAGACCTAAGTCCGGTTCGAAATACCGCTGGAAACCTGGACCGGTCCAGGAAATGTCGGAAATTTGCCCAAGTCAAATTCGGCGAGAATCGTATGTGATTCTCGACGAATCGGCGAGAATCACTTACGATTCTCGCCGAATTCTACTTGGCGAATTCTGGCATCACAGGTTATACAGGCTGGGGAGAATCGGCGGGAATCACATTTGATTCTCGCCGAATCGTCGAGAATGCAAAGTGATTCTCGACGATTCTGCCTTAAGAGGATTTTCTGACTGCGTCGAGACAGCCGGCCCAACCTGGCGAGAATCATCTAGTGATTCTCGACGAATCGGCGAGAATCACTTAGTGATTCTCGACGATTTACACTTAGACGATTATCGTCTTTCAACCCGTGAGCTGGTCTTTGGCCCATCCTTGCTCCTTGTCTGCTGTTGCTTTATCATAGCCCTGTACTTGAAATTAAGTACACCCCAATAGAGAGAGTACACGTAGGCCAACACACTGATCTGCACAACGAGGGATTACGTCGCGCAGACCCGTGTATATTGACCCACTGCCTGACATTGGTGTGTACTTAGCGTGAAATAACTGCAAGCACAACTTAAAAGATTTCATCAAACACACTGTCTATTTACCTTGGCTTGCACAGGGGCTTCTTCAAATCAGGTACATTGTGGATACAATACCCAACAATCTCCCCCTATTTGAAGAAGCCTAAACCCTACAAACTAAGGTGAATAGAGCATATAGGAATGAAAATCATAAACTTAAAATTGAGTTGAGAGATATTCATTACCAATTACTTGGGAGCAAACTTGGAGCCTAAACTTGGAGCCACCTTAGCCTTAGTCGAGAGGGTAATCTCCCCCTTTTCGGATTCTACAAATCTGGGTCTAGTGCATTTGACACCATGCTCCCCCTCAGTTCGTGCACCTATGCTTACACTTGAGTTCCTGGCAGCTGCTCCCCCTATATGCACGACCCAGGAGCTTCTGGAGTCTTCATTCCTCATAGTTGAGCATTCCCAATTCAGTTTTGAAGAGACTGAACTTGGCCTCGTCTAAGGGCTTTGTGAAAATATCTGCAATCTGCTTGTCCATGGGGACATAGCAGAGAGAGATATCCTTGTTCTCCACATGCTCCCGAATGAAGTAGTAGCGCACTTCAATATGCTTCGTTCTGCTGTGCGATACCGGATTGTTAGCAATAGCAATTGCACTTGAGGAGTCGCAGTACATTGGTACTTCCTTGAACTGGAGGTCATAGTCGGCTAACTGGTTTCTTATCCATAGGAGTTGTGCGCAACAGCTACCAGCCGAGATGTACTCAGACTCTGCAGTGGAGGTTGCTACACAATTCTACTTCTTGCTGTTCCATGAAATAAGCCTTCTTCCGAGGAATTGACACGTCCCGGAGGTGCTTTTCCTGTCATCCCTACTTCCTGCAAAATCAGCATCTGAAAACCCTATTAGCTCGACATCATTGCTTCTCGGGTACCATAAGCCAAGATTAGGAGTACCTTTAAGGTATCTAAGAATTCGCTTTGCAATGACATAATGAGATTCCTTAGTGTTCACCTGATATCTGGCACAAACACATGTGGAGAACATGATATCCGGTCTACTCGCAGTAAGATAGAGCAGAGATCCAATGATGCTTCTGTATTTGGTTTCATCAAAAGTTTTCCCTTTCTCATCCTTATCCAGAGACATGGTGGATCCCATTGGAGTCCTCATAGAGGTTGTATTCTCCATTCCGAATTTCTTGAGGAGTTCATTTGTGAACTTCGTCTGAGAAATGAAGATTCCTTCCTCAGACTATTTCACTTGAAGTCCCAAGAAATACTTCAGCTCTCCCATACTGCTCATTTCAAACTTTCCTTGCATAAGTTTGGAAAACTTTTTGCAAAGATTGTTGTCCGTTGAGCCGAATATAATGTCATTAACATAGATTTGCACCAGCAAAATCTTGCCTTTGACTTCCCTGAGAAACAATGTCTTATCTATTTTTCCTCTAGAGAACTTGTTCTCAAGAAGAAAACTAGACAATATCGCATACCAAGCTCGAGGAGCTTGTTTTAGGCCATATAGCGCTTTATTAAGAAAATATACATGATTAGGATAAGTAGGATTGACAAAACCTGGAGGTTGAGCAACGTATACTTCCTCTTTCAAATCTCCATTCAAGAAAGCCGATTTCACGTCCATCTGATAGACTGTGAATCCTTTGTGAGAGGCATAGGCTAGGAATAGCCGGATTGCCTCGAGCCGTGCAACTAGTGCAAACGTCTGGTCAAAGTCAATCCCCTCCTCCTGTCTGTATCCTTGAGCCACCAGTCTGGCTTTGTTCTTGATGATGACTCCATGTTCATCCAACTTGTTTCTAAAGATCCACTTGGTGCCAATCACATTTTGCGTCTTCGGTCTGGGAACCAGTGTCCAAACTTTGCATCTTTCGAATTGATGCAGCTCATCTTGCATGGCCAAAATCAATGATGCGTCTTTGTTCGCTTCGTCGAACTTCTTTGGCTCAACCTGTGACAGAAAGCTAAGATACAAGATCTCGTTAAGAGTACCTCGGCGAGTTCTGACACCGTCTTGGGGATCTCCAATGATTTGATTTCTGGGATGATCCCTCACGTGTCTGAGCTCTAGAAGTCTTGCATCAGGTGCTTCGACTACTTCTTAGGCATCTCCTTCTTCTAAAGGATTTGCTTCATTTTGATCTTCAACTTCTCCGATCGGCGTTGATGTGGAGACCTTGACGTATTTTGGAGTTGCATCTTTCTCGGAATCATACAGTTGTAACTTTTCGAGTCTGGCACCTGCAGCTTCCCATTAAATGGGGGGCATTCTCCTTCTGAGTCAGAGCGACCCATTAGCCCAAAGTAGGCTTCCTCATCATCGCTGGTGTCTGACGTGTCAGATTCACTCAGCGTCTTTGGCTTCTTTGCGATGTAACTCCTCTCCTTCTTCTTGTCTTTTGAGGACATGTGCTCCTCTCCCTTTCCCTTTTCCCTCTTGCCTTGATGGCAGTCGGCCACGACGTGTCCTGGCTTGTTGCAACCAAAGCATATAATGTCATATAAGCGGTGTTTGTTCGGTTTGGAAACATACCTGTCAGAAGAATAGTTCTTCTTCTGAACCCTTGAGGAGGAGCCGTTTCTCTTTCTCTGATTCCTCAGCTTGAGGAACTTCTTGAATTCCCGTGTGATAAGGGATAAATCTTCCTCTGACAATTCTGAGTCGGAGGAGCTTGGCTCAGAGTCTTGCTCTTCATCCCTCTTCCACACACGGGAAGAAGCGGCACCCTTGCCCTTTCTGGATTGAATAGCTTTCAGGGCCACCGTCTTTTCCTTGGCCGCGGCTTTCTCTGCTTCCTCTTCAGCCTTCCTTGTGTTCAACTGAAGCTCATAGGACATGAGCTTCCCGAACAGAATTTGTGGGTCAGTTTCCGCAAGTCTGCCAAACTCGCGGATGGCGCAGATCTTTGTGTCCCATTCCTTAGTGAGGGACCTAAGGAACTTATCATTGAGTTCACTGTCAGTGAACACTCTTCCATATCCTTTGAGTGCATTGACGATCTTGAGGAAGTTTTCGAAGGTAACCCCGATCTCCTCCTTTGGCCCTTGCCTAAAGGCCTCATATTTCTGATTGAGGAGGGATCTCCGATCGTCCCTCACTTCATCTGTGCCCTCCATTAGGACAATCAGACAGCTCCAGAGATCCTTGGCTATCCTGTAGTTGCAGAAGTTCTGCATCATGGAGTTGTCAACTACGCTTACCAGGATGTTCTGAGCTTTCTTGTCGAGTCTGAACAGCACCATTTCGTCCTTGTCCATTTCCGAAAGTTTCTTGGGCACTTTCTTGGTTAGATCAATGGTTGAGGCCTTAGTGGGAATGTAAGGTCTCTCCTCCACTATCATGAAGAGCCGAGGGTCGACTGCTTCCATGTAGAATCTGATTCTTTCCTTCCAGATAGGAAAGTTCAGTCTGGTGCATACAGGGATTTTGCCGGAGTGCTTGAGTCCGTCCATGGAAGATATCGGTCTGATACTCCTTGAAGGTTCCATATTATACCCGGGTTTATGTATCTATTTATGTCCGAAGGCTTCGTTCGACGATACCATGGTGGAATTTAGTATGAGGGAAATCGCTGAGATTCCAAATTTATGTCGTTGTCAAGGGTAAGAAAGTCTTAATAGGCATGATGGTTTCTTAATCCAACCAAGGGGTTCAAAATTTTCCAGGGCGGACTTATGGCTGACAATGTCAAACTAATCACTACTAATGTAACTGAAGGTTATCTTACGCTTATACTCCTTCCCTAAGTGACTGAGCATACGTGAATAATTTTTCTATATGACCATCAAATGTCAAAAGAAGTGAACTCATTATTAAGTGTGGATATGTCAACATACATAAATACATATATGGAATTGTTTATGCTTTATGGCTCAAATATTTACGGCTAATTGCAGTTACCTGTGATAACAAGATGTAACATTCACATTACCAGCACAGAGTATATCAGGAGGTCAGTATGCATGTGCCTGTAATGAAGACACTGCTCCCATTCTCGACACTTTTTCCACGTCATTCTTGGAGCATCTCCTGTCCGGTTCCCATCAGGATTGCGGGAACCCAGACCACCCTGCAGGAAAGAGTTATCTTGCCTTAGGAACCCAATAAGTATTGGGTCCTAGGTTCCTGTCAGCATAATAGTTGGAATGCCTCCCCTCAGGAATCCTGGTGGGAGGACTAACATTTCCTCGAGGATGTGGAAGTCCCCTTGCCTTTGACACAGAAGAGTTGTGCCAACAATCTATGGCAAAATGACCCACTTTGCCACAACACCAACATTCATGAATGTTGTATCGCCATTTGTGACCTGAACGGGTGACTGAGGTAGTCATAGTTCTAGGTCTAAACGGGATAGAGCCGGATATGCTAACAGAATTGTCTCTTCCACCGTGACTATTGGAAGGGTGGAAAGAATGCATATGGCAGGCGTCATGAGGCCTGGGAGGTGGTGCCTTCCTTTCAGTCAGCCCCCTTCCAAGGACCCCATGAATCCCAACAACATGATTTCTAACCCCCCTTTCCTGAGTCCTAGGGAGGTGAGAGGCGCATTGTGAGCTGATGCCGGCAGATTCATGACGAGTTGGGGCTGTGGCCGAGAATACAAAGGGCTTGGTGGAAGCCTGAGGTATTTTCCTCTGGGTGGCCATGTCAGCTCTGACACTGTGGGTATTTCCACATGAAGGCTGATCATTCTTGCAGTGACCATGGTTGTTCCTATGGTCATACCTGAATGCATGATGTGTTCCCTTCCTGCTCGGGGTGGGGGGTCTGAACACATTTTCCCCATTTCTCCATGAATTGACGATTTGGGAGATCCACCCATTTTCTGCTTTTCTTTTGATAGCATCTATCTTGGAAAAGTTAGAAACAATCCTCTTCTCGGTCTCTAGACGACTCTCTAGATCCGAGATCTTTGAGTCCTTTACCTTGATGGATTCCAATTGGAGATTCATCAAGGTCTTCAGCTGAGCAATCTCCTTAGCTTGCTCCTCCACAAGTAAGTTGCTCTTCTGAAGGGCACTCTCAAGAGAATCGGGATTTTCAATCCTTTGATTGAAGCTATCCATATCCCTTGCATCTCTGGAAGGACTACCCTCTGGATTGTTCCTGTCTTCAGGAACTTCAAGAGGAGAGGGGCATGAGGAAGAAGTTACCTGCTCCTGGCTTTGCTGTTCAGGGTTACCGTAAATATCGGCAGATACTGTTGAGTCAGCTTCATCAGAACTGCTTTCCTCAACTTCTTCTTCAGTCTCTGACAAGGACACAGGAGCCCTGATACTGACAGATTGATCATGCCCTTCAACTTCAGAAATGAGGACCCCTACATAGGCTTCATCCTCTTGTTGACAACAGGTCCCTGTTTTCTCTGATCCCTCCATGAGGTCTGAGATGGTTTGCCACATGGACTTGGCTGTCCTACACTTGTCCACTCTAGAGCGAGAAGGTCCAGACCAGACATCAGTTATGATCTGACGAATCACCTGGTCCAGGTTGAACAGTGAGAGCTCTGTCTCCGACATCTCTTTGGGACACTTGGGGATTTGGAGATCTTTCCCCGAGCTGGAAGCCTTCATGGGAATGAAGGGACCCTCTTCCAGAATGAGTGATGCTCGAGGGTCGATGGCCTCCAGATGAAATAGTACTCTCAACTTCCATACAGGATAGTACTCCTTTGTACATGAGGGGAGTCTTAGAGGAGGGACATCACAATCCAACTCCATGCTTGAGTCTGAGCTTCTTGTTGACACTGGTGGCAGGATTCTACTGAAGGTGTTAACCTTTTTGATGAGTAACCTCCCTCTGATACCACTTGAAAGTCCACCTAGTGTCAACTACCTTCACCTATGGGGGGGGATAGGTGACTTGTAGCGTATTTGCGGAATTAAAAGTGTACCTGCAGAATCAAAACAAAACACACAGCACAGAAAATAACACAGGCAATATATAGTGGTTCCCCGATTTGGGTACGTCCACTTTCCCCCTTCGACCTATCTCCCAATCCAGGGACGACTCGGTCACTTCACCAACAGGATTGAAATCCAATCCTTGCACTATCGGAAGGAACCCTTCCACACGTAGGAGTCAACACTCCCACACCGCGGGTTGCACCCAACACTACAACTAGGAACCAAATGTTCCTTTACAATGAAAATGAAATTAGAGTGTATAAGAAAATACAAACAACTTGAAGATCTAGGTGTCCCTTTTCGTTAGACTACTTGTTCTTGTAGGCAACGAAAAGTCCACAACCCTAGATCTTTCTTGGAGAGAATCTCCCCGAGACCGGCAGCGGTGACGAGCGGCGGCAAGGCTCTCGGTGTTGGCGGCGACAACTGAAAACAGCAGCAAAGCACTGGAGATTCAATCTTCTTAGCGAAGTCGGCAAGGTCTTCCAACGGTCACACTAGAATCGATCGTCTTGATCGATTCAGACGGGGATGGATTTCCCTATCTCAAATCAAGAGACAAAAGATCTTTGGTTAGACGCGTGAGACGCTGTGCAAGACTTGGCTTCTATCACCGGGGATCTGGAGGAGATCGAGATCAGCAACGGTGATCACTGTACGAGCGGCGGCGACGGAGACGGAGCAGGTTCGTGAATTTAGGGTTTGACGGCCGCTAGCTTTCGTATTCTGTATCCGTGTCTAACACTGTACACCAATACTTGTGTATTTATACACTAGGTCATAAAGATGACCGTTGTGGGCCCCACCAAAGCAAAGACCTAAGTCTGGTTCGAAATACCGCTGGAAACCTGGACCGGTCCAGGAAATATCGGAAGTTTACCCAAGTCAAATTCGGCGAGAATCGTATGTGATTCTCGACGAATCGGCGAGAATCACTTACGATTCTTGCCGAATTCTACTTGGCGAATTCTGGCATCACAGGTTATACAGGCCGGGGAGAATCGGCGGGAATCACATTTGATTCTCGCCGAATCGTCGAGAATGCAAAGTCATTCTCGACGAATCGGCGAGAATCACTTAGTGATTCTCGACGATTCTGCCTTAAGAGGATTTTCTGACTGCGTCGAGACAGCCGGCCCAACCTGGCGAGAATCATCTAGTGATTCTCGACGACTCGTCGAGAATCACAAGTGATTCTCGACGAATCGGCGAGAATCACTTAGTGATTCTCGACGATTTACACTTAGACGATTCTCGTCTTTCAACCCGTGAGCTGGTCTTTGGCACATCCTTGCTCCTTGTCTGCTCTTGCTTTATCATAGCCCTGTACTTGAAATTAAGTACACCCCAATAGAGAGAGTACACATAGGCCAACACACTGATCTGCTCAACGAGGGATTACGTCGCGCAGACCCGCGTATATTGACCCACTGCACCCTGGCATTGGTGTGTACTTAGCGTGAAATAACTGCAAGCACAACTTAAAAGATTTCATCAAACACACTGTCTATTTACCTTGGCTTCCACAGGGGCTTCTTCAAATCAGGTACATTGTGGATACAATACCCAACATTATTTACCTCTGTTCACCATTTTTAACTAGCTCCACTCAACGCCAATCTTGCTTTATCAGCTTTTAGCTGCTTGGCATTGAGTGAGTAAGCATCACTCAACGCAAAACCTCTTAGACAAAATTCTGTCTTCACTAAGCGTTGACAGCGTTGAGTCAGTAACCTCCACTCAACGCTTTTTGACTTAACCAAGTTTTTGCTTCTTCAGCAACTTAAGCGTTTAGAGCGTTGAGTGAACACGTCTCACTCAATGCGTTCTGCCTTAGCTAATTTTCTGTATTTAATAAGCACTGGCATAGAACGTCTTTCTGAGTTTGACGAATGGTGAATTATGAGCTCGACAATCTTTGAACTCAGTTCGACGAACTCTTAATTGAGCTCGACGAACTAAGAATCGCAAGCTCTGAACTTAGCTCGACGAAAGGTGGGCTGAGCTCGACGAACTCTGAACTCAGTTCGACGAACTCTAAACTAAGCTCGACGAACTCGGAATCTCAAGCTCTGAACTTTGATCGACTTACAGCCTTTTTGATGTATGGCGTTGAGTGTGTATTTATCACTCAACGCCAAAATACTTAGCGAACTTTCTTTTTAATAGCATGGCATTGAGTGAGTTGACTTCACTCAATGCCTGTGGACTTAGCCACATTTTAGCTCATTCTAACTTAGGCTATGACAGTATAGACTACACTCAGTACTATAAGTCCTCTGGCGTTGAGTGATGTTCCTTCACTCAATGCCTGTGGACTTAGACAGATTTCTGTCATCCCACACCTTAGGTAAGTATTTACCTGACTTAGCTACTTAGGCTACCTGACCTATCATAGTCATCTACAGACATGTGTATATCATTGATAAGATTGACTTCACTCAAATTTAGGACATTGTGGGCAATGGAACCAACAACATGTGATTGTGGACTTAGACTTATTTGTTCTAATTTTATACTTCTATTTCTTTGGTGTTCGTTTCTGTCGGTAGGATCGGCATTTTGTAGTGGTGACCTTCCCGAGTGTTGGTGTCACCGTAAAATGGCGATTCTGGGCATAAGGCCCCAGAGGCGAAAAAATGGGGTCTTACGAACTGGTATCAGAGGGAGGTTTCGATCCTCCGACCTGTGGGTTAATGTGAATATGCCGGTTGCAAAGATTTCAAGGATATCTTCCTCTCCCTACAAGATAACTCCACACACACTATTTCTGAATACTTCATTCGTGACGGGTATTATTTAAGGGGTCTAATTAAGTAGTGCATTCCGGATTCATCCCTCCACCTCTTCATTATTTGGGAAATGCATGAGGGCGGGTTAGGGGTGTAAGACCCACACTTTGTTTCCTTTCACCACCGGGTCTTACGCCCAGAACTGTTGCCTTACGGTGACTCCAACTACCAAGTTTGACGCCACCGCACGGCACCGATCCTGCCGGCTAAAATGATCACATCACAATAGGCAAACAAAAGAGAGAGTAAGTAATACAAGTCCATAGATCATAGCTCACTATCAATATATAAAAGAGCAATAGTCCACAATGAGTACAAGTACAAAAGAGAGTAGAAAATGGGCTTAAGCCCGGTACATGTCTAATACAAAAGATCTCTCTCACACAACTCACACAGCTAGCAGAAGCAAACTGAAAACCATCCTCGACCTATCACCAAGTAGTAGCAGTAGTGCGCAGCAACTGCTCCTCAAGTCCTGTCATCCTCCTGCGACTGGTGCTTCACCTCGAATTTCTAAAATGATGTGGTCCACCGACCGTTAGTCAAAATACTAAGACACTATCGTCCTCGCCTCACCCCCGCGACTCCTAGGCACCATGCGGGGATGAATAAAGGAAATATATTTAAGGTGGAGAATAAACATGAGCAGGTGACAACTATTCTAGCAGGAGTATGTATAGAAGAACTATAACAAGGTAGCAGTAATGTAAATAAGGTAAAATATAGAGCAATAAGCACATGCTATACTATAAGTAATAAAAATACAAGTAAAAACTACAGCTACCTTCTATCAAAGATAAAGTAAAGTAAAGTAAAGTTAGTTATAGAATAAGGAACCTTAACTTATAAGAATGCTCATACAAACTCATTAGTTAAGGGATCGTTTAGCAAGCCTTATCGTATAAAAAGTCTCATACTAATTTATACGATAGGGGTAGAGGTTTAAATGCAATGATGACATGATATGCTATGTTATGCTGGTTTAATGTTATGTTCATACAAGTGCAACACACGCACACGACTCTATGCGCACAGACCTTTAGTTCCCTAGTTTTGGAATTAGCTAAACTCACAGGTACCTCCCGTAGTGGCAAACGGAGGCGATGGGTTAGGCCACCCCACCTCGAGGCCGGTATTTGCACCACCTAACCTAGACCTTCGTACGCCTCAATGCAAGGAACACAACCGCGGAGCCCCTGCGTACTCTGCTGTAAAATCCACCAGTCTTTTCCTTGGCTAAGTGAGAACCACACTTGTCGAATCAAAGTATAGGCGTCGGTGCGAACGACCATCTAATACCGAAGACCCACCACCCTTATGCATATGCAATTATGATAAATATGAATCTCTGAGCGATCGGCTCCCCGGACTAACCGTCCATCACAACAACCTTCTGAGACACTAGCTCCCCAGACTAACCAGTCCGTACCTACCACCGCCGAGCCTACCGCTCGTTAGTCTAAACCAAACTAGCCTCCCGTGACTACGGGGTGAGTGAAAGTGAAGTACTTAGAAATAGTCTTGCACTAACAGTTTAGCCTTACAATTTAGGGTTAACCTTGGACTGCCCGGGGCATTCCCTATGAAGGGCTCTCGAGGGGACTAGGAACTATGATGGGCTAAAGCCCAAAGCTCCCTTTCGCAAGGTACTTATTATTGTTGGTATCTACTCATTTCTCGACTCTACTGATCTTACACATTATCTAACTCTAAGTGTATTTAGACATTCTCCAAGGGAAAGACGATCCATCGTCGATCCCGAGCACAACCTTTCCCCTAGTCAACCAGGCTCTCACAGTTGACTTCCATTGGTAAACACATTCATACTCCCCCGATTAAGTACACCAATTATCTCCTTTATCTCATACCGAGGTTCACATGATTCCTTAATTCTACAGTTTTACTATGTTCAGACCTAATGAGCTATATGACGTGCATGAATGGTGACATCTCAAAATATTCATCCTAATAACCTAAGATTATTACTGGAGTTCAATCATGATGATTTAAGATTAAATCAAGAATATAATATTTTTCCTAATTTATTTGACATTTATTTAATTTTTTGCAAAATCAGGTCAATTATGCTTTTGAACACCAAGTATAATTTTGTGACATGATTTGGCCTTAAAAAATTATAACAAGAGTATAACATCAAAATAACTATAATTATTGAATTTCACAATTTTACAAAATGGTTTTAACTTCAAAACTAATTATCGACTAAATAACCATAATGATAGGGCGGAATAGGGAATAATAAAATTAATCATCCAAAAATTATAGAAAAATTAAAAGATCTCCAAATTGACAAGAAAAGTCTACTTACCAAAAATCATAATTTTCTAGGCAAATTTGGTTACCTAAATAAATCATTTAAATATATTCTGCATAAGGCACTTTGTGAAGCAACCTATATAAAAAGACTTCCAATAATTTTATAAAAATTCCCAGAGCTTATTGGTTCCCTGAAAAATCCTCTGCCAAGTTTTATAACTTTTTAATGAGTAAATAGTTCATAATAAATTCCTTGATGAATAGGATAAACACTAAATTTGTAAATGAAGTACCAAAAATATTAATCCATAATTCATAACAAAAAATTTCAGAGATTAGTGACAATTATTTATGGTCACTTACTAAGTTTTATGGACATCCAAGGTTATATGATCAGGTAATAAAAATCATGAGTAAACGTGCCCTAATTGGTCCTAATCTATTTCAAGGGGAATATAAGTTCATAAAGCTTTAAGATCCATTCCTAGGGCTTATTTTCACCCTAGGATTACACCTACCAAGTTTCAATACATTCAAAGGACATATAGTCTCATATCCTTCTTTGAGCGCAAAACTTAACCCTAGGGTTCACAATAGAGTTCTAGGCCATCTCAACCTTAAACCACCCAGAATCTCTTGTAGGGGTGTTTTATGTGACAGTAAATCAGTGGCCAAAGATCCATCCCTTTTGGATGAGGATTGGCCACACAACCCTTCAAGTGCAGTTTTGACCTAATTTTCTCGTATGAGACCAAACTTTGGTCACACAAATACCAAATCAAATCAACCCCAAATGGACTTAAATTTTTACCAGTGGCATGTAATGACCCTAATTGACAACCACAAAAATATTGGGGGTATTTGAGGTCAATAGTCCCTCTAATTAAATCATACATGATTTATTAATTTTTTTCAAAAACTATAGAAAAATATTCTCTAAAAATTCCCATTTTTGGATATGATGAGTGTGTCTGTATAGTTATCCTATGGTCCAAATTTCAAAGCATTTGACTAAATGTTTTAGTGGGGGCACTTAATTCTGTCCCTGGTCAGTCCTATGTATAGACTGCACCATATTGAGTGTTGCGGACAGACCACTGACCCAAATGGGTCGAAACCAATTTTAATTTAAACTAGACTCAATGGCCTATAAATTGTGTGGCTGGACATTTTTCCTAAAACGGCTTCTAAGGGCCCCATTTAGCAGCATCAAAAGATACATGTTTAGGGGTAATTAATCACTAAATTAAATATATAAATATAATAATATAATTCTTGTGTTGTTAATCTTCTCCATTCATCCGAATAGAACACCCGAAAATCACCTATTCCTGTATCTTTTCCCAAGCCTTTTGCCAGCCTCCTGGTCATCTCCCTATCCAAACACCGCCACCACCACCTCCGTCGAGGTGATGGCTATCGCCCGGCGGTGCTTTGGCTGTCATAGAGGGTGGTTTTCGGCGAACCCGCTACCATGATTTTTTGAAAAATCTCCAATTTTCTCACCGGATCGGTCTCAATTGAGTCTGTTTCTCTCCTAATTGATCTAAGATACTAGCACAAGAGGAGAGGAGGAGAAGTGGACCTTGTTTGGAGTTCGACGATGACGGTGGCGGCAGTTGGCCGTGGCGTTTCTCCTCTCCTGCGAGCTTGCCCGATTCCTCGGCCCTCCACTAAAACCATTGATCCAATACATCATTTCAACTTTCAAGATCATTTTGAAGGTGATGGGTTGTCCAAAAGTGGGAATGTGGGGTTGTATATGAGGGTTTATATTTTTTTCATTGAAGGGGAGGTGAAGGGGTGGTCGGCCATTATGGTTGGGGTCCCCCCATTAGTGTTGGCTAGCTGAAATTAATGGTATTCTCATCCCAAAAGTCAAGGTAGATGAATGGGGACAATGAGGAGATGAATGGGGTGGCACATAGTCTCCCTCCATAACTCCTCTCTCTCTCTCTCTCTCTCTCTCTCTCTCTCTCTCTCTCTCTTTCTTCTTTCTCTCTCTCCATTAAGGGGGGAAACTCTCATTTTCTCTCTCCTAGTCATTATTTATAGAAAATGAATAGCGAATTAGATATTTTCCAACCTCATGGGCTAATGGGTCACCTCAATTTGGCCTAGCCCAAGTGGGTTGGCTTGGTTGGGTCAACTTGAGTTAGTTTGACCTATTTTAGGGTAGAGTTGACATTGCTCAATTTTACATTTTGAGTTGACCCCAATGGGTCCTTAGTGACTCATTGGCCTCCCCTAAGGTCTAGGAAGACTTGGGTAGGGTTGGTTTGACACCTTGGTGGTCACTTGACCCTTATTAGGGTACTTTGACCATTTTAGGGTTTATGTTGAATTTGGTCAACTTGACCTCTTGGGTTGACCCCAATGAGCCCTTAATGGCCCAATGAACCTCCTAAAGGGTTAGGAAGGTCTAGGTGGGGTCATTTTGACAAGTTGGAGGTCCATTGGCCCTAGATAGGTCACTTTGATCATTTTAGGGTTAGTGTTGACTTTGGTCAACTTGACCACTTTACTTGACCCCAATGGGTTCTATGTGCTCCAAGGGATCCCCTAATGGATTTTAGGTGCTCCAAGGGATCCCCTAATGGGTTAGGGATGTTATGGTTGGGTCAAAGAGTAAAGGTGAGGCCTTAAACTCAAACCCTAGGTTTGGTAATTGGAAAGTGTTATTTGTAGACCATGGTGATCTTCACCTCCATGCCTAAGTTTATGTGGTCTTTTGAGCTTCCTAGGGTTTTGTCATGACCTAGTCATGACAAAACCATCTTAGGGGTTTAGTTGTTTGAGGGATGTTACAAAGGAGACATTCCGGACACAATAAAACCACCTTTTTGGTCGAAGACAAGTTCTTTTGGCCCGGTTTAAAACGCATGGTTAACCGAGTTGTGGGTAGTTGTAACAAGTGTCAACTTGCTAAGGGCATCAAACAAAATACAGGTTTACACACACCACTTCCCATTCCATCTGTACCATGGGATGACGTTAGTATGGATTTTATTTTGGGTCTTCCTCTTACCTCTCGTCATCACGATTCCATTCTAGTGATAATTGATCGATTTTCAAAAATGGCATTTTCTTGCTTGTAACCATATTAATGACGCATCTCACTTTGTCAAATTTTATTTTAAAGAGGTTGTTAGCGATAGAGGGCTACCCAAAACTATTGTATTGGATAGAGATGTTAAATTTATCTCTTATTTTTGGAAAACTTTATGGATATTGGTTGGCACCAAACTCATCTTTTCTGCGGCTTACCATCCTCAGACGGATGGTCAAACCGAGGTGGTCAATATGAGTTTAAGTAATTTACTTCAATGCTTAGCGGACGACCACAAGGTGACTTGGTATCTTATTCTCCCCCAAGCCAAATTTTCCTATAATAATTCTAAAAATCGCTCCACGGGACTTTCACAAAATATTTTGTGCATGGTTACAACGCATGTGTGCCTCTTGACTTGATTTCATTACCTCTCGCATATAAATCAAGTCAATTTGCCCATGAATTTGCTCATCACTTACACGCATTGAACCATGAGATCTGCCGCCGATTAACCACTACGTACAATACTTACCAATCTCAGTCGAATGTACACAAGCGGGCTCACAATTTTGATGTGGGCGATTTACTCTTGGTAAAGTTAATTCCTA
The DNA here is from genome assembly GCA_039513925.1 of Platanthera zijinensis. NCBI lineage: Eukaryota > Viridiplantae > Streptophyta > Magnoliopsida > Asparagales > Orchidaceae > Platanthera > Platanthera zijinensis. The sequence continues at coordinate 166,081,968 of CM077083.1, read as the reverse complement.
AATGGTTACCCTCGGGCTCCATAAAGAAATTAGCCGAACGGCGCGCCGACCCTTTCAAGATTTTAAAGAAATTGGGCAAAAATGTGTACGTACTCGACTTGCCTACCGATTGAGGCATACACCCCGTGTTTAATGTTTCTGATCATACACTATTTCATGAAACACCGCAAGAATTACTTCTTCCCTCTTCTTCTTATCCTCACGACCATTCTCATGGGTTAGGAAGTGATACCACATCCTCGTATTTTTCTACCTTGGAGCTACCCCCTCCCCTCCTAGTGAGGCTCCGGGTAATACTATGCTTGTTACTAATATTTTTTCCAAATTCGCGAAGGTTCTTTGTTCCCAATCAGATTTTGGATGACCAAGTCATTGCTTCCACTTATGGCGGTGTGCACTGCTATTTGGTTCGTTGGAAGGACCACCCCGTTTGTGACGCCACTTGGTGACCGCTGAGGAGATGGTACGTATTGATGACATGCTACACCGTTACCGCTTGGACCACTCACTGGTGACCAGTGATTTTGAGCGAGGGAGGATTGATGGCGCCGACCCGGCATTATTTGGCGACGCGTCACACCACTACAATCTCCGGCCCAACACACGAAGGTCCTATCGCAGCATGGTTTGATAAGGCGGATATTTTTTTAGTTTGTTATCTTTTTAAAAACTATTTGGTTATATTTTATCTTTCTTTTGCGCGTCTTATCGACCAAACTGTTAGGCGTTCATGGACTAAGTTAATTTTCTGCATTTAATTTGGGTAAGAACATTTGAGTGGCTAGAATTAGATCTAGGAGATGTGTGGTTGGGAGTACTCCATAAGAAAGTATAAATACTCCTTGTTTTGGGGAAGTCCAAATCAAAAAATGATTAAGAGCTTGCACTCCCGGTTTTTCCGATTTCCCGATCCAGCAGCAGGTGCGACGCCTCCGTTCGGCGAAACCTCATCTTCGGCGCATTACCGGTGCTTCTACTGTCGGCGTGACATCGGCGGCCCCTCTTCGGCGCGAAACCGGTAACCCGTGGTTGTGTGACCCCGCCCTCCTCCCTTCGTGCGACGCGGGGATGACCTTGCGTGCGACGCCGAGTTTACCACGGTTGGGTATTGTTTCTCTCCCCCTCCTTTGGTGTGATTCCTCTGATTTTACTTCGTTGTTCTTGCGTGTGCGATTGATTCGGTGTGTGTTTGGAATCCATAACAAATCGGTGTAGGAAGAGTAACGTTCGTCATTCTCCAACCATTTGGTCGGAAAGGGTGGTTGTCTAGTGGCGGTTCTTTGTTGGGATTAACCTAACCCGGAGCGAATCGCTTAGTCGAAACACGCTGTCCCGCCGCGACCACTCGTAAAAAATTGTGTGCATGCTCTCAGCTTTTGGTTGTCCAAAGAAGTCGGCCGGAACTCTCTTGAAATTTTGCGTGCTAAGTAGTTGCGAGTTCTTTGGTTGCACACTATTAGATTTTTGGTATGTTAGGCATTGGACGATTTTGTCTAAAACATGTTTGAGTGGGTAATGGATTTTTTGCACGCTACATGTTCGGTGAATTGACTTCATCACACTAGAGTTGTAATTGTGCGCAATCCCCAAGCTGTTGCTACATCAACTCTATTTCAGCCAAAATATAAAATTAGGCAATTGTTATTGCATAGCAGTTTTGGCTATCCGCACTCAATTTTAGCTGTTTTTTCTCGCCAAGTTTAGATAATCGCAAAACTGTTTTAACTATCCGCACTCTATTTAATTTTTTTGCTCTTGTCTTGCATCATTTTTGAGAGCCTTGTTCAATTTTTCCTGCGATCAAATGAGAGTTTGATTATAGTGTGGAAAACATGGATGCGAACTTGATGAGTACCGATTTCCTAACTTGAGGGGATCTCCTTAGAAGCGTTAGCCGCACTCCATGCATAGGGTGCGGATATCCGAAACTCCATCGACGTAACCACCAGAGGTGTAACTACCGCGACAACCTCCGCCATCGCCGCCGTTGCTCCAACCATCATCGTCATCGCCGCACCGAAAACGCCATCGTCGCCGCTACTCCAGATGCCATCGCCGCCGCCTCCCCAACCGCCATCGTCGCCGCCTTCCAGCCGTCGTCGAGCCTTGTTATAGATGTTTGTATGAATGAGAATGTTGTATGCAATGATCATGTTGTCTCTTTCTTATTGGATGAATGTGTTGTGAAGTATTGGTGCAATCAAAGATTCAAAATGTATCAATTTTGCGGATATCAAAAATTTGATTTACGTATAACAATTTAATTTGCGGATATAATTTTAACAAAACTGATTTACGAATATAAAAAATTTACGAATAGCCAAAACTATAGTGCGGATAACAATCGCCTAAAATTATTCTTGCGCGAATGATTGCAATGGGGCAAAGGCAAATAAGCATGATGATATCCCCCATGCCTCTCTCTTTCTCCTCTGTCTCTCTCCAATTCCCAATTTTGAATGTAAAAAAGTAACCTTTTCTACCAAAATTCATGACCACCAGGAAAATAGTCCAGTGAGAAAATAATCTAGACCAAAAACAGCACACCATGATGAGGACTGATCAGTGTTAAGAAGAACAAGTGCCCAAAATCTTCGAATGTTGAATGAGCATGAGGCCGAGAATAGCGCCCTCTTCCTTCCTCAGAACTTTAAGACTAGCGGGAGTTCTCAGCATTCTTGTCATCGCCGTTGAAACTGCCTTCGCCCTCACGGTCCTCACTGACAATGGCGTGCTCCTTGCTCAATCCTCCAATGGGAGATCAATTAATTCAATGATGTTTAGACATTAGAAGTGTCGTTATTCTTCTGACTAAAATTACACTGCATGCCTTGGCGAAGTCAGACCGGGTCTCCGATTCAACTCAGATTCAAAAACATTGTTCGGAAGACAAACGTTTGACGTGGTTTATGAGCTTATTTGCTCTAGTGAGGTTGGACAAAAACGTCATTGTAATGTATGTTTGATATGACAAATATTACTATCATTACAAAAAAAAAATTAATTGGAGCATAAAATTTAGATATGCCAATGACATTTTGATCCAGCCTCACTGGAATAAATAAGACATGTCAAACACAACAAAAATTCAATAATTTGTATTAATTTGTGATTTGATTAGACAAGCCTTGAAACAGCGGAGCAGAACATGGCATTATAATTATTGAACGTCGACTTTACTTGGTTTGCACAAAAAGCCGGGTCCGTGCTATCCGCCGGTTCCTGTTACTATAACCCTTTTGATGTAGCGGCTACCTTACGCCGGATAAATAAAATATTAGGAGCTGATAATTTCTCTTTTATTTAGACTTTAGAGTGGCACGAGAGTCCCCTGTGCTGCCCCAACCTCGTTGTCATAGTGCCTCATCCGTGGAAAAAAATTCCGTGTGTTACTCACACCTGCGAGAAACGGCCAGATCTTGCAGGGATGAAAATTTCAAAGGCTGGATCGCCGTTTAGATACAATGCGAGTGGGAATCTCGCAGCGATCCGGCCGATGAAATTTCCATCGCGTGGCTGGGGCCGTCTCGCGTAGCTGCGAGTAACACGCCAAAATTTTTCAATAATATTTTAGTGACAGCATTTCTTCCATCCATAGTCGTCTGCTCTTGCCTCTCGGGTGCAACAGTACTTGTGCCGCTCACATTCCATGGAGCGATGGAGGGGGTCGACAATGAGGGATAGGAGGGGGGCCAAGGTTTCACGTCAAAGAGGGATGAGAGGGGAACCAAAGCTTCACGTCTCAGCTCGACTATGGCACCGAAATGACAAAAGATTAGGTTTTTAAGCTCCACTCTTCAATTCCCCTAAAAGTGGGGAAAATTTTGGGTGCTGCTATTAACAAACTTATTTCCGCTGTAACAAATCATTACTAAAATCAAATTATCAATTTTTTTTTAAAAATAATCATATTATAAGTTGACTGCACATTTAGGAAAATCACTTCATGAAATGATTTCATAGTTGATCAAAATAGGAAGAGATTTGAGATCTGAATTCGATCCAACATCTTACAGTTAGTTTAGATTCACTTTCACATCACTTCTACTTATGAGTTTAACATGCCATTCAACATCATGCCACTAAGAAAAAATACAATTTTTTTGAAAACGTTTTTTTCACTACTGAAACTGTGTTTTTTTTTTCTTGAATTACATGTTACCAATTCCTTCTCCATCACAAGCTAGTTCAAAACATATAAACATGATTAGGGAAGCATGACGACTGGACGACGAAGAAGAGTGGAGATCTCGAGCAGAAAGACAGATGTAATCAGAGAGCGATGAAAAAGCCCGGTTAAAAACAGGCATTTTTTTAATCTAGAACAATCACTACTAGCAAATCATAAGGTTTTGCACTCCCTCGTTGATAATAAGTTTACCTATAACACCACCCAAAATTTTCTATATGGGAAACACATATGAAAGATGGTGCACGGTTTAGTTTTTTATTTTGAAAAAATAAATTTATTTGTTGGTTTTTTTTTACAACTGTATTTTTGCGGCAAAATAGATCTAAAATACAGTCCATTACAACTGTAAATTACGTTACAACTGTAATTTTGCAAGAAAAAAATCTCGCACCATGCTTATGGTGTGCGCAACTCACAAAAAATTCTCAATATGTAGACACTAAGTTATCATGGACAGTTACGATACTCCGTTCATGATTCAAGACTGTTGGGAATGTGAGCGTGCAATCCCGACCAGGACACCTGTTGCAATTAAAGCAAGCGCAACACCACAAAAATAATGCAGAAAATAATAAAGCACACAGAGAATTTTTACGTGAAAAACCCAACTTGGGCGAAAAATCACGGGACAATCGGAGTCCAACCCGGAAAGCCTCCACTAAAAAGGTGTGAAAAACACACGCACGGATTACAGGCTTTCCCTCCACCGATCCACACAGGATCTCCACTCCTCCACCACAAACACGATCCACAAAGGATCTACATCACTTCTCTTCCCAAAACACACAATCACTAGTTTGACAAAAGAGAAATATAAGAACGAAGTTAAGGAGTCGTTACCCGGACGGATTGAACAATCTGTCCCAACGTCAAGAATGACGTTCACCAAAACACGAAGGAGGACGGCTAAACAAAGCCCCTTCCAACTTCGCCTTCAACCTACAAGCCACGGACGAGTCCGGCAACAAAACCGGCCGGCAACAAAATCTGGACAGCGGCGACGGCAACACTGCGGCAGTGGCGTCTTCACACGACGACGACGGCGGCCCTTCCTCCACAAACCAAGCGGCGGCGGCAGCCCTTCCTCAACAACAGCGACGGCAGCCCTCTCCACAACAGCGGCGACAGCCCTTCTCCCAAAGACAGCGGCGGCAGCCCTTCTCCCAAAGACAGCGGCAGCGAACGGGTGGCGTCGGGCAGCAAACTGGAGCGAGAAGAGGCGTGAAGTTTGGGGCGCTGGAATTCTATCCGGGAGAGGAGGAGAACCGTAAAAATCTTACCCTAACACCTGCTCTTAAACCATAATAAAACTGCACCTTTAAAAAATTCGGCCCGGTTCAGCTGAACCGGTCCAGAAGATTTTCAGAACTGCTGTTTTACGCCCAAAGACAGCAGGAAAAAGGTTGCAACCTCCTTTTTGAGGTTGCAACTTTTCTGCCAGATTTCAATAATTGCAGAAATTCGTCCTTTTAATTTCCTTGCGCGCCCGATGGTATAATCATGAGCCGCACCTAGCGCGCCCGGTGGATTTTACCGACTCGGATGGGAACCACTCCCAATAAATCTCCCCTTCACATCGAGGCGGAAGAAGTCGCTATCCCGGCGATTCTAACGCAATGCTCGAACTTCCCCCTTGGCACGACCTTGGTCAGCATGTCTGCCCCATTATCATCAGTGTGCACCTTCTGAAGATCAAGCTGCTTCTGCTCCAGGACATCTCGTATCCAATGATACCGAGTGTCGATGTGCTTCGACCTCGAGTGAAATGTGGGGTTCTTCCCCAAGTGAATAGCGCTCTGACTGTCACACAGGAGGGTGTATCGGTCCTGAGTGAAACCAAGCTCTTTGATGAACCTCTTCATCCAAAGCAACTCCTTCCCAGCCTCAGTGACCGCAATGAACTCAGCCTCCGTGGTAGACAGCGCAATGCACTTCTGCAATCTCGACGCCCACGAGACGGCTCCCCCTGCAAACAGAATCATGTATCCGGACGTCGACCTCCTGGAATCCACATCTCCAGCCATGTCAGCATCAGTGTAGCCCAGCAACTCTGGCTCCCTGTCTCCAAATCTCAACGTCAAATATGACGTCCCCTGAGAGTATCTCAGTATCCACTTCACTGCGCTCCAATGCTCTCTCCCAGGATTGGAGAGAAATCTACTGACGGTCCCAACAACATGCACAATATCCGGACGTGTACACACCATCGCATATATGAGGCTCCCAACTACAGATGCATACGGAACCTTCTGCATCGCCTCGATCTCCTCGGGTATGCTGGGGCACTGATCAACGGTAAGCCTGAAGTGAGCTGCACGCGGCACGCTCACCTTCCTCGCCTGATCCATATCAAATCTCTGCAGCACCTTGAGGATGTACCGCTCCTGTGATAACCAAAGCAATCTGGCTCCCCTGTCTCGGCGAATGTGCATACCAAGAATTGTCCTCGCAGCGCCCAGATCCTTCATCTCAAAGGTGGAACTCAACTGCCGCTTCAACTCAGCAATGCGAGCAGTGTTCCTCCCGACGATCAGCATATCGTCCACATACAACAGCAGAATGATGAAATCACCTGGAGCATACTCCTTGAAGAACACGCAGTGGTCAAGGATGGTCCTCTTGAAGCCGATATCCCCCATGAAAGAGTCAAACTTCCTATACCATTGTCGCGGTGCCTGCTTCAGGCCATATAGACTCTTCTGCAAGCGGCACACCAGACCTTCCTTCCCTTTGACACTGAAACCCTCGGGCTTCTCCATGTATAGCTCCTCCTCAAGATCGTCATGCAGAAAGGCGGTCTTGACATCCATCTGCTCTATCTCCAAGTCTTGTCTTGTAGCAAGGCCAAGAACAACACAAATAGATGACATCTTCACTACAGGAGAGAAGATCTCATAAAAGTCAACACCCTGTCGCTGTCCAAAACCCTTCACCACCAGCCTGGCCTTGTATCTGGTAGGTGTGGAGGAATCTCCCTACTTCACCCTAAAGATCCATCGATTCTTCAAGGCCTTCTTGCCCTTAGGCAATCTCACCAGGTAATAAGTGTTGTTCTTCTGCAGCGACTGCATCTCCTCCTGCATAGCAACCATCCACTGACTCTTCTCGGTGCTCTCCACAGCCTCATCATAACTCTCAGGCTCCCCCGCATCAGTCAGCAATATGAACTCTGATGTAGAATATCTAGCGGGCGGGTGCCTGGCCCGATCTGACCTCCGTAAGATAGGCTCAGGGGCCGGTGCAGACACATCATCAGTAATGTCCTCAACGACTCCTGGATCACCATCAGTGGTGATATCATGATCCGGATGTATATCAACGCCCTGTGCAGGCTCGGGCTCGGCAGTCTCCTCAGCATCGTCAGCTCCAACCATAGGTGACTCTGCAGCAGTGCGAGAGTCAACCTCCAACTCAATAGTCCCCTCAGGATCACCGACAGTCTGATCCTCACAGAACACAGCATCACGGCTACGTACAAGCTTCTTCTCAACTGGATCAAAGAACCTGTACCCAAACTCTCCACTGTAGCCGTACCCCAAGAAAATACACTGTCGGGTCTTCGAATCCAACTTCGATCTCTCGTCCCTAGGGACGTGCACAAAGGCTTTGCAGCCAAATACCCGCAAGTGACTGGAAGAGGGGTCTTTCCCATACCAGACCCTATCAGGGACATCCTCCTGCAAAGCTGAACTCGGAGAGAGATTGATGACATGCGCTGCAGTAAGAAGAGCCTCGCCCCAGAACATCCCTGGCAGCTTCGACTCAGATAACATGCATTGAATCCTCTCCATCAGTGTTCGATTCATCCTCTCAGCTACGCCATTCAGCTGCGGCGTCTTGGGCGGGGTCTTCTCATGACGGATGCTATGGTCCCTGCAGTACTCGTCAAAGGGACCAATGTATTCTCCCCCGTTGTCGGACCTAATGCACTTCAGTCTCTTCCCAGACTGTCTCTCCACCTCAGCATGGAATCTCCTGAAAGTATCGAGTACCTGATCTTTGGTCTTGATGGCATAGACCCAAAGCTTCCTCGAATGGTCATCAATGAAAGTGACGAAGTATGATGCTCCTCCTCTAGTCTGGACCTTCAGTGGTCCGCACACATCAGTGTGAACAAGATCCAAAGGCTCCAATCTCCTGGTGGATGTGTGGCTGTGGAATGAAACCCTGTTTTGTTTCCCAGCCATACAGTGGTCGCACCTCTCCAAGTGAGCATCAGACATATCACAAATCAGCTTCTTTTTCGCCAGGCATCCCAGCCCCTTTTGGCTAATGTGTGCCAGCCTCCTGTGCCATAAGGAGGTGGATGCCTCATCCCTGACGGAGTTGGCCTGAGCAGCTTCAGGCCTCCCCTCCATGTAGTACAAACCAGAATCTCTGTAACCTCTGGCCATCACAAGTGATCTCCTGATCAGCTTCAAGAAGTCTCCTCCAAAGACACTCAGGTGTCCTTCGTCTCCAAGTCTGCCAACAGATATTATATTGAAGCGAATGTCGGGCACGTGTCTAACGTCCCTCAGAACAAGTAGGGCTCCAGTGCTCGTCTTCAAGTGCATGTCTCCATGCCCAAGTACCTTGGACGTATCTCCATTGCCCATCCTCAACACCCCACAGTCATGAGTGGTGTAAGTGGCAAATAACTCCCTATTGTGGGAGACATGCGCAGAAGCTCCAGAATCAACGATCCAGCATCGGTCATCACACGAAAGTGCAACTGTGACGTCGTCGCCAACAATAATGACGTCGTCCTCAGTCGAAACAGTGGTTGCCGTGTGACCCTCATCCTTGCCCTCAGTGGCAATCCCTTTCTTCTTTTGATCGTTCTTCAATGTATAACAAAACTTCTTGATGTGACCCTTCTTGTGGCAGTAGTGGCATTCTACGTTCTGATAACGTGTCTTCGACTTGCCCCTACTCTGACTCCTGTCCTCATTCCTTCCTCGGCTTTTACTCCTTCCTCTCCCCTGGACTCAGTAAAGAGAACGTCGGCTCGTGAAGAAGAGCCCGAAGTCCCTTGAGACTTTCGTCTCACCTCCTCATTCAAGATCCCACTCTTTGCGATCTCATGGGACACAATCCCCTGGGGGGAAGAATTGATCAGAGAAACTCTGACCATCTCCCACGAGTCTGGAAGTGACTTGAGTAGCCACAATGCATTCACCTCATCTTCAAATGTCACCTTCATGGCAGTCAAACGATCAATGATCCCCTAGAACTCGTTGACATGATCCAAAATGGGTGAGCCCTCTCGGTATCTGAACTCTCCAAGCTTCTTCAGTAAATACAGCTTGTTGTTGCCCGTGCTCTTGGCATACAACATCTCGTGAGTCTTCCACAGATCCTTTGCATCATTGATACTAGCCACATGGTTGTAGACGTTCGGCTCCACGAACCGTCTGATGAACCCACACAGCTTCCGATGCTCCACCTTCCATTTTGCCAGGTCCGTGTCCTCTGGCATCTCCTCAAAGATAGGAGTATGTCAACCCTTCACATATATCAAATCCTCCATCAGTAGGTGCCACTGGTGATAGTTGGCACCATTCAACTTTACCATCTGCTCTGAACCTGATGTAGACTCCATCCTGCTCTGCCAACTGGCCGGACCGACCACTGATCTTTGAGTCGATTATCTCAAAGTATACAACTGGAGAGGGTAGCCAGCAGGCCAATGGTCGTAAACTACCACTCCCAATTGCACACCCGAGATCCCGATCGACTCGTCCTGAAACCCCAATAGGTCAGTGATGAAGATTTTCTAGAAGTTAAATTACAACCAAACTAGAATCCCGAATAGGCAAGCGTACCTATCGAAATGCAGTATAGGAAGTGTCGTATTGCGATTCGGGGCCTGTTGAGTACTTGTACTCACAAGGAAGAGCTATTTTTTTATCAAACGGAAAAGTTGGTTTGATTATACTAGCTAATAGAACTAAAGCTGAAGCTAAAGAGAAATTCAAATATGAGGAAGCTAGCACTTGATCTAGAATCCCCTTGGACTAAAATAAATCTTCTTGGAAAATAATGAAATGCGATTTCTTAATTATACTCACTCGACCGTGGAGGTTCCTAAAGTATAGAAGCGTCTCTCTCGAGCTCATGCTTCTAACTAACCTTAGGTTGATCGATTAAGACCTCTCGGCCAGTCGAAACCCCTAAGCTTGCTTTATGCGGTGAACCCAACTATTGGATTTGACTCCAATCCGGAAGATTTACGCCGTCCTCTCTCGAGGAGTGCATTCAACTCCTTTTATCTTTGAGTGATCTCCTCGTATCTGCAACCTCTCGGTCATTTAGGATACGGATCTTAGATCGAAGATCATATCCGCGTAATATGAATTCGATGAAATAAAAATCAAAGATAAATCGTAGCGATAACAATTAAGAACAAGACATTTAATAAGAAGGAGAAAGATCTATTTTATTCTAAGGTTCATCATGATCAAGTGCAAAAAGAAGATTAGCTACTCATCATGATTGGGGAAATGCAAAATGAAGTAGAAAAAGACATGATTGAAATGGAAATAACTAAAATTAAAGTTACAACAAAGGTAAATCTAACTTAGAAATGAGAAAATACAGCAAAAGAAACAGAAAATTACAAGACTCCAACTCCCAAAATTCGACTCCTCAGCATCTGAAGCTGTCTGGAATTTATAGAAAAATTTCTGTTTGATCACGCCCTAGGTCACGCCCGTGACCTAGGGCGTGTCAGGCTCGGAACCGTCGTCTTGAAAGCCCGGGAACGTTGGAAGAGAAACCGCTAAAATTGGTTAACTGACGGGTCACGCCCCTAGGTCACGCCCGTGACCTAGGGCGTGTCACGGCTGTTTCTGGAAACGGCGGGAAGCTGAAAACGGCGGGAGTGAAAGTTGTCTTCAAGAAGGTGTCACGCCCCCTAGTCACGCCCGTGACTAGGAGCGTGTCAAGCAGGAACGGTCTCTGGCGGCAACGGCTGGAACGGAGGAATAATTGGCTGGAAACGCACCGGACACGCCCTGGGTCACGCCCGTGACCCAGGCGTGTCATTTTAATCCGACGTGGCAGCGGTCAACGATTCTTCCATGGGCCGTCACGCCCCGTGTAAGGAGTACACGGGCGTGTCTTTATCTGACACGGGCGTGTCAAGGTCGGTCGACGATCTTTTGGCGCGGTCGACGGGCTCTGGCTGCAGGCTTGGTTATCACGTGTCACGCCCCTGTGTCACGCCCAGGTAGGGCGTGTCACAGGGCGTGTCTAGGCAGAAAAAAATGAAAATTCTTCTTTTTGCTCCAAATAACTTGTAGATCTGCCCTGCAAGATTAAAAATGATTTTATTAACACAAATATATATAAATTATATTAACAAGTTAAAATAAACTTAATAATATAAAATTAATTTAAAATATCCAACTATTAATATAGATAAATGAATAAAAAGATAGAAATAATTAAAGTTATCAGTCAGCCCGATAACTGCCCTGTCACTGAAACGGCTCTGTCACTCAACCTCCCTCTGATACCACTTGTTGGGAATGTGAGCATGCAATCCCGACCAGGACACCTGTTGCAATTCAAGCAAGCGCAACACCACAAAAACAATGCAGAAAATAATAAAGCACACAGAGAATTTTTACGTGGAAAACCCAACTTGGGCGAAAAACCACGGGACGATCGGAGTCCAACCAGGAAAGCCTCCACTAAAAAGGTGTGAAAAACACACGCACGGATTACAGGCTTTCCCTCCACCGATCCACACAGGATCTCCAATCCTCCACCACAAACACGATCCACAAAGGATCTACATCACTTCTCTTCCCAAAACACACAATCAATAGTTTGACAAAAGAGAAATATAAGAACGAAGTTGAGGAGTCGTTACCCGGACGGATTGAACAATCCATCCCAACGTCAAGAATGGCGTTCACCAAAACACGAAGGAGGACGGCTAAACAAAGCCCCTTCCAACTTCGCCTTCAACCTACAAGCAACGAACGAGTCCGGCAACAAAACCGGCCGACAACAAAATCTGGACAGCGGCGACGGCAACACTGCGACAGTGGCGTCTTCACACGACGACGGCGGCGGCCCTTCCTCCACAAACCAAGCGGCGGCAGCTGCCCTTCCTCAACAACAGCGGCGGCAGCCCTCTCCACAACAACGGCGGCAGCCCTTCTCCCAAATACAGCGGCGGCAGCCCTTCTCCCAAAGACAGCGACAGCGAACGGGTGGCGTCGGGCAGCAAACTAGAGCGAGAAGAGGCGTGAAGTTTTGGGCGCTGGAATTCTACCCGGGAGAGGAGGAGAACCGTAAAAATCTTACCTTAACACCTGCTCTTAAACCATAATAAAACTGCACCTTTAAAAAATTCGGCCCGGTTCGGCTGAACCGGTCCAGAAGATTTTAAGAACTGCTGTTTTACGCCCAAAGATAGCAGGAAAAAGGTTGCAACCTCCTTTTCGAGGTTGCAACTTTTCTGCCAGATTTCAATAATTGCAAAAATTCGCCCTTTTAATTTCCTTGCGCGCCCGATGATAGAATCACGAGCCGCACCTAGCGCGCCCGGTGGATTTTACCGACTCGAATGGGTACAACTCCCAATAAAGACGGCCCTTAAAATACATGAAAAAAAATTTGCAAAAAAAAACAATAACTGAATTAATCGAATCGTCAATTCACAAAAAATAGACTGCTTCAATCATCGTGCAAGTCGATGTGTGTCAAGATTCTCATCACTTAAAAATAGTTTTAGGGTTTAAAATATTAAAACAACATGAGAATTTTTTTTGACTTTATAAACTCATTCAACTTAACACATTGAAACTGAGGACAAACCAAATTTAAATGAAGGAGATCTAAAGTATTGTTGCAGGTCGCTCAATGCTCTTATAGACCAGTTGAATTGAACTGTCTCAGTTCAAGAGAGTCAAACCCACAAACAGTAGCAGAGAGGATTAAGAACGGGCAAGAAGGCTTTTTACGTGGGAAACCCCAAAAATTGTGAAGAATCATGGGGCTGGATCGATGTCAACCAAATTGCACTATTTCTTTTAGCGTTACAAATAATTGTAGAAAGCTTAAGTATGGCATGCCAACACTCGCTACAATAAGTGTTGGATAGAGAAAGAAGCGGGATCTTCAAGTTGCCTTTCAAAACAAAGAGATATTTGAGTCGCCTTCAAAGGAGATCTTCGGAAGGGAAAGAGATCTTCAAAGTTCAAAGGAGATCTACGAGAGAATGTTGGAGCGTCAAAAACAGAACTTTAAAGGATCTTCGAAGAAACTATCTCTAGGACTGAAAGCAATTGATATTCCCTCAAATGAGAGCTATTGACTCCTTTTATAGCTTTTGACAGAGGAGACTTAGTAATTGCGTCATTGTAACCACCATAACGAACTTGCCCGAAAACTTCAGAGCTTTCTCTTGTCTCTCTTTAGTTTCTTGTCTTCAAATGAAGTTTTGTGAGCCTTTTTATAGCTTTCTTGATGAAACGTGTTGGTAATTATGCACGGTTGATTCTGGAGCAGTCAAATGATGTTACTAGATTCTGGTCACTATGATCAATAATCTACTGAAAATGATGAATATGCCGCCCGAGCGGGCCATGCAAATTGCCCAGCGGTGTTGGTAGCTGGAGGCATTGATGTGACAAGTGGTGGCGGAGTGTCAGCAGTGGAGCACACGCAGTCTTGCATGTGCCTGGGAGTGGGGAGAGGTCGTGTGCGCACAGCCATGCGTCCGCGCAAGGAGCGGTTATGTGCCCATGGACTTGTGCGAGCGCGGGGAGTGACCTCAAGTGCGGGGAGCTAGGCCATGCATGATACCCCGTGCACGTGCCTAGGCGTGCGTGTGTGGGGAGGCATTGCACGCGGCTCGCGCATGCGTGCATGCCGATAGGCCGCATAGGGCGGACAACCTTATAGCTACGTGCGTGGTTCCATGCGTGCACATTATTCGAGCCATTCTTTAAGTGGCTTTGTGATCCTTCGAGCGAGCATGGCTTACTCGTGTGGCTCCCACGATCAGGCTAACTCTCATGAGTTCTTTGGACTGCTTTGACTCAGATATTTTTAGGTGGAATCCCTTCAGATGCCCATAGGGTCAAGGATTTTAAAGAGACAAGTCCAAAAATTTTTATTATAATCGTGATGACTTTAAGCCATAGACTTTGAACATGATAGCAGGCGTGTGATACAAATTATTATTCAATTACGACATTAAGTTACAAGTATCATTTTGATTGAACTTAGAGATTCGATGTAATTGGGGTGGATAATTTCTCCCATTTCTATGAGATAATTGATTGGATTGTGATTGACTCTGTTTACTCCTCTAATAGAAAAGAATATGGTAGAATATGTTTTGTCTTTAATCAAGCCTTCCATTATTGGTCCTGTTCAGGGTTTATAAATGGGAGAGTATTTTGTCTATTTCATCATGTTCTTCTGGAACCATGAGTCAGAGTCTAATTTGGAGCACGAAAAGGTTCTCGGCAGCCATGTCTCCATCGACAAAGGTGATAATTCTTCGTAGTTTTTTCGCGGAGGGTGAAAATATTGGAGTTTCCACTTTACAAGGTGATCTGGAAGTAGTCGGATAGTTAGTCTCACTATCAATGCAATATGAGCCTATATAATTGCAATTATGAGCGTTTATAGAACTTGGAGGAAGGATTGTGTTGGACTTACTCATATTGGATTTCAGTGAAGGACCAATCCTGTGACTCATTGGAGTTGTGTGCATCATGCCATCACAATGATATCGTTATGTGACCTCTCTTATGTGGATTGACACAATGATATCATCGTGTGCATCATGTCATCACACAATATTGTTGTGTGACTTCTCTGTCATGGCTTGACATAACGATATCGATGTGTGCATTATGTCATCACAACGATATCATCGTGTGACCTCTATATTGTGGCTTGACACAATGATATAGTCTTGTGATTTATGTCAACACAATGATATTATCATGTTTATCATGACAACACAGCAACACTTGTTGTTTACTCCAATTCAGGTCACGGGTCTGCTGATAGCGGAGGTGCGAGCCTATTTTATATCCTAAGGGTATAAATAAACATGTGATTAGGTTATACGAGGCTCTCCCTCAACCTTAGCAACATCCATATCAACCTAATATATATCAGCATCAGTCTTGGGGACATCTTCTTTGACTTTCTCCCCCTGAGAGCCAAAGGGGATCTGATCTAATCTCTTTTGTAGATTGACCAAGAAGGAATCAATCTTTTCTTGTAGACAAGCGGGAGATGAGCTTTACTCTCCCTCAATATGAACATCTCCACTTAGAGTCTCCCCCTGAATGTCAGCAAAGATTGTGTCCATATCAGTTGTAACAAACTCCTCAATAGGTTTTAATGGGTGTCTTCTTCAATCTCAATCTGAGACATGCTACTGGGTAGGGTCTTTTTAGCAGGCTCAGAGAACATTGAGACTTAAGCACTGACATCCTTTCTGATATCTGAAGTGGATTCTGATAACTCAGGATTATGAGATTCTTCACCTCGATCTGCTATCTAAAGAGTTTTTGTTGGTGCTCTCTTCTGTAATTGTAACAACTTTCTGCTTTTTTTCTTGTCAGCTGGCTGTGGGGGAGGAAATAATACCCTATCCCATCTATCAAGCATACTTATATCAATCTTATTCATGTGATGGATTTTTGCTCCTAGCCTTAGATTTAGCATACCTGGAGCAGAGTTCAGTAAGAACAATAATAGTATCCTACCCAGATTGGATTCAGGAATACACTCAACAATCCTTTCAAAGATCACCTTCTCCCAATTAGTTTTCTTTGTAAGAATAACTCTGGTCATTAACTCAAACATTTTCTTTGAAATTTTATCATGAGATGCTGCCTTACAGATTAGGGCCTTGCAAATTATATTTGCTAAGAATTTCCCATTCAGGTTCACTTCTTTTCTCATGATAGAACCAGTGGTGTGCTTAGACAAGCCACACCATTTTATAGCCGACTTTACATCCTCAAGAAATAATTCATCTTCCTCATCGGAAGGGATAAACTTGGTCAATTTCAAGATCTTACTTAACTTTCTAGAAGTACGTTTAATCTTTTTCCACTTATAGAGGTTTTTATCTTGAAGGAGGAGGAATCTACTTTAGCATTGGTATAAAGCTCTAGCACTTCTCTTTTCCAAATAGAGCATGACTATGACAGTATATATTTTAGGTCTGCGACATTCAGGAGATGAAGAACTAACTGAACTTCCTCAAGTGCATCCTTGAATCCATTTTGTACAAGTTCTGAACCCTTGAACAGGAAGTCAACTCCTTTCGGGGCCATTGAATCAGTGAATTTATGGGGAGAATATGAATACAATTCGAGAAAAGTAGGGAAGGAACGCAGAGAGACAAAAAGGGCAAAAGAAATATGTGTATTATCCCAAGCACACATTTCTATTTATAGTTACCCTATTCGAGAATGTGGAAAGGCACAAATCTATCATGATTTACACAATATAATGAATGGTGGTGATTAATCCTATTAATCTGACATATTTCGACCCATCAGATTGTATGCATTGAGTGCGCTCAACGCATTCGTCACTCTCATCGCCTAGAGTTAACTCAATGCCCTCAATGCCTGGTCAGTTAATCAGCGCTCTCAATAGCTGGTCAGTCAAACTTTTTCTTTCTTGTTTTCCTGCAAAAAGTTAACCTCCAAACACACATATACATATAATAAACATGCATCGCAATAATAATGTTACTTCAAATTCAACATACTCAATTCAAATTTGAAGGTGATTAACTTGGCTTCATCAAGAGTCTTAGTAAAGATGTCAGACACTTGTTTGTCAGTGGGGACAAACTCAAGGCTGATATTTTCATCCTCAACATGTTCTCTTATGAAAAGATACCTAATTTCAAAATGCTTGGTCCTACTATGTGAAACAAGATTCATAGCTATTGAAATTGCACTTGAAAAATCACAAAACATAGGGGTTTTACTTATTTGGAGATTGTAGTCTTGGAGTTGATGTTGAATCCATAGTAGTTGTGCACAGCAACTCCCGACTTTTATGTAATATTATTCTGCTGTGGAGATGGCTACACTGGTCTACTTCTTGCTGCTCCAAGACACAAGTTTTCTTCCTAGAAATTAGCAGGTACCTGATGTACTTTTCCTATCTTCTTTGCAACCTGCAAAGTCTGCATCTAAATAACCTATTAGTTCAAAATCATTATTCCTAGGATACCACAGACCAAGATCATGTGTGCTATCGAGATATCTAAGAATTCTTTTGGCAGCAGAGTAGTGAGATAGTTTAGGACATGTATGGTACCTATCACAAACACATGTAGCAAACATAATATCTAACCTACTACTAGTCAAATAGAGGAGGGAGCCAATTATACCTTTATATATGGTTTCATCAACTGGTTTCTTAGTCTCATCCTTGTCTATTGATATATTTGACCCCATTGGAGTTTTCAGGGTTGAGTCACTCTCCATTCCAAACTTTTTGATTAACTCATTGGTGAATTTAGACTGAGAGATGAATAATATATCCATTGACTGTCTAACTTGGATGCCCAAGAAATACTTGAGTTCACCTATACTGCTCATTTAAAATTGCCCTTGTATAAGTTTAGCAAACTTTTTGCATATGCCATCATCAGTAGACCTAAAAATGATGTCATCTACATAAATTTGGACTAGGATTATCTTACCATTGACTTCCCTTAGAAATAATGTCTTGTCTATCTTTCCCCTTGAGAATTTGTTCTCAATAAGAAAGCTAGATAGAGTTTAATATCAAGCCCTAGGGGCCTGTTTCAACTTATATAAAGCTTTCCTTAAATAAAATACATAATCAGGAAAAGTAGGATTGACAAAACTTGATGGTTGCTCAACATAGACCTTCTATTTTAGGTCACCATTCAGGAAAGCTGACTTTACATCCATCTGGTAGACCTTAAATCTCTTGTATGCAGCATATGCAAGGAATAATCTTATGGCTTCAAGTCTAGCAATTGATGTAAAAGTTTGATCAAAATCAATACATTCTTCTTTCATGTATCTTTTGACAATCAATCTAGCTTTGTTCTTGATGATAACACCATTATCATCAAGCTTGTTTCTATATATCAATTTTGTTCCTATAATGTTATGTCCATGAGGCCTGGGAATCAACTTTCAGACATTGCATCTGTTTAACAGGTTAAATTCTTCTTGCATAGCCACACTCCAGAATGAGTCTATGTTAGCTTCTTCAAACTTCTTGGGTTCAATCTGAGACAAAAAGCATGAATGCATTGCAATGTTATGGCTTCTACTCCTTTTTGTTACACCCTAGCTTGCATCCCCAATGATTAGATTTATGGGATGATCTCTCAAGTTTCTGACAGTTATTGACATCCTTTCTTCAGCATCTTGAACTTCAAATTCAGGGGCTCAAAGATCATCTTTTATTTCTAAACCACCTGGACCTTCTTCTGGAATGACCACACCCTCATCCTTTTCTTGTTCAACAGGAGGTGTGTCATTAATGCTCAACTTGTCCATCCTCAAATTTGCACCTGCAGTTCTAGAAGAGCTAAGCAACTCACTGTGAATTATAGAATTTTCATCAAACACTACATTAATAGACTCTTCTACAACCTGATTTTTCAAGTTGTAGTCCTCATAGGCTTTATTATGGTTGTTATACCCAACAAAAATTCCCTCATTAGATTTTGCATCAAACTTTATCATGTAGGATTTCTCATTGTTTAGCACAAAGCACTTGTTTCCAAAGATTCTGAAATTGGCTATATTTGGTTTTCTACCTTTCATAATCTCATTCATAAAAATTGAACAACAGTTATTCTTAATTATAAATAAAAAGTCTTTCATGTCTAAACATAAAAGAGAGATAATATTTTTAGTCATGGAAGGAACAAAATAACAGTTATCTAGTTTTATTACAAGCCATGTAGGCAAAGAAAGAAGGTAGACACCAACGCCAATGACATCAACTCTTGCTTATTTCAAATGCATAAGTCCACCTCTCCTTTACCCAGCAATCTCCTCCTTCTTAGTTCCTGCATATTTGTATAAATGTGACAACCATATCCGACATCCAATACCTAAGATGAAAGAGTAGAAAAGTTTATCTCTATAATATAAATACTTAAAGCGTAAGTCATACCTCCCTTCATCTTTTACAGACCTTCAATATAAGAAGGAAAAATTCCTCCTCCAATGATCAGCCTTGCCACAGTGGTAGCATTTCCCTTCCTTCGCCACAACATTCTTCTTTAGTGCTGAAGACTTGGGGTCAAGAGATGACTTATATCCAACCTTAGTTGTTTGAACCCCTTGGCTTTGCTCATGCCTTTATGCATCACCAGTATGGGGCTAGTAGGCTTGGCCATCTTCATATTGATCTCGATAGTTCTTAACATGCCTAGGAGCTCGGGCAGTGTCTTGTTTATCTCATTCATGTTGTAGTTCAAGATAAATTGTTCATAACTGTCTGACAACGATTATAGGATCAGATCAGTAGCCAACTCTTGGCCTAAGGGAAAGCCTAGTCTTTCAATATTCTCTATATACCCAATCATCTTGAGTAAGTGAGTCCCTACTAGGTCTTTAGCTCCCATTTTGCACTGAAACAATGCCTTGTTGATATAAAATCTCTCCTACCGAGCTTTCCCTTGAAACATTTTCTTAAGGTGCTCGTCAATCTCTGTACAACCCATGTTCTCATGTTGCTTCTGAAGTTCAAAGTTCATAGTGACAACGTTAATCTCTTTACAACCTATGTTCTCATGTTGCTTCTGAATTTCAGAGTTCATAGTTACAAACAAGAGACATTCGACATCCAAGGAGTTGTAATTATACTTTTTTTAAGCATCTTTATCTGCTCGAGGAGCAGAGATGTTTGGCTCAGTAGGGAGATCTACTTCCAAGACATATAGCTTACGCTCTTGCCTAAGAACAATTCTCAGGTTCCTGTACCTGTCCAAATAATTAGTCTCACTAAGTTTATCCTTCTCAAAGATAGCTCTGAGTGACAGGGTGGAATGAGATCTACTTACCATAGAAATTCTACAAGAAATTTATGCAAAGGAAAACACAATACTATTTTTCAAAATATATCTTTATTTTAATATGTACTTTAATTAAATATTTTCACTATTTTAATCAAATTGATAACCTCAATATCAACTCAGAGAGTTTATGTCAGCTACTTTCTAGTGGACAAGATCCTTATTTCACCAACATCATGAGTCAACTTTGGCTTTTCTCTCACAATGTTGTTATTTAGGTAGACAATGCTTGTCAATTGCATCATCATGCAACTCTTGTATGGTTGGTGAATAACTCTTTACTCGCATCCATCATATGGTGCATGCCAACCCTATGCCTCTGGGAACTCAACCTTTGAGGTCACTCAATTAAGTTAGACCCGATGTCGACATTGGGATATCATAATTATCTACTCGCACCCTTACCAAGATAGATTAAGGTATCTTGCTTTGTCAAGCCCACACTTCATCGATCGAGGTAGGAAGAGTGTCATCCATAAGAAGACATCCACACACTTAATATTTGATAAGGGATTTTATAACAATTGATTAATATTTAATCATGATTAACAATTAACCATTGAGCACATTCACAAAAATACAACAAAATCACATACGCTCATAGCGGGGTTCCAAGGGCTGCGCCCATAGCAGGGTCTTAGGAGTATAGCCCCTGCATGGTGCGGGGTAGTGCCCCGACCAATTTTTGAAAAACAACCACCGATTTTACTCAAAAACCATCAACATTTAATGCTCCAGGAATATATCTGAGCATTTAGAACACTTCTAAATCTCCAGATCTACTCGCACTAGATGTAGAAAACTTTTGAAATAATGATCATCGACAACCTCCCTCTAATATCACTGTGGGATTTTACTAGATAACACATCAAATGTGCGCAGCGGAATAAAGTTTACGAAAAACCTAAAGAAAAAATCGGATCTTGCGATGAACATTGATCAAGAAGTTAGCATAACATAAAATAGGAGAATACCTGAGTGGGATTGAGTCAGGAACTCAATCAAGATGCTCCAGAATAGTTCTTGGTTGGCGGGTGAGTTCACGCAAAAATGGATTTGCGCCTCTACAGGAATCCACACGAACGGGGAGAACACTGACACCTTGTCAAACAAGATCTAGGAAGGAGAATGGAAGGCCCTCTGCATCTCCACAGACTGCTAGGTCTGCGCCAGGAGAGGCGGCGGCGGGTGCCAGAATCTGGAGCGACACCTTATCAAACAAGCTTGAACCGTTACTATCCGCAGACCCAGAACTAATGGAATTAACTCGACGAATCATTAACAGAGATGGCTCGACGAATAGATGAGATGACTCGACAAATCAACGAGAGGTCTCGACGCACTCGGTGAATCAGCTGATGACTCGATAAATTGTTGAGAAGTCTCGACACACTCGACAAATCAGTTGATGACTCGACGAATCAGTTGATGACTGGACGAATCGTTGAGAGGTCTCAATGAATGAGCCCATTTCTCGATGAACTCCAATATGTCAAGTGCTTGGTTCTTCACTCATCACATATGAGTAAGACCAACACAATACATTCCTCAAACTTCTCCAAACGCTCGTATGTGCAACCCTATATGCTCATATCGCGTTGGCAGTGAGACTACCTGTTTGACCACTTCCAAATCAACATGGTAACACTAACAGTTATGGGGTTTTCTCGGACTGGTTTCCACTTCCCACTTCTGGGAGGAGTGTTGAAATTGTTGAAGTGGAAGTGGGCGGTCTGATTGGGAAGACCACATAGATCAAAGAGACTGTCGACGGCCTGGAAGATAGGTGTTGTCGGATAGCCGAGTTTTAGCTGTTGTTCTTCTCTATTGCGGTCTGGTTCAGCAAGAACCCTAGAAGGTAACCGAGAGATTAGCATTGGGCTAACTGCGACTGTTGCGGTTTGGACTATGAGACCGCACAGTTCGCTTGATGCTGTTAGGTTCTCTAGCTCGCGTGGAGGCAGGAGGTTAGAGCCGTCTACGGAGGCTAACCGCACAGTTTACGAGAGCCTTCTTGCGCGGGTTGATGTCAGATTTCACTGGATTGTGTTGACTTGTTCACGGTGTTATAACAAGTCTGGTTTGTTGCCTAGTCGCATGCTGCAGTGTTGTGCGGTCAGGAAGCGGAGACCGTAGAACTACGTAGTCTGATGTTGGAGTCCAGCAAATCTTCATAGGAGAGGACTTGACTCAGGACGCGTGGCTGGATTGCTCAAGTCCATGCGAACTGAGGTGGATGTCCGCTCGGTTATGCGTTCTGGTGGCGGAGTTTGATAGATCTTCATAGGAGCGGACTTGGCATAGAACGCGTGGCTGGATTACTCTAAGTCCACGCGGACTGAGGTTGTTGTTCGCTCGGCTATGCAAACTGGTTGATCTTTCTGCGTAAGAGGATAGGTGATTTGTCGCAAGCGGACTGACGCAGGTATCCGCACTTGTGCGAATAGGTGGTGTTAACTGCAGAATGATGGGCAGTTATCCTATCACTATGGGCGGTGATCACACTCCCCCTGTCGCTTATAAAAAGGAGCCCCTAACTCGTCATATATAATGAGAATAGTGAGATCTCAGCTCGCGCTTGAAACTTACGGATTGATTTTTCTATCCGACGCGGCTAAGTGAAGTTGACTTGTACTATGCAGGATGCGCGGCTAGCACCGGGTGATTAGGCAACTAGTTGGAAGGCTCGGTGTGGAATAGTTCGCGGTTTACAGTCAGTGGTATACAACAGGTCGCGGTCTAGGCGGCCTGAAGTCTCTTCCTCGGGGTTGCAGATAGCTTGAGCAGTTCATTCGGTCTATCAGCAGGTAGGTTGTTTCTTCGTTTAGCAGTTCTGTTCGCAGTTAGCTTCACGGTCAGGCGACCTCGCGGTCAGGCGACCTCGCGGTCAGGCGACCTGAAGTAGCGGACATAAGTGTTTTTCTCAACATTCAATATCAAGGCAGTCCACGCAGCTTGGTTGGGGTTTGACAACTTAGCGGTTTCGGCGGATAGACTTGACGACTAGCGGCTTATGTGGATTCTGTTTTCAGAGCACACGGTTTCTATTGCTTGTAGTTGCTTCCATCGGATACATTGTGAATCATGTCTCGCAATATATACCTCGCCTTGTAAAGAATTGTTGATAATTCTATTGAGACTCTCATGTTTCTGTTGTGTTGATTTCTACTTTTCTTTGATTTTGGTTGAGTGTTCATACTATCTTGCTCAGCTTTCTAGCAGGTTTTTTCTTGATATCAGTGCGATCAACCTGATATTTTGAAAATTTCATGTAGTATTTAACGCTTTGGTCTACTCTACTCTGACTCAGATATTTTTAGGGAAAATCCCATCAAATATTAATTACAATCCTCTTATTTTTAAACATTGAATTTGATGCTTGAAAGCAGTAGTTTCTTTGTCCCTAGTGGAGTGCTCATATGAACATCCGCTGCCGTAACACATGCATTCTCCTCTTGATCAGGCTCAGTTTCTGTTCTATGCAAAACAGGAACAGCAGACGATTTTTGTCCGAACTGCTGTATAACTTCAGCATTCTGCTCAATTAACAATACATCTCTGATACACTTCTCCTCAGAAGCAGACAGCCCTGACTCAACGGAAGTTGACGTCACAGGAGATTAAACTGACCACCGCTTTGGAATCAACGCTTCTCCAAACGCTCCAGAAGGGTCTGTCCAAACTCAGCCCCTGTTGACCTGTAAATGATCTGTTTTAGCGTTATAATTGTGAAATATATTAATTGTTGGTGTTTATTTTTTTTGTTCAAAACTACATTCTAGCGTTGATGGTGGGGTTTTATTCAAAATTCATGGGGCAAAACCGCCGCACTAAACGGAGCCTTAAAAAACACTCAACTCAAATCACAGCTGTTATCTCCCCTTTGTAGTCGGATAAGGTTTCCACAGATCTGGCTGAAGGCAATGTCTTCCATCATTGTTTCCCAAGATAAAAGCCATGATTCTTTGGAAAAAATAAACACTTTTTTTTGCCTCCCACAGTGATTTCTCTGTCGGGATCCTGGCGATTTACTTAAGAGTCTTAGACACAAAACACAGCAAATAAGAACACTTGCTTCGCACAATTTTATTGCAATTATAAAAAATAAAACACAGTATACAGAGAAAATTAAAGTCCAAAAATACACCGCAAATGAAGGTTGCGTTCGGCACGGCTTATTTGCTCTGGTGAGATTGGACAACAATGTCACTGTCAAGCAAAAATCTTATACCCCAAACTAATTTCTTTTTTTGATAACGATAGTAATATTTGTCGAACCAAATATACAATGAAGTTTTTGTCCAACCTCACCGGAGCATATAAGCGAGCAAACTTTTGTAATAATCGGACGGCCCATTGTCACTACGAGAACAAACCGACATTGAAACCTTTGTGTAGGAAGCCTGAAGCTCTGCTCAAGTCTTGTCCATTGAAATCAAAACTGTTATGAAAATTAAGACGTGCAACTACGCAAATTGTGGTACCGAAAAATTAAGGATGACACAATACTGAATGTGGTGACGACGAAAGTAGTATCTTCTTGTTCAAAATCTACTAATTGTTATCGGAGTGTATAATGAACAACATTCAAGCCTTTATTCAATTATAGTGGGGTCAGTTATATGGATCCTTTGCCGCCATTGTGCCCTATATTTTGTCATAATCTCACTAATGCCTAGTTACATCATGTCTTCTTTACACTTTCATTCCAAGTCTTTATTGGTCTACCCCTCCCTCGTTTAACAGGCCTAGTGACTAGACTCTCACAACGTCTAACATGTCCATCTAATGATCTCCTTTGTACATGCGGAGCTGAATTTATACTACCTCTCGCTTCAAGCTCGTGCTTCATTACGACGGATATCCTTTACAATGGTAATTCTTGAATCTCTACAACAAAAACTGATCAGCAAAATTGTGTATGAGAATCAAACTCGCCAACTGTAATGAAGTCAATTGTGCCTTATTTTAGATCCGATGAATCAGGTTTTCAGATCTATATATCAAATAGATCTATTCACATTCATTTTAGTGAGTTGTTGTGAATAGATGCTGGTTTTGCCCAAATCTGATTCATTCCTGCACGTTCATGGATCGAAACTCTCCGAGGAGGCAATGACTCAATTTCTTCAAGAGCAGGCCGCTGTAGCACTGTGATGGTGAGGATACTGTCGTTAATCGCACAAGGCCATGCACTATCATGTTACGAAATACGAGATCCAGAGAAAACGCAAGAATATCGTAGAAAAATCAACAAGCAAAACACATAAAAATTTAGTTTGGAAAAATCCCGAGATTGGGAAAAAAACCACAACCACGCGCGCCAAAAGAATCCACTATGAAAAGAGATCAAAAGTATACCGTTTCTATTTCGCCGCTCATCTTCTTCAGTTTTCGCATACGCACACAACCCTCGGTCAAAACAGGCCTTTTATACACACAATCCTGGGCGAAATCGTGGCGAATGCCCAGTACTCCCAGAGACGGTCAGCTTCACAAAATAACATATCATAAGTTTTTTTTACAAAAAAAAAAAGAAAGTATAGTTTGTTCGGTTGCCAAAGAATTATATTGAAATTATATAATGGGCTCATGGGCCGAAGTAATGAACCCTCTGAAATGTGACCATGTACTGGGCTTATAATTGTTTAATCTGGCAGTGACTGTCCGAACGGCCCAATTATAATTTTTCGGAAATTAAGGCATAAGGCTTTGACTCAACAATTGAAGCCCGATTAAATACTTGTTAGTTGAAGTCTGAGAATTAAGCATCATTAAAAGTTTGAAAATGTGTTTCGGCTCTAATATTTAAACATTAAAATAATTATTCGTATAAAGATCATAAAATTCATTTTAATAAAGAATGTTAAAAACATGTAATAAACAAACTATATATATATACACACGAGCAGCTCCGCACGGA
Organism: Platanthera zijinensis; assembly: GCA_039513925.1. Classification (NCBI taxonomy): domain Eukaryota; kingdom Viridiplantae; phylum Streptophyta; class Magnoliopsida; order Asparagales; family Orchidaceae; genus Platanthera; species Platanthera zijinensis. The sequence continues at coordinate 166,055,790 of CM077083.1, read as the reverse complement.
CTTCGCCCGTACTCGCTGAATCTTTGTGGGCTACGCCCGTATTCGAGCGGACTCTGACCGCATTCGAGCAGGTTGCGCTCTCATATCAGCACCCAGATTGAACGGCTATAATCTGCTATCATAGTCAAACAACTTCTATAAAAAATGTAATATAGTGGTAACCCTAACCCCTAATTTATTGCCAAAAAATAAACAATTTCTATGAACCTCCATCTAGAAGACCTATTTATGTTATTGTATTAAGTTTTTTTTTACTAAGAGAAATTGTAAAAAGAATGGTTACTCTCTTCAAAGTCTTAAATATTATCTTTATGATATTGTGCTAAACACGTTAAACATAAATGAAGAAGATACAAAGATTAACGTTAGAGAACATTAATTCTAGTAAAGACTAAGGAGTTCACCTCAACATGTTTGCTTCTCAAACCCCAATTATATCGCATTAACCTGTACAATTTAACAAAAATGGTATTTCAGGAAGGTTTTAACAAACTAAATTAAGGCTCCGTTTGGGAGGACTTATTTTCACCGGTCAAGCGGTTACGACCGCATGAATCCGGTCTTAAATAAGATCCGGTTCATGCGGTCATAACCGCTTCATCGGTGAAAATAAGTCCTCCCAAACAGAGTCTAAGATGCATCCAAAACTGAGATGAGATCAGTGGTTTTAAAACAAAAATAAAAACATGAATCAGAAGGTCTTCTAGATAGAAACACCCACCTGCATTGAAATAATATAGTTGGCATAATCTATTTGAAAGACAATAACATCAATTTCGTAACAGAATATACAACATACAGAGATGAGCTCGAAGGTTTGAAAACCAACGATTAAAAATAAAAGGAGACAATAAGGGAGGAGGAAATCTAGGAGAACTCCACGAAAGTCAGACTTCGTTACAATCTGCAACTTCTAGAGGAACTTGCAAGAGAGACCACATCGACAAAATTTAGCTGAAGCAGGCGAGCTTGGCTGGAGAGATTTCAAAGCCCAAAAAATCCCCAATAATCCCAAGCATTCCCAAAAATCCCCACAAAAGTTGTAGAAGGGCTTGGCTGCAACAAATGTTACTTGTAGAGCATCTTTTACCTTGGAGACGGCTCCACCAGTGGAAACCTTGGGCCGATGGCTCACAACAAAGTGCATTATTAATAGATTCTTAAATATTATTAAGCACTTCAAAGCTTTGAGCTTAGCAAGGAGATAAAATCCTTCTAAGAAAAGCAATTTTGTTGCGGTTCGCTCAATGCCCCCGGTAGACCGGTTCCAGATCGGTCCGTCTTAGCCCCCGGCGATTGAGTACGCACACAGTCACAGTAGAAACAGAGAAAATGTACACACACAACATTGACGTGAAAAACCCTGGAAAAGGGAAAATACCACATGGTCGGGTCTGTGCCAGCCAAACTCCACTATCTGCCTCTATTACAGTGCTCTTGTAAAGAGAAAGCGAGGACGACAGGCCGCGCCTCGTTACAAATACTGGGGTGTTGAGAGAGCTCTCCTTGGGTGACAGGCCACCGCTTAGGAGTCCGTGCACTTTGACGTGCGTCTTTCTTGAGCGCTTGCTCTTCTGGCTCGCGCGCCGCAGGATACCTGCGCTCTATGCCTCGGACTGAGGAGGGCTGCCTTCACTGGTACTTCGCTTCCTTCCTTCTCTGGGCGGCGTTCGTGGGAGAACCTGCCAAGTTAGTGAATGAAAGAGGAGAGGAGGAGGCGAGTAAAGAGAGAAGCTCTGGGGAAAAGTAGGAACGAAGATAGAGAAAGCGAAGGAGATCATGAAGCCGGATCCCTTGAAATGAACTATCAGGGGTGCTTATATAGGGTTTCCGAGGTGGTTAGGGTGGTTACGGTGGTTAATCGCATATCGGAGGGTAATGATCACTTGTGGCGATCGGAGGGCTGTGATGGCCCGCCATTATCGGACGGTGGAGAAAAGGCTGACCCACGACGGTGGTCGGAGGAGGCGCGCCGGCCGATGGCCGCCCGAGGGAGGAGGCGGCCGGCCACGACTTATCGGTCGCGGCGGCCGGCCGCAAGGGGGGTGGTCGGCCACGGAAGGCCGGCCGCGGCCGCCGGCCGCGAGGGGGCGGCCGACCGTGGGAGGCCGGCCTCCGGCCGCCGCCCGCCCGTAAGGATGGCGGCGGCGGCGGTTGCGATTTGGCACAGGGGAGTTACGATCCGGTGCGCGGGAGTTACGATCCGGTGCGCGGGAGTTACGATCCGGTGCGCGGGAGTTACGATCCGATGCGCGGGAGTTACGATCCGGTGCGCGGGAGTTACGATCCGGTGCGCGGGAGTTACGATCCGGTGCGCGGGAGTTACAATAATAATTTATAAATTAAGGGGTACCAATCATTTGCCCCCCAAAATCCCATCGTCTTGGAGCGAACGACAAGCGCGGGAATTTTTCTTTGCGATAGGACTTGGCGGCAATGGCCGGAACGGGTGCTAACACCGAAATGGGCGGCAACGGCGATAGTGTTAAGGTAAGAATCCGATCGAAGAGAAGGTCCGGGCACCGGGCGAGGCCGGAGAGGCTGACCCCGCGCGCGGGTGCGCGCAGGGCTTACCCCGCGCGCGGGGCTGCACCCGCGCGCGGTTGCGCGAGGCTGGCCCTGCGCGCGGGTGCGTGCGGAGCTGCACCCGCGCGTGGTTGCGCGGGGCTGTGCCCGCGTGCGATTGCACGGGGATGGCCCCGCGCGCGGGTGCGCGCGGGGCTGGCTTCGCGTGTGGGTGCGCGCGGGGCTGAAACCGTGCGCAGGGTGCGCGCGGTGCGGCCACTCTGCTTATGAGTGGCTCGGCGGCATGCGCGGGCTGATTTCGCGCGCTCTTTGCATGCGTGCATGGCTCGTATGTGTGGGTGTAACGTGCACTCGGACTCGCTTTTCTGACCTTACGTTCATGTTCTATCAGGTTCCAAGCGGGGTGTGCAGAGCCGTCCTATGCGGCTGCGCACGAGTCTTTCCCTTGAGCATGTGAATATATGGCGGAGGCGCTTCAACCTGCCCCCTGATTTGGAGGTGCGGATCCCTAGTCCTGAAGAGCGGGTGCAAAACCCTCCGCGAGGTTGGATGACTCTTTGTGAATCGTCACTTTGGTGCGATTTTCGCCTTCCGGCTTGCGAGGAAGTTGCCGAGATTCTGAAGTTCTGCGGCGTTCTTGTGTCGCAGTTTACCCCTCTTGGGACGACACAGATCATAGGGTTGATCGCATTCTTTCGCGAGCGTGGATCGAGGTTTTCCTTGGATATTTTAAAGGATTGGTGTGAGGTGCGCGCCGATGGCGGGGGCCGCGTGGACGTCCTCAGCAACAAGCAGTGGCTGGAGTTTGAGACCCGGGCGGACCGTCGCTACGGGAATACCTTGTTCGGATACGTCAGGAACCCAGGTGGATTGCCAGAGGTGTGTGTTGGTACCCTAGTTTGGATTTGAGTTCAGTCCTCTCTTTTAGTCTCTTGACCCAAGATTTATCTATGGTCAAAGGTTAGTTGTTTAGTTAGTTTGCTCTAGTTGTAGAGTTGTCACTTATCCAGATGAAAATTTGGTTAAGTTGTTTTTGGTTCGACTATGGTCGAACGCCGCTCGACTATCGTCTATCGACTATTCGACGATCGTCTATCAGTTGGTCGACGTTTGTCTGTCAACAGATCGTCTATCTCTGAGTTAGTTCAACTCTTGTTAGCTCGACGTTCTGTGGAATCTGCCTCGCCGATCGTCGAACCCCACTCGACTTCTTTTGACTAGGCAGATTTCTTGATAGTTCAACTATCTGCTTGGATAGTTCAACTATCTGATAGTTCGACTATCTGTTTGATAGGTCGACTATCTGTGTTGCTTGATAGTTCGACTATCTGTCTTGATAGGTCGACTATCTGTTGTGTTTGATAGTTCGACTATCTGCTTGGATAGTTCAACTATCTGATAGTTCGACTATCTGTTTGATAGGTCGACTATCTGTTTTCTTTGATAGTTCGACTATCTGTTTGATAGGTCGACTATCTGTTTTCTTTGATAGTTCGACTATCTGTTTGATAGGTCGACTATCTGTTTTGTTTGATAGTTCGACTATCTGTTTGATAGGTCGACTATCTGTTTTGTTTGATAGCTCGACTATCTGTTTGATAGGTCGACTATTTGTTTTGCTTGATAGTTCGACTATCTGTCTTGATAGGTCGACTATCTGATAGCTCGACTATCTGTTCTGATAGGTCGACTATCTGCTGTGGTAGTTCGACTATCTTCTTTGGTAGTTCGACTATCTGTATCGTTCGACTATCTGTTTGATAGGTCGACGATCTCTGTGCTTCAGTCGACGATCTCCGAGGGTCATTCGACGTTCTGCTGTATGTCTTTAATAATTTTTGTCCTATTCTATTCTATGATTTATTTCATATTTATTTGGCATATTATTTCAGTAAATTTATGCTATTATTTCCAGGCAATCTCTGCTCCATTCCTTATGCATGAGCCAATCTTTATCTGACAAAGTGTTTTGTCTTATTAGTTGAAATATATTTTCTGCTTTATCTGCCAGGCTGTCCTTTATAGCCGTTAGACTCAGAAAGTCTTCTCTGGCCGTAAAGAGTTCTTTCTGATGTGACCTTTTTCTTGCACCCTTTTATCTGATTGGATATGCAGCTTCTGAGAAAGCTTTATCCCCTTATAGCATGTCTGTCTGCAGGTTTTGTTTTTGCTTTATGCTTTTTGCAGCTCAGATTGCAGATTCTAGAAGAAGACAAGATTCAAACTCAAATTAGAGCCGTTGAAAAATGCTCATATATAAAGAGTTTCTTTTGAAAGAAGAATAATATACAGATACAAGAAAATATACAAGAAGTTTACACTCAACAACATAGAGAAAGAGAGAAAGCAAGAAAGTTCTACAGCTCTCAGAAATTCACATTCAACTGAGAAGATCAATCTCTTCAGCATTCTTCTTCATCCTGAGTTCATCCTGCTCACAGGAAGACTTTCACTCAGAGGCCTGTAGAAGAAGAAGAAGAAGAAGAAAGGAAGCTGTTTGAAGAAGAACACCTTTTCCAAATCAAGAGTCTTCTTCAAGCTTCTCCTTCAGAACCCCAAGACAGTTCTTTGTCTTAGTTCAGAAGAGTTCCTGCACCCTGAAGCAAGACTCCTTCCTGGATATTCTCTAAGCCAGGGGGAGCCTTGATTCTTTAGAGCTATCTAGCTCTGTGCAATTCACTAGCTTCTCTAATCTGTTTAACAATAGTGAAGAAGCCTTAACTCTCTCAACCTCCTGTACAAAGGGTTATTACTCCCTTCAAAAGTGAACCCTTGGTGGCAGGGCACCTGATCAAAAACCTGTGTTGGATTTTGAGCTCCTGATCAAAAGCTCAAAGGGTCTACTTGATCTACCTGAAGCAGATCAGTTAGTGGCAGGGCACCTGAACAAAAACCTGTAGTGGATTCCTACCAGGGTGGTAGAAGAGTGGACGTACCTATTTAGAGGGAACCACTATAAAATTTCTTGTGTCGTCTGTGCTGCTTATTTAATTTATTGCACTGTGGCTGTGAGTAGAAATAACTAGGATTGCTAGTTGCTGTGATAAGATCCCAAGCTTAATTGTAATTACAGTTAGCTTTCTCTTGTGCACTACACTTTGTGTCAGGCTCTAGGGTTTCAAATATCTATAAACTTATTCCGCAAATTAACTCTAAGGGAGTTGAGTGGGGTGTCCTAATTTTTGAATACTCTACTCACCCCCCTCTAGAGTTGTATCTATCATCACTTTCAATTGGTATCAGAGGGAGGTTGACTGACTGTACAGGCTAACACCTGAGTCACAAGATCCTGATAGATACCAAGCTTATAGATATTCACTTCATGGCCCAGTCCAAGGATTACTCAAGCACCAGACCTCCAGCATGCAACTTAGCTAAGTTTAGCATCTGGAAGGCAAGAATAAGATTATACATGAACTCTATTGATGAAGACATTTTCTCTTCTATTTTGACAGGACCTCCAGCACCTCCTGCTGCAACCACTATTACAACATCCACAAATCTAAGTGCAGTGCCTCCTACAGATTACAATGATGCGTACAAGAAGGCAAAGATAGCTGATGCCAAAGCTATGAACATTCTTGCTCAGACTATGTCTGATGAAATTTTCCAGAAAGTGGCTGATTGCACCTCTGCAAAAGCCATGTGGGACTCACTGAACCAGATTGTAGCTGGTTCAGCTGATGAAAGGAAGGACAGAAGGTCCAACCTTATATCCCAGTATGAAAACTTCAAGAAAACTGAAGCTGAATCAGTTGAAGCCATGTACACCAGACTCAGCTCAATCATCAATGAGCTGAGAACTCTTGATAAGGAAATTACATTGACAGAGGTCAATGATAAGATACTGATGTGCTTCCCCAGCACATGGGATCTTAGGATCTGGCCTATCAAGGAGGCCAGAAGTACAACTGAAATCTCAATAGAAGCTCTCCTTGGCAAGCTCAAGTCTTTTGAGCAAGTGCTGAAGACCAGGGAAGCTGAGGCTGAAGCAAAGACTCCAACTCCAGCAAGAAAAGAGCAAACTCTTGCTCTCAAAGCTGCTGATGCTTCTTAAGGAAGCCAATCTAATGAGGAGCTGATGACACTCTTTGCCAAAAGGTTTCTCAAGATGGGAAGAAAAGACTTCAGAAAGAAATCTTCAAGATATGAAGATAAACCAAGGTATGATAGATCTCCTGCTAAAGAAATCATTTGTTATGGTTGCAGGAAACCTGGATATATTCTACCAGAGTGTCCAGAGGAAAAGAGCAAAGAAAAGAGAAAGGAAAAAGAACATCACAGGAAACACTCCAAGTCCTCCTCCTACAAAAACAAGAAAAAGGAGAAGGGATTTGTTGCTGAAACTTGGAGTGATTCAGATGAGGAATCTTCTTCCTCAAGCTCCAGTGAGGATGAGGAAGAGAAGAAGGCAAAGGAAATCTGCCTTATGGCTATTGATGCCTGCAACAATCACTCAGCTGCAGAGAGTTCTGATGATGATGAAGAGATGCCTACAGAAGATCAGGTATTATCTTCATATGACTTTTCTTCTTCTGAATTTAAAACTGAGTTTAAATCCCTTTGCTTAGAATTAATTAGTTCAGAAAAGGAGATTAAGGCACTTAGAAATAAGTTAGCTGAATCAGAATCTATCTCCATTTAAAATGCTAGTTAGAAGCAGAACTCACTAAATCTAGTGATGAAATAAAGTTTCTTAAAAATGAACTAGCAAAGTCCAAGAGATTAGAAGAATCATTAAATGGTAGAAGCCTTAAGTTGCTAGAAATCACCAGCATGACAAACACTAGGTCAGGCAATAATAAGCTAGGCTTAGGAGCTTCATCATGTGAACCCCCAATTATTCTTAAAAATCATCTTTCAACTCCAGTGAACTTTATTTCAGCTGATGGGATAAAGAACACTGAGCAAGTAAGACAAGTTAATCAAGCCTTAAATAAAGCTAAGAGAGAAAAGAGAAAACAAAAGTTTAAGGAAATACAAAAAGCGTCGAACGCTGCTCGACGATCGCAGGCTCAGTGGTCAAACAATGCTCGACGATCTGTGCATCCATCGTCGAACGCCAATCGACGTTTTCAATATGAATTTCAAAATTATAACCAGAACCTTAGAAACCTTAATATGAATAGAAAGCCTAGGTTTGTGGACCCATTAACTGCATGGAGCATCCCACCTAGGATATCTTACCCTTTAGGTTATAAACCCCAACCTGCTTATTCTTTTATTTCTAGTTTTCATTATATGAAGAATAATAGACCCAAGGTTACCTGGGTCCACAATGTTTAACTTAACTTACTGCAGGTGAAGACCTATCCTATCACTCAGGACAAGTGGTATTTGGATAGTGGTTGCTCCAAACATATGACAGGGAACAAATAAAATCTGTCAAAGTTCAAGGCCAAGCTTGGACCAAAGGTGATCTTTGGGGATTCTAGCTGTGGTCAAACTGAAGGATATGGTAGGATTACCATTGGAGCAGTAACTTTCAAAAGGGTTGCATATGTAAGTGGACTGAAGCATAACCTTATCTCAGTAAGTCAGTTATGTGATGCAGGATATCAGGTATCGTTCACTAATACTCTTTGTAATATTACTTTAAATAGTAATGTTGTGTTAGTATGTATTAGACAAGGTAATATTTATTTAGTAGATTTTAATTCAACCCATTCTGAAATCTGCTTATTTAATGAAGTAACAAATAACAACACCTTATGGCATAAAAAGCTTAGCCATGTTAACCTCAAGAACATATCTAGGTTATCTAAATACAACCTTATTAGAGGTTTACCTTCTTGCCCCTACAAGAAGGAGAGCCTATGCAAGGCTTGTCAATTAGACAAGCAAACCAAAAATTCCTTTAAATCTGTAAATAAAAGTGATTCACCTAGAATCATGTATCTATTACATTTGGACCTTTTTGGCCCAATAAATGTACAGAGTCTAGGAGGGAAGTATTACACTTTAGTAATTGTAGACGACTTCTCTAGGTTCACTTGGGTGTTCTTCTTGAGAACTAAGGCTGATAACTTCAAAGTTCTTACAGACTTTCTACTATGTGTGCAGACTGAGTATTCTACTCATGTGGCCTTGATCAGAAGTGATCATGGTACTGGTTTGAGTCTCTTCTCATGCAAGAATTCTGTGAGAAAGAAGGTATCAAACATAGCTTCTCTGCTCCTAGAACTCCCCAACAAAATGGGGTAGTGGAAAGGAAAAATAGAACCTTGATTGAAGCTGCAGGAACACTGTTGGCAGATGCTAATATGCTTCTCTCCTATTGAGCAGAAGCTGTTAGCACAACTAATTATGTCTTGAAAGGAAGTCTTATACACAAGCTTAAGTGTAAAACTCCTTATGAGTTGCTTAAAGGAAAGAAACCTAAAATAAATTATTTTAGAGTATTTGGTTGTGTAGTATACATTCATAACAATAATAAAGAATACCTTAGAAAGTTTGAAGCAAAAGCTTCAATGGGAATCTTTCTTGGATATTCCCAAATAAGCAAAGCTTATAGGGTTTTTAATAAATCAACTTCTAAAATTGAGGAATCTGTGCATGTGTCCTTTGATGAATCTCAGATGTTTTACAAGGAGAAGGAAACTTCTCCTTCCTCAAGTTCATTGCAGGTACCAGAATCGAGTAAAGATGTCACTCAAGAGATTCTCCATCTATCAACTCTTCATATCACTGATTCAGATAGTGATGAAGAATTTGCAGAAGCTGTTGCTGTACCACCAATAGTAGATCCAATTCCTCCTGAGGAATTAATCCTAACTGTTGCTGAAGATCATATCCCACCTGCTGATGTTGTCACACTTAAAGATCATCCTACATCTAAAGTGATTGGAGACATATCAGCTGGTGTTCAAACAAGACATCAATTAAGACAGGATGTGATGCATGATTGTTTCCTTTCACAGGTTGAGCCCCTCACCATTAAAGATGCTGAGCTAGATCCCCACTGGATCATTGCTATGCAAGAGGAACTCAATCAGTTTGAAAGATGTAAAGTATGGAATTTGGTTCCAATACCTAAAGGCCAACTGACCATAGACACCAAGTGGGTGTTTAGAAACAAGTTAGATGCAAATGGAATTATTGTAAGGAATAAAGCTAGGCTTATAGCTCAGGGCTACAGACAGGAGGAAGGTATATATTATGACCAAACATTTGCTCCTGTTGCAAGGCTAGAGGCAATAAGGATCTTTCTAGCCTATGCAGCCTATATGAAGTTTAAGGTCTTTCAGATAGATGTCAAAAGTGCCTTTCTAAATGTTGAGCTAAAGGAAGAGGTATTTGTTGAACAACTATCGGGGTTTGTTTCTTCAACTCATCCCTCACATGTTTTCAAGTTGCAAAAAGCTCTTTATGGACTCAAACAAGCACCCAGAGCCTGGTATGAGACTCTAGCTAGTTTCCTATTAGAGCACAACTTTGTTAGGGGAGTAGTTGATAGAACCCTTTTCGTCAAGCACCATAAGGACACAATCCTGTTAGTTCAAGTGTATATGGATGATATTATTTTTGGTTCCACTGATCCCAAACTGTGCAAAAAGTTCTCTGACTTGATGCATTCTAAGTTTGAGATGAGTAGTATGGGTGAGCTGTCTTACTTTCTTGGTCTCCAAGTAAAGCAAGATGCTGATGGCATCTTCATCTCCCAATTCAAATATGCCAAGGAATTGGTAAAGAAGTTTGGGATGACTGATACTTCAGCAATGCATACACCTATGGATACTAATGTAGTTATAGATTCTGATGATCAGGGTAAGCCAGTTGATCAAAAGAATTATAGGGCCATTGTTGGTTCCCTATTGTATTTAACTGCAAGTAGGCCAAATATAATGTTTGCTACATGCCTATGTGCTAGATTCCAGGTCAACCCCAAGGAATCTCATCTGATTCTTCTCAAGTGAATTTTGAGATACCTGAAGGGATGTCCAAATCTAGGACTATGGTACCCAGCTGAATCAGAATTTGAGTTAATTGGATACTCTGATTCTGATTATGCTGGTTGTAAAGTTGACAGGAAAAGTACCCCAGGAACTTGTCAGTTCTTGGGAGAGAGATTGGTCTCTTGGTTCTGTAAGAAGCAGGCTTCTGTCTCAACTTCAACTGCAGAGGCTGAATATATAGCAGCTGCTAGTTGTTGTTCACAGATCCTGTGGATTCAAAACCAGCTTTTGGATTATGGGTACACACACAAGAACACAAAAATCATGTGTGATAGTACCAGTGCTATCTCCATTGCACAAAATCCTGTGCACCACTCTAGAACCAAGCACATTGAGATTAGACACCATTTCCTGAGAGATTGTGTGGAAAAGAACAAGATCAGCCTTGAGTTCATATCCACTGACCTTCAGAGAGGTGATATTTTCACCAAGCCCTTAGATGAACAGAAGCATCTGTTCTTTTTGGTTCAACTAGGCATGATTAATGGAAAAGACTAAGTGTGATGTCTGTCTTTGTTGAAGCCTGTTTGAAGATCGTCGAACGACGTTCGAAGATAGTCGATCGGATGAAGCCTATCGTCGACCTATGGTTGATGATGGATTATCTGCTTGAAGATCATCGACCGATGTTCGAAGATCGTCGAACAGGTCGAGCCTATCGTCGATCTATAGTTGAAGACAGCTTGTTGTTTGTGAAGACAGAAATAGTCGAACGATTGATCGACTACTCTGCTCCAGGAACGATCGTCGAACGACCGTTCGACCATTGTCTCCAGTATCTTTTAAAATAGATCGACGATTGCTGGTTTAATATAAAACCGATGGTCGACCTAGGTTAAGAGATCGTTCTTTTTATCGTCGACAGAGAGCATCTTCTCGCATTCCGTCTTTCTGCTTGCTCCCTATCTCGCGATTTCTGCCATTTCGCCTTCGCCGTCTCTCTCGCCTTCTCCAACCCCTTCGATGGCGATTGCTCCAGCCCTCCTGTCCGTGGTGAAGTTCGATGCTGGTTTCAGCGTGGACTTTGATTCTTTCAGCTGCTGTGAGTCTGCGATAGTGGAAATCCTCAACCTCTGCAAAGATCAAGGATTGGAAAAGTTCATGTCCACAAGAATAAAGATAAACGTCCAGGAGATTAAAGAATGGGCATTCACTTCGTCCTCTAATGACGACTCTATGACCGGAATGATAGGCGGAGAAGAGGTAATTTTGACTCCCGCCGTTTTAACTGAAATTTTTGGATTATTGAATGGGGAAGAGGATTATGAGCAAGATACCCCAGAATTTGGGAGAATGTTGACTGAACTAGGATATGCCGACGACATTCCTTCTAAGCTGCTAAAGGTGAACTTTCCGTTGAAGATAAAGTTCCTTGCTGAACTAGTCGGAAAAGTGCTTCTGGGAAAGCACTCTGCCCATGATAATATAACCAGACAATAGTTTGCCCTGATGTGTGCCATCGTGAACAAGAAGCAGATTAACTGGGCAGGAGTTTTGTTTGATTTGATAAGGAAAAAGAATAACAAGAAGGAAGTCACCCTGGGTAGGGTGCTTGGGATATTTCTAAAAGAGAAATATCCCCATCTGTTGGTCTCAGTTTCTACATCCATCAATGCCAGCAAAAAGATGGACTCAACCCTGTTTGTCAAGTGGAAAAGGAGCTTTCTGAAGCCCGCTCCAGCAGGGGTTGCTCCAGTTGTATCTGAGAGCACAAGGACTGCTTCAGTCACTCCCCTCCTTCAAGAAGCAGGCTCAGCCAATCTCTCCTTTCCATCCACTTCTTCTGCATTACCATCCACTGATGTGCCACCATCTACTTCAGTTCCATCTACTTCAGTTGAAGTTCCATCTTCTGCATCTCATCTTCTTGATTCTTCCACAATTCTCTATGCATCACCACCAGCATCTCCACTCCCTTCTCATCTTGTTAGGATATCTCATCCTAGTTTTGATTTATTGGCTTTTGAGCTATCCACTCCTCCTCAGTCACCAATTATTCATTCAGATCATATTGATCTTCTTGCATCCACCCATCATTCTCCAGTTCACTCTCAATCTCATCAAGAATACACCATCCCTGCTGTTCATCCATCTACTGTGATTCCCCCACCTTCATTTGAAATCACCCCAGCCTTCATTTCAAGCATCCTGGAGTTAATTACTCCTTCAATCAAAATCACGATTGAAGAAGCAATTGCTCCCCTTGTATCATCCATCTCTTCCCTGACTACCTCCATCCAAGCCCTCTCCAAATCTGCTGAGCCCTCTTCATCTAGGGGCCTGGTTTCAGTTTCCACTGAAATCAGGTAGGGGGAGATGCTCTATGAAGATGCCTCTGAACTGCCCCTGGCCTCTCTTCTAGCAGATCCTCCAGTAGATACAAAAAAAGAGATAGAAGAAATAGTACCTCCACTGTCTGAAAAAGATATTTCTGATGCTATAATGAAAACTGAATTTGTTATCAAAGTCTGCCTAGAAGAATTCTCCACTCCCTTAGTTGCCCTCTACCTAGAAGGAGTCATTACCTCCTTTCTAGATGAATTATGGGAGTTAGGACATTCTAAGGAAAATCCTGAAGGTAATTCTTTTACTCATTTTCTAGACTTGATAACTGACATGTTAGTATGGGAATACCTAGAAGGAATGATACAATTTCATTTAGCAAATTTTTGTTCATGATACTACAAATATAGTGGAAGAAGTGTTAGCTGTCCAAGAAATTGTTCATCAACCTGCTCTAGAAGTTCAACCTGATCCAGAACCACTTGTTCAAGATCCTGAGGCTGCTCAACCAGCTCAGATAATTGTGCAAAAAGAACTGGTCTCCATGACAGTTACAGATGAACAAGAGAATGTTTCAGAAATTCAAGTGGAAAAGTCTACAGTCTGGGATGACAGCCCTGGACTAGATCTAGACACTCTTCTAGCACAGGATGCCTTGGAAGAAGAGTTAGAAAAAGCTGCTTTAAAAGAGAAAGAAAAAGCTGTGCAAGAAGCGTTTGATCCTTATGATCATCCTCCTTCATCAAACTCTGAGGATGAGGATGATTCTGATGACTCTGAAGAATCCAAGAGAAATAAATCTGCCAAAAAGAAAAAAAGCTGTTGCTCCTCCTCCTCCTAACCCTGACAATGATTTTCCTTATTATATCTTGAAAGGAATTGATCCCAAGTCCAAAGAGTTTCAGCATTGGATGGGATTCTCAAAGAATCAGCAAAATTTAAGAAAGAAATCTAAAAGATATGACAGTCCTGCTCCAAAATGGACTCCTAGAGGTCCTCCTCCTCCACCTCCCAGTGCAGGAGCCTCTGGCAATTTGTCTGCAAATCCTTCTGCTCCGTTTGATAGGTTTACTCCATCCCAATCTTCTCAAAGGAAAAGTAATCAAGGATATCAAGACAGATCGCAATCTGGATACCAAAGGCATGATGCTGATGCAAGAGAACAAGTGAAGGAGGTAGTTTATCAGAAACCAACCTTTTCTCCTCCTCCTTCCAAAGAAACCAAGTGCATATCTTCTTCAAAGCCAGATCATGCAGAGAAAACTGTTTCAAAAGGTAAAAGAGTTATTTTCTCTGAAAAATCGAGTAAGAAATTTGCTGAGTTTGCTCCTCCTTCTTCTCTAGTTATTCAGGAAAATAAAGAGCCAGCTGAAAGCCAGTTAGATCTTTCTATTAAATTTAAAGCTGTGAAACCTGTAGATCCAACTTGTGAAAATGTGTATGAAAGTCAAGAGCTTGATCCTGATTTCAGGATGGCTAGATTTCTTGAGCTAGTTGGATAAGCCCAGATTAGAAAAGCCAAAGCTGAAGGTAAAGATACTACAGGATTAACGATAATGTCTAAATTCAGAAAGAAGGAGCTTGATAAATTCCAGGTTAGACCTGAGGTATTTGACCCTTCAAAATATATGGAAAAGCATCCTGAAGCAGTTGTTCCAAGGACATCAGAATCTAGAATTATTAGAGAGCAAGATCTAAAGCTATCGAAGAAAGAAGCTCTAGACCCTTTCAGGAAAATTTCTTTTATTCCTAGTTCATCTGTATCTAAACCAAATTCTGAAGCTTCTTAAATTTCATTGATTAACAGTTATTTATTTGTCTGTTTGATTAATGTTATCTGCTGCTTAGATATTTCCTTTCTTGTATTTTATTTATTTCCAGTAGTTTGTTTTGTGTGTTTTGTTGTTGAGAGACTTAACTCAAATAGGGGGAGTTTGTTGGTACCCTAGTTTGGATTTGAGTTCAGTCCTCTCTTTTAGTCTCTTGACCCAAGATTTATCTATGGTCAAAGGTTAGTTGTTTAGTTAGTTTGCTCTAGTTGTAGAGTTGTCACTTATCCAGATGAAAATTTGGTTAAGTTGTTTTTGGTTCGACTATGGTCGAACGCCGCTCGACTATCGTCTATCGACTGTTCGACGATCGTCTATCAGTTGGTCGACATTTGTCTGTCAGCAGATCGTCTATCTCTGAGTTAGTTCAACTCTTGTTAGCTCGACGTTCTGTGGAATCTGCCTCGCCGATCGTCGAACCCCGCTCGACTTCTTTTGACCAGATAGATTTCTTGATAGTTCAACTATCTGCTTGGATAGTTCAACTATCTGATAGTTCGACTATCTGTTTGATAGGTCGACTATCTGTGTTGCTTGATAGTTCGACTATCTGTCTTGATAGGTCGACTATCTGTTGTGTTTGATAGTTCGACTATCTGCTTGGATAGTTCAACTATCTGATAGTTCGACTATCTGTTTGATAGGTCGACTATCTGTTTTCTTTGATAGTTCGACTATCTGTTTGATAGGTCGACTATCTGTTTTCTTTGATAGTTCGACTATCTGTTTGATAGGTCGACTATCTGTTTTGTTTGATAGTTCGACTATCTGTTTGATAGGTCGACTATCTGTTTTGTTTGATAGCTCGACTATCTGTTTGATAGGTCGACTATCTGTTTTGCTTGATAGTTCGACTATCTGTCTTGATAGGTCGACTATCTGATAGCTCGACTATCTGTTCTGATAGGTCGACTATCTGCTGTGGTAGTTCGACTATCTTCTTTGGTAGTTCGACTATCTGTATTGTTCGACTATCTGTTTGATAGGTTGACGATCTCTGTGCTTCGGTCGACGATCTCCGAGGGTCGTTCGACGTTCTGCTGTATGTCTTTAGTAATTTTTGTCCTCTTCTATTCTATGATTTGTTTCATATTTATTTGGCATATTATTTCAGTAAATTTATGCTATTATTTGCAGGCAATCTCTGCTCCATTCCTTATGCATGAGCCAATCTTTATCTGACAAAGTATTTTGTCTTATTAGTTGAAATATATTTTCTGCTTTATCTGCCAGGCTGTCCTTTATAGCCGTTAGACTCAGAAAGTCTTCTCTGGCCGTAAAGAGTTCTTTCTGATGTGACCTTTTTCTTGCACCCTTTTATCTGATTGGATATGCAGCTTCTTAGAAAGCTTTATCCCCTTATAGCATGTCTGTCTGTAGGTTTTGTTGTTGCTTTATGCTTTTTGCAGCTCAGATTGCAGATTCTAGAAGAAGACAAGATTCAAACTCAAATTAGAGCCGTTGAAAAAGGCCCATATATAAAGAGTTTCTTTTGAAAGAAGAATAATATACAGATACAAGAAAATATACAAGAAGTTTACACTCAGCAGCATAGAGAAAGAGAGAAAGCAAGAAAGTTCTACAGCTCTCAGAAATTCACATTCAACTGAGAAGATCAATCTCTTCAGCATTCTTCTTCATCCTGAGTTCATCCTGCTCACAGGAAGACTTTCACTCAGAGGCCTGTAGAAGAAGAAGAAGAAGAAAGGAAGCTGTTTGAAGAAGAACACCTTTTCCAAATCAAGAGTCTTCTTCAAGCTTCTCCTTCAGAACCCCAAGACAGTTCTTTGTCTTAGTTCAGAAGAGTTCCTGCACCCTGAAGCAAGACTCCTTCCTGGATATTCTCTAAGCCGGGGGGAGCCTTGATTCTTTAGAGCTATCTAGCTCTATGCAATCCACTAGCTTCTCTAATCTATTTAACAATAGAGAAGAAGCCTTAACTCTCTCAACCTCCTATACAAAGGGTTATTACTCCCTTCAAAAGTGAACCCTTGGTGGCAGGGCACCTGATCAAAAACCTGTGTTGGATTTTGAGCTCCTGATCAAAAGCTCAAATGGTCTACTTGATCTACCTGAAGCAGATCAGTTGGTGGCAGAGCACCTGAATAAAAACCTGTAGTGGATTCCTACCAGGGTGGTAGAAGAGTGGACGTACCTATTTAGAGGGAACCACTATAAAATTTCTTGTGTCGTCTGTGCTGCTTATTTAATTTATTGCACTGTGGCTGTGAGTAGAAATAACTAGGATTGCTAGTTGCTGTGATAGGATCCCAAGCTTAACTGTAATTACAGTTAGCTCTCTCTTGTGCACTACACTTTGTGTTAGGCTCTAGGGTTTCAAATATCTATAAACTCATTCCGCAAATTAACTCTAAGGGAGTTGAGTGGGGTGTCCTAATTTTTGAATACTCTATTCACCCCCCCTCTAGAGTTGTATCTATCATCACTTTCAGTGTGGAACGCGCTTCCGGACCATTGCTGATGTTCTTGGGGACACGAGCGGGAGTTTACTCCCGTCCTTGGTTTTGTGGAGCCCCGAGAGTTGGGGAACATCTTGCACAACATCTCTACTTTCGTTGATGAGAAGCGCATGCTGTTATGCGGGTTGTTTGTTGATTCGGGGCGTGCTGCCGCCATCCCTCTCTCCCGTGACGGGAAGAGGAAGCTAGTGTTTAGAGGTCGTGGAGCTGAGGAGGTGGGTCTTAGCCTCCTGCCGTGACAGGATGCTCTTTCATAGGGGGCGGCCCCTTGCGGCTCTGGAGTTGGAGGCGAGACAGATGACGCAGATCTTTAGGTCCTGGGGTCCTCTTCCCCCCAGGCCTCCCCATCACGGGTTGCGGTGCGACAGGTGGTGAAAGGAAAGAGGGTCTCCTCTTCTTTGGAGGCGTTGAACCATGCGGTGTGTGCGATCTCAACTTTTGAGTGGCGGCTTTTGAGGGAAGTTATTCTGACTTGTCCACTTTCTTTTGTAGATGGAGACTCAGGCGAACATTGCACTTACATGGAATGACCACTACGTGAGCCTGAAGGACAGCTACATGGCCCTTTAGGGTGAGCTCGGGGAGGCGAAGTGTGCCCTTTCGGATCTGAAGGGGCGACGAGAGCGCGATATTTCGCGACTTAGGCAGATTATGTTCGAGCTGCGATGCAAACTATAGGACGCCAAAGCTGCGCACAGGGCTGAGAAGACGGCTGCGGAGGAGACTTTGCGTCTTCTAGACGAAGCTCGGGCAGAGCTGGAGCTATCCAGGGCGGAGGTGATGCGTCTTTCCTCCACGGAGTGGGAGGTTGAGCTGAAGGCGGCTGGTCTGGCAGAGTACCAGTATTCTGTGGATTACATGCGAGACCGGTGTCTGATCTCGGAGGAGGTCCGTGAGGAGGTGTGGACTAGTGAGGTAGAGCCACAGATGGAGGACTTGCGGGAAGTCACATTCTTCCAGGGGATGGAGAAGACCCTTCGGATGGTGTCCCGGAAGCGGGAATGCGATGTTGCCGGCCTCGGTCTTGAGGATTTGTTAGAGGAGGAGGGATCCGATGCTGAGGAGGGCGTGGCCGCTGAGTGACAGCTACATCTCTTTGATGCTCTTTGCTGATTTGTATACATGTACTTCTTTGTACTGGTGGGCTTGTCTCCGTCAATTTGTACCTTTGTACTTTTTCGGTTTGTACCTTTGTACTTGATATGTTTGTTGAGTGGTTGTCACTGCTTTTGCTTCTGATTGTTGCAGCCAATTGTTGTCTTAGCCAAGCACCAACTGTGAGGGGCAGGCCCTGAGCGGTGGAAGAGTATTTTCTCTGGATGGGGGTGAAGAGTTATGCGAGCTCCGGCCTATTGTCGGCGGGAGGCCATGTTCGTTCGAACCCCTGCGAGTTGCGGTGAACCCAGTGGCATTGGAGGGGCGTGGCCCCGTAGACCCTGACGACATCACAACTTACTACGAGGAGGAGGGAGTCTCCTTGTGCCAGGGTAGAGAAGATGAGAGCATCGCGCTGTGGGCTGCGCATAACTAAATGAGCTGGCTCCTGACGACGTCGCGACTTGCTTCGTTGGAGAAGTGTGAGCCTTGCCACCATGAGAGCGAGGTCGAAGCCGCCGTGCTACAGTCTGCGGGGGACTCAACGTTTTGGTCCCTTTGGCAACTCCACAACCTGTTGCTAGGCTGAGGACATCGTGCTGTTGGCAGTGCACAATTGGGGGAACTGGTCCCCGACGATGTCTCAAACCGCTGGGCGGACGAAGGGTGCACCCCTGAACCGTGCCAGAGTGAGTGAAGCCATCGTGCCACAGTGTGGCTGTGGTTGGTTAAGATGTGGATTTAGCGGGGTCAGAACCCGATTTAGTTGCGATTGTAGCTTTGTTAGGCACCAGTCGCGAGGGGGGGCAGGCCCTGCTAGGGTGGGGCGTCAGACTTCGGATGCAGGTGAAGAGTCATAATCCTCAGCCTATTGTCGGCAGGAGGACATGGTCGATTCAAACCCCCGCGAGCAGTTGATGGACCCTGAGGTAGTAATTACACCGATCGTGGGGGCTTTCCCAAGATGGCGGGGCGTCGAGCTTTGGATGCAGGTGAAGAGTCATAATCCTCGGCCTCTTGTCGGCAGGAGGACATGGTCGATTCGAACCCCCGCGAGCAGTTGATGGACCCTAGAATTTGTGAGGCGTGGCCCCAAAGACCCGGACGACGTCGCAACCTACTACGCAGTGAAGGTCGGGTCCTTGCGCTGGTGGAGTGAGGTCGAGGCTATCGCGTTGTGGGCTGCGCACAACTGAGGGAGCTGGTCCCTAACGATGTTGCGACTCGCTCCTTAGGAGAAGAGTTAGCATTTATGATAGTTTTACTTTCAAGACTACCTAAACACCTAGAGGGGTGGGGGGTGAATAGGTATTTTTCCTTGATTTAACTTAAGGCAGAATATAACTACAGTTCTTTGAATAAATCAGATATTTCTATAGCTAACACAGCACAACAATCACAATCATACACACATCACAGATTGCACACAGATTTATAGTGGTTCCCCAAGGTCTGGGTACATCCACTTTCCCCCTTCACCTATCTAGCAGTATGCTAGAGTAAGCCTAACTTCTTCCTTTAACTCAGATCCTCAGATCCTACAGCTCAGAATCCAGAAGGATTCCTACAACTCAGGCTAACAAGCCCTACCTCAGCCTTGCCACAAGGCCTACAACTCAGAGAATACCTTCTCCTACAACTCAGGCATAAACAACCCTATCTCAGCCTTGCCACAAGGCCTACAGCTCAGAGAATACCTTCTCCTACAACTCAGGCATAAACAGCCCTACCACTTAGAGAATAAATCTCCTACACTCAGCCTTTATAAAATAGGCTTACAACTCAGATCTATGAATAGATCCTACAGAATTTGATAAGGAATTTTTGTAATCTCTTACCCCTGTTGAGAGAGAAGGGATAAGAACTTTCTTGATCAGCTTCTTGAAGAGGGTGATGACTGAAATCAACTTGATCTTAGCTTTCTTCAAAGCTTCTTGAATCTGAACTTAGTTGGGTTGATTTCCTTTGAATAAAACTGACTGACAGCTTCCTTCTTAGACTTCAGAAATAGATCTGAATCTTCTTGATAGATTAGTTCAGTATCTGCTTCTTGAGAGATTTGTGAATGTCTATTCCTTGTCTTCAAATAGCTGGATCTCTCTCTCTATCCAAACCTCTTGAAGATACTTCTGAATTATTGATTGAATTCCACTTAGACAGAATCTGAATAGTAAACTACTTCAGAACGTCTTCTTAGATCTTCTCACGAAGATCTTCTTCTATGTTACTTGTACTTTCTTGATCAGAGATCAATCTCTAATTGTGTTAGTTGTGACAATACTTGTCCCTTCTTATACGTGTTTTTTTATTCTTATGAATCCATCTATTTATAGACTTCATCCATGGTAACCGGCTGATCCGGCTTATAACTAACTTCTGACAAGTCTGACAGCTTCAATAAACCTGTTGTAACTCACAGCTGTCAAGTCTTCAAACAGTTCTTGAGCCTTTGACTCTGTCAGCAAAGCGTCGAGTCTGTCTATCATAAAGTGTCGAGACCATCTGTCAATATGTGTCGACACATATGACTTAAGTGTCGACACAACCTTTGGTGATGTCGACATAGCTGCCTTGATGTCGACACAGCTCCTTGATACTGCATCTTGAGAATGTGTCGACACTGATTATTTATGTCGACACAAATACTTCACCATTCATCAGCAATCAACTTGGTCTAGAATCAGTTGTGTGTCGACACAAGTCCTGTGTGTCGACACAGTTGATGTAGACTCAGAACATAGTGTGTGTCGACACTGCCTCCAGGTGTCTACACAGTTGTTGTCGACTCTGCCTCTGTGTGTCGATACTGCCTCCCGGTGTCAACACTGTCGATGTCGACTATAATCTTCTGTGTGTCTACACTGCCTCCCAGTGTCAACATAAATTCCTTGAAGTGTCGACACAGCTATTTCCAAGTGTCGACACAATCTTACTGAAGTGTCGACATAGCTTCTTCAGGTGTCGACATATGGACTTAGAATATTTTTCCTGTATTCTAGCACATACTTAACCTGCACATATAAACTCAAAATAACATCAAATACACCTTGATGTATATCATTGAGCTAAGTGAGGCTTCTCCAAATCAGGTACAAATTTTCCAATGTACCCAATAATCTCCCCCTATTTGGAGAAGTCATAACCCTTTAGCCAATGATATACACCACTTATAAAATAAACCTGATGATGTATATAAGCATTATATTACAGGGTACTTAATAAACAAAACACATATCATAGTTACATCACAGAATAAAGATGTAAAAGTAAATGATCACAGAACAATGTTTTGTATATCAACTCAAAAAGTTTGTTACAAAATATTTACATTGATTTCTTTAACAAACTAACAATTTACATAGTTCTTGGACAAAAACTAGTAAAGCTTAGACTAAGGCTAGGCAGGCTCCTTGATGACTATCCCTTTTCCAGATATTATCTGAGCCTGAGTAGGAGATTCTGTATCTTCCATGGGCTTCTTGCCTTTCAAATCAACTTTCTTTTGTGCATCAGCCTTGATCCTTTGTCTTTCAAAATAATGAAAGGGCTTGGGGAAATACTTGCTAGGTTCCTGAGTATCAGGAGGTAGCTTCCCCATCTTAGCCTTTCTCCTGTGTTGAACTATGGCTTCTTGTCTGGCTTCATACTTTTGCCATTCTTGCTCATTTTACCATTTTCCTCTTTCATGTACTTGATCGTTTACAGCCTTCCATACAGTTAAAATGATATTCCTTGAAGTGGGGCTCCACTGCTCAAAGTCTGGCTTTAATTATGCTTGCTCTCTAAATCTTTTCTTTGATAATAGAGCATCTTGCTGAGCTTTAATAACAGTATCTGGCATATCAACCTTTTCAATAATCACATTTGTAATTGGTTGTGGAGGGCTGTACATTGACTGAACCTGTTCATGTATCATCTCAAGATTTGCAGGAGGGTAAATAAATTGGGCAACCTCAGGTTGATTACCTTCAAGTAGAATTGGTTGCACTCCTGACACAGCAATATTATCATCATCACACAAGGGTGGATATCCAAGAGTGGCTCTTATGCTATTAGTTACCTATTTGGCATGATCAGACCCAGCATAGACTAACACCCTCTCCCCCTTTATGACTTATCTAGCCACATGCTCTCTCAAGTCATCTTTCTGAAATCTGATTTGTCTATCCAGATAGTTGATTCCATCTTTAAAAAATGGCTTTAATTTTTGAAGCTTGTCACTAATCAACTTCTCAGATGAAGTGATAGCAGTTTTAACTGCATCTAG
Organism: Platanthera zijinensis; assembly: GCA_039513925.1. NCBI lineage: Eukaryota > Viridiplantae > Streptophyta > Magnoliopsida > Asparagales > Orchidaceae > Platanthera > Platanthera zijinensis. The sequence goes on along the minus strand of CM077083.1, from coordinate 166,033,355 downwards.
GGCAGCTTGTAACTTCTGATCATATTCTTCTTTTTCTTTAGCCCTTGCAGCAGTCATTGCAACAATAGTGTTTGTGAACTCAGTGACTATCACATTATGTTATTCAGTCAGATTTTCATTCATTCTTATTTGATTCTCAAGGACATAGCCTTGTTTAATAGCCATCTCATCCACTTGCTTTTTTATTTCTGCTTGTTGCTTTGCAAGAAATACCACAGCATTGCCCCCCTTGTGGAAGCAATCTGTCATCTCTTTTTTATTCTGATTAATTTCAAATCTGATAAATTTTATATCTTGTGCCAGATCAAATTGAAGAGCCTTTTGGCTTTCATCCACATATTTTTCAAGAAGCAATCTCTGCTCATCAAATTTTACTTGTAAGTCAACCAAGTACTTGCTGTAATCAATCTTAGGAGTAGAATGTGAAGTAGTTGTTTTAAGAGCCTTCTTATAACTTTGACTTCTTCTCTTAAAGACCATTAATTTTCTTTTCTTGGCCTCCCTTACTTCTTCATGCTCAGACTCTGAAGAACTTTCAATAGTAACTCTCTCTTGAGGAGTGGAAGAAATTTCATTTTCAACTACATGTTGCTCTTCCTCTATATCAACCTGCTCCCCCTCAAATCTTACTTGCTCCCCCTCAAATCTATGGGTCTCCATTTTATCTGCTTCTCCTCCAAGATCAGGAAACAGCTCTTCAAGAGTGAATTCTTGTTGTGTGAGAGCAGGAGATTGTACTTTATCAGCAGCGGCAGCAACCCCAGAAATATCTAGATCAGTTTGAGAAACAATGTCCTCTGATAAATTGATTCTTTCTTCCTCTTTGACCTGTTCAGACTCTGGCTTCCCCTGCAAATGTGCATTCTCAGCATTGTCCTGGACATGTATACTTTCTAGCTCTCCCTGCACTTGTGCAATAATAGTCTCTTCCTGGACTTGGGTAGTCACAGTCAGATCCTGAACTTGTGCTCTAACTTGCTCTTCCTGGTCGTGTGCATCTTCAGGACCATGCTCTTGCCTGTCCACATCAGGCATTTCTTTAGAAAGAACTCTATCCCATCTTTAGAATAACCTCATGTCCATTCTCCTCATATGATTTATCTTTGATCCTGAAATCTGTTGCATCACCTCTGGAATTATTCCAGCCAGGTACAGACTCATGATCCTAGCCAAGTTTGGCTTCTTGATTCCTTCTTTAATCTTATCAAGCAGTACTACAGACCAATTTGTTTGTATCTTAAAGATCACCCTAGTCATCAGGCTGAACATATAGGCTGATATCCTATCATGGCCACCTGGTTTGCATAAGATCACTTTTCCTATTATTTCAGACAGGAACTTCCCCTGAGGATTCATGTCCTTCCTGTTGATTGCAGATCCTATCTTTATGGTTGTATCCAATCCACACCATTGAAGCGCCTCCCTTGTTCTTGAGGCTGGTACCTCTTCCTCATCTTGTATTCTAGGAAGATGGAGAATCTTGCGTAACCTCTTTTGAGACAGCTTGACTCTTTCTCCATGTACAGAGGATTTGATCTTCAATCCTGTTGAGTCCATCGATGCAGCCGTGTAGAACTCAAATACTTCTTTCTTCCATATCTTATTAGGTTCAGAGACAAGATATTCTAATCCGTTTTCGGTAAGAAGTGAAATGACCTGTTTGATCTCTGAGTCGGCATCATCGAATGCATGCCTAACCAACTCATATCCTTCATTGACGTTGTCTTCAACCTTGGGCGCCATTGGAATGAAGAGAAAGCTTGATTGGAGAGGAGAGAGATTGTCGACACAAGGTTTTTATCTCGAAACCCTGGTGAGCGTGTCGACAGAATAAGTTCTTGACCTATTTATATCCTTCTAATCAAAGAAGATCAAAAGGCGGGCAAAAACTGTCTAAAAGTGTCGACACTGTTGGAATGTGTCGACACAAACTTCTATTTTCTCGACCACGGCGCTGACTACTATGTGTCGAAACCAATTGATGATATGTCGACACAGGAGAGATTTAGTAGTTCATCAGAAATTCTGTGTCGACTCTTATTACAAGTGTCGACACAAAATCTGTAAGTGTCGACACCATTACTCTGGTTATGTCGACACTACATTTCTGGATGTGTCGACTCTTTGTCCCTTAGGTGTCGACATATTTTCTCTGTGTCGACACAATTTCCCTGAATTGTCGACATGAATTCTCTGTGTCGACACCTTATCACTGAATGTGTCGACACCATTTTACTTAGCCAATTTTTGGTAAACTAACCTATGGTCAGCATTCCTAATTCAATTTAAATCTATTGAATTTAGTTTCATTCAGAGGCTTAGTAAATACATCTGCAATTTGATAATCAGTTTTAACAAATTCTAATGAGATGTCTTCTTTTTCTACATGTTCTCTAAGAAAATGGTATTTTATCTCTATATGCTTAGTCCTACTATGTGAAACAGGATTGTTTACAATAGAAATGACACTTTTAGAATCACACAATAAAGGTTTTCTACTTACTTGAATACCATAGTCCCTCAGCTGATGTTGAATCCACAACAGCTGTGCACAGCAACTCCCTGCTGCCACATATTCAGACTCAGCTGTGGATATTGCCACACTAGTCTGCTTCTTACTGCTCCAAGATATCAATCTTCCTCCCAGGAATTGGCATGTACCTGAAGTACTTTTTCTATCTTCTCTATAGCCTGCAAAATCTGCATCTGAATAACCTGTTAGTAGAACATCTCCATTCCTAGGGTACCAAAGGCCTAGATTAGGTGTGCCCTTTAGATATCTCAAAATCCTCTTGACTGCAGTATAATGTGATTCTTTAGGGCATGCTTGGTACCTAACACAGACACATATTGCATACATAATGTCTGGTCTACTAGCAGTTAGATATAATAGAGAGCGAATTATTCCTCTATACAAAGACTCATCTACAGGTTTACCTGCATCATCTTTGCATATAGGCATACTTGTTCCCATAAGAGTTCTCATGGTGGAGGATGATTCCATACCATACTTCTTAATTAACTCCTTGGTGAAATTAGACTGGGATATGGACAATCCATCATCAGTCTGTCTTACTTGGAGTCCCAAGAAGAACTTAAGTTCGCCCATACTGCTCATTTCAAACTTCCCTTGCATAAGTTTGACAAACTTCTTGCAAAGGTTGTTCTCTATAGATCCAAAGATTATGTCATCTACATAGATCTGAACTAAGATTATCTTACATTTAGATTCCCTTAGGAATAGAGTTTTGTCTATTTTACCTCTTGAGAATTTATTCTCAATAAGGAAAATAGACAGGGTTTCATACCAAGCCCTTGGGGCTTGCTTTAACCCATACAATGCTTTCCTAAGTCTATAGACATAACCAGGTTTAAGAGAATCTACAAAACCTGATTGCTGCTCTACATGGACTTCTTCTTTTAGATCACCATTCAGAAATGCTGATTTTACATCCATTTGATATACCTTGAAGCCTTGATATGCTGCATAGGCAAGGAACATTCTGATTGCTTCCAGTCTTGCTACTGGGGCAAATGTTTGATCAAAGTATATTCCCTCTTCCTGTCTGTATCCTTTTACAACCAATCTTGCTTTATTCTTCACAATAACTCAATTCTCATCCAACTTGTTCCTAAATATCCACTTTGTACCAATGATGTTGTGGTCTTTTGGTTTAGGAACCAACTCCAAGACCTTGCATCTTCTAAACTGATTAAGCTCCTCTTGCATAGCATTAATCCAGTGTTGGTCTTAGATAGCTTCTTCAAATTTCTTTGGCTCCAGTTGAGATAGAAAACTTGAGTGCAGGACTGCATTCAGATTTATACTTCTGGTTTGCACTCCATGTCTTGGATCACCAATTATCTGATTTGCTGGATGATCCTTTAGATGTCTTACAGTTGGAGGTAAAATTCCTTCTGGCTTAACACCTCCAGTTTCTTCATTATGCTGCACCTCTTGGTTGTCATCATCTTCTAGAGAGTCTTGTACTCCCCCTGGACAGTAGCCATCATTTTCCAATACTTCATCTGCCGTTGAGCCTTTTGCAATGGAAAGCTTATCCATTCTATTGCTTATACCTGTTGGACTGCATGAACTATAAGGCAACTCACTGTTGATTAATCTTATTTCATCAAATACAACATGTACAGATTCTTCTACAACTTGAGTATTCAAGTTGTAGACCCTATAAGCCTTACTATTGTTGATGTACTTAACAAATATCCCATCTTGGGATTTGGCAGCAAACTTAGTTAGATAAGACTTGCCATTGTTAAGGATATAACACTTGCAACCAAAGATCCTAAAATAGGATAAATTTGGTTTTCTACCTTTCATAATCTCATAGGGAGTCTTTTTGTGGTACTTAGTGATAGAAGCCCCATTGAGTACAGTGCATGCAGTGTTTACTGCCTCAGCCCAGAAATATTCTGGGAGAGAAGTGTCACTCAATAGAGTTCTACCAGCTTCAATCAATGTCCTATTCTTTCTTTCAGTAATCCCATTTTGCTGAGGTGTTCTAGGTGAGGATAATTCTTGAAAAATCTCAAACTCTTCACACAATCTTGTCATACTTTCAGATTGAAATTCAGTGCCATGGTCAAATCTGATTTTGACCACTGTACTGTCCAGTTCATTCTGAATTTGTCTGACAAAACTGTGTAAAACACTTGGGGTTTCAGATTTCTGTCTTAGAAAGAACACCCAGGAATATCTAGAATAGTCATCTACAACCACAAAAGTGTAGACCTTCCTACCTAGACTATGAACTGGCATAGGACCAAAAAGATCCATATGTAAGAGGTATAGACACCTCACTGAATCCTTGTTTTCAAGGCTATGAAAGGAGGATTTTGTCTGCTTGCCCTTTTGACAAGCTGAACATATCTCTTCCTTTACACACTTAACTTGAGGACCATTCCTCACTAACTCTTTACTAAAGAGTTGACCAATTGTCTTGTAGTGAAGATGAGCCAGCCTCTTGTGCCATTTGACACAATGAGATGCTTTCTCATTAGCTACAATACAAATAGGAGAACCTTTGTTCTCACACCCAAAATCAAGACAATAAACATTTCTCTTTCTATATCCTGTCAAAATGATATTTTGATCACTTGACCTTCTGATATGACATCCATTCTTAACAAATGAAATGTCATATCCTAGATCACTAAGCTGACTTATGCTTATCAGGTTATGTTTCAAACCTTTTACATAAGCCACTTGAGTGATGGTAATTTGGTTGGAAGAGATGTTACCAAATCCTTTGATGATTCCTCTTTCAGATCTACCAAAGATTACTTTAGGCCCATCCTTGATAGGTGTGTACTCCTTCAACAGCCCCTTTGTTCCTGTCATGTGCCTGAAACATCCACTGTCCAAGTACCATATAAGGGCATGACAACTTGGACATTCCTGCAATACAGAATTACTTTTCCTTAGAACCCAAGTAAGTCTTGGGTCCTTGGTTCAAGTTAGCACCATTCATATCAAAACTACCAGCAGCTCTTCTAACTGGTAGACTGTTGTTCTTCCTGATACTTATGTTATGCCAGCAGTCTAAGGAAAAATTGCCTGTCTTGCCACAGCACCAGCATTCATACTTATTGTATCTAGGTCTAGATACATTTTTGCCAGAAGAATTTCTGTTCTGTGCTGGTGCTGCTGCAGCTACACCCACTAATTTCTTATAACCATGGGGTTTATGAACATGGGCTGACTTATTGGCATTAACACCCTTATTATTCAGAACATCAGTCTTATTATGACCATGAATGTTTTCAAGATCATACTTGTTAGAAGGCTCATGCACCTTTCTAAAAACTACATGGACTTTAAAGTTCAATGGCTGAACAGAGGCTTTGCCCTTTCTCTTGAAATGGGCAGCCCTGGTGTTACCTTTATAGCCTATTCCAGCCTTACCCTTTTGAGCCACAAACTCATCTATTAAGGGTAAGAATGATTTTGGCTTAGAGTAACTAGCCACCAAATCTTTCTCTACTTGAAGTCTGACTTCCAGACTTTTAATTAGATCATTTTTATATGTGATTGTACCCATCTGAATAACAGTAATAGTTTTCAGCTTGGCAACCTCATTCATTTGTTGATCCAATTCTTTCTCTAAACCAGATGCAGTCATCTTAAGATCTGCAATTTTCTTAGCCTGATTTTTGGCCAGGTTTTTGCTTTTCTTAAGTGCTTGCAATAAGTCCCCATATTCATCTATCAACTGATGAATATCTCCTTCAGATTCTGATCCATCCTCATCACTTGATGAAGATGAATCTGACTCTGAACCAGTACTGTAATCAGAAATTCTAGAATTACTTTGTACCTTACTGGGACCAGGGTTATCCTGGCACTTGTTGTCTTCTGATTCAGCCATCAGTTCCATGCACTGATGGTCTTCTTGTTCATTGATGGAGTCCAGCAATTACATAAACTCCTCTTCTTCACTAGCTGCATACAGTCCAATGTATGCTTCAGCTTCAGATTTTGACTCTGAGGAGGATTGATCTGTAAGACTCTTCTCTTTCTTAGCAATAAAGGATTTCTCCTTCTTGCCCTTTTGTTGAGTCTTCTTTCTGTCTGCTGACTCCTTTCTCTTTTCTGTACACTCAGCCACCACATGTCCTGGCCTATTGCAGCAATAGCAAACAATTTTTGATGTTGTAGCTTTGCTGGGCTTAGACCTGCTCCTTTCCTTTCTTGATGATTTTCTCTTTTGATAATAGCCATCAACTGGCTGTGATGTGGAGGGCCTTGACTTCCACTGCTTCTTCTTCAAGAACCTCTGAAACTGCCTTGTAAAGGCAGCAAAATCTGCATCTGAATCACTGCTATCTGAGTTCTGATTGCCTGAATTTTCTGAGATAACTTCAGCAACTTCCTTAGGAGGTGATGGAGACATCCTCCTGCTCTTTCTAGTGGCTTCAACCTTGAAGGCCACTGACTTTTCTCTATGCTCTCCTTTTGTATTTCTTTCTTCCTCCTTCCTAGCCATTATTTGCATTTCATATGATAGCAACTTTCCAAATAAGGTTGGAGGATAAATGTCAGCTAGTTTGGCCACTTCTCTAATGGCACAAATCTTGGTATCCCAATCCTTTGTCAAGGATCTTAGGAATTTGTCATTCAGCTCATAAGTACTGAAGACTCTTCCATAGGACATCAGTTCATTCACTATCCTGTAAAATTTCTTGTAGCATTCAGATATGCTATCACACTTCCCTTGTCTGAAACTCTCATATTCTTGATTGAGTATAGACTTTCTGTCTTGTCTAACTTCTTCAGAACCCTCCATGTAGACAATCAAGGTGTCCCACATTTCCTTGGAGGTTTTGCAGTGAATCAAATTTTGGAAAGTAGAATCATCTATGGCACTCACTATGATATTCTGAGCTCTTTTATCCATAGTTGACAATATAATCTCATCCTTGGTCATTTCAGAAAAATCTTTAGGAGTTCTTTGATTTGCATCTAAAACAGACACATTCATTGGGATATATGGACCTTCTTTTACTGTGATATATATCCTTGGGTCAGAGGCCTCCATAAACAACCTAACCCTTTCTTTCCAGATTCAAAAAATCTCTTTCCTGCAGATGGGTAATTTCATTGACCCTAATTCCTTGTGATTCTCTCCAAAACCCATTTTCTTGATTCTTGATTCTGCCTTAGGGATCTAACTCAGACTATTAAGTCTTTCTTTGAGTAACCTCCCTCTGATACCACTTGATAGTTTTACTTTCAAGACTACCTAAACACCTAGAGGGGTGGGGGGTGAATAGGTATTTTTCCTTGATTTAACTTAAGGCAGAATATAACTACAGTTCTTTGAATAAATCAGATATTTCTATATCTAACACAGCACAACAATCACAATCATACACACATCACAGATTGCACACAAATTTATAGTGGTTCCCCAAGGTCTGGGTATATCCACTTTCCCCCTTCACCTATCTAGCAGTATGCTAGAGTAAGCCTAACTTCTTCCTTTAACTCAGATCCTCAGATCCTACAGCTCAGAATCCAGAAAGATTCCTACAACTCAGGCTAACAAGCCCTACCTCAGCCTTGCCACAAGGCCTACAACTCAGAGAATACCTTCTCCTACAACTCAGGCATAAATAGCCCTACCTCAGCCTTGCCACAAGGCCTACAGCTCAGAGAATACCTTCTCCTACAACTCAGGCATAAATAGCCCTACCACTCAGAGAATAAATCTCCTACACTCAGCCTTTATAAAATAGGCTTACAACTTAGATCTATGAATAGATCCTACAGAATTTGATAAGGAATTTTTGTAATCTCTTACCCCTGTTGAGAGAGAAGGGATAAGAACTTTCTTGATCAGCTTCTTGAAGAGGCTGATGGCTAAAATCAACTTGATCTTAGCTTTCTTCAAAGCTTCTTGAATCTGAACTTAGTTGGGTTGATTTCCTTTGAATAAAACTGACTGGCAGCTTCCTTCTTAGACTTCAAAAATAAATCTTAATCTTCTTGACAGATAAGTTCAGTATCTGCTTCTTGAGAGATCTGTGAATGTCTCATCCTTGTCTTCAAATAGCTGGATCTTTCTCTATCCAAACCTCTTGAAGATACTTCTGAATTCTTGATTGAATTCCACTTAAGCAGAATCTGAATAGTAAACTACTTCAGAACGTATTTTTAGATCTTATCACGAAGATCTTCTTCTTTGTTACTTGTACTTTCTTGATCAGAGATCAATCTCTAATTGTGTTAGTTGTGACAATACTTATCCCTTCTTATGTGTGTTTTTTTCTTCTTCTGAATCCATCTATTTATAGACTTCATCCATGGTGACCGGCTGATCCGGTTTATAACTAACTTCTGACAAGTCTGACAGCTTCAATAAACCTGTTGTAACTCACAGCTGTCAAGTCTTCAAACAGTTCTTGAGCCTTTGACTCTGTCAGCAAAGCGTCGAGTCTGTCTTTCATAAAGTGTCGAGACCATCTGTCAATATGTGTCGACACAAGCGACTTAAGTGTCGACACAGCCTTTGGTGATGTCGACATAGCTGCCTTGATGTCTACACAGCTCCTTGATACTGCATCTTGAGAATGTGTCGACACAAACACTTCACCATTCATCAGCAATCAACTTGGTCTAGACTCAGTTGTGTGTCGACACAAGTCCTGTGTGTCGACACATTCGATGTAGACTCAGAACATAGTGTGTGTCGACACTGCCTCCAGGTGTTGACACAGTAGTTGTCGACTCTGCCTCTGTGTGTCGACACTGCCTCCCGGTGTCGACACAGTCGATGTCGACTATAATCTTCTGTGTGTCAATACTGCCTCCCGGTGTCGACACAAATTCTCTGAAGTGTCGACATAACTATTTCCATGTGTCGACACAATCTTACTGAAGTGTCGACACAGCTTCTTTAGGTGTCGACATATGGACTTAGAATATTTTTCCTGTATTCTAGCACATACTTAACCTGCACATATAAACTCAAAATAATATCAAATACACCTTGATGTATATCATTAAGCTAAGTGAGGCTTCTCCAAATCAGGTACACATTTTCCAATGTACCCAACAATTTTTGCCATATAAGAAAGGTCGAGGCCACCGTACTACAGTCTGCGTGGGACTTGATATTCGGTCCCCAGGCGACGTCGCGACCTGTTTCCAGGCTGAGGCTGTCGCGCTATGGGCCGCGGTCAACCGGGGGTGCTCAATCCCGATGACGTCGCAATCTACTGGACGGGTGGAGGGCAAACCTTTGAGCCGTGCCAGGGGGATCGAGACAATCGTGCTACAGTTGCTCGCCGGACCCCGGGGGACGGATTCAAAATTGGTCCTGCAAGTTTTAAGAGTTAGTGATATCGTAATCACAGTATATAAAGGTAAAGAGATGGGTTGTTTGGTTTTTTCTTTAGCCTGGTCGCGCCATTGCACGATGACGGATTCCAAACCGCCAAGTGGGTCGCATGTTGATGGGTCCTGGACCGCTTTGTGGAACTAATAATCCTGGCCTCAGGGGGGTCTTAGGGACGAGATGTCCTTCTGACGTGTTTGCTGCACGGTAAGAGTTAAAATGAAAGCATAAAAAGCAGTAAGCAGGATAGTCTGTGCACGAGGGTTTTCCTCGCGACTTTATAGTTGTCTTTGGGTAGTTTGATATAGAGAAAAGTTTTTAGGAGGCACGTTTGCCTCGGTTCTAGCCCCTCTCCAGAGCGACCTGTTAGATGCAGTAGATGCTGGTTCCTGAGACGACCTCCGGCCGTGCTTGGTGCAGACAACATGAGCGTGCCACGTCCTGGCTGCGCTGATGACTCCAACCCCCGCAGGCGTGATAAACTTCATTGCGAGGTGCGGAATTGACGGGATTGCCTGGAAAACTGTCTGGAGGGGTCGACCAAAATCACGTTGTAGGGCGATTTTGTATCGACCGCCATGAATTGCACGTCGTGGGAGACCTGCCTTAGAAATTCTCCTAGTGTTACTAGAAGGGTGAGGGTGCCTGCCACGGACACGGGCACGCCGCTGAAGTCGTAGATGGGGCATGATGTTGGATGAAGATTCTGCCTTTTGATTCCTATACTGGTTAATGCAGTCATGAATATAACATTTACTGAGCTGTCGTTATCCACCAAAATTTGCTTCACACGGAAGCTGGGGTTGCCGATTTCTGCTACAATAACTAGCGGGTTTTGATGTGGTGTGCGGAGGCCCTGGAGGTCCTCCTCGCTGAAGCTAATGGTGGGAATGATTCCAACCGCTTTGTCCTCTTGGGGAGCGACGATGGAGTTGACCGTGGGAAAGGGAAAGCCGGAGATGACTTCCACAATCCCGATGACCAGCCTGCCCCCTGCGCTTCTCGGTGAGCAGGTGGCGGCTCTCTCTGCGTAGGCGGGCCCCCGTGCTGCTCTCACACACATCCTTGCAGAAAATGCCCGAGTATTCCCTGCCGAACAAGGCGCTCTATCTCATCTTTCAACTTTACACACTCTTCAGTAGTGTGCCCGGTTCCTTGATGGAAGTCGCAGTACTTTGACGGATCAGCCCTTGGATTGGGCGGGAGCGCCCTTGGCCTCTGGAGCGCCGGATCGCCCTGAATGGCATATAGGACGTTGGCGTGAGTGGTGTTGAGAGGGGTGTAAGTCCGGGGAGGCCCGTAATCCTGGCCTCTCCGGGGCCCCTGATTGCGATGCTCGATGCGACGGTTCTCGTCGCACCTCTCTGCACGTCTTCCGGAGGGCTGCTCGTGCTGCTTCTGCCTCTTTTGGCCTCCTTCAAACTGTCAATGGTGGGACTCAATGGCCTCGTCTGCGGCTATCTGAGCTTCCATCAGATGTACCAGATCTGCATAACTGGGGACCGTATCCCGCATTAGAGCGGAATAGATACCGCCTGGATGGAGTCCCCCAAGGAAAACTCCTCGAAGGAGTTTTGGGTCTACCCCAGGGATCTGTCTAGCTTCTGTAGTAAATCGGCGGAAAAACTCTTTCAAGGTCTCGGTTTCACTCTGTCGGATGCCGGAGAGGTGGGATGGATCCTTTGCGATCCTGCGATTGGCCACGAACTGATCAAGGAATTGCTGGCTCAGTTGGGGAAAGTTTCTGATTGACCCCTCTTGGAGGGAATGGAACCAAGTGCGGGCCTACCCCTTTAGGGTGGTAGGGAAGACCTGACAAAGCAGTTCATCGGGAGCATTGCAGAGGTGGAGGATCGTGTAGAAGTGGTTGATGTGCTCCCAAGGATCGTCCACTCTGTCGTACGCTTCGACGTGGGGGATCTTGAATCCCTGAGGGACGGGATAGGCCAGCACTTCAGGAGCCAAGGGTGATGCACCCCGAGCGGGGCGCCGCGTCTCCATCGCTCGTCGGCCGACTGGTCCAAACTCTTCTTCGAACATTTTGCGGAATGCTTCCCGAGTCATTCCTGCACCTGGCTCTGCTTGGACCGGCTGCTGCTGATTGCTGAGGAGAGGTGTGATTCCTGCCGCCCTGATGTGGTGAACAGGATGCTCGACGCTGTCGTGCCTTGACGACTCAGATTCATCTTCTACGGCCCTCTGGCCTTCTGCTGGTGGTACTGGTAGATTTTCCTTAATTGGGACCCCCGCGGGCACGTGGGGGCCTGCGAGTTGCCTTAAGAGGGCGAGCATCTCGACCCGAATGTTTGGCAGGGGCGCCACGTTCTCGGGCAGTACCGCCCCAGGTTATGCGACGTCTTCTTGCGGTGGCACGTTCGCTAGAGACTGCGACACGGCTTGATTCTCCTGATCACGCCGGATCGACCCCCTAGTCGTTCTGGTGCTCTTTCCGGCCATTCTGACTCGCCGTGACAAACTTCTGAGTCTTCTTTCGCTTGCTGGGAATGCTTCCCACAGACGACGCCAAACTATTGCGGTTCGCTCAATGCCCCCGGTAGACCAGTTCCAGATCCGTCCGTCTTAGCCCCGGGCGATTGAGTACGCACACAGTCACAGTAGAAACAGAGAAAATGTACACACACAACTTTGACGTGGAAAACCCTAGAAAAGGGAAAAAATCACGTGGCCGGGTCTGTGCCAGCCAAACTCCACTATATGCCTCTATTACGGTGCTCTTGTAAAGAGAAAGCGAGGGCGACAGACCGCGCCTCGTTATAAATACTGGGGAGTTGAGAGAGCTCTTCTTGGGTGACAGGCCACCGCTTAGGAGTCTGTGCACTTTGACGTGCGTCTTTCTTGAGCGCTTGCTCTTCTGGCTCGCGCGCCGCAGGATGCCTGCGCTCTATGCCTCGGACTGAGGAGGGATGCCTTCACTAGTACTTCTCTTCCTTCCTTCTCTGGGCGGCTTTCATGGGAGAACCTGCCAAGTTAGTGAGTGAAATAAGAGTGGAGGAGGCGAGTAGAGAGAGAAGCTCTGGGGAAAAGTAGGAACGAAGAGAGAGAAAGCGAAGGAGAGAATAAAGCCGGATCCCTAGAAATGAACTATCAGGGGTGCTTATATAGGGTTTCCGAGGTGGTTAGGGTGGTTCATCGCAGATCGGAGGGTCACAATCACTTGTGGTGATTGGAGGGCCGTGATGGCCCGCCATGATCGGACGGTGGAGAAAAGGCTGACCCACGACGGTGGTCGGAGGAGGCGCGCCAGCCGATGACCGCCCGAGGAAGGAGGCGGCCGGCCGCGAGGAGGCGGCCGACCACGACTGATCGTCCACGACTGATCAGCCGCGGCGGCCGGCCGGCCACGGACAGCCGACCGCGCGGCGGCGGCCGGCCCCAGACAGCCGGCCGCGGCCGCCGGCCGCGAGGGTGCGGCCGGCCCGCAAGGAGGCGGCCGACCGCCCGCCGCAAGGAGGCGGCCGACCGCAAGGGGGAGGCCGGCCCCGGACGGCCGGCCGCGGCCGCAAGGAGGTGGCCGGCCGAGGCCGCAGGCCGCATGGGGGCGGCCGCCCCCGGATGCCCGGCCGCAAGGGGGCGGCCGCCCCCGGGGGGTGGGCCGCGGCCGCCGGCCGCATGGGGGCGGCCGACCGCTAAGGGGGGCGGTCGGTCGTGGGAGGCCGGCCTCCGGCCGCCGCCCGCCCGTAAGGATGGCGGCGGCGACAGTTGCGATTTGGCGCGGGGGAGTTACGATCCGGTGCGCGGGAGTTACGATACGGTGCGCGGGAGTTACGATACGGTGCGCGGGAGTTACGATACGGTGCGCGGGAGTTACGATCTGGTGCGCGGGAGTTACAATAATTATTTATAAATTAAGGAGTACCCATCAAATTTAAACCATGCTTATCAGCCTCCCTTTCGTGCTCGTCGTTAATCATACTATAGCTACCAATTCACGTCCATTTAATAACAATGACGGTACCTATATGACATCTAGGAAGACACTTCAATATCCTTAACGAAATGAATTACTAAAATAACATCTGGGAAGGCACATCAACTATATGAAACTTTTTCATCAAACATAAGAACATAAAATCATATCATGTATGTTAAATAGCCTATAAAATTGACAATTAATATAAACTGAAACTTATGTTATATGAAGATGTGGAATGATTGGTATAAAAAGAATTATAAAATATAGGGAACATTACTCACTGTGAAATCCCAAGCGGTAACAAATTCTTACATAATTGCATACAATGTATACATCACAAACTTCAGGAATTGCAGCTTGAGTTATTTGAGATCAGTGTAGTCATAGACATGCATGCAATGGAAAAAGACAATGTTGTGGCCCTCGGGCCATGGAACGCAGCACGACCGGCGTTCTTAGTAAGTGGTCACCGGTGAGGGTCTCAATTGATGTAATTGGTTGCATAAAATATACAGAATCTAAAGTCATGAATCTATAAAACCCGAAAAAATTGCGAAAAACAGTTCATACTTAATAAATGGCATAGTGTAGTCCCGCTAAGGGCATGTTTGGGAAGGCTTTTCAGAAAGGAGAAGTAGTGGTAGCAAAAGGATGATATGAAAAGTAGCTTTTGGAAAATGTCTATTAGAAAAGGAGAACTGTTTGGGTGAACTTCTTTTGCAGAGCTTTTCAAAAAGGAGAATCACTTTATAAACCGTTTAACAAATCTCCGTTGCTGTAACTTACTTTATTAAAAATGTGCGTCGGGGGGAAATGCGCAATTATTTCGTCGGGACAGGTTTTTTTCGCCCGAGAGCGAACTTTTCGTCCGGGAGCGAATTTTTCGTCGGGGCCAATTTTTTCGCCCGGGCGCGGTTTTTTGCCCGGGCCGGTTTTTCGCCCGGGCGCGCTTTTTTCGCCCGGACGCTATTTTTTCGACCGGGCGCGGTTTTTTCTCCCGGGCGCGAATTTTTCGCCTGAGCGCGAATTTTTCGCCCGGGCGCGAATTTTTCGCCCAGACGCGATATTTCGCCGGGGCGCGATATTTTTGCCTAAGCGCAAATTTTTCGGTCGGGCCCTATATTTTCGCCCGGGCCCCAATTTTTCGGTCGGGTGCCAATTTTTCGGATGGACGCGAATTTTTCGAACGGGCGCGAATTTTCCTGACGGGCACGAATTTTTCGGACGACCGCAAATTTTTGGACGGGTGCGAATTTTTTGGACGGACACAAATTTTTCGACTAGGCGGGAAAATTTCACGACCAGGAGAAAAAATTCACGTCCTATCGAAAAATTCCCGACTAGGAGAAAAAAACAGGGCCCGGGCCAAAAATTCGCTCCCCGCGAAAAAACCGCGCTCTGGCGAAAAAATTGCGCTCGGGCGAAAAAACCGCTCTCCGGCGAAAAAAACAAGCTCCGATGACAAATATCGCTCTCGGGCGAAAAAAATAGTGCTCGGGCGAAAAAAATAGTGCTCGGGCAAAAAAATCGTGCCTGGGCAAAAAAATCGCGCCCGGGCGAAAAAATCGCGCCCGGGCGAAAAAATCGCGCCCGGGCGAAAAAATCGCGCCCGAGCGAAAAAATCGCGCCGGGGCGAAAAAAACGTCCCCGGGCGAAAAAATGCGCGCGGGCGCAAAAATCTACCGCGGAGAAATCGCGCGAGCGCGAAAAAATCGCGCCGGTGAAAAAAAAACGCACCCCGGTGAAAAAATCGCGTCGGTGCAAAAAAATCACGCCCGGGCGAAAATATCGCGCTCGGACAAAAAATCGGCTCGGGTGAAAAAAAATCGTGCACCGGCAAAAAAATTGCACCCGGATGAAAAAACGCACTCGGACGAAAAAATCACGTTCGAACGAAAAAAAAAACATGCTCGGGCGAAAAAAAAACATGTACTGGCAAAAAAACCGCACTTGGGCGAAAAAACTCACCCGGGCGAAAAACCCCGCGCCCGGGCGAAAAATGCAAGCCTGGGCGAAAAATGCTAGCCCGGGCGAAAAATGCTAGCTCAGGCGAAAAATTCGTGCCCGAGCGAAAAATTTGCGTCGCGCGAAAAAAACACGCCCGGGCAAAAAAATTACGCCTGGGAAAAAAATCGTGCCAAAACAAAAAATCAAGTTATAATTTTTTTTAAGAGATAAGTGTTTTTGAATGAAAAATTGTTTTTCGAAAAGGTTGAAAAGTAGGTGACAAGTGACTTTTCCAAAAGATAAGAAAATGGAGTTTTTCGCAGGAGTTTTTTCCACCGATAGACAATCCAAACAGTCTCTTAAGTATGATAGCGTTTTCCAGAAAATGAAAAATAGTTAAAAAACCCTCTCAAACAGGCCCTAATTGAGAAAAACTACGGTCCCCTGATGATGAATGTTAAAGAGAATACGATATACCAGAAAATGGAGTGAATGGAGTGAAGCCTCATGAATCCGGGTGAATCTTCATGAACTGACCTGAAAACATTGTGAAAGACCTTCATTGAAATGCATTAATATTCTAATAGGTGGAAATGAATGTTACAGAACCTGGAGATGAAATTAAAATACCTGCTGGGCTCGACAGATTGCTGGAGGAGGAGGAGCTTGCAGGATACTGCAGTCACCTGATGTTTGCTTCAAAATCGCAGCGACCATGGAGGATGGGCTTTCAAGGAGGGCTTCTTTAATGAGAAATCATAGTGAGGGTGTAAAATCCCTCTCAAAAGACCAGAGAGCTGATTTTATGCCCAGTGCAATCATCCCGCAGTGATACCATGGCACAAGGCAACTATAATCACGTGACGCTTACCTTGCCGACTAATACTATAACATTTTTGGTTTTTAGCAACACATGATTTGACAACAGTTATAAAAATGTTGCCTAAACTTTGTTAGAGAACAATTTATAAGTGTTGCAATATGTTTACATCTTTAGGCAACACTTTTTGTGCAACATTCAAAAACTATTCTCTAATCCCTTATAAAAACATTTTTTAAATGTTGGCATTGAAGATTCACTTTAGGCAACAATTATGATATGTTGTCTTCTTAAAAATTAATTTGCAATATTTTAAAAGTGTTGCTTAAATATTATTTTAAGATTAACCAAAATTATTATTCTTCCGCACCAAATTATTACTTTAAAAATTATTTTTATAAAAACAATATTTCTAACATGTACACAAACCCTCGATAATCATTTCTCGACTCCACACTACAAAATTTTTATTTAATAACCATGTTTTTTGGCAATGTTTGTTCAATCGTGGCTGATTATTTTGATATTGACAAATTTTTGTTAAAAATCGTGGCTATTGATGTATTGTTTACAAAAAAATATTTCGATTTGCGGACACTACAATAAATATGGACATCGACGACATTTTTGAGGTTTTGTTTAAAATTGTCTTTGTTAGTTTTCTATATAGTGACACTTTTTTATATAGCGATCTTGTTAGATTTTTAAATTTTGTTAAAAATCGCGACTCCACATTTATTGCGACGTTTTTAAAAGGGTAGTTGTTAGTTTTCTATATACCTATCCGGGATTTTAATTTGTTGGAGTTGTGAAATACTTCCGGTCCTCTTATTTCTCACACCGGGTTTGCCCAAGTGAGCTTAGAGCAATCGAAGTTTGAATCCCTCCGACATATCAGAGCTGACGACAACGGGGGTCCGGGGGCGGCAGCCCCCGACGGAGGTCCCGCTGACCGGACATCGGGCAGGGGGCCAGGGGACAGCGTCCCCGGTGGGGGCTCGAGGGCAACGCGCCCGAAACAAAATCAGTTTTGTGTTTCCCGGGTGTGCGGATATCTGCCCGTTTTCCATTCGAATCGATATTTAATTACCTTAATTCCCCGAAACAAAAATAGTGACTCCACATTTAATTAACTTAATTACCCTAGCCGCAATCTTTTTCACGGGTTCAGCATCACTTCAGCAGCACTCTGGAACATCGCTTAATTTCTTCCCCGATACCTAGCGCCAAGCTTCTCTTCCCCGACGTGACGACATGCTTCTTCCCCGGGCACGGCTGCTGCACCGTCTGCATCTTCTTCCCCGTCGACACCGGCGTGCAAAATCTTCTTCCCACGACGACGACAGTCCGATTGCACCGACCTAGCTTCTTCCCCGTCGACGCCGACAGTCCGATTGCACCGAACCGACGACGAAATCTGTCGGAATTTCTCCACCGGATACCTAGCGCAAGGTTCTTGCACATTCTTCCTCTACATATCTTGTGCTACCGTTCTCCCTATCGCTGAGGTATACCCCTTCTCCTGCATATCTTGTGTTCGATATCTAGCCTGTTTAATTCCATTTTTCCTGTGCTTAAATTCTAAAATGTTGAGGGATGGGATTCCATTCTTCCTGTATGTTGTATGTGTGTGTTGTAGGTGTTTATGTGTGTTGTTGTTGTGTTGTATGTGTGTTGTATGTTTGTGTGTGTGTGTGTGGTGTGGTGTATGTTGTATGTGTGTGTTAGTGTTGTTTGTGTGCGTTTGTTTGTTAGTGTTGTATGTGTGTTGTAGGTGTGTTTTTGTGTTTGTTGTTATTGTGTTGTGTGTGTGTGTGTGTGTGTGTGTTTGTGTTGTGTGTGTTTGTGTTGTATGTGTGTGTTGTATGTGTGTTCGGAAAGTGTGTGTTGTATGTGTGTGTGTGTGTTGTATGTGTGTGTGTTATAGGTGTGTGTGTGTTGTTGTATGCGTGTGTATGTGTGTGTGTTTGTTTGTTGTGTTGTGTGTTTGTGTGTGTTTGTGTGTGTTGTATATATATGTGTGTGTTTGTTGTTGTTGTGTTGTGTGTGTTTGTGTGTGTTTGTGTGTGTTGTATATATATGTGTGTGTTTGTTGTTGTTGTGTTGTATGTGTGTGTGTGTGTGTGTTTGTGTGCGTTGTATGTGTTTTTTTGTATGTGTGTGTGTTGTAGGTGTGTATCTGTGTTGTTGTTGTGTTGTGTGTGTGTTGTATGTGTGTGTGTTGTATGTGTGTGTGTGTATGAGTTGTATGTGTGTGTGTGTGTGTGTGTGTGTGGTGTGGTGTATGTTGTATGTGTGTGTGTGTGTGTTGTGTGTGTGTGTTTGTATTGTATGTGTGTTGTATGTGTGTTTTTGTGTTTGTTGCTATTGTGTTGTATGTTTGTGTGTGTGTTTGTGTTTGTTGTATGTGTGTGTGTGTTTGTGTGTGTTGTATGTGTGTTTGGAATGTGTGTGTTGTATGTGTGTGTGTGTGTTGTGTTGTAGGCGTGTGTTGTGTTGTAGGTGTGTGTGTTGTTGTATGTGCGCGCGTGTGTGTGTTTGTTGTGGTGTATGGTGTATGGTGTATGCGTGTGTGATATAGCTTCTCTCTCTCAAATCATTTTTCAGACACATAAATTATCTTACAATGTTTTATACTAATGGTTTTCTTTTCAACATATTAGCGAAGTGCACATGCAGTTCGCTGAATTTCAGCGAACTGGACGTGCAATTCGCTTAATTTCAGCGAAGAACACGTGCAGTTCGCTGAATTTTAGCGAAATGCACGTTCAGTTCGCTGAATTTCAATGAAGATGCAAACTATTCTCTCTCAACATGCATGTAAAGTTTTAAGAAAGAACACACAATTCTTCTTTTGTAAATTTTGCTTTGATAATATAATTCAATATAATATTTTATTGTTTAGGTACCGCCATTTTTCATTATTCAAAAGATAAAATATGATGAAAAAGGATTGGATTTATTTGCCTCGTTATGATGAAGATTATATTAATGGTGTTAAACATTTCTTAGATATTGTGTTTAGTAAAGAGTTGTTCGAATGAGAAAAGATTTTATGTCCATGTGTTGTTTGTTGCAATGGTATTTGGGAGAAAAGAGATATGGTGTTTGATCATTTGGTAAGTAAGGGATTTGTAAAAGGATACAACGATTGGATTTATCATGGAGAGGATATTAAACGTATGGATCTTGATCAAGAAACTAATGATGATGCCTCATCTATTGATATCAATGGATTATTATTTGACATATTTAAAGATGTGTTTGAAGAAAATGGATTATACGAAGGACTAAATGAAGATGCAATGAAGTTTTATAAGCTTGTTGAGGAAGCAAATAAAGAATTATATCCTGGTTGTAAAAATTCTCTACATTATCTTTTACTATTCATATGTATTTACTGAAATTCCTGCATGGATGGAGTAATGCATCATTCAAATCTCTCTTAGAGTTATTGAAAGAGGCTATACCTGATTTGAATATTCTTTTAATAAAACAAAGTGTATGATTAGAGACCTGGGATTAGATTATAAAAAGATTGGTGCATGTCCTAATAATTGCATGTTATTTTGGAAAATACATGAGAAAGATGACAAATGCCATACTTGTGGCGATTCTCGTTGGATTCTACATCCTGAAGTGAATTGTGAGTCTGAGAAATCCAAGAAAGCTCACAAAATTTTTGCAAAAGTGTTGAGACATTTTCCTTTAATTCCAAGACTAAAACGACTCTATATGTGTTCAAAAACTATGGATTCAATGAGGTGGCATGTAGAAGAGCGTTCAAAAGACGGTAAGTTAAGGCATCCTGCTGATGGACAGTCATGGAAAGACTTTGATGTGAATCACCCAGGTTTTGCAAATGACACTCATAATGTAAGACTTGGATTGGCTAGTGATGGGTTTAATCCATTTGGCAATATGAGTCTGTCACATAGCACATGGCCTGTGGTATTAACAGTGTATAACTATCCTCCAAATTTATGCTTGAAGCCAGAGAATCTTATGATGTCTTTGCTTATTCCTGGACCGCGATCACCTGGAAATGCTATTGATGTGTTCCTACAACCATTAATTGAGGAGCTAAAGATATTGTGGGATGTCGGAGTAGAAACATATGATGTTTCAAAAAATCAAACATTTTAGATGCGTGCTGTACTTTTGTGGACAGTTAGTGACTACCCTGCATATGCTATGTTATCTGGTTGGAGCACCAAAGGAAGGTTTGCATGCCCTGCTTGTCATTATGAAACATCATCTCGTTATTTGAAACATAGTCGAAAGATATGCTACATGGGTCATCGAGTATTTTTGGATGTGAATCATAAGTGGCATTCTGATAAAGTTTCTTTTAATAGGATGACAGAATATAGGTCTGCATCTTCCTTGTTAGATTCAAAAAAAATTTAGAAGATTTACAAGACTTTCTAACATATTCAAGGAGAATGATAATAAGAAAAAATTTGGTCCGTGGAAGAAAAACTCTATCTTTTGACAGTTGCCATATTGGAACAGTATTACTTTACACAGTAATTTTAATGTCATGCACATTGAGAAAAACATATTTGATAAAATAATTGGGACACTTTTAGAGATTGAAGGAAAGAGAAAAGATCATGCAAAGGCTCGTTTGGACATACAAGATATGGGGATAAGAAAGAAGCTTCATTTGAAGGCAACTAGTGATGGCAAGAAAACTCAACTACCAAAAGCTTGTTTCTCCCTAACAAAAAATGAGAAATCTATCTTTTGTGGTGTTCTAAAGAATGTAAAATATCCTGATGGGATAGCCTTTAATATTTCTCGATGTGTTCATGTTAATGAAGGAACAATATCTGGGTATAAGAGTCACGATGCTCATATTATATTGCATTACTTGCTACAAATAACAATAAGAGGTATAACTCCTAATCAAGTTGCAATTCCATTAATTAGGCTTTGTTCCTTCTTTCGTTGCTTATGTCAAAAGGTCATTGATTTGAGAAGTTTAGATCATTTAGAAATGGAGATGACTGAAATACTTTGTCAGTTTGAGAAAATCTTTCCTCCTAGTTTTTTTTGACATAATGATCCATTTACCTATTCACCTAGCAAATGAGGTTAGATTAGGTGGGCCAATTCAATTTTGATGGATGTATTATATGGAAATATATTTGTGTGAATTAAAATCATTTGTTCGTAATATGAGTTGCCCAGAAGGCTCTATTGCAGAAGCATATTTGGCGAAGGAGTCTTTGACATTTTGTTCTCGATATTTATCCAGTGATGTTGATACACGCATCAATAGAGTGGCACGAAATAATGAATTTTCTATTAACGGACATCATATTGGGGGGAGAAGAGTCATTTCTCTTGATCATAAGTTACTAAACAAAGCCCATGGTTATATTTTGTTCAATTTTAATGAAGTTCAAGATTACATCAGGTACTATTGTTGAAACCGAAAATCGGTCTCTTGTGGAGTTCACCCTTGGGGAAGGGGTGATCGCGCACCAACTTCGCTCATGCAAGAAAAACAACAACAAGGAAAAGAGAGCAAAGGACTAAACCAAGGACCCGGCGCGGAGGTCCCACAACAAACCCAGAAGATCACTGAGCGCTTCCCCTCCTTAGCCAAATGTCGGGCTAAGGTACCTCAGAAAGCGCTAGGAGACTGGGATACAAGTGAGCATGCCTTCTGAGGTACCCCTTTGGGTCCTATTTATATATTTCTGAAAACGGTCTGCAAATAACTAACCTCTGCTGGCCTAAAATTATTGAAAACCCCTTGGGCTAGCCTGCCAACAGCCGAACTCCGCTATCCTGACTGGCTATGCACAGTCTACCCAGGTCGGCCAACAACGAGACTCCGCAGTTCTAGCTGGCTAAGGGCAGACTTGTAGGGGCAAAATGATAAGGGATTCCCCCCATCGGGGACTGGGCGAGTAGCCCTTAAATGCCTCTACTCGGTAGGAGGCGCGGGCTAGGGCTGGCTTGCCTAGGGGACGCGTGTTGGAGACGACCCACTTGGGAAGGCGCGGGCCGAGGGTGGCCCGTCTAGGAGAGACGGGCAGGATTGACCCGCCTAATGGGTGCAGGTCGGAGGGTCGAGGCTGACCCGCCTAGGAGAGGAGGGTAGGGCTGACCCGCCTGGGCGACCCTTGGAGGCGGACCCGCCTAGGAGAGGTGGGCCGGGGTCGACCCGCCTGGGCGACCCTTGGAGGTGCGGGCCGGGGTTGACCCGCCTGCTTTCCCGAGTCCCTTCGGCGAACACGGGGTTGTACATAATCCCCGCTCTTTGCGAGCTTTGCAAAATGCTCGGAAAGAAACATCCAACCCCACGTGTTCGGCAAACACCCTGCTGAGCTGGAGGGAATCTTTCGGTGGGGGCCCACCTTCACGCTATAAATAAGCTTTCGGGCCTCTAGGATAACTCCTCCTCTTTCCCCCCTTCCGCGATCTATAGTCAGAAGATGCCTATGTCTTAGGAGATGCGGGCTTGTTTGGCGGCTGTGAGGGAGGGTGCCTGGGATGCGGCTCTCGAAGCTACCCCGTGGCTGGCACGTGGGTCGCCTGGCCCCCTTTTCAAGCCAAAGAAAGCAAAGATCGTCCGGCGGTCTCGGGTGCCCGATGACACCGCCTCCAGCCCGGCCGGCGATGTTGAGGTCATCCCTGAGGTATATACGTTTCTCATGTTTGATCCACCGCCCTGCTTCCTGATTTTCCTTTCCCTTTGGTAGGAGATGCCTCGGGGAGATAGGGCAAATGAGGGAGAACCTGGGAGCTCTGCCCTGGTCACGGTCGATTGGGTTGCTAGTCCCTTGCCACAGGCGCCTATCCCTTCCGTGGCGCCTCTGTCGCCAAGGCAGCCTGGGGAAACCCTTCGTTACTCTTGGAGGAGAACCCTTCCAGGGTCGGCCAGGAACCTCTCGGCCTGCTGATGGTGCGGGCGACGTACTGACACCAGGTAAATCCTCTGGCTATGGCCCGCTTACCTTCATCGCTTCCTCTGACCTTATCTCTACAGGCTATAATGCGATCTCCTCTTCCGACACCAAGATGAGCGGAGGGTACTCGCCTCCCCCGACGCGGACAACATCTCGGAATACCTGGGAGACCCACTTGATGCCGAGAAGATGAAGAAGCAAGTAAAGCGACTTTTCCAAAAGCACACGCTGTTGCTACGGGAGGTTTTCGACAGAGTAGAGAAGGATAAGGCCGAGACGGAGGAGCGACTCGCGGCTTTGGAAGGAGCGAGATGTCCATCTGATGAGGACGAGGCGACCTCTCCAGGTGTACGTATTTTGCGAGCCGAGGGGCGACTCAGGCATGCCTCGAAGCAGATATATCGGACCCAGCGGGAGCTGTCGGTGGTCCGCGAGTATGACTACCCTCGCGTACCACCCCGAACCAGCACGGGGAGGGGAGGTAGGTGGAAGTGGATCCCGCATTGAGTTTTTTCCATCCCCTCGCAGGTTGTGATCCGCCGGGTTCGAATCGCCTCTGCATGTAGCGGTCGAACACGCTCCGGGTGCTAACTTCTTTGCTTCGGATAGTGAACATTTGTAATAATTCAGGACCATTCTTGCCCGCCACGGGCGAGTATTTGCTGCAATTTTCTTTTGGTTGTATAGATGTTTCGATCTCAATGGGAGGTGCGGGCAAGACGCTCTGGCTCGGCCGGCTTTCCTTCGGGCTGGTTCGGCCTTGCTGAGTCGCCTCGACTAGCCATTGTTTTTTTAGTATTGGCGAAGGCGAGCCGGCTGCTCGCGTGTCGCGCGACAGGTGACTCGCACGCGGGTCAGAGTTGGCCTGCATTGCAGCCGCTCTTCTATTTTGCGAGTGCGAGTGGAAGTGTTTCGCGGCCGACTGACAGGTTGACGAGGACCCGGATTGGGTTCGGAAGTCAAAACGTCAGGGCTATATTGTTATCCGCACTCTTCCCGCCAAAAGGACTATTTTTCCCGCCCTTTCTCATTCTATAAATAGGCCCTGCCGACCCTTCCTTACCTACCGCATTTAAGACTTCTTCCTTCCCCTGGCTTTCTCGAGAAATCCCCTGTCCCGCTCGGCAAGATTTCTACAGGATGGGTGGTGGCAGTGGCGAGGCGGAGGGGAGGAGCAAATGTGCTTTGACCTTCTCCGAGCACGATTTACCCCTCGTCGTCCTTATCGAGAGAGAATTTGTAGATACAGTCGGCCACTTTGTCCCGCCCGGTTTCGAGGCGAGACGGACCAGGAAGGACGAACGAATAAACGAACTTTTTGCTGGGGAGCTCGCGTTCCCCATGGACCACTTCGAGGCGGGCCTCCGGCTACCCCTATGGCCAGAAGTCTGCCAGATCTTCAAGTACTATGGGGTGGTCCCAGGGCAGATGACCCCGAACTCCATTACAGTTTTCGTCAGTTTCGCCTGATTCCTGCGAGAGGAGAAGATTGAGTTCAGCCTCGCGGTATTCTGCAAGCTATTCTCTTTCCGGGCGAATAAAGACGGGACTGCCTGCTTCGCTAGTAGCCACGTGAAGGTGCGGGAGACCGTCAACAAGAGCCACAACTGGCTTAAGAAGTTCATCTTCATCAAGGGGGACTTCGACAACGTCCCCTTCTCGCCCGTCCAACTCAGTGAGGCGAGCTACCGCCCCCCGGCCCTGGGGGGTCATGAAGCGGGGTTATTCGGGTTCTTTGCTGGGAAGAACTTCGAGGTGGCCTACCTCCGCAGAAACCTGGATGACCTCATCCCCGTCCCGCCCGATGAGGGTAAGCGATTTGCCCATCTACGCGCTCTTGATCCCGTTGAATATTTTCTAAGTTTCAAGCTCTTGCAGGCGAGTGCGACATTCCTCTCCATCCGCCTTATGAGAGCGCGCGACTCGCTACCAGCGAGCTTGCCTGGGTCAAAGCGGTTGCTGCCGCCCATCGCGAGTTCTCAACCCCTGCTCCCGCGAAGCAGTCCAGCCATGAGCGACCTC
This sequence comes from Platanthera zijinensis, assembly GCA_039513925.1. Taxonomy (NCBI): domain Eukaryota; kingdom Viridiplantae; phylum Streptophyta; class Magnoliopsida; order Asparagales; family Orchidaceae; genus Platanthera; species Platanthera zijinensis. The sequence goes on along the minus strand of CM077083.1, from coordinate 166,007,849 downwards.
AGGACTCGCCACTGCCCAAGGAATCGAAGAAGGCGGGTGGCTCACCTCACCCGACTCGTGATAAGGGCAAGGCCCCCGCGAGCCAGCCGTCCACCGTTCCCTCCGCCACAACCTCTCCGACCATCAGATCTTCTGGCAAAGAGGCAGGCACATCGCAGCCGCCAGAGGAGGTTCAGCCCGCCGGGAAGCCAATCCCCCGGGGGCACCGCAACTTTGGTTATGGTGAGGGACCTACGGAAGAGTCCGGAGTCCCTCTGCTTCAATGGGACAAGGAGACCAACCAGGTCTACATATCCTCGCTGCTGTTGAGCTGGTTGGAGGACGAATCCAGCAGCGATGATGCTTACAACCTTGCCTTCGGCATCTACGGGCGAGAGGACATCGCAGTTTACGACGAGGAGGCGACGCGGGTGTTGATATATGAAAGCGCACGGGCCCAGTTTCGTAGCCTGGAGCTAGCCCATATGGTCGGCCTGCGATGCCTTCGGCTAGACAAGAGCGCCCCATCCCTCCACAAGTTAGTCGACGAGAAGGAGGCGGCTTTTCGACTCGCTCAGGAGGAGGCGGGTGAACTGCGGAAGCGGGCCGACGCGGCTGAGGCCGCTCTCGTTCAGTACCTAGGTGGAGCGGTAGGTTTCTCGACTCGCCTCAACCTTTACTCCCTCCCGCGTAACTTAACTCGGTTGTTCTCCCTTTCACAGGACGCGGCGACGGCCAGCTGACTGGGCAATGAGGTTGCCACCCTCCAACAGGAGAATAAGGCACTTTAGAAGCGAGTGGACGCGTTGGAGGATGCAGTGGCTGCCCCGCCGCCATCTACAAGCGGCTGCCATCTTGCTCATTACAGCGATCATGAGATCGAAGTGATGATGCAGAAGAATGCGGCCAACACGGAGAAATACACCTTCCAGACGCTGTAGAGGGCCAACCTCATCAAGGATGACGGTGCCAAGCTTCTGGTGAGCGAGGTGGTACCAGAGCTGTTTCTTCCGGTACCAGAGCCGGGCGACGGGCCCTACCACCCTATATAAGGGCCCGCCGCTCAGGGCTCGCCTTGCCGGTAGCTTGCATTCGTCCCACTTTTGTCGCGGCAGTGACACGGGCCAGAGCCCAGTTTTTGTAATAGTTAACCCCTTTTTTATTTCCCCAATGTACATAACTCTTTTTTGATCTGAAACGCGGATATCTTTATTTCTCGCATTCGCCCCTTGATTCTCACACTTGTTATGATTTCTTTTATTCTTGAATGTTCTTTTGGACATTACGGCAGTGAGCGAGCGAGTGAGGTCGTCCGTTCGTTTTAGACTCTGAACTTAGGCTTAGGAGCGAGGGGTAAGTTAGGTAGCCGCGATGCGAGGAGGCGACTCGCTTACTCCATCCGGGCCCGCTACCCCATTCGCATCATTGGGTGGGCGAGAAAATCCTAGCGTGTTTTTGGACTTTATGCGGGCCAGCTTTCTGGGGGTCCTGGCACGGCCGAGTTACCGTCTCCTAGACCCCTTCCGTGGGACCCACCGATCTCTAGGTCGGGGCCCGCTCTCTTAGCTCGCCATCTTGCCGAGATCCTTTCGTCGACCCGCCGATCAATTCGTGATGAGGGCGGATAGCTCCTTCCCTTATACGCTGCTCCTGCCGAGGTCCCCCGCCCTCGTCGGTCAGTGGGGGTCCGAGCGGGCTAACGGAGTCACGTCCAACCCTGGTGTTTTCGGCGGGATCTGCTTGGGGTCTGAGGTAGACTCCTCCGAGAGACATCCATCCCTGCCAACTTGATGGGAGCCTGGCAGCGGGATCTGCTCGGGGTCTGGGACAGACTCCTTCGAGTGACTTCCAGCCCTGCCAGCTTGATGGGAGCCTGTCAGCGGGATCTGCTCGGGGTCTGGGGCAGACTCCTCCGAGTGACTTCCAGCCCTACCAGCTTGATGGGAGCCTGGCAGCGGGATCTGCTCGGAGTCTGGGATATACTCCTTCGAGTGACTTCCAACCCTGCCAGCTTGATGGGAGCCTAGCAGCGGGATCTGCTCGGGGTCTGGGGCAGACTCCTCCGAGTGAATTCCAGCCCTGCCAGCTTAATGGGAGCCTGGCAGCGGGATCTGATCGGGGTCTGGGGCAAACTCCTCTGAGTGACTTCCAGCCCTGCCAGCTTGATGGGAGCCTGACAGCGGGATCTGCTCGGGGTCTGGGGCAGACTCCTCTGAGTGACTTCCAGCACTGCCAGCTTGATGGGAGCCTGATAGAGGGATCTGCTCGGGGTCTGGGACAAACTCCTCTGAGTGACTTCCAGCCCTACTAGCTTGATGGGAGCCTGACAGTGGGATCTGCTCGGGGTCTGGGGGCAGACTCCTCCGAGTGACTTCTAACCCTACCAGCTTGATGGGAGCCTGGTAGTGGGATCTGCTCGGGGTCTGGGGCTGACTCCTCCGAGTGACTTCTAGCCCTGCCAGCTTGATGGGAGCTTGGCAGCGGGATCTGCTCGGGGTCGGGGGCTGACTCCTCCGAGTGACTTCACGCCCTACTAGCTTGATGGGTACCTGGCAGAGGTATCTGCTCAGGGTCTAAGATAGACTTCTCCGAGTTACTTCCAGCCCTGCCAGCTTGATGGGAGCTTGGCAGCAGGATCTGCTCGTGTTCTAGGACAGACTCCTTCGAGTGACTTCCAACCCTGCCAGCTTGATGGGAGCCTGGCAGCGGGATCTGCTCGGGGTCTAGGGCAGACTCCTCCGAGTGAATTCCAGCCCTGCTAGTTTGATGGGAGCCTGACAGCGGGATCTGCTCGGGGTCTGGGACAGACTCCTCCGTGTGAATTCCAGCCCTGCCAGCTTGATGGGATCCTAGCAGCGGGATCTGCTCGGGGTCTAGGGCAGACTCCTCCGAGTGACTTCCAACCATGCCAGCTTGATAGGAGCCTTGCAGTGGGATCTGCTCGGGGTCTGGGGAAGAATACTCTGAGTGACTTCCAACCCTGCCAGCTTGATGGGAGCCTGGCAGCGGGATCTGCTCGGGGTCATTGGCAGACTCCTCCAAGTGACTTCTAGCCCTGCCAGCTTGATGGGAGCCTGGCAACGGGATCTGCTCGAGGTCTTGGGAAGACTCCTTCGAGTGACTTCCAACCCTGCCAGCTTGATGGGAGCCTGGCAGCGGGATCTGCTCGGGGTCTGGGGCTGACTCCTCTGAGTGACTTCCAGCCCTGCCAGATTGATGGGAGCCTGGCAGCGGGATCTGCTCGGGTTCGGGGGCAGACTCCTCCGAGTGACTTCCAGCCATGCCAGCTTGATAAGAGCCTTGCAGCGGGATCTGCTTGGGGTTTGGGACAGACTTCTCTGAGTGACTTCCAGCCCTGCTAGCTTGATGGGAGCCTGGAAGCGGGATCTGCTCGGGGTCTGGGGCTGACTCCTACGAGTGACTTCCAGCCTTGCCAGCTTGATGGGAGCATTACAGCAGGATCTGCTCGGGGTCTGGGGCAGACTCCTCTGAGTGACTTCCAGCCCTGCCAGCTTGATGGGAGCCTGGCAGCGGGATCTGCTCGGGGTCTGGGATAGACTTCTCAAAGTGACTTCCAGCCCTGCCAGCTTGATGGGAGCCTGGAAGCGGGATCTGCTCGGGGTCTGGGGCAGACTTCTCCGAGTGACTTCCAGCCCTGCCAACTTGATGGGAGCCTAGCAGCGGGATCTGCTCGGGGTCTGGGATAGACTCCTCCGAGTGACTTCCAGCCCTGTCAGCTAGATGGGAGCCTGTCAGCGGGATCTGCTCGGGGCTTGAGGCAGACTCGCATTTGCACTTTTCAACGTCAGGGCATAAGTTCATCAACAGAAGCTTTATTAGAAACTGAAACGACATTTACATGACTCAGGGGAAAAAACATTTTAAGTCATCACTACTCCAGGTGAGACTTAGGGTCTCGCCCTCCACATTCCGGAGGCGGTACCCTCCTGACTTTAATGCCTCATGTACAATGTATGGTCCCTCCTAGTTGGGATTGAGCTTCCCCACAGTGGCTGACCTCCCTGCGAAATCCACTTTTCTTAAGACCAAGTCTCCTTCTGCAAATTTTTTGACCCTGACATGATTATCAAAGTATTTGGACATTCTTCTCTTCGCTTCCTCTTGCCTGACGGCAGAGAGGTCTCGTAGCTCCTCAACCATGTCGAGTGAGAGCTGCAACTCCTCCTCATTCTCGGCCCTCCATTCCTCTCTGCCCTCTCCGGCCTCAACCACTCGAGGGGTTCAGACCTCGAACTCTATCGGAAGTACCGCCTCACACCCATCAGAGAGTTTGAAAGGAGTCTCTCCTGTCGCTGTATTGGGTGTGGTTCTAAGGGCCCAGAGGACCGAAGGGAGCTACTCCACCCAGCTTCCTCTCAGATTCTCTACCTTCTTTTTGAGGAGGTTAACAATGATCTTGTTCGCCGCCTTAATCTGCCCGTTGCTTCTAGGGTGATGAATCGAGGCGAACCTAAGATCGATCCCGAGCTGCCCGTAGAAGCTAATGAACTCGGCGCTGGCAAACTGAGGGCCATTGTCTATGACAATTGCCTGAGGTAACCCGTGACGGCAGATAATCTCCCCCCATACAAAGTTCCTGATGACCTGGGAGGTTACCTTGGCCAACGCCTTAACTTCCAGCCACTTAGAGAAATAATCAATCATCACGAGCAGGAACCTTCTCTGGCCGCTGGCCTGGGGGAAGGGCCCAACCAAATCCATTCCCTAGATTGCAAATGGCCAGGGACTATGATACTCCTGAGGCATTGGGCCGATTGTAAGTGGAGGGGAGCGAACAGTTTGCACTTATGACACTCCTTCGTGAACTTCGCCGTGTCTCGACTCAGGGTCGGCCAAAAATATCCCTGCCTGATGACCCGACCTTCTAAGGTTCGACTCCCGGAGTGGCTCCCGCACTCCCCGGAGTGAATTTCCTCCAAGATCCTTGGGACCTCCCTCTCGGCCACGCAGCGTGCCAATATCCCGGAGAGGGTCTTCCGGTATAGCTGGCCGTCTCGCATGATATAGTATGTCGACTTATACTTGAGCCTCTTTCTGTCCATCCCTTCAGGATACTCCCCAATGGACAAGTATGTTGAGAAGGGATCCATCCACGAGGGGTGCTGCTCCACCTCCATCAGCTCCCCCTCTTCAATGGATGGGCGGAAGAGATCTATGAGGGTACCCCCCACCTGGGGGCCATGCTTTGCCAGCTGATCTACCTACTCGCTCTCTTCCCTGGGAATGTGTCGAATGGAGAAAGTCTGGAAGGTGCCGATGACTCTCTTTACCTTTGCCAAGTAGAGCTACAGAGTCGGCTCCCTCGCCTCGAACTCCCCGTTAATCTGGGAATCCACCACCATGGAGTTAGTGAGGACCTCCACATCATTCACCCCTAGTTCTCATGCCAAGCGCGGACCCGTAATCACATCTTCGTACTCATCTTGATTGTTGGTGATGGGGAAATGTATCACCACTGTCTGCTCGATCCTCGTTCCCTGGGGGCTTTCCAAGATGACCCCCTCCCCAAGGGAATGCCTCCTCGAGTATCCGTCCACCATGACCTTCCAAGGAACCGGGCGAGTGAGTTCCTCCTCTGCCACTTCGATCACATAGTCTGCCAAGAAGTCGGTCATAGCTTGGGCCTTGATCGAGAGGCGGGAAATGAAGGAGATGTCTAACTCGCTCAATTCTTCCGACCACTTAGCCAATCTGCCCGAATGTTCCACCCCCTCGAAGACATTGCAGAGGGGGTGGTCAGTCACCACTCGGATCGAATATGCCTGGAAGTAAGGCCGGAGCCTCCGGGCCGAGATGATTAGAGCGAAGGCCAGCTTCTCCAAAATAGGATAGCGAAGCTCGACCTTCCTCAACACCCTACTCACATAGTAAATCGGGAGCTATTTCTTCCCCTCTTCCCGAACTAAAATAGATCTCAGGTCCTCTGCCCCGAGCCCTAAGTACAAGAATAAGTCCTCCCCCTCCTTTGGCCCGTGGAGCAGGGGGGCTTGAGTCACCTGCCTCTTCAAGGCCTGGAATGCCTCCTCGCATTCCGAGGTCCATTCGAACTTCCGGCCCCCTGTCAAGGTCTTGAAGAAGGGATAGCACTTCTCCCCAGCCTGGGAGAGGAACCTGCTCAACCCTGCCAGCTTCCCTGTCAATCGCTGCACCTCCTTTGCATTCCGAGGTGACCCCAGCTCCATAATCGCCCAGACCTTATCGAGATTGGGTTCTACCCCAGCGGGGGTGAGAAGGTGGCCCAAAAATTTGCCCTTGCTTTCCCCGAAGATGCACTTCAAGGGATTCAGCCTCATCTTGTACTCGCGCAGGGTGGCGAAGGTTTTCTCAAGATCCTAGAGGTGAGAGTCGCTGTCTCGACTCTTGATCATGAGATCGTCAACATACACTTCAAGGTTTCTTCCCTTCTGCTCTCGGAAGACCCTATCCATCATTTTTTGATAATTGGCCCCTGCGTTCTTTAGCCCGAAGGGCATCATTTTATAACAGTAACACCCATCCCTGGTGATGAAGGAGACATCCTTGATGTCGGGAGGGTGTATCCTGATCTGGTGATAACCTGAAAATGCATCTAAAAAACTCATTACAGGGAAACCAACGACTGAGTGAACCAACGCGTCGATCCGAGGCAAGGGGTAACCATCCATAGGGCATGATTTATTAAGAAGAGAAAAATCAACACACATACGCCACCGACCGTCTCCTTTTTTAACCATTATAACATTGGATACCCAGCCGGGGTATTGGATCTCGGATACAAAACCGGCCTTAAGGAGCTTGGCCACCTCCTCTCGAATCGGCTCAGCCAACCTATCCGCTATGGGCCTCTTCTTCTGCTGGACAGGGCGAGCCTCCGAATCCAGGTTGAGGCGAGGTCCGGCCACGTCGGCTTCGATCCCAGGCATCCCTGCAGCGCTCCAAGCAAAGATGTCCACATTCTTTTGAATGCACTCCAACATCTTTCCTTGGGCCTCCGGGGTCAGCCCCCCCGCTGACGCGAACCTTCTCCACCTTGCCTCCGAGGGTGAGAACCTCCATCTCCACCACCTCTTCCATCGCCTCCATGCGAGGTCTCTCCCCCCATTCCTCAGCATCCCCTCCTAATGGGGCGAGGGCCTCTTCCTTGGCTTCTTCCATGGCCATTGCCTCGGCCGGCTCCCGAACTTTCTTCACCTCCTCTTTCTGGGCGCAACTCTCCTCCACCTCCATCTCCTCCGGGCCAACCCTCTGCTCTGCCTCCTCCATCCTCATCCCCATCTCTTTAGCACCCTCCTACCATGAGATTGAGTTTATGACGGTGATATAGCACTCCCTTTCCATCTTAGGGTCTCCGCGGACCCGGACCTGGACCTCCTCGACATTGAACTTTAGGAATTGGTGGAAGGATGAGGGGATGTAGCGGAAGGCGCTGATGAGGGGCCTCCTGAAGATGGCACTGTAGCTGCTAGGGGTGTCCACAATGACGAACTTGTAGTTGCGGGACTGCCCTCCCAGAGAGACTTGGAGCCCTACCCCTCCTTCGACTTCCTTCCTCTCCCCCGAGAAGCCAAACAGGGGCCCATCTGAGGCCAACACCCTCCTGGCCTCCACCTTCATCGCGTCAAATGCCTTCTTGAAGATGACGTTGACTGAGCTCCCGTTGTCGATGAGGATCCGAGAGACGGTGAAATCATCGATGGCCGTTTGGATGACCAGCGCATCTCAAAAGGTGTCTTTGTGACCCGGCATGTCCTTGACCGTGAAGGTGATTCTTTCTTCCGGGGGCGGGGTCTGGGATGTGGAGCCAATGCTCCGTCGGTACATGGTGTGGAGGCTCGCCTTACGAGAAGCCTCGATCCTCGCCCCCCATGGATCGCTTCGATCCCTCCCCGGGTTCCCACATCTGCCCGGTCTTCGCACCTGTCCTCCTCTGCCTGAGGCAGGACCTCCTCAATCCGTAACCCTTGGTGGTCTTGCTGCTGCTGCTACTCCCTGTTTCCTCTCATCTTGAGGAACTACGGGCACGTTTCTTTGGCGTGCCCTTCCTCCCGATGGAATACACAGTAGGGTAACTCCACCCTAACATCCCTTCTTCTCCTCCGCGCTGCTCTTCTTCTCTCCCCCATGGCGACGACCTTAGCCTCCTCTTGATCGAGGAGGGGGGCCTCTTGCCCTGCCTCCCACCTAGAGGGTAGAATTGGCCCTGGCCTCCTTGGTGGTTGTCCCCTCCGCGGAACCCTCTCCTCGCCCCCTGCTCCTGCCATTCGGGCCTCCACCCTAGCCGCTGATTCAGCTCCTGGCGCCCCCACCTGGGCTGCTGCTATGGCTGCTCCCTCTGCCGGGGCTCATCTCTTCTTTCCTCTTGACCTATGCCTCCTTTGGGCCTCTCCTCCTCCGTATCCCACCTGGCTAACCTCCGGGCAAACTCCAGGTTCGACGCCTCCCCGTCGACTTCTCTCGTCGCCCTTTCCATCAAGTACTCATAGGAGAGGGGGGGGGGGGGAATCCTCTTTAACTCCATTCGAAAGAAACCCTGCTGCAGCCCCAGGGTGAAAGACATCATCAGAGTGTGGCCCGATATCTCCTGAACCTGGGTGACCTCCTCCTTGAAGCGATCGACGTAGCTCCCCAGGGTCTCATTCACCCCCTATTTGATGCAAAACAGGGACTCTGACTCCCTCTTCCTCTTATTCGAGGTTGTGAACCTCAGCATGAACCCCCGACGGAGGTCCTCGAAGCAGTAGATGGAGCTAGCCAGCAGTTGGTGAAACAACTCCCTGACCTTCTCCTTCAGAGTGATGGCGAAGAGCCTGCATTTGAAGCCATTCGACATCTGCCGGATTGAGACCACATCCTCAAACCACTGGACGTGCTGGAATGGGTCTCCCTTCCTAGTGTAGTAGGACATGTCGGGCTCCCTGAACCCATCTGGGACTGGTGCAGAGGAGACCAACTCGCTGAAGGGACTGTCGGGCTCACTGAGCGAGTTGGATGGTCTCGCGCTCCCAAATCTCCAAATCTGTCGCCGCCTCCCGAGCCCGGGAGAAGCACTCGTCCGGGGAGCTTGGCACCCCGGCCTTCCTCGGCGACCTCCTTCCTTCCTCGCCGGGCGGGAGCGGCCTCATCGAGTACCGGATCCGCGAGAACTGGGATTACCGGAGTCGAGCACTCGGCACGCGCGCCGAGTGCGAATCGAACCAGGCCAAGTACCTCCTGCCTTAAGTCATCGAACATCCCCATCATCGTGAGAGGGGGAGGGGGTGGAGAGTCAGTCCTGTCTGATCCTTGCCCTTCTCCTCCAGTCATTGAGCTCGCTAAAGGTTTTCTATGCTGACCACTTATCCACGCTCACCACACCAAAATGTTGAAACCAAAAATCGGTCTCTTATGGAGTTCACCCTTAGAGAAGGGGTGGTCGTGCACCTACTTCGCTCCTGCAAGGAAAACAACAATAAGGAAAAGAGAGCAAAGGACTAGACCAAGGGCCCGACGTGGAGGTCGCACCATAAACCCGGAAGATCACTGAGTGCTTCCCCTCCTTAGCCAAATGTCGGGCTAAGGTACCTCAGAAAGCGCTAGGAGACTGGGAGACAAGTGAGCATGCCTTCTGAGGTACCCCTTGGGTCTTATTAATAGATTTCTGAAAACGGTCTGCAAATAAATAACCTCTGCTGGCCTGAAATTACAGAAAACCCCTTGGGTTGGCCTGCCAATAGCCAAACTCCGTTTTCCTGACCGGCTATGCGTAGTCCACCCAGGTCAGCCAATAGCGAGACTCCATAGTTCTAGCTGGCTAAGGGCAGACCTATAGGGGCAAAATGGCAAGGGATTCCCCCCATTGGGGAGTAGGAGAGTAGCCCTTAAATGCCTCTACTCAGCAGGAGGTACGGGCCAGGGCTGTCTCGCCTAGGGGACGCGAGTTGGAGACGGCTCTCCTGGGAAGTCGCAGGTCGAGGGTGGCCCGCCTAGGAGAGGCGGCCAGGACTAACTCGCCTAATGGGCGCAGGTCGGAGGGCCGAGGCTGACCTGCCTAGGAGAGGCGGGATGGGCTAACCCGCCTGGGCGACCCTTGAAGGCGGACCCACCTAGGAGAGGCGAGCCAGGGTTAACCTGCCTGGGCGACCCTTGGAGGCGCGGGCCGGGGTCGACCCGCCTGCTTTCTCGAGTCCCTTCCGCGAACACGGGGTTGTACAACTATCATCATTTACTTATTATAATATTTTAAAAAATTAATTTAACATTGGTAAATAATCTTGACTTATTTATTTTATAGGGAATATGAGGTTTATCTTCAAAATTGCAAAAAAAGAAGTACGTGGAGCAAAGGTAAAAGTCAAAGAGATGATTTCATTCAATGGTTTGCAACACGTGCCATGAATGATGATGTTTCTGATTTCATAAAAGAGTTGTCTCAGGGGCAAAATAATATTTCAAAAATGTATTCTGGATATCTTATTAATGGATATAGATTTTATACAAGACAACGCGATGCAAGGCAGAAAACCCAAAATAGTGGGGTCACTTTGGAAGGGGTAACCCAAATTTTTAAAAGTGTTAAGGATGAAAATCCTGAAAAGATATGTATGACATATTATGGAGCAATAAGTGATATCATTGAGGTAGATTATTATGGACATTTGAATCTAGTGTTGTTCAAATGTGTTTGGTTTGAAGCTGAAGAAGACAAATAGGGGATGACTTGCGTTTATTTTAATAAAGAATGTTATAAGAATGATCCATTTGTCCTAGCATCTCAAGTGCAACAATGCTTCTATATCGAAGATCCTTTTAATAAAAATAAGAGTATGTTTTGAAAATACTTCCAAGGGACTCATTTGATATGAGAGATAATACAAATTTAAATACTCTAGAAGCACCTGAGGTTCCAATAAATATTGTTCTATCAGCAGATGTTGTTGAAGTTGATTTGTCTAGGGAAGATTTACCAGATAATATTATTGAAATGTCTTTATCTGAAATTCATGTTCAACACAAGGAGCTCGATGATGAAATCATTTTTGAATGTTAAAATGAAAGTGATTCTGACTTTGTTTTTAGTGATAATATCAATCTAGGTAATGTTTTTAATTATTTATTAAATAGCATTTGTTCGAATTATTGTACAAGCATATATTAAAAATTAAAATGTGTTTAATGATTTGATTTTATCATTACAGAAATGAAGAAAGCAAAAAGTGGTTTTGATATAACTATTCAAGCAAGGTCCAGTGTTGAGTTGGCGTGAAAATTTTGTCAGGTTAAACAGGAGAAAGCTGATATTTTGCATAGAAAGCTTCGTGAAAGAAAGAGAAAAAATATTCAAATGGTTGATGAGCCTAATGGGAGAAATGAGTTAGTTAAGATTGATGCTCTCAATCAAGAAGATGTTGAAATTGTTGAACCAAACAAAGAAATTGGTATGTAGATTATTCTCTTTTTTATATTGTGTCTATTTACTTTAGATTGTCTTATTTTAATTATTCTTGAAGTAGCCAAAGATCCGTATCCAAAGAAGCTTCAACCTGAAGAACCTGCATCCATTATACAACATTCGAATCAACATCAAGCTCAACAGGTAAAAAGGAACAAGAAATGTCCTTCAATGTTGATTGATGATTTTGTTGGAGTTTATGAGATTTCTCATAAAGGAAGAAATCAACATGATCAAATTCAGCCTCCTATAAAGGTGAATAAAAGTCAACCTTCATTAAAAGTGAACAAAAAACTACCACCATCTAGAAAATTAGATTTTGAGCATAGTGAGAGAAATGCGTTACTTCGGGTTGATGGAGCTCTCAATCAATAAGATGTTGAAGTTATTGAACCAAACAAAGAAATAGGTATGTAGATTATTCTCTTTTTTATATTGTGTCAATTTACTTTAGATTATCTTATTTTAATTATTCATTAAATAGCTAAAGATCCGCATCCAAAGAAGTTTCAACCTGAAGAACCTGCATCCATTATACAACATTCCAATCAACATCAAGTTCAACAGGTAAAAGGAATAAGAAATGGATTTCAATGTTGATTGATGACTTTGTTGGAGTTTATGAGATTTCTCATAAAGGAATAAATCAACAAGATCAAATTCAGCCTCCTATAAAGGTGAATCAAAATCTACCACCATTTAAAGAAATCCAGGAAGAGCATAGTGGGATAAATGAGTCGTTACTTCGGGTTGATGGATTTCTCAGTCAAGAAGATGTTGAAGTTGTAGAATGAAATAAAGAAATTGGTATGTTGATTATTCTTTTTCTTATATTTTGTGTATTTACTTTAGATTGTCTTATTTTAATTTGTTTATGCGCTCCACTATACACTGAAATTAGGAGCAAAGATCAAAAGAACTCGTGGAGAAACAATATGCAAAAACATTCATGCAAGAACTTTAGAGAAGCAAAAAGAAGTTATCTTAAATGAACACGATCAACCAATAGTACCTATTGACCGTGTCGTGTCAGACTTAAGTCTCTTTTTAGGCACATTGGCTAGAAATTCAGCATTTTGTCCATTAATTTACACAAGTTGGGCTTCCATGCCAGATGAGAACTTAGAGCGTGTATGGAATTATACCAAGGTAAACATACATATATTTTGTTTTCTTAATATATTTTGTATAATTATTTACTAGTATTGATCGAATAACCTTTTTTTCATTTTACATTATGTAGTTGAAGTTTATTTTACAAGATGATGCAAAAAATTGGGTAAAGTTCACTCTTAGAGATGCTTGGAGACGTTACAAACACATTATTAAGAAGAATCATTTTTGAAGTATTCCAACATGACTGATAAGATCAAAAATCGCCCCATAAAGATGTCAGAGTCTCAATTTAAAAAACTTCGCATTTTTTGGAGTTTGCAAACTATACAAGTAAGAGTAATAATTATTTTTAAAATTATAGTAGAAAATATATTTGTATGTATCTTTTCTCATTTTTAACTTAATGTGATGTCAATCAGCAAAAGGAATACTCAAAGTAGGGCTACATAAAAGTGGAGGCATCAAATGAGCACCAAAACCTTTGCTATAATTCGTGAAAGAATGGTAATACATTATATTTCACTCACATCCTTTGCATCTCTAGCTCTCAATTTTTTTTATTGAATTTCAGCGCGCTGTAGGTGCAGCTCGTTGAATTTCAGCGCGCTGCAGGTGCAGCTCGATGAATTTCAGCGCGCTGCAGGTGCAATACGCTGAATTTCAGCAAGCTGTAGGTGCAGCGCGGTGAAATTCAGCGAGCTCGCTGAAATTTAGTGAGCTGCACCTGCAGCACGCTGAAATTTAGTGAGCTGCAGGTGCAACTCACTGAAATCTCGCTGAATTTCTGCGAGCTGTAGGTGTAGCTCGCTCGTCAAAGTGATGGGCTTGTTATCACTCAATGAAGCCCAACTTATTGCATTTGGAATTGAACATAGATAAGATTGGCTTGGTCATGTCTCGATTTGATGTTGAAATCTCAGCAAGAGTCAGATAGGGCATCAATTAGACACAATAAGATAGTTTTTATATTGTATAGATCAATCATGCCTAATACTTGACAGCATCTCTAAGTGGTGGAGTTGATGGTAATAAGTTTGGGAGTATTTGTGAATGTCACTATAGTGTTCATTACCAACACTATTTAAGTTGTATTTTTATTCTAAGTACTATATTTTAGACAAATTATTGTATAAGTTATTGGATAAAATGCTAAAAATTTGATTCCTGTGATGATACTCTGTCTATAACAAACTTATATGACATACTATAATATAAGTTTTATTGATGGAGGATGATGACGCAAGCGAACTAATAGGCAATTTCTATAGTGACAATAGGTTCTCTAGCATACAGGATGAATATGATTGAAGCTAATCCAAGAGTATTTAACTAGTAATCGACCCGAGCCTGCTAGCGACAAAAACAGATTTCATTAGATTGGCTCGCTGAATTTCAGCTGCAGCACGCTGAATTTCAGCGTGCTGCAGGTGCAGAACACCGAATTTCAGTGAGCTGCAGGTGCAACTCGCTCAATTTCAGCGAGCTGCACGTCCAACTCTCTGAAATGCATAATTTGGAACGGTCGTTGCCTCTATGGCCTCTAACAAATTTCACATAACACAAAAAAACACAATCCTTTTGTATCTCTCCTCCACCTCCCTTGAAGATAATTATTGTGGCCGTGTATATTGGTTGGCAGCTAGAGGCAGTGTCAGGTGGTCTTCTTAACAATGGTTCCCTGATCCCACTTATCCCCATATTGACAGAAGTTGTCCCCTGATGACGATGATTTTATTAGGAGCAGCTTGAGGCAGCTCGTTGAAATTCAGCGAAATGCAGCCCACACTGAATTTTAGCGAGTTGTAGGCGCTGCTCGCTGAAATTTAGCGTGCTGCACCTGCAGCTTGTGCAGCTCGCTCACGCTAAAATTCGGCGTATTGTAGGTGCAAGCCCCTGATTTTAGCAAGCTATAGGTGCAACACACTGAATTTCAGCGTGCTGCACCTGCAGCTCGCTCAATTTCAGCGAGCTGCACGTCCAACTCTCTGAAATGTTGAATTTAAGCGAGTTGCACATGCAGCTCGTTGATTATGTGCAGTTCGTTAATTATGTGTAGTTCACTGATTGTGTTTAATTTTCAATAATGTTTTTTATGCATCCGTAGCGTTCAAAAACGAAGAGAGACCCCACTCAAGCTGAAGTTTTTTATTGAAACTCGAAGTAGCATTAGTGGAAAGGAGCTAGATTTAGAAACCAACCATGCAATTGTGAGTTATTTTTTTTATTAAGATCAAATATAATTTGCTTAATTTTTTTTATTTAAAAATCAAATATTCAATTTGTAATCAGTAATAACTTCAAGATACTATGAGTAATGAGGAAAGTAATGTAGAAGCATTTAAAATAATGTTTGGGAAAGAACTTCCATGATCAATACGTTGCTTTGGGAAGGTATTACACAAAATACTTTGAAGCGAAAGGAAGACATTGCGGCTTTGAAGAAAGTACATAATTAAGAGGTGACTTTATTGAATGAAAAAGTACAAAATGTGGAAGATACACTTAATACTATAAAAAGTGTACTTAAGATTATATCGCAACAAAGTAAACCCATTGGAATTGATGTAGAATCATTGGAGAATCTATTAGGTTCATCTCCAAGGGATACAAATAGTGGACAGAAGAGAGACGGGCTACCGCATGCACTTTCTTCTACATCAACACACGTTCCAAACTATGGAAAGATATAATGTTGTAGATTTTCATACAATATATTAAAATACTTTTATATGTTTATAACTTTTTAATTATATATTGATCTTGATGTCATTATATTTATATATATATATATATTATTTTACTTTATGCAGAAAGTTATTGATGATGGGAAGACAAATGAGGAGTTGCAATATGATCGATGACCCCATATCATGAAGATCATTTGATGTTTAAGTTGATTTAGATAATTTTGTTTGTGTACTGTAATATTTAATTATTTTGATGTATTTTGGTAAATTGTGATGCTAATGATGGGTTGTTAATTTAATGATAAAACATGAGCAACATTAATATTCTAAATGAAAATATTTGTCTTGTAAAATTATTATATATTTATGCATTATAAAAAATGTCTCATGATATAACCTGTTTGTTTTTGAAGTTTTAATTTATTTTCATGTTTTTTTAAATTTATATTTTTTTTATTAATTAAATAGTTTTGGAAACATTTATTAAATGTAACTCTAAACATTTTGAAAATGTTTCAATAGGTCTATGTAAAAACTGTTTCCTTTATTAGGGATATAGGCAACAGTTTCAAGTAATGTTGCATAAACATGTGAAAACTATTGCCTTAGGTCTTTGGTAACATGACATAGGCATACACCCCTATGGCAACAATTTTCAATGTTTTGGCAACGCTTTGCGGTTTTAGGCAACAATTTTCAAATGTTGCTAAAGACCAAAAATATTGTAGTGAAACTTCGTTTGGCGCAGCATTTGGAGCTCTCCGTTTGGGGCAAACGCCACCGTACGGCTGATAACCAAATGACCAGCAGCAGCGTTTGTTTGGTTTGTACCCTCCGCCCCATGGTAAATGGAGAAAAACAGAGGGATACCAACCGCGGCCTCCCCCCTCTGGTTCCAAAAGCTCTCCTTATCCTCCCTCCGCCGGAGCAAAGCGCCAAACCAAACGAAACCTAAATATCATAAACCACATCAAAGTATAATTAAGACTGCAAATGTACAGTGGAAGTATAAATAGGAAGTAGAACTAACATAAGTCAATCCAGTCATCACAAATACACACATATCTAATCCCAAAATGTATCAAAAGTCTAAACATATGGGCAACATAATCATTTGCCCTAAAAAAGATAATGTTAGTCTAGAACGATAATCTCCACGCCACTCACAGCCACTGGATCATCAGACGAGTTAGTAGAAGAGTCTGGTAATGGTGGTAGTGATGATGTAGTCCAAATAGGTCTCCTTCTACCTTGGTACAGCTTGAACCGCAATGGAGGCACCTGCGAATGGCTTTCTAGATCCTGCTCCTGTTGTGTTTAATGTTGGGTATTATATCCACAATAACTCTGATTTGAAGAAGTGTCCCTTGAACTATGATGATTTGGGTTTGTATTTGATGTTATTTTCTAGTTATGTGTGTAACGCCCTGAAACTCAAAAGAGGAACGAATGGCGTTTTCAGGCCAAGTTGGGTTCTGAATAGGCTGACACGACCTGTGACACGGGCGTGTAACAGGGCATGTCGTGCTTGAGTTCGACGATTTTCCGAGAGATCGACAAATTTCAGTCGACGAGCGTCGAGACAGGGCATATGTCCTGAGATACGAGCGTGTCATAGGCTGTGTCCTACTCAGGCACTTTGGCGAGTTGTGTTTATATTGTTATATGGACTGGGACACGGGCATATCCTAGGTCATGTCTAGCACACGACATGTGACACGGGCGTGCCACATGGCCGTGTCCTGTTCGGGACGTTTTAGTCCTGTATCGATTGAGGCACACGACCCATGACACGGGCATGTCACTTGAGACACGTGCGTGTCCCAAGTCGTGTCACAGGCTGTGTCCTGTTCTATAATTTATGGTTTGACGGCGAGTGAGGGAACACAGCCTTGGACACGGGCGTGTCACAAGCCATGTTCGGCACAGGAAATTCTCTTTCAGGGCGAATCGTGGCCGTTCGTTTCCATCAAGTAGGATCTGACGACTCAGGCTTTCCCCTACAGGTATTAGGCCAAGAATAGGGTTTCAAACCCTCATTTTATTTAGATATTTCTCTTTCTAAGGGTTAGAGAGAGGGGAGAACAATTAAGAAGGTGGAGGAGAGTTTCGACCGCCAGAGAAGCTTCGAAGCCCCATTTCCAAGCGGAGTCCAGATCTGCGAAGGCAAGATTGTTGTGGTGGTGTTCTTCCGACCAAGTTTATCCATGGCTAGGAAGAGAGGTCGTAAGGTAATGACACTTCTCCTCTTGTTTTCTAGGATGCACGCATAAAATCTTTTCTTTTCAGTTTTTGGGCTCCAGATCTCTCAAATGAGAGGGGTTTGTGTTGCCATTGTTCAAGAGGAACCTCCGGGTCGATTGTGTACGTCCCCGACATGTTTTTGCATTAGAAATCCGCTCAGTTAGTGGATTAGGCATTGTGGGTGAAGCCGTAGTCACGACCGTTAGTACGAATCGGTGATGTTGCATAGGGAGCCTTAAGGATTCGGTAGAAATTCGTTGCTGCAAGATACCATTGTGATGTTTGCATTTTCCCCCTTTTCTAGAGTGAGTACATGTAGCCGGAACCGGACAAGGTTAGCTCCGCATTGGCGGTAGATGGTTTTTTGGTGCGCGGGAACATTGCAGTACAAATGGTGGATTAGGGTGGGAAAGATTATGGTTGTGTTGTGCTAAGGCGTGACTATGTTTCCGTGGTCGGCTGGCTATCCCATGACGTTCAAGTCATGTAGGGAGAGTATCCCGACGAGACTAGTACCCTTCTGTGAGACTGACGTGAACGCCAAGCGTAGGGTAAGCCCGGGCAATGAAGCCATAAGCGGATGGTGTCTAGCAAGGGTTCTTAGAATCGGTTTGTGTGTAAGACGGAATCCTGACGCGAGAAGTCAGAATTTTGCAGGCAAGTCCGGGTTTAAGACCCATGTGCGGGTGGGGCCTTAGCAAGATTTCTGTGTAGCGGCTTTTCGGCCGTTAAGGACATTGTAGTCCCCTTTTGTTTGTGGCTTTACGCTAATGGGGAAATGGAAGTACCCAGTTGTGATGATGATGTGCTAGTTGCATACGCGATAGGGTGCCTTGGGCAAAGCCTGGGTTTGCATATATGCTGTATAGTAGGCCTCTTTTTATTCTATGCCCAACATAGAAAACGTGATTGTTGTATGAGATATTCAAACCTGTTTTAAAGCTTTACATGTTTATGTATATGGTATACAAAGTGCTGACTTACAGGTTAGAGGGGTACCCCGGAGTCCATTAGGGGCGGCCGGGAGGAGATGTTTTGGTAATACAGAAGAGGTCAGCCTTTGTTAACCCACGTTACTACAAATTTTTACATGTAAAGGATCACAAGCGGGAGCAAGTGCGCCGGCTGAAAGCTCTAAGCCTCATGAAGTGTTTGCTGTGCTTTCTAGCTTGTTTCCTTTTCATTGTATGCTTCATGTTTTGGTATATTCCGGCTTGCATGCCGAGGTAGCCTAGGAGTACTGTTGCACGTTGATGTTTGACCTTGTGGTCTTTCTGTTTTGGACTCATTTGATGTAAGGCCATAAGGCCGTGGTGATACTCCTGTTTTAGTAGTGGATAACTTCTAGTTGGTTGGTTTTTTTTCGCTGTGTTTTATTCTGAGTTTTGAGATTGGGTAGTTAATATCATCTTTTAATGCCAAAGTTGTGGCATCTGTATGTTTTGGGGCCCCGGCCAGACCCATATTATACGGTCATTACATGGGAGGTGTTACAATTTGTTATCAGAGGGAGGTTAGCATTCCAAGGAGAGGATTCATGGTCGAAAGTCATAATCGAATCGCGTATAAAAAGTTATCCACATAGGAGTATCGCGGGACCATGAGTGTCCTTGTGTTTGAGTCTTGCGATTAGAGACTGAATTGTCTTTACCTTGCTTGTGTTAAGAGTGCAAGCAACGAGGCGGGAACGTCGAGGCCAAGAGAAGAGCTTTCAGCGAGCAGCGCTACTGCGCTGGGTCCTTTAGGCATGGGGTTAACCCCAGCCGATTTTTGCCGCATGCTTGTAGAAGTAATGGTGGCAGCCCAAGCTGCAGCGGTAGCATAAGTAGTAGACCCCATTGCTCAGGTAGCAACTCCTGCTACCCCGGATACGGCAACGGTCGTGCCGGGCAGAGAAGCCAGACGAGCAGAGCCATTGGCCGAAAGGGTGATTGTCGGGCAAGGGGACCGACAAATGAAGTATTTTCTGAGCTTCCATCCTCCAACATTTAAGGGAGTTGGTACGCCGACTAATGCAGAGGATTGGTGGGCACGAATTCAAGAACTTTTGAGGGCGGCAGAGATGCTAGAAGAGAAGAAATATGAGTTTGCAGCCTTCATATTGGAAGGCGATGCCAAGTTGTGGTGGGTGAGCCATAGTGGCTGGCAGTTTCCTGTACGCACCCCATCCACTGATGAGTTTGGGAATGCTTTCCTGAAGAAGTACATTCCTGCGTCGACAAGGTTAGCCCTCTAAAGGCAATTTCTGCACTTGGTGCAACGAGACAAGACTGTTGATGAATATGCTTAGGAATTCACTTGGTTGGGTCATTATGCGGGAATGACCATGTCGGACGATGAGGAGATGGACAACCTCTTCTACCATGGATTGAGGGAGAACCTGAGGCAATCCCTCATATCTATGAAACGCGCAGGTTTCAATGAGTTGGTTGAGGCGGCTAGAATTTTGGAGAGCGATATGGAGCAAACCCAAAGCCGCAAGGGTTTCACACCCAAGTAAGGGGAATGGAAGCCTTCTCAATCCCAAGGAAAGTCTAAAGGGAGCAGATGGAAGAAAAAGCCTCACCCGTACAAGTTCGGTGAGAAAAGCAACTGGATGTCTGGAGGGTCTCTCTCTAAGGGACCTCTGACGTGCTTTAATTGTGGCAACGTGGGGCACATAGCTCTATTTTTTACTCAAGGAGGCACTGAGCAAGAGCCAAGATAGGAGCAGACTGTGCGCTCTGGCCCTAGTGCCGTAGAGAAAGGGAAGATGGCGGAGTCGAGCGCTTCTCGGTTCCAACCGGTGCAACCAAGGGCCTACAACCTTGGGCAGTAGGAAGCGATCCGTTTTCCCGGTGTGGTGATAGGTATGAGAGTTAAACTTTAACCTTCGGTTTCATACTTTCAAGCCGTTTATGTTTGTTCCTGTGTTTAGGCTTTGTGATAGTTTCTGGATACCCCGCTAGGGTATTGTTTGATACGGGAGCGTCACACTCCTTCCTTACGGAAAGATTTATCTGGAGGATTGGAGTTGAGTTATTCTCAGTAGACGCAAAGTTGAAGGTGCGCATGCCCAATGGGTCATCCATGACTACTAGGGCTAAAGGACGCATTTGTTGGAATTTAGACGGAGTCGACTCCATGTTGATAGCGATAGTCCTACCATCTGTTGAGTTTGATATAATATTGGGAATGGACTGGCTAGCAGAGCAGCGTGCAAGTATTGACTGCCTATCTAAGGTGGTAACTCTAAGGAGTGAAGCGTAAACAGATGTTAAGTTTGAGGGTCTTCACGGAGTGGCCTGTTCCCTAGTTTCAGCCATGTAGTTGGTGCCGACAGTTAACCAGTGATGGGTAGCCCTTGTAGCGTTATTGGAGGTTAGCCTTTCCAGATTATCCCTTGGATAATTTCCCATAGTGGTAGGATTCGAGGATGTGTTTCCTGAGGAGCTTCCTAGAGCACCTCCTCGACGGGAGATTGATTTCTCAATTGAGTTAGTGCCAGAGTCTAGGCCAGTGTCACGCCAACCTTTTAGGATGGCACCAAAAGAGTTGGCCGAACTCAAAGTATAGTTACAGGAACTGTTGGAGCAGGGGTATATATAACCCAGTTCTTCACCGTAGAGCGCGTCGATGTTGTTTGTGAAGAAGAAAGACGGTAGTATGCGGTTGTGCATAGACTACCGAGAGTTGAATAAACTGACTATCAATAATAAGTATCTAATTCCTCGGATAGATGACTTTTTTGACCAGTTGGTGGGGTCGGTGGTGTATTCAAAGTTAGACTTGAAGTCAGGATACTATCAGTTACAAATTCGAGACGAGGACATACCCAAGACAGCATTTGGTACGAGGTATGGTCACTTTGAGTTCTCGGTGATGCAGTTCGGGTAAACGAATGCACCATCTGTATTCATGGACTTGATAAACCGAGTATTTCGCAAATACTTGGACTCTTTTATAGTTGTCTTTATTGACGACATCCTGGTTTACTCCAAATCGGAGGTGGAGCATGAGACTCACTTGAGAATAGTCTTGCAAGTGTTGAGAGAGAACCAGCTTTATGCAAAGTTCTCCAAATGTGAGTTCTGGTTAGAGAAAGTGGCATTTTTGGGCCATGTGATTAATGGCGATGGAGTGGTGGTAGATCCAACCAAAGTGGAAGCCATCAGGGATTGGCCAGTATTGAGGACCATGGCGGAAGTCCGAAGTTTTCTTAGACTAGTCGGGTACAATCAAAGGTTCGTGGAGAACTTTTTACGGATAGCTCTACCCCTCACTTATCTAACTCGTAAGGATCAGAAGTTTGTGTGGACTCAGGAGTGAAATCAGGCATTTGACACCCTGAAGGAAAGGCTAATGACAGCTCCAATCCTAAGTCTGCCGAAAGGGACTAAAGGATTTTAAATTTTCAGCAACGCATCCGAATGCAGTTTGGGGTGCATATTGGTACACCATGGCAGTGTGATCGCCTTTGGGTCTAGGCAGTTGAAGCCTCATGAGAGGAATTACCCCGCCCATGATTTGGAATTGGCGGCGGTAATTTTTGCGCTGAAATTTGGACGGCACTACGTTTATGGTGCGAAAGTGGAGATCTTCACGGACCATAAAATTCTGAAACATCTCCTAGATCAGAAGGACTTGAATATGCGGCAGCGCAGGTGGGTTGTGTTCCTTGGGTACTACGATGTGGCGATTCAGTATACGTCAGGAAAAGCCAATGTGGTGGTTGATGCCTTGAGTAGAAAATACTCTGGGAAAGGGATTTGGATCGAAGCTCATGATGAGCGATTAAGGAGGGACTGGGAGTCCCTTGGCATGGAGTGTGTAGCCAGAGGTGAGTCTAGTGCAGCTCGGTTGAACTAGATTGAAATTCAGAATGATTTGTCTGATCATATTCGGGAAGTGACCCGTTGTGATACGAAGTTCCAACCATATGTGGAGGAAGCTCAAAAGGGCGAGTGTAGCGCTTGGGATATGAGTGATGGTATTCTGAGGAAGGGCGGGAGGATTTGTGTACTGCAGTTTGGCAAGCTCCGTGAGGAGTTGATGTTTGAGGCTCACTTCACAAAGTACTCCATTCACCCGGGCAGCACAAAGATGTACTTGGATATGAAGAAATCCTATTGGTGGCCTGGTATGAAGCGGGACATAGCTCTGTACGTGAGTCGGTGCCAAACTTGTGCCTTTATGAAGGCCAAGTGTCAGAAGCCGGGCGGGTTCTTGAAGCCTCTTCCTATCCCCGAGTGGAAGTTTGATGAAATCTCTATGGATTTTGTGCAAGGGTTACCTAGATCGCAGAAGGCTAACGACGCAATTTGGGTGATCGTGGATCGCTTGACCAAAGTGGCACACTTCATCCCAAATCGGAAGGAGGACAGCGTGGAGAAGTGAGAGTACTGAGTTGTTAGCCTAAATCACCTAGAGGGGGGGGGGGGTGAATAGGTGAAATGCGTGTCAAATGCGGAATTTAAAAATAACACAACACATATCAAGCAATCACAGACGACAAGAGATTTATAGTGGTTCCCCAATCTTGGGTACGTCCACTTTACTCACCGATCTAGCAAATCACTAGACTCGGCTACTCCACTATCTCGGATTGAAAACAATCCTACACCTCGGAACCACATTCCTACAAACTCAATCCAAATCGGATCTACACTCGGAAGATAAAGCCTTCCTACAAATCTCGGAGAAAAACTCCTACAAAGAAATTTGGTTTGAAAATAAAATACAAACAGTAATATTCTCAGATCTGGATCTTGACAGTCTTCTTCCTTGAGAGCTTTGGCTTGATCAGAATATGTTGAAGACGACTTGAGAGAGATCCACAAATCTGGAAAACGGAATCACCTCGATCGAGAAAATAGATCTGAAATCTTTGAGGCTTGGCGAGATCGAGTGATTAACTTTCGTCTGGATCGCTGGAGAATCAGAGTTGAAAACAGCGATCGAAGATCGTCGATCCAGAGCTTCTTCCGTGAACGTCAATGGCGGCGGCGTGAGAAATTAGGGTTCACAGAACTTTTTCTCTTTCTTAAAATAAAATCTCTGTTCACTTATTATTAGTCAAATCTGAGAGGACCTATTTATAGGTGGACTCCAACGGTCAGAAAATTAATTAGGGATGACACGTGGACCAATCAGAAATGATTAATTTGAAATACACTGCGAAATTTACTTAGAGAATTTCAGGAAAATTTAAATAGATATACTCGAGTCATAGAAGAAACATACTCGAGTATCAGATGGTATATACTCGAGTGGATAGAAGGAGTATACTCGAGTATAAGCAGAGAAGCTACTCGAGTGATTCAAAGATCAGCACTCGAGTGAATTTAGAACTACTCGACTATGAGAGTATATACTCGAGTAAAAACACTTAGAGAAATTTTCTGAGATAAGATATAAAAAGCTACTCGAGTGAAAGGGTTGGAGATACTCGAGTGAGGGGAAAAAGAACTACTCGAGTATCTGGGAAAGATTACTCGGGTAATCACTAAGCTACTCGAGTATGAATAACAACTACTTGAGTACAGAGTCACTTACTCGAGTATATAGGGAACTACTCGAGTATGTAGACTTAGAATTTTTCTGAGATGAGAAGCACAGATCTACTCGAGTATGAACAGAACATTTACTCGAGTAACTAACCAACTACTCGAGTGCAAGTTATCATCTACTCGAGTATAATGCAGTCTACTCGAGTATATAACCTAACTTACTCGAGAGCAGACTCACTTACTCGAGTATAAAAGGAGGTACTCGAGTATGTGGACTTAGAGAAAATTTTTTCTGAGAAAATAAACTTCAACACTTCAGTCCACCAATCCAAGTGCATGTAGGAAGTGTATCCCAATAGAGAGGCTATACATGGGCCAACACTTTGGATCACACAATGAGGGATTACATTGTATGGTCCTGTGTTTGGTGACCCATTATAGACTGACATTGGTCTACACTTAGTAATAAAAACCTGCACACATACAACTTGAACACAATATCAAATACACCTTAATTCATCTTAGTTCAAGGTCTGACCTCCTACAAATCTGAGGTATTGTGGAGACAAATCCCAACAATCTCCCCCTATTTATAGATGTCAGCACCCTCTATACTAAGGTGAATTACTTAAAGTAAAAAGAACAACATATACCAAAAGAATATAAACTGAAGCAAGATAAAGAATCAAAAAGCCATAATTAGAATAAAAAAAAATATATATATAGAAATGTTTTTAACAGATTAAAATATCCATTTCCACATTCTCATGGACTCAAGAAGGGGCTCCTTTGTGCATTCTTTCTCTCTTCAGCTCTTGTCTCTCTAGGTAACTGAAAGGTTTAGGAAAATAAGTTCTGGGCCTAGGAGGAGCAGCTGGGTTGTTGTATCCCCAATTCCTGTCATGAAGTCTGATCTTGATCTGAGATGCCTCATAAGCCTTCCATTCTGAATAACTGTAATAGTGATCTCTGTTCTCACCATGATCTGTTACTAACTTCAGGGTATCAAGGATCAGAGATTTGGAGGTTGGACTCCAAACTTCAGAATGAACAATTTCTGATCTACCTTCAGAAGCTTGGGCAGGCTCTTTTTTAGGTGCAGAACGGCTGGCAGAAGCACCATCACCATATTTTCTTTTCTTTCTTGGGGCACCTTGAGAATTGGGAGGAATTTCATCTTGCCACATATCAGAATAGGAGAGAGGGGGCACAGTCACATCACCATCAGGTCTGGGTGAGAAGACTGGCACACCTTCTGGTATGGTTGCCTGAGTAGGGGCATCTGCTGGAGGTTGTTCTTCAAGAGGATCTAAGAACTTGGGAATGATGGTAGGGTTGAGTTGAGAATTTGGGAAGTTCTGATTATTTACCCATACAGCTGTATCATAGATGTAGAATTTGATATATTGGAGCTGGGCTAGGATGTCTGCTTTCATACCTTTTACAAGACCATCCACAGTTGTTTGGGCTTGTTCAGACAGTTTTTCAACTACTTTTTCAACTTGTTCTTTTACAATTTTCTCCCCCTTGCTGATATCTACAGCTAGCTGGGCAATTGCTTCATCTTTGAAGGTGCCAACTTCTTCACATACTTTCATCACATTTGCTTCAGCATTCTTGTCCAATATTATCTGATTATGTGCAACAGTTTCTTGTTGATTTCTTAGTTCACCTATGCTTGTGATAGTGTGATCTAGTGATTTTCCACCTAGCTGAAACATCCTCTTGAGCTCATCAGTATTGGCTTGAATTTCAGCAAAGCCTCTACTCATCTCTTGTTCAAGAGTAGTGACTTTGTTATTTACTGATGCTAGAGATTCATCAAAGTACTTTCTCTGTTCAATAAGCAACCGTTCAATTTTACTGACCATATCTGAAGAGGAAGAAGGGACTAAGGTTGGGGCAGGGACTGAAGGAGCAGGAGCAATCCATGGAGGGATTTCTGTGATTACTACTGAGCTTGCAGCTCTCTTGAAGGATTCTATCTCAACAGTTTC
Organism: Platanthera zijinensis; assembly: GCA_039513925.1. NCBI lineage: Eukaryota > Viridiplantae > Streptophyta > Magnoliopsida > Asparagales > Orchidaceae > Platanthera > Platanthera zijinensis. The sequence continues at coordinate 165,981,910 of CM077083.1, read as the reverse complement.
TTCTGTATCCAGATAGGATGGAATGGAGAAATCCAAAGTCCTCAGAGGTGCCTCCACAGGATCTGGAGACATTTCCTCATCATCAGACAGGAGAATATGATCAGATTTGCTGGGCTCACTATCAGGAGACTGGGCAGGAGACTGTGCTGGAGTCTGAACTAGAGTCTGAGCTGGAATCTGAACTGGAGACTGAATTGGAGACTTGGCAAGAGACTTTATAGCTGATTCATTTTGAAATAGAGGAGCATCTGAGCTTAGCTCATCAATGAATTTATTTATATCTTCTGCTGTAGACAGTAAAGATGTTGTATCTGGAATCTCTGATTCAAGATTTTCTGGAGAAGAAGCTGGAGGAGTAGAAACTCTGACTTCTACTAGTTCTGAAAGTTCTGAGGAAGCTGGGTACTTAGGATGAGAAGAGGCAGGCTCCCCCTCAACTATTGCACCAGAGGTAGCAGCAGTTTGATTTAGAGGAGGAGATGGAATCCTGTCTTCAGATACACTGGGTTCTTGGGACTTTTCTGATGGAACAGCAGCTTTGGAGGCCTGTGCAGAATTCAGAAGTTTAACATCATATCTCTGGATAGAGGATATGGAGACTTTCTTCATGTGATGTAGGGGATTCCCTTTGGATAGGTTAAAAACTGATGGGTTAACTTCATGAAGCAGGAGGGAGATAATTCTGGCAAAGCTGGGATGCTTAATACTTTCTCTGATTTTGTCTAGGAGCAACAGTCCAAACTGGAACTGTTTGCGGCAGATAATAGCTTGCATTATGTCAAACATTTCCATAGAAATGTCTCGAATAGAATACGTCTTGCACAACAGAACCTTTGCAATAACATATACTAGGAACTTTCCTTCTGAGTTAAAGTCGGCCCTGCTAAAGGAATGGGCTTGAGGGTTAGCTCCACAGAATAAGCTAGTTCTTATGGAATCTTCTGCAGTCATATTGGCATCTTCATCGACCACTGGGAGCTTTAGCAGAGTTGCAAGAGAAACTTTATCCAATCGAATTTTTATTCCTCTGACTTTGGATTTCAGGAGCTTTCCATTACGCTTGACCTTCAAATTCTGATAGAACTCCTCAACTGCTGGAAAATAACTATGCACGGCGACTCGAGAACGAACGATAATCCGGCGGTTTCGAACAAAATCAGAAGATTTCTGAAATCATCTGAGAGATCGGCTATACCCGCGGGGGCAAGTTCAGAGCCGATGCCGATTTTAGAGGAAGGGGCCATTTGCAATTCTGGAAGATGAGAGAGGCGAAGAAGACGATGCTCTGCGATTTCTGGAAGATGAGGAGTCGGAGGCTACTCGAGTAAATGAGAAGTGGAAAGGGTTTTCCCGATTTTTCTCTCTATATATATAATCCTAATTAGGTTTTAGAAAAGAAAAAATATATATTTCATACCTGAATGAAGCGGCAAATAGCTCGGTGCGAATAGAAAAATTAGAATTTCAAAGTAGAGAAGTCCGTATACTCGAGTAGGTCAAGTTCATACTCGAGTAGAGACGGAGCATACTCGAGTGTGTAAAGTTCATACACGAGTATGTAGTCAACTACTCGAGTATGTGAAACTCTTTACTCGAGTATTTCCCGTTTACTCGAGTATGCCTTTGATATACTCGAGTATCTTGCTCTGAAGGACAATTTTCCTTGGAGATTTTTACTGTCATTGATCTCTTCAACTTTGAGCAGCCAAAATCACTGATATCTTCTTGATTTGGGAGTCCATTACTAGTTTTCTTTATTGAGCAGCCCGAGTTCCGTTTTGAAGAACGAGAACTTGGACTCGTCCAGCGGCTTAGTGAATATATCTGCAACTTGCCTGTCTGTGGAGACATATTGTAGATCTATGTCTCCATTTTCCACATGCTCCCGGATGAAATGATAACGAAGCTCTATGTGCTTGGTCCGGCTGTGGGAGACTGGGTTATTGGCTATTGCTATAGCGCTGGATGAGTCGCAAAACAAAGGAATGTTCTGGAACTTCATGTCGTAGTCTTCAAACTGGTTCTTGATCCATAAAAGCTGTGCACAACAGCTGCCTGCAGAGATATACTCTGATTCAGCCGTTGAGATGGCTACACAGTTCTGCTTCTTACTGCTCCAGGAAATAAGTCTTCTTCCGAGGAATTGGCAAGTCCCGGAAGTGCTTTTCCTGTCGTCTTTGCTACCTGCAAAGTCTGCATCTGAAAATCCAATTAGTTCACTATCATTACTTCTTGGGTACCATAAGCCAAGATTTGGTGTACCTTTGAGGTATCTCAGGATTCGCTTTGCAGCGATATAGTGAGATTCCTTAGAGTTCACCTGAAATCTAGCACATACACATGTTGAGAACATTATATCTGGTCTACTTGCAGTAAGGTAGAGCAAGGACCCAATTATGCTTCTGTACTTGGTTTCATCAAAAGGTTTCCCTTTCTCATCCTTGTCCAGAGACATAGCTGAGGCCATTGGAGTCCTCATAGAGGTTGCATTCTCCATTCCGAATTTCTTAAGTAGCTCTTTGGTGAACTTGGTCTGTGAGATGAAAGTTCCATCCTCAGATTGTTTCACTTGAAGCCCTAAGAAATACTTCAGCTCCCCCATACTGCTCATTTCAAACTTCCCTTGCATAAGTTTGGAAAACTTCTTGCAGAGATTGTTATCCATAGAGCCAAAAATGATGTCATCGACATAGATTTGCACTAGCAAAATCTTGCCTTTTATTTCCCAAAGAAATAATGTCTTGTCTATCTTTCCTCTTGTGAACTTGTTCTCAAGAAGAAAGGTGTACAGCGTCTCATACCAAGCTCGAGGAGCTTGTTTAAGACCATATAGTGCTTTTTGCAGTAAATAAACATAATTAGGAAAGGTTGAATCAACAAAACCTGGCGGTTGCTCTACATACACTTCTTCCTTTATGTCACCATTTAGGAAGGCGGACTTGACGTCCATCTGATAGACGATAAAGCCCTTAAGTGCAGCGTATGCAAGAAATAACCTGATCGCCTCCAGTCTTGCTACTGGAGCATAAGTCTGGTCGAAGTCGATTCCTTCTTCTTGACGATAGCCCTTGGCGACAAGTCTGGCTTTATTCTTTATAATTGTTCCATCTTCGTCCATCTTGTTCCGGTAGACCCATTTTGTCCTAATGACGTTCTTACTCTTGGGTCTAGTGACAAGTGTCCAAACTTTGCATCGTTTGAACTGATTCAGCTCTTCTTCCATGGCTAGAATCCAGGATGCGTCGGAGTTGGCTTCCTCAAACTTCTTTGGTTCAACCTGTGAAAGAAAACTCAAGTATAAATTCTCGTTAGTTGTACCTCGACGAGTTCTGACGCCATCCCGAGGATCTCCTATGATTTGATCAACGGGGTGATCCTTCAAGTGTCTGAACTCTAAAGTCCTTGCATCTGGGATCTCTTCAGCAACTAGAGTTGCATCTTCAGCTGGGATGTGTTCTTCATTTTGATCATCTACTTCTTCAATGGGGGTTGTAGAGGTGATCTTGATGGACGTCTCATCCTTATCTTTAGTAGTTTCATCCAGGCTAAGTTCTTTCAACTTTGTACCTGCATCTACAATAGGCACACTAGACAAGTTGCTTTGTAGCAGACTCGTCTCATCAAATACAAGATGTATCGACTCTTCCACCACCAGAGTTTTTCTATTGAATACTCTATAGGCCTTACTATGGCTACTATAACCTACAAAATACCTTCAAAGCTTTTCTCGCTAAACTTGGTAGTGTGATACTTACCGTTGTTAAGTACGAAGCACTTACAGCCAAAGATTCTAAAATACGAAATGGTTGGTTTCCTGCCTTTTAAAAGTTCGTAAGGAGTCTTATCATGGTTCTTGTTGATGAGAGCTCGATTTTGCATGTGACAAATGATGTTGACAGCCTCAGCCCAGAAGTACTCTGGAAGTGAAGCATCACTCAACATGGTCCGGCAAGCCTCTAGAGTGTTCTGTTCCTTCTCTCAGCTACTCCATTTTGCTGTGGGGTACGAGGAGAGGAAAACTCATGAAAGATACCTTGACTTTCACAGAATTCTGTCATGGCTCCAGACTTGAATTCCATTCCATTGTCACTTCTGATTTTGACTACGGAACAGTTGTATTCATTCTGGATCTGCCTAACAAAATTAGTGAAAATACCGAAGGTATCTGACTTGTGTTTCAGAAAGAACACCCACGCAAAGCGCGAGTAATCATCCACAATAACCAACGTATATTCCTTACCTCCCAAACTTCTAACTTGCAGTGGACCAAACAAGTCCATATGGAGAAGCTGTAAGCTTCTTTTGGAATCCTTGCCTATTATGCTTTTAAACGAACTTCTTGTTTGCTTGCCTTTGATACAAGCGTGACAAGGACTGTCCGTAACGCACTTGGCATTAGGTGCATCACGTACTAAGTTTTGAGAGAACAATTTATTAATAGTTTTGAAATTAATATGTGTTAGTCTCTTGTGCCACTGATCAGCAAGAGATGCACTACTTTTTGCCAAAAGACACACTGGTATCGAAGAGTCTATACAAATGAAATTTAAACAGAAAATATTTCTGCTTCGAGTGCCTGATAAAATAGTTTCCATGTTGTTAACCGATTTTATCAAACACTTGTCAGCATGAAATTCAACTACGTATCCTTTGTCGCATAATTGGCTTATGCTGATGAGATTGTGTTCCAATCCTTCAACATAGGCTACATCCGAAAAGGATACGCCACCGTTAGAGATCATACCATAGCCTTTAGTTATTCCTCGATCTGAACCTCCAAAGATGACCTTTGGTCCGTTGCAGACTGAGGTGTAATTCTGGAGTAGGCTCCTTGTCCCGGTCATATGCCGAGAACATCCACTGTCCAAATACCAGATTGGCATTTTGGTGGCCTTTGGACATACCTGCAATTACAATCACTTAGCCTTAAGAACCCAAACATGTTTGGGTCCTTGGTCTCGAGTTAGAAAACTCCCCCTACGAGTATTAGCCTCATGAGTGGTCATTCTCACGTTGCTAACTTGAGGGGTTGCAGCATAACTAGGATTGAACCAACAATCGACGGCAAAGTGACCAATTTTGCCACAACACCAACAGTCGAACCTGTTGTATCTTTGCCTTGTGTAGTCCTGCTTGACTTTCTGGAATGAAGGTCCAGCAGGAGCTTTACTCTTGGAGGAAGAGGCTTCATGATGATGGTAATTACATGAAGTCTTCTCCTTCATAGGCTTTTCTACAATGGGTTTTACTTTTGGTGTCTTTTTGATATTGTGACCATGAGCATAAGGTCCATAGCTTTGAAGTTGAATCTCTTCATAAGGTGCTTTGAAGGCACTCTCGCCGAAGTTACGAGGACGAGTCCAACCTTGGTATCTTGACTTAGTCTTCTCAGGGATCGGCCTGGAAAAGTGTCCATAGGTGGACTCATAGTCGAGCTCGTTTGTAGGAAAGATCACTTTCTTGAACAGAACAGGTTTCAAGGGAGCTTTCCCTTTTTCTTCAGCTAGTGCCTTTCGGGCAGCCTTATTCTTTCTCTTGGCCTTGTTTCTCCTAGAGGATTTACTAGAAGAGCCAATGTGGCCTAAACCAGCACCCTTGGCCTTAGCAGAGAACTCAGCAACGATTGGAAGAACTGTCTTAGGCTTAGAGAAACTCTCAACAAGTTTCTTTTCAGCCTCGAGTTGTTGTTCCAATTCTTTGATGATTTCCTCTTTAAGGTCGAGGTGCTTGAGAGCTTGATTGTATTCATCCATAGCACTATTGAAGTTCTCTTGAAGAGAGTTAGTCTTAATGACTTCTTCTCTCAAGCTGCTCTCACTAGCCTGTAGAGATTTTATCTCTTTGGCTTGAGTTTTCACTACTCTATGACATTTCTCGTAGGTCATGAGCAACTCTTTGTACTGGGCCATGAGTTCAGATTCATCTTCAGAGGAATAGCCCTCTTGCTCATTATCATCATCAGAATCAGAGAGAGGAGTGTGAGATTTTACCTCCCCAGTGAACTGGGGGACTTGTTCATCATCTGAGTGAGCCATGAGACCAAAGTAAGCTTCCTCTTCTTCACTCGACTCAGATGAGTCGGAGTCGCTGAGAGTTTTGCTCTTCTTGGCTACTAGAATCTTCTCTGTCCTCTTCTTATGATGTGAGGATTTCTTTTCCTCTCTTCTTCCACCTTCTTTCTTTTTGTGAGGGCAGTCGGCGATGACGTAACCTGGCTTATTGCAACAATAACAAACGATGTCAGTCGAAATCTGTTTGTTCTGTTTAGAGTTATACCTGTCATGGCTACTTGACCCTTTCTTTCTCTGTTCACCATCACGTCGTGATCTTCTGAATGAGGCATCTGTTGGGTACATTGGAAAATGTGTACCTGATTTGAAGAAGCCCAACTTAGCTCAATGATATACATCAAGGTGTATTTGATGTTATTTTAAGTTGACATGTGCAGGTGGAGAATTGATAAAGTATGCAGAAAAATTCTAAGTCCAAGTGTCGACACAAAGGAAGCAGTGTCGACACACAGAAGAAAATAGTCGACACAACACTAGGAAGCAGTGTCGACACATAGCAGTTAGTCTACAACTACACTGGGAAAAAGTGTCGACACAGAAGAAGTAAGTCGACACAACACTGGGAATTTGTGTCGACACAGAAAAAGAGTCGACACAACACTGGGAAATTGTGTCGACACAGAAGAAAAGAGTCGACACAATACTGTGAAATTGTGTCGACACAGAAGAAAAGCGTCGACCTCAAACATTGGGAGAATGTGTCGACACAGAAGAATATAGTCGATCTCAAGATTGTCGACATCATCTGAATGTGTCGACACAGAAGAAAATAGTCGACCTCAAGTTAGTCGACACCAGCAGAATGTGTCGACACATTGTGATTAAGTCGACACATAATAGCAGAGTTAAAAAATGAATGTGTCGACACCTGAAGGCTAAGTCGACACTCACTAAAGTTATGATTCTACAACAATTGTGTCGACACACAGGACTTGTGTCGACACACTGAAGAGTCAAGATCAAGTTATTTGCAGAAGAAGCTGTGTCGACTCAAAGGCAACTAAGTCGACATCACTGAAGACTGTGTCGACACCAAAGTCAATTATGTCGACACAAATAGACAGATTGTCTCGACACTTTCTGACAGACTGTTTCAACAACTTGTGATTCAAGACTAAGGCACAGGACTTGTTTGAAGACTTGACAGCTGTGGGTTATCACCGGTTAACTGAAGTTGTCAGACGTGTCAGAAAACGGTTAGAAACCGGATCAGCCGGTTACCATGAAGAATGTCTATAAATAGACAGATTCAGAAGGAGAAAAACAATCAATCAACAACATATAGAACTGACCTTTTGAAATACATTGGATCAGAAAGTGGAGAAGGATTACAATTCTACTCATTTCAAGAAAGTGCTAGGCACTTAAGAAGATCTTCTCCGGGAGATCTAAGAAGACTATCTAAGGATAGATCTAAGAAGAGTTCTAATCAGAATTCAGAAGAATCATTCAAAATTCTGGATAGAGAGAGATCAAGTCAGAATTTGAAGAAGAAGAAAGAATCCACCAGTGGATTCTCAAGAAGCTGTTTGGAATCAACTCAGCTAAGTACATTTTCAAGAAGCTTTGAAGAAGGCTAAGAAACAGTTGATTGCATCAGCTGATCAAGAATTGTCATTGCCTTTTCTCTCTCAACTTTGGCAAGACAATTAAAACAATCTTTTCTATATTTCTGTAGGATTTGTTTATACAGATCTGAGTTGTAAGCCTATGTTATAAAGGCTGAGTGTAAGAGTGTTGAACTCTGAGTGGTAGGGCTGTTTGCCTGAGTGTAGGAGAAGGATATTCTCTGAGTTATAGGCCTTGGGGCAAGGCTGAGGTAGGGCAGTTGTGCCTGAGTTGTAGGAACCAGTTGGGTTCTGAGTTGTAAGATCTGTTGATCTGAGATAAGTGGAAGTTTGGCCGAATCTAGCATACTGCTAGATAGGTGAAGGGGGAAAGTGGATGTACCCAGACCTTGGGGAACCACTATAAAACATAGTGCAATCTGTGATGTTTTGTTTTCTGTGATTGCTGTGTTTATTGTATTAGTTATTAAATTGAATTCTGCCTAGAAGTTTTAGAAAGAGAAGCAGAACCTATTCACCCCCCCCTCTAGGTGTTTAGGCTGCCTTGAAAGTTAAACTATCAAGTGGTATCAGAGGGAGGTTCCTCAAAAAGGACTTAACAGTCTGAGGTAGATCTGATAGGCAGATTCAAGAATCAAGAAGATGGGTTCTGGAGAGAATCATAAGGAGCTAGGGTCAATGAAATTACCCATATGCAAGAAGGAAATCTTTGGGATCTGGAAAGAAAGAGTCAGATTGTTTATGGAAGCATCTGACCCAAGGATTTACATCACAGTACAGGAAGGCCCCTTCATACCAATGAAGATATCTGTTCTTGATGCAAATATCCAAACACCAAAGACTTATTCTGAAATGACCAAGGATGAAATCATCTTGGCAACCATGGACAAAAGGGCACAGAACATCATTGTCAGTGCCATAGATGATTCAACATTTCAAAATCTGATTCACTGCAAGACCTCCAAGGAGATGTGGGACACATTGATTGTCTACATGGAGGGATCAGAAGAAGTAAGGCTGGACAGAAAATCTATGCTAAATCAGGAGTATGAAAGTTTTAGACAAGGAAAATCTGATAGCATAACTGAGTGCTATAAGAAATTCTATAGAATTGTGAATGAGCTAATTTCCTATGGAAGAGTCTTCAGTACCTATGAACTGAATGACAAATTCTTAAGATCCTTATCAAAGGATTGGGATACAAAGATCTGTGCCATAAGAGAAGTGGCAAAATTGGCAGAGATATCTCCTCCAACTCTGTTTGGAAAGTTGCTATCCTATGAAATGCAACTTATGGTAAGGAAGGAGGAGGAAAGAAACTCAAGAGGAGAGCATAGAGAAAAGACTGTGGCATTTAATGCTGAAGCCACCAGAAAGAATAGGAGGAAATCACCATCTCCTCCTAAGGAAGTTGAAGAAGGTAGTTCTGAAAATTCAGATAAGGGTTCAGTCAGCTGTGATTCAGATGCAGACTTTGCTGCATTCACTAGGCAATTTCAAAGGTTCTTGAAAAAGAAGCAATGGAAGTCTAGGCCTTCCTCATCACAACAAGTAGATGACTATTATCAGAAAAGAAGGTCATCAAGGAAAGAGAAAAGCAGGTCAAAGCCCAGCAAAGCCACTACTTCAAAGATTGTCTGCTATTGTTGCAATAGGCCTGGACATGTAGTGGCTGATTGTCCTGACAAAAGGAAGGAATCTTCAGAAAAGAAGAAGACTTATCAGAAAGGCAAGAAGGAGAAATCCTTTGTAGCAAAGAAAGATAAAAGTCTGTCAGACCAGTCAACTTCAGAATCAGGATCTGAAGCTGAAGCATATATTGGATTATATGCTGCATCTGAGGAAGAGGAGTTTATGCAGTTGCTAGACTCCATCAATGAACATCAATGCATGGGTTTGATGACTAGATCAGAAGAGGACCTATGCCAGAATCAGTCTGGTTCTAATGAGGTAAACTGTCCTTCTTGTACATCTGTTTGTAATACAAGTGAAGAATCAGCTACATCTGCATCAAGTGATGAAGATGTATCTGGATCTGAAGGAGATGTCTATCAATTGATAGACAAGTATGGGGACCTGTTGCAGGCCCTTAAGAAAAGCAAGAACCTGGTTAAATCACAGGCTCAGGAAATTGCTGATCTAAGGGTTGCAACAACTGAGTTAGAAAAAGTCCTTGATCAAAAGTTAGCTGAAATTGCCAAGCTGAAAAATATAACTATTATTCAGATGGGCACAATTAATTATACTAATGATCAAGTAAAGAGTCTGGAGGACAGACTTAGAATTGAAAGGGATTTAGTGGCTAGTTACTCTAAGCCAAAATCTGTCTTACCCTTGATAGATGAATTTGTCACTCAGAAGGGTAAGGCTGGATTAGGATTTAAGGGTAACTCCAGGGCTGGCAGATTCAAGAGGAAAGGCAAAGCCCCTATTCAGCCACTAAACCTTTCAGTCCCCATAAGGTTTGGTAAGGAGAAAGTGCCTTCTAACATATATGATCATGAAGACATTCAGGATCATATTAAGACAAATGTTCTGAAGAACAAGGGTGTTAAGGCAAGCAGGCCTACCTATGGTCATAGACCCTATGGTTTTAAGAAATCAGTAGGTGAAGTTGCAACAGCACCAGCAATGAACAGAAATGCTTCTGACAAGGATGTATCTAGATCTAGATACAATAAGTTTGAATGTTGGTGCTGTGGCAAGAGGGGTCATTTTGCATTGGACTGCTGGTATAACACAAGTGTTATAAAGAATAAAAGTCTACCTGTTAGAAGAGGTTATGATAACTTTATTAAGGCTAACCTGAACCAAGGACCCAAGACTTACTTGGGTTCTAAGGGTAAGTAATTCTGTATTGCAGGTGAATCCAAGTTACCATGCCCCTATATGGTACTTGGATAGTGGTTGTTCCAGGCACATGACTGGAACAAAGGGGCTGCTGAAGGAGTATTCATCTGTCAAAGATGGACATAAAGTGATCTTTGGTGGATCTGAAAAAGGAGTCATCAAAGGATTTGGTAACATCTCTTCAAACCTAATTACTATCACCCAAGTGGCCTATGTAAAAGGTTTGAAACATAATCTAATAAGCATAAGCCAGCTGAGTGAACTAGGATATGACATTTCATTTGGTAAGGATGGATGTCATATCAAAAGGTCAAGTGATCAAGAGATCATATTGACTGGGTATAGGAAGAGAAATGTGTATTGCCTTAATTTTGAATGTGAGAATAAGGCATCCCCCATTTGTCTTGTAGCTGATGACAATGCTTCTCATTGTGTTAAGTGGCACAAGAGATTGGCTCATCTAAACTACAAGACAATTGGCCAACTCTTTAGTAAAGAACTAGTGAGGAATGGGCCTCAAGTTAAGTGTATAAAGGAAGGGGTATGCTCAGCTTGTCAAAAGGGCAAGCAGACAAAAACCTCATTTCAAACCCTTGAAAACAAGGATTCTGTGAGGTGCTTATACCTCTTGCATATGGATCTTTTTGGTCCTATGCCAGTTCACAGTCTAGGTAGGAAGGTCTACACTCTGGTGGTTGTAGATGACTATTCTAGATTTACATGGGTGTTCTTTCTGAGACAAAAATCTGAAACCCCAAGTGTATTATTTAATTTTGTAAAGAAAATTCAGAATGAACTGAATAGTACAGTGGTCAAAATTAGAAGTGACCATGGTACTGAGTTTCAATCTGAAAGCATAACAAACTTGTGTATAGACTTTGGGATTTTCCAAGAGTTCTCCTCACCTAGAACACCTCAGCAAAATGGTATTGCTGAAAGAAAGAATAGAACATTAATTGAAGCTGGTAGAACTCTATTGAGTGACACCTCTCTCCCAGAATATTTTTGGGCTGAGGCAGTTAACACTGCTTGTCATGTCATCAATAGGGCTTCTATCACCAAAGGCCACAGGAAGACTCCCTATGAGATTGTGAAAGGCAGAAAACCAAACCTATCCTATTTTAGGATCTTTGGTTGCAAATGCTATATACTTAACAATGGCAAGTCATATTTGACTAAGTTTGCTGCCAAATCCCAGGATGGGATATTTGTTGGGTACAGCACAAATAGTAAGGCCTATAGAGTCTTCAACTTAACTACTCAAGTTGTTGAAGAATCTGTGCATGTTGTTTTTGATGAAACAAGATTAATCAATTGTGAGTTGTCTTGTAGATCAAATGACTCAACAGGTATAAGCAAGAAGATGGACAAGCTCTCCATTGCTGAAGCTTCAAAGGAAGAGGGAGCATTGGAAAATGAAGGCTGCTGTCCAGGGGGAGTACAAGAGATAATGGAAGCTGATGAAAACCAAGAGGAACAGCAGAATGAAGAAGCTGGAGATGCACAACCTGAAGGGAATCTACCTCCAGCTATAAGATATCTGAGAGATCATCCTACTGATCAGATAATTGGTGATCCAAGACAAGGAGTGCAAACTAGAAGCAGAAATCAAAGCACAGTTTTGCATTCTAGCTTCTTGTCCCAAATGGAACCTAAGAAGTTTGAAGAAGCTATCCAAGACCAGCACTGGATTGATGCTATGCAAGAGGAGCTGAATCAATTTAGAAGGTGCAAAGTCTGGGAGCTTGTTCCTAAACCAAGAGGCCACAACATAATTGGAACAAAGTGGATCTATAGGAACAAGCTAGATGAAAGTGGAATAATAGTAAAGAATAAAGCAAGACTGGTTGCAAAAGGTTACAGGCAGGAAGAAGGGATTGACTTTGATCAAACCTTTGCTCCAGTAGCAAGGCTGGAGGCAATCAGAATGTTCCTTGCCTATGCAGCCTACCAAGACTTCAAAGTATACCAGATGGATGTGAAGTCAGCATTTCTGAATGGTGATCTTAAAGAAGAAGTATATGTAGAGCATCCATCAGGTTTTGTAGATCCTCTTAAACCTGATTCTGTGTATAAGCTTAGGAAAGCTTTGTATGGGTTAAAACAAGCTCCAAGGGCTTGGTATGAAACCCTGTCTACCTTCCTCATTGAGAATAAATTCTCAAGAGGAAAGATAGACAAAACTCTATTCCTTAGGGAATCCAAAGGAAAGATCATCTTAGTCCAGATCTATGTTGATGACATAATCTTTGGATCTACTAAAAACAACCTTTGTAAAAAGTTTGCCAAACTTATGCAAGGGAAGTTTGAGATGAGCAGTATGGGAGAACTTAAGTTCTTCTTGGGACTCCAAGTAAGACAGACTGATGATGGATTGTCCATATCCCAGTCTAAGTTCACCAAGGAATTAATTAAGAAATATGGTATGGAGTCATCCTCCTCCATGAGAACTCCTATGGGGACAAGTATGCCAATATGCAAAGATGAGGCAGGTAAACCTGTTGATGAATCATTGTATAGAGGAATAGTTGGGTCTCTACTATATCTCACTGCTAGTAGACCTGACATTATGTATGCAACATGTGTCTGTGCTAGGTACCAAGCCTGCCCTAAAGAATCTCATTATACTGCAGTCAAAAGGATTCTGAGATATCTAAAGGGCACTCCTACTCTAGGTCTTTGGTACCCTAGGAATAGAGATTTTCAACTAACAGGCTATTCAGATGCAGATTTTGCAGGATGTAGAGAGGATAGAAAGAGTACTACTGGTACTTGTCAATTCCTAGGAGGAAGACTAATATCTTGGAGTAGTAAAAAACAGACTAGTGTGGCAATTTCCACAGCTGAGTCAGAGTATATTGCTGCTGGAAGCTGCTGTGCACAGCTATTATGGATGCAGCATCAGCTTAAAGATTATGGTATTCAGGTAAGTAGAACACCCCTTTTATGTGATTCTAAGAGTGCTATTTCTATTGCTAATAATCCAGTTTCTCATAGTAGAACTAAGCATATAGAAATCAAATATCATTTTCTTAGAGAACATGTAGAAAAAGGTGACATCTCATTGGAATTTGTAAAAACAGATTATCAAATAGCAGATGTATTTACTAAGCCTTTAGATGAAACCAAATTCAATAAATTCAAAATTGAATTAGGAATGTTAACCATTGATTAATGTATTAAACAAAATCATTAACAATGCTATTGAAATGGTTTATAAGTAAGTAAAAGAAGTAACAACATAATCAAGTGTTAAAAAGGACACATTGAAGTTACAGAAATTGGCTAAGTAAGAATGTGTCGACACATTCAGTAATAATGTGTCGACTCAGAGAAATTATGTCGACAAGTCAGAAATATTGTGTCGACACAGAGAATATGTGTCGACACTTAAGAGTTTTATTGTCGACTTAACCAGAAATGTAATGTCGACTCAACCAGAATTATGGTGTCGACACTTACAGAATATGTGTCGACACTTGTCCTTAGTGTCGACACAGAATTTCTGTCTTTCTACTATGTATCCAAGGTGTCGACATAACCACAAATTGGTGTCGACACATAGTAGGCTGAAGAAATGTAGAGTTAATAGAAGCCTGTGTCGACACATTCCGTCTGTGTCGACACATTTAGACTGTTTTTGGCGCCTTTTGAACTTCTTTCAACAGAAGCTATAAATAGGTCAAAAGCTCTTTGTGTCGACACGCTTACAAGGTTTTCGAGACTCAAACCCTGTGTCGACAGTCTTTCTTTCTCTCTTCTCTCAAGCTTTCTCGACACAACGATGGCGCCAAGGATTGAAGATAACATCAATGAAGGATATGAGTTAGTGCGCCAAGCCTTTGCAGAGGCGCCGCCTGATGTTCAAGGAGTTATCACCCTTCTCTCTGCATCAGGGTTAGAATTTCTCATTTCAGAACCAACTAAGATCTGGAAGAAGGAGGTGCACGAGTTCTTTATCTCTGCATCAGTCCATTCTACTGGCCTCAAGATTAAGTCCACTGTTCAAGGGACGAAGGTAAAGATTAATCAAAGAAGTTTAAGAAAGATCTTCCAACTGTAAGTGGTAGAGAATGAAGAGGAAGTCCCTCTATCTAAGACAAGGGAAGCCCTTCAATGGTGTGGCCTGGATTCAGGATTGAAGATTGGAGCGGCGTTCAACAGAAAGGGAATGAATCAGCAAGGGAAGTTCTTGTCTGAAGTAGTTGGAAAGGTAATCCTCTGCAAGATAGGTGGGCATGATAGGATTTCTGCCTATATGTTCAGCCTGATGACTAGGATAGTTTTTACTATTCCTACTGATTGGTCAGGAGTGCTCTTTGACAAGATCAAAGAGGGAATCAAGAAGCCTAACATGGCTAGGATCATGAGCCTGTACTTCACTGGAGTGATTCCTGATGTGATGCAACAGCTGCAAGGGAGTAAGATTAACCATATGAGAAGAATGGATATGAGACTATTCTCCAGGTGGGATAGGGTGCTGTCCAAAGATGTGCCTGAAGAGAGCAGGCCAGACACCCCTGTGCAATCCCCTACACCAAATCAAGAATCTGAACAAGTACAAGAAGGGACACAGCTTGACTCAACTGTGGTCCAGGAAGTATCAACACCTGCACAGATGCAGGGGGAGCCAGTTTCCACTTCTGCTCCAAAGGTATCTACTCCTGCTTAGGTATAGGGGGAGCTAATGTATTTTCCTATAAAAGACATTGCTCATATTCTTATTACTGCACAGGTTCAGGGGGAGCTAGTGTCCACACCTACTCCTGCCACTACAAATATTGAGGTGCAAGTCCAAGAGGAAGCAGAGTTAAACATATCTCAAGATTTAACTGCTGCAGAAGTGACCACTCAACTGGAATTTACTATGGAGGAATTATTCCCAGATGTTGAGACTGCTGCTGATAAAGAAGGAGGTGGACCAGATATTGAGAAGTCCATAGGAATGGACATTGATCAGGAAGCTGCTGTGGAAACACTGGTTGAGGATGAGCCTGTGGATGTTGAAGCTGAGCAACAACTCCCTGGAACAGATACAATTCATCATCCACAAGAAAGAATTCATGTAGATACTTCCTCTGACACAGAAACTGAAGAAGCCAGGGTGGCTAAGAAAAGAAAACTTGTTGTCTTTAAGAGAAGAAGCAAGAACTACAAGCAGGCATTGCAGACAACAACTCCACAAGTTTCTCCAGCCTTTGATTACAATAAATTTATGGTAGATCTTCAAGTAAAATTGGATGACCAAAGGATGGCTCTGGAGAAGTATGTTGATGAAAATAGCAAGTCAGTTCAGTTTGACTTAGCTCAGGATATCAAGTCCATCCAATTTCAAGTAAACTTGCATAAAACTGAAATGACAGATTGCTTCCACAAGGGTGGCAATGCTGTAGTTTATCTGGCTAAACAACAGGAGGCTATCTCTACAAAAGTGGATGATATTGCTTTGAAGCAAGGTTATGTTCTGGAAAATCAAATAAGAATGAATGACAATTTAACTGAATCTCATAATGAGATCATTCAAGAGGTGCAGAAGATTGTTCCAGGGATGCCTGCCGATAGAGCCAAAGAACTGGAAGAATTTGATAAGAATTTTCAGGCTGCTATTGCATCTGTTAAGACTGCCATCACTACCTCTCAAAAGGAAATATCTGAAAAGCTTCAAAAGTTAAGACCATTTTTCAAGGAGGGAGTGAATTATTTGGATGGCCAAATTCGATTTCAAAAAGAAGATCTTAGAGATCATGTCTCAAGAGAAGCCATAAAGGGGGAGAGGATGCTAATTCATGCAGGCTCTGAGCACACCAAGTGGGTGACCAATAGCATACGAGCCACTTTGGGATATCCCCCATTGTGTGATGATGCTATGGTAGCTGAGTCAGGAATACAATCTAATCTACTTGAAGGCAATCAACCTGAGGTTGCCCAAGTCATATACCCCCCTCCAGATTTTGACTTGATTGATCAGAAAGTTCAAGGAATGTATAGTCCTCCAAAGGAGGTTACTAATATTGTCTTTGGAAAAGTTGATAAGCCTGAGGCTACTCTGAAAGAACAGCAGGATGCTCTATTGGCAAAGAAGAAATTCAGAGAGCAGGCTGTACTGAAGCCAGATTATGAGCAGTGGAGTCCTACCTCAAGGAACATCATACTCACTGCATGGAAAGCTGTACAAGATAAAGTTCATGAAAGAGGAAAGTGGTACAATGAAATTGAATGGCAGAAGTATGAGGCAAGGCAAGAGGCAATTGTACAATTCAGAAGGAAAGCCAAGCTGGGAAGACTGCCATCAGATGCTAAGGAGCCAAGCAAATACTTCCCAAAGCCTTTTCATTATTTTGAAAGGCAAAGGATCAAGGAAGAAGCTCAGAAGAAGGCTGATCTTAAAGGAAAGAAGTTAGCTGAAGAATCAGAAGCTCCTGTGACAGCTACAATTCAGTCTGGCAAAGGGATTATGATTAGAGAGCCTGATCAATCCTGATTTTGTATTAAATATTTTGTAATGTTGTGATGTACTCATCAAATGTAAAACTTTGTAATCAAACATTACCCTGTTATAAACAAAATGTTGTTTGGCATATTATAATGTGCATTCTGTGATGAATTATTCTATGTTATGTTTTGTTTATATTTAAAGTATTCCTGCTATGTCATTAATCATCATTTAGTACTGTTTATAAATGGTGTATATCATTGGCTATAGGGGTTATGACTTCTCCAAATAGGGGAAGATTGTTGGGTACATTGGAAAATGTGTACCTGATTTGAAGAAGCCCAACTTAGCTCAATGATATACATCAAGGTGTATTTGATGTTATTTTAAGTTGACATGTGCAGGTGGAGAATTGATAAAGTATGCAGAAAAATTCTAAGTCCAAGTGTCGACACAAAGGAAGCAGTGTCGACACACAGAAGAAAATAGTCGACACAATACTGGGAAGCAGTGTCGACACATAGCAGTTAGTCTACAACTACACTGAGAAAAAGTGTCGACACAGAAGAAGTAAGTCGACACAACACTGGGAATTTGTGTCGACACAGAAAAAGAGTCGACACAACACTGGGAAATTGTGTCGACACAGAAGAAAAGAGTCGACACAATACTGTGAAATTGTGTCGACACAGAAGAAAAGCGTCGACCTCAAACATTGGGAGAATGTGTCGACACAGAAGAATATAGTCGATCTCAAGATTGTCGACATCATCTGAATGTGTCGACACAGAAGAAAATAGTCGACCTCAAGTTAGTCGACACCAGCAGAATGTGTCGACACATTGTGATTAAGTCGACACATAATAGCAGAGTTAAAAAATGAATGTGTCGACACCTGAAGGCTAAGTCGACACTCACTAAAGTTATGATTCTACAACAATTGTGTCGACACACAGGACTTGTGTCGACACACTGAAGAGTCAAGATCAAGTTATTTGCAGAAGAAGCTGTGTCGACTCAAAGGCAACTAAGTCGACATCACTGAAGACTGTGTCGACACCAAAGTCAATTATGTCGACACAAATAGACAGATTGTCTCGACACTTTCTGACAGACTGTTTCAACAACTTGTGATTCAAGACTAAGGCACAGGACTTGTTTGAAGACTTGACAGCTGTGGGTTATCACCGGTTAACTGAAGTTGTCAGACGTGTCAGAAAATGGTTAGAAACCGGATCAGCTGGTTACCATGAATAATGTCTATAAATAGACAGATTCAGAAGGAGAAAAACAATCAATCAACAACATATAGAACTGACCTTTTGAAATACATTGGATCAGAAAGTGGAGAAGGATTACAATTCTACTCATTTCAAGAAAGTGCTAGGCACTTAAGAAGATCTTCTCCGGGAGATCTAAGAAGACTATCTAAGGATAGATCTAAGAAGAGTTCTAATCAGAATTCAGAAGAATCATTCAAAATTCTGGATAGAGAGAGATCAAGTCAGAATTTGAAGAAGAAGAAAGAATCCACCAGTGGATTCTCAAGAAGCTGTTTGGAATCAACTCAGCTAAGTACATTTTCAAGAAGCTTTGAAGAAGGCTAAGAAACAGTTGATTGCATCAGCTGATCAAGAATTGTCATTGCCTTTTCTCTCTCAACTTTGGCAAGACAATTAAAACAATCTTTTCTATATTTCTGTAGGATTTGTTTATACAGATCTGAGTTGTAAGCCTATGTTATAAAGGCTGAGTGTAAGAGTGTTGAACTCTGAGTGGTAGGGCTGTTTGCCTGAGTGTAGGAGAAGGATATTCTCTGAGTTATAGGCCTTGGGGCAAGGCTGAGGTAGGGCAGTTGTGCCTGAGTTGTAGGAACCAGTTGGGTTCTGAGTTGTAAGATCTGTTGATCTGAGATAAGTGGAAGTTTGGCCGAATCTAGCATACTGCTAGATAGGTGAAGGGGGAAAGTGGATGTACCCAGACCTTGGGGAACCACTATAAAACATAGTGCAATCTGTGATGTTTTGTTTTCTGTGATTGCTGTGTTTATTGTATTAGTTATTAAATTGAATTCTGCCTAGAAGTTTTAGAAAGAGAAGCAGAACCTATTCACCCCCCCTCTAGGTGTTTAGGCTGCCTTGAAAGTTAAACTATCAGCATCTTTGCCTCTCCATTGCTTCTTCTTATTTAAAAATTTCTTGAATTGCCGGGAGAGCAATGAGAACTCTCCTTCAGATAGTTCTGAGCCAGATGAGCTTGGATCAGATGATTCTTCTTCATCAGCTTCAGGAACTGGGGCAGGAGAGCTAGCCTTTGTCTTCCTTGAGCTATCTGCCTTTAGAGCGACAGACTTCTCCTTGGATGCAGACCTGCTGATCTCTTCTTCGGCTTTTCTTGAGTTGATTTGCAGCTCGTAAGACATAAGCTTTCCGAACAGATTCTGCGGGTCTGTCTCAGCTAACCTTCCAAACTCCCGAATGGCACATACCTTATTGTCCCATTCCTTGGTTAGGGATCTTAAGAATTTGTCATTGAGTTCCCCATTGGTGAAGACACGTCCATAAACTCTGAGGCCATTTACTATCTTGAAGAAGTTCTCAAAAGTGTCAGCTATGGCTTCCTTATGACCTTGCCTGAAGGCTTCATATTTTTGGTTCAGTAGGGACCTTCGATCGTCCCTTACTTCTTTTGTACCTTCCATTAGAGTCACTAGGGATTGCCACATCTCCTTGGCAGACTGGCAATGAATCAGATTCTGCAGCATTGAGTCATCGACTGCACTTGCGATAATATTTTTGGCTTTCTTGTCCAACGAGACAAGTGCAATCTCGTCCTTATCGAGATCCATCAATTTCTTTGGAACTTGCTTGGATGAATCTATGGTGGAGGTGGTCATAGGAATGTGGGGACCTTCTTCAACTATCATGAAGATCCGGGGATCTACTGCTTCCATGAAGAACTTTACTCTTTCCTTCCACATAGGAAAATTGTTCTTGGTGCAGATAGGGAGTTTAGCAAAATCCTTGGTCTTACTCATGCTTGATACTATTCAAGAAACAACTTAGAAGGATAAGATCAAGGTGTTAACCTTTTAACGATCAACCTCCCTCTGATACCAATTGAGAGTACTGAGTTGTTAGCCTAAATCACCTAGAGGGGGGTGAATAGGTGAAATGCGTGTCAAATGCGGAATTAAAAAAATAACACAGCACATATCAAGCAATCACAGACGACAAGAGATTTATAGTGGTTCCCCAATCTTGGGTACGCCCACTTTACTCACCGATCTAGCAAATCACTAGACTCGGCTACTCCACTATCTCGGATTGAAAACAATCCTACACCTCGGAACCACGTTGAGAGGTCTAAGTTGTTAGCCTAAATCACCTAGAGGGGGGTGAATAGGTGAAATGCGTGTCAAAAGCGGAATTAAAAAATTTAACGCAGCGTACATCAAGCAATCACAGACGACAAGAAATTTACAGTGGTTCCCCAATCTTGGGTACGTCCACTCTACTCACCGATCTAGCAAATCACTAGACTCGGCTACTCCACTATCTCGGATTGAAAACAATCCTACACCTCGGAACCACGTTCCTACAAATCTCGATCCAACTGGATCTACAAAACTCGGAAGAAAAATCTTCCTACAAATCTCGGAGAAAAACTCCTACAATGAAATTTTGGTTTGAGAATAAAAATCAACACAACAAATTTCAGATCTGGATCTTTGACAGTCTTCTTCTTTAGGAGCTTTGACTTGATCAGAAAAGGTTGAAGATGACTTGAGAGAGATCCACAAATCTGAAAACTAGAACCACCTCGATCGAGAAGATAGATCTGAAATCTTTGAGGCTTGGCGAGATCGAGTGATTCACTTTTGTCTGGATCACTGGAGAAATAGTCGTTGAAGACGGAGATCGACAATCCAGACTTTCTTCCGTGAACAGCAATGGCGGCGGCGGCGTGAGAATTAGGGTTCACGGAATTTTCTTTTTCTTAAAGAGAATATCTCTGTAATCTTGTTAATTAGTCAATTCTGAAATGACCTATTTATTGGTGGACTCCAACGGTCATAATCTTAATTAAGGATGACACGTGGACCAATCAGAAATGACGGATTCAAAATACTTAGCGAATTCGAACTTAGAAGAATTCTGGAATAGGGAACTGCTATACTCGAGTAAGAGAAGATATACTCGAGTATGGGAATTTAGATACTCGAGTGACAAAGAGACATATACTCGAGTATGAGAATAGAAATTTACTTGATAGAGAAATGAACTACTCGAGTATTAGAAGAGATATACTCGAGTATCAGAAAAGATATACTCGAGTATCAGCAAAGATATACTCGAGTATCAGCATAAGAATCCGGGAAACATTCACCTACTCGAGTATTAAAATCAACTACTCGAGTATCGAATAATTTACTCGAGTATCAAAATCAATTACTCGAGTATCAACTGCTTACTCGAGTATTAAAACCAACTACTCGAGTATCGAATAATTTACTCGAGTATCAAAATCAATTACTCGAGTATCAATACTTGAACTTGCAGAAAAGAGAAGAAAAGGATCTACTCGAGTATGATATATGATTTACTCGAGTGATTACGTTACTTACTCGAGTATGAAAACACCTTACCCGAGTGACTGACTAACTACTCGAGTATAGAAATATATACACGAGTATTCAGAGCCTACTCGAGTAAGTCTAACTGATTACTCGAGTAAGTCTAATTAACTACTCGAGTATGGAAATATATACACGAGTATTAAGTCTGATACTCGAGTATAACAAAGGGGTTACTCGAGTATTTTGGACTTAGAATTTTTTCTGAGGAAATTAGTTCCAATGCTTCTGTCCATCAATCCAAGTGCATATAGGAAGTGTATCCCAATAGAGAGGCTATACATGGGCCAACACTTTGGATCACACAATGAGGGATTACATTGTATGGTCCTGTGTTTGGTGACCCATTATAGACTGACATTGGTCTACACTTGGCAATAAGGACCTGCACACATACAACTTAAACACAGCATCAAATACACCTTAATTCATCTTAGTTCAAGGTCTGACCTCCTACAAATCTGAGGTATTGTGGAGACAAATCCCAACAATCTCCCCCTATTTGTAGATGTCAGCATCCTCTATACTAAGGTGAATTATACAGAGTAAAAAGAACAATGCACATATACTTGAAAAATAAAACATAAGTTAAAGCAAGATAATCAATGAGATAGCCATAATCAGAATTAAATATATATATATATATAGAAATGTTTTAAGCACAAAAACAAAAGTCCAATTCCACATTCTTAGTTCAACTCAAGATGGGGCATCCTTGTGCATCCTTTCTCTTTTCAAGTCTTGCCTCTCTAGGTAGCTGAAAGGTTTTGGAAAGTAAGTCCTGGGCCTAGGAGGAGCAGCTGGGTTGTTATGCCCCCAATTTCTGTCATGCAGCCTGATCTTTATCTGAGATGCTTCATAGGCTTTCCACTCTGAATAACTGTAGTAATTATCTCTGTTCTCCCCAAGATCAGTCACTAACCTCAAAGTATCAAGAATTAGGGACTTAGAGGTAGGACTCCACACTTCAGCATGAACAACAGGTGGTCTACCTTCAGAAGCTGGCTCTTTCCTGGGTGCAGAACGGCTGGCAGAAGCGCCGTCACCATATTTTCTTTTCTTCTTAGAAGGGCCTTGAGAACTGGAAGGCAAATCATCTTGCCATGCTTCAGTATAGGATAGGGGAGGCTCAGTCACATCACCCTCAGCTCTAGGTGAGAAAACTGGCACACCTCCTTGAAGGGTTGCTTGAGCTGAGACATCTGCTGGAGGCTGTTCTGCAAGAGGATTTAGATGCTGAGGTATAATGGTAGGGTCCAGTTGAAACTCAGGAAAGTTTTGATTATGCAGCCAGACAGCAGTGTCATAGGTATAGAATTTGACTGACTGGAGCTGGGAAAGAATGGATTCTTTCAATCCTTTTACTAGATCACTTATAGCCTCTTGAGATTGGGTAGACTGTTGTTTGACCTGGGCTTCAGCTTGTTCAGAAAGTTTTTCAACTTGTTCTTTTACAATCTTCTCCCCCTTGCTGATATCTATGGATAGCTGGGCAATAGCTTCATCCCTGAAGGTGCTCACTTCATTACATACTTTCACAACATTAGTTTCAGCTCTCTCATCTAGCTTGAGCTGATTGTGAGCTACTGTCTCTGCTTGGTTTCTTAGCTCACCTATGCTCGTGATGGTGTGATCTATGGCCTTGCCACCTAGCTGGAACAATCTTTTCAGTTCATCAGTATTTGCCTGGATTTCAGCAAAGCCTCTGCTCATCTCCTTTTCAAGAGCAGAGACCTTGGAGTTGACTGACTGCAGAGAGGCATCAAAGTAATCTCTCTGTTCTTTGAGCATGAGCTCAATCTTGCTGACTAGATCTGAAGAGGAGGAGGAAGAGGGAGCTGAGGTTAATCCAGGGACTGGTAGAGCAGTAGCAGTCCAAGGGGGGATCTCTTCCACAACCACTGATCTTACAGCTCTCTTGGTTTGGATTAACTCAATGGAGTCACAGGGATCAGTGAAGGAGGGGAGAGAGAAATCAAGTGTCCTCAGAGGAGGGTCAACAGGGTCTGGGGAATCCTCCTCGTCATCGGACAGAATGATATCATCATGAAGATCTGTGGCACCCAAAGGGGAGAGAGCTGGAGACTGAGCAGGAGATTTGGCAGGAGACTTGGCAGCTGAATCATTTTGAAAAGGAGGAGCATCTGAGCTTAGCTCATCAATGAATCTGTCTATATCTTCAGCTGTAGACAGTAGGTGAGCTGTATCTGGAATCTCAGATTCAGGAATTTCTGATTGAAGATGAGCTGGAGTAGGGGAAACTGGAGGAGTAGCAACTCTGACTTCTTCTTGTGCTGGAATCACTGATTCAGAAGTAACTTGAAGCTGAGAAAGAGAAGAGGCAGGCTCCCCCTCAACTAAAGCACCAGAGGTAGCAATAGTTTGATGTAGAGGAGGAGATGGGATCCTGACTTCAGGTAAACTGCTGGCTTGTTGTTGTTCTGAGATGGCATCAGCCTTGGAGGCTTGGGCAGGGTTCATGATCTTGAGGTCATACCTCTGAATGGAAGATATTGAAACTTTCTTCATGTGGTGAAGAGGAGTCCCTTTAGAGAAGTCAAACACTGTAGGATTGATCTCATGGAGGAGGAGGGAGATAATCCTGGCAAAACTGGGATGTTTGACGCTTTCTCTGATCTTATCCAGTATCATCATTCCAAACTGGAATTTCTTCCTGCAGACAATAGCTTGCATAACGTCAAATAGATTTTGGGATACATCTCTAATGGAGTAAGTCTTGCACCATAGGATTTTGGCAATGATGTCAACGAGAAACTTTCCTTCTGAATTGAACAAAGAACGATTCAGGGTTTCACCTCCACCTTCTGGATCCCGACCACAGAATAGAGAGGTGCGATCGGCATCTGCCTTGTCTAGGTCATCTTCTTCGTCGACCACTGGCATCCGAAGTAGAGTGGCGACAAAGGTTTTATCTAACCGAATTTCAACTCCCCTTACCTTGGATTTCAGAACTGTACCATTGTGTCTAACCTTCAAATTGCTGTAGAACTCTT
The DNA here is from genome assembly GCA_039513925.1 of Platanthera zijinensis. Taxonomy (NCBI): domain Eukaryota; kingdom Viridiplantae; phylum Streptophyta; class Magnoliopsida; order Asparagales; family Orchidaceae; genus Platanthera; species Platanthera zijinensis. The sequence continues at coordinate 165,957,338 of CM077083.1, read as the reverse complement.
CAACATCAGGAAGTAAGAGACGGCAGGGTTCTTGAAGAACGAAGGTCAGTCCGGCCGTGTCCAGGAGAATCAGTAGGTTCTTGAAGTCATCCGAGATATCTTCAATGCCATCTGTCACTAACTCAGAGCCGATTCCAAACTTGGAGGAGGGAGGAGCCATTAGCGATTCGGAAATCTTGCGGTGAAGGAAGATGAAGAACAGGAGTCGGGAATACGAAAAGTCGGCGGCTACTCGAGTGAATGAGAAGTGGAAAGGACTTTTTCGTTTTGAATATATATATAAATAATCCTAATTAGGTTTAAAGAGAATTAAGTATAATGGCATACCTGAACAAGGCGGCAATTTGCTGGGTGCGAGTAGAGATTTTGAAAATCCAAAATACTTCCGAATACTCGAGTAGTAGATGACAGCATACACGTGTATTAGGTTTAGTATACTCGAGTAGGCACATCATACACGAGTAATCAATCATACATACTCGAGTATGTAATCAGCATACACGAGTATTAAGTTCTTAACGAATTTTCATACTCGAGTATAAGAAGTTCATACACGAGTATCTTTTGGATTACTCGAGTATATGAACCTTTTTACTCGAGTATTAGCCGTTTACTCGTGTAAGTGTAGCGATGCTCGAGTCTCTAATACTTGAAGGAATTGCCCTGGTAGATGTCTATTTCCACTGAAAAACTATACCTCTGAGCAGCCAACATTACTGATATCTTCTTAATTTGAGAGTCCATCACTGGTCTTCTTTGTTGAGCAGTCCAAGCTCAGTTTTGAAGAACGAGAACTTGGACTCGTCCAGCGGCTTTGTAAAAATATCTGCAACTTGCCTGTCTGTGGAGACATACTGTAGATCTATATCTCCATTTTCCACATGCTCCCGGATGAAATGATAGCGAAGCTCTATATGCTTGGTCTGGCTGTGGGAGACTGGATTGTTGGCTATTGCTATAGCGCTGGAAGAGTCACAGAACATGGGAATGTTCTGGAACTTTATGTTGTAGTCTTCAAACTGATTCTTGATCCATAAGAGCTGTGCACAACAGCTGCCTGCAGAGATGTACTCTGATTCAGCCGTTGAGATGGCTACACAGTTTTGTCTCTTACTGCTCCAGGAAATGAGTCTCCTTCCGAGAAATTGGCAAGTCCCGGAGGTACTTTTCCTGTCATCTTTGCTACCTGCAAAATCTGCATCTGAAAATCCAATTAGTTCACTATCATTACTTCTTGGGTACCATAAGCCAAGATTTGGTGTACCTTTGAGGTATCTCAAGATTCGCTTTGCAGCGATGTAGTGAGATTCCTTAGAGTTCACCTGAAATCTAGCACATACACATGTTGAGAACATTATATCTGGTCTACTTGCAGTGAGGTAGAGCAAGGACCCAATTATGCTTCTGTACTTGGTTTCATCAAAAGGTTTCCCTTTCTCATCCTTGTCCAGAGACATAGCTGAGGCCATTGGAGTCCTCATAGAGGTTGCATTCTCCATTCCGAATTTCTTAAGTAGCTCTTTGGTGAACTTGGTCTGTGAGATGAAAATCCCATCTTCAGATTGTTTCACCTGAAGCCCTAAGAAATACCTTAGCTCTCCCATACTGCTCATTTCAAACTTCCCTTGCATAAGTTTAGAAAACTTCTTGCAGAGGTTGTTATCCGTAGAGCCGAAAATAATATCGTCGACATAGATCTGCACTAGCAAAATCTTGCCTTTTATTTCCCTAAGAAATAATGTTTTGTCTATCTTTCCTCTTGTGAACTTGTTCTCAAGAAGGAAGCTAGACAGAGTCTCATACCAAGCTCGAGGAGCTTGTTTAAGACCATATAGTGCTTTTTGTAATAAATATACATAATTAGGATAGGTTGAATCAATAAAACCTGGCGGTTGCTCTACGTACACTTCTTCCTTTATGTCACCATTCAGGAAGGCGGACTTTACGTCCATCTGATAGACGGTAAAGCCCTTAAGTGCAGCGTAGGCAAGAAATAACCTGATCGCCTCCAGTCTTGCTACTGGAGCATAAGTCTGGTCGAAGTCGATTCCTTCTTCTTGGCGATATCCCTTGGCGACAAGTCTGGCCTTATTCTTTACGATTATCCCGTCTTCATCCATCTTGTTCCGGTAGACCCATTTTGTCCCAATGACATTCTTACCTTTGGGTCTAGGAACAAGTGTCCAAACCTTGCATCGTTTGAACTGATTCAGTTCTTCTTCCATGGCTAGAATCCAGGATGCATCGGAGTTGGCTTCCTCAAATTTCTTTGGTTCAACCTGTGAGAGAAAACTTAAGTGTAAATTCTCGTTAGTTGTACCTCGACGAGTTCTGACGCCATCCCGAGGATCTCCTATTATTTGGTCAACAGGATGATCCTTCAAGTGTCTGAACTCTAGAGTCCTTGCATCTGGGATCTCTTCCGCCACTGGAGTTGCATCTTCAGCTGGGATGTCTTCTTCATCTTGATCATCCACCTCTCCAATGGTGGTTGGAGAGGGGACCTTGATGAATGTCTCATCTTTATCTTCACTAGGTTCATCCAAGCTAAGTTCTTTCAACTTTGTACCTGCATCTACAATAGGCACACTAGACGAGTTACTTTGCAACAGACTCGTCTCATCAAATACAAGATGTATCGACTCTTCCACCACCAGAGTTTTTCTATTGAATACTCTATAAGCCTTACTATGGCTACTATATCCTACAAAAATACCTTCAAAGCTTTTCTCGCTAAACTTGGTAGAGTGATACTTGCCATTGTTAAGTACGAAGCACTTACAGCCAAAGATTCTAAAGTATGAAATGGTTGGTTGCCTGCCTTTTAGAAGTTCGTAAGGAGTCTTATCATGGTTCTTGTTGATGAGTGCTCGATTTTGCACGTGACAAGCGGTGTTGAAGGCTTCAGCCCAGAAATACTCCGGAAGTGAGGCATCACTCAACATAGTCCGACAAGCCTCTATGAGTGTTCTGTTCCTTCTCTCAACTACTCCATTTTGCTGTGGAGTGCGAGGAGAGGAAAACTCATGAAAGATACCTTGACTTTCACAAAATTCTGTCATGGCTCCAGACTTGAATTCCGTTCCATTGTCACTTCTGATTTTGACTACGGAACAATTGTATTCATTCTGGATCTGCCTCACAAAATTAGTGAAAATACCGAAGGTATCTGACTTGTGTTTTAGAAAGAACACCCACGCAAAGCGCGAGTAATCATCCACAATAACCAACGTATATTCCTTACCTCCCAAACTTCTAACCTGCAGTGGACCAAACAAGTCCATATGGAGAAGCTGCAAACTTCTATTGGAGTCCTTGCCTATTATGCTTTTAAACGAACTTCTTGTTTGCTTGCCTTTGATACAAGCGTGGCAAGGACTGTCCGTAACGCACTTGACATTAGGTGCATCACGCGCTAAGTTTTGAGAGAATAATTTATTAATTGTTTTGAAATTAATATGTGCTAGTCTCTTGTGCCATTGGTCAGCAAGAGATGCACTACTTTTTGCCAAAAGACACACTGGTGTCGAAGAGTCTATACAAATAAAATTCAGAAAGAAAATATTTCTGCTTCGAGTGCCTGATAAAATAGTTTCCATATTGTTAACCGATTTTATCAAACACTTGTCAGCATGAAATTCAACTACGTATCCTTTGTCGCATAGTTGGCTTATGCCGATGAGATTGTGTTCCAATCCTTCAACATAGGCTACATCCGAAAAGGATACGCTACCGTTTGAGATCATACCATAGCCTTTAGTTATTCCTCGATCTGAACCTCCAAAGATGACCTTTGGTCCGTTACAGACTGAGGTGTAATTCTGTAGTAGGCTCCTTGTCCCGGTCATATGCCGAGAACATCCACTGTCCAAGTACCAGATTGGCATTTTGGTGGCCTTTGGACATACCTGCAATTACAATCATTTAGCCTTAGGAACCCAAACAAGTTTGGGTCCTTGGTCTCGAGTTAGAATACTCCCCCTACGAGTATTAGCCTCATGAGTGGTCACTCTCACGTTGCTAACCTTAGGGGTTGCAGCATTTTCAGGATTGAACCAACAATCACTGGCAAAATGACCAATTCTGCCACAGCACCAACAGTTGAACCTGTTGTATCTTTGCCTTGTGTAGTCCTGCTTGACTTTCTGGAATGAAGGTCTGGCAGGAGCTTTACTCTTGGAGGAGGAGGCTTCATGATGATGGCAGTTACATGAGGTCTTCTCCTTCATAGGCTTTTCTACAATGGGTTTTACTTTTGGTGTCTTTTTGAAATTATGACCATGAGCATAAGGTCCATAGCTTTGAAGCTTAATCTCCTCATAAGGTGCCTTGAAGACACTCTCGCCAAAGTTACGAGGACGAGTCCAACCTTGGTATCTTGACTTAGGCTTCTCAGGGATCGGCCTAGAAAAGTGTCCGTAGGTGGACTCATAATCGAGTTCGTTGGTGGGAAAGATAACTTTCTTGAACACAACAGGTTCCAAGGGAGCTTTCCCTTTTTCTTCAGCTAGAGCCTTCCGGGCAGCCTTATTCTTTCTCTTGGCCTTGTTTCTCCTAGAGGATTTACTAGAAGAGCCAATGTGGCCTAAACCAGCACCCTTGGCCTTAGCAGAGAATTCAGCAACGATTGGAAGAACTGTCTTAGGCTTAGAAAACTCTCAACAAGCTTCTTTTCAGCCTCGAGTTGTCGTTCCAATTCTTTGATGATTTCCTCTTTAAGGTCGATGTGCTTGAGAGCTTTATTGTATCCCTCCATAGCTGCATTGAGGTTCTCTTGAAGAGAGTTAGTCTTATCGACTTCTTCTCTCAAGTTGCTCTCACTAGCTCGTAGAGAATTTATCTCTTTGGCTTGAGTTTTCATTAATCTACGACATTTTTCGTAAGCGGTGAGTAACTCCTTATACTGACCCATGAGCTCAGATTCATCTTTAGAGGAATATCCCTCTTGCTCATTGTCATCATCAGAATCAGAGAGAGGAGTGTGAGATTTTACCTCCCCAGTAAACTGGGGGACTTGTTCATCATCCGAATGAGCCATGAGCCCAAAGTAAGCTTCCTCTTCTTCACTCGACTCAGATGAGTCAGAGTCGCTGAGAGTTTTGCTCTTCTTGGCTACTAAGCTTTTCTCTATCCTCTTCTTGTGGTGTGAGGATTTCTTTTCCTCTCATCTTCCACCCTCTTTCTTTTTGTGAGGGCAATCGGCAATGACGTGACCTGGCTTATTGCAACAATAACAAATGATGTCAGTAGAAATCTATTTGTTCGGTTTAGAATTATACCTATCATGGCTACTTGAGCCTTTCTTCCGATGATCACTGTCATGTCGTGATCTTCTATATGAGGCATCCTTGCCTCTCCATTGCTTCTTCTTGTTCAAAAATTTCTTGAACTGCCTTGAGAGTAGGGAGAACTCTCCATCAGATAGTTCTGAGCCAGATGAGCTGGGCTCAGATGATTCTTCTTCATCAGCCTCAGGAACTGGGGCAGGAGAGCTAGCCTTTATCTTCCTTGAGCTATCTGCCTTTAGAGCGACAGATTTCTCCTTGGATGCAGACCTGCTTGTCTCTTCTTCAGCTTTTCTTGAGTTGATTTGTAGCTCGTAAGACATAAGCTTTCCGAACAGATTTTGCGGGTCCGTCTCAGCTAACCTTCCAAACTCCCGAATGACACATACCTTATTGTCCCATTCCTTGGTTAGGGATCTTAAGAATTTGTCATTGAGTTCCCCGTTGGTGAAGACTCGGCCATAAACTCTTAGGCCGTTCACTATCTTGAAAAAGTTCTCGAATGTGTCAGCTATGGCTTCCTTGTGACCTTGCCGGAAGGCTTCATACTTTTGATTCAGAAGGGATCTCCGATCATCCCTCACTTCTTCAGTGCCTTCCATCAGAGTCACCAGGGATTGCCACATCTCCTTGGCAGACTGGCAATGAATTAGATTCTGCAGCATTGAGTCATCGACTGCACTTGCTATAATATTTTTAGCCTTCTTGTCCAGAGAGACAAGTGCAATCTCATCCTTGTCTAGATCCATCAACTTCTTGGGAACTTGCTTGTTAGGATCTATGGTGGAAGTAGTCATAGGAATGTGGGGACCTTCTTCAACAATCATGAAGATCCGGGGATCTACTGCTTCCATGAAGAACTTTACTCTTTCCTTCCACATAGGAAAGTTGTTCTTGGTGCAGATAGGGAGTTTAGCAAAATCCTTGGTCTTACTCATGCTTGATACTTTTCAGGAAACAACTTAGAAGGATAAGATCAAGGTGTTAACCTTTTAACGATCAACCTCCCTCTGATACCAATTGAGAGGTCTAAGTTGTTAGCCTAAATCACCTAGAGGGGGGTGAATAGGTGAAATGCGTGTCAAAAGCGGAATTAAAAAATTTAACGCAGCGCACATCAAGCAATCACAGACGACAAGAAATTTACAGTGGTTCCCCAATCTTGGGTACGTCCACTCTACTCACCGATCTAGCAAATCACTAGACTCGGCTACTCCACTATCTCGGATTGAAAACAATCCTACACCTCGGAACCACGTTCCTACAAATCTCGATCCAACTGGATCTACAAAACTCGGAAGAAAAATCTTCCTACAAATCTCGGAGAAAAACTCCTACAATGAAATTTTGGTTTGAGAATAAAAATCAACACAACAAATTTCAGATCTGGATCTTTGACAGTCTTCTTCTTTAGGAGCTTTGACTTGATCAGAAAAGGTTGAAGATGACTTGAGAGAGATCCACAAATCTGAAAACTAGAACCACCTCGATCGAGAAGATAGATCTGAAATCTTTGAGGCTTGGCGAGATCGAGTGATTCACTTTTGTCTGGATCACTGGAGAAATAGTCGTAGAAGACGGAGATCGACAATCCAGACTTTCTTCCGTGAATAGCAATGGCGGCGGCGGCGTGAGAATTAGGGTTCACGGAATTTTCTTTTTCTTAAAGAGAATATCTCTGTAATCTTGTTAATTAGTCAATTCTGAAATGACCTATTTATAGGTGGACTCCAACGGTCATAATCTTAATTAAGGATGACAAGTGGACCAATCAGAAATGACGGATTCAAAATACTTAGCGAATTCGAACTTAGAAGAATTCTGGAATAGGGAACTGCTATACTCGAGTAAGAGAAGATATACTCGAGTATGGGAATTTAGATACTCGAGTGACAAAGAGACATATACTCGAGTATGAGAATAGAAATTTACTTGATAGAGAAATGAACTACTCGAGTATTAGAAGAGATATACTCGAGTATCAGAAAAGATATACTCGAGTATCAGCAAAGATATACTCGAGTATCAGCATAAGAATCCGGGAAACATTCACCTACTCGAGTATTAAAATCAACTACTCGAGTATCGAATAATTTACTCGAGTATCAAAATCAATTACTCGAGTATCAACTGCTTACTCGAGTATTAAAACCAACTACTCGAGTATCGAATAATTTACTCGAGTATCAAAATCAATTACTCGAGTATCAATACTTGAACTTGCAGAAAAGAGAAGAAAAGGATCTACTCGAGTATGATATATGATTTACTCGAGTGATTACGTTACTTACTCGAGTATGAAAACACCTTACCCGAGTGACTGACTAACTACTCGAGTATAGAAATATATACACGAGTATTCAGAGCCTACTCGAGTAAGTCTAACTGATTACTCGAGTAAGTCTAATTAACTACTCGAGTATGGAAATATATACACGAGTATTAAGTCTGATACTCGAGTATAACAAAGGGGTTACTCGAGTATTTTGGACTTAGAATTTTTTCTGAGGAAATTAGTTCCAATGCTTCTGTCCATCAATCCAAGTGCATATAGGAAGTGTATCCCAATAGAGAGGCTATACATGGGCCAACACTTTGGATCACACAATGAGGGATTACATTGTATGGTCCTGTGTTTGGTGACCCATTATAGACTGACATTGGTCTACACTTGGCAATAAGGACCTGCACACATACAACTTAAACACAGCATCAAATACACCTTAATTCATCTTAGTTCAAGGTCTGACCTCCTACAAATCTGAGGTATTGTGGAGACAAATCCCAACACACGTTCCTACAAACTCAATCCAAATCGGATCTACACTCGGAAGATAAAGCCTTCCTACAAATCTAGGAGAAAAACTCCTACAAAGAAATTTGGTTTGAAAATAAAATACAAACAGTAATATTCTCAGATCTGGATCTTGACAGTCTTCTTCCTTGAGAGCTTTGGCTCGATCAGAATATGTTGAAGACGACTTGAGAGAGATCCACAAATCTGAAAAACGGAATCACCTCGATCGAGAAAATAGATCTGAAATCTTTGAGGCTTGGCGAGATCGAGTGATTAACTTTCGTCTGGATTGCTGGAGAATCAGAGTTGAAAACAGCGATCGAAGATCGTCGATCCAGAGCTTCTTCCGTGAACGTCAATGGCGGCGGCGTGAGAAATTAGGGTTCACGGAACTTTTTCTCTTTCTTAAAATAAAATCTCTGTTCACTTGTTATTAGTCAAATCTGAGAGGACCTATTTATAGGTGGACTCCAACGGTCAGAAAATTAATTAGGGATGACACGTGGACCAATCAGAAATGATTAATTTGAAATACACTGCGAAATTGACTTAGAGAATTTCAGGAAAATTTAAACAGATATACTCGAGTCATAGAAGAAACATACTCGAGTATCAGATAGTATATACTCGAGTGGATAGAAGGAGTATACTCGAGTATAAGCAGAGAAGCTACTCGAGTGATTCAAAGATCAGCACTCGAGTGAATTTAGAACTACTCGAGTATGAGAGTATATACTCGAGTAAAAACACTTAGAGAAATTTTCTGAGATAAGATAGAAAAAGCTACTCGAGTGAAAGGGTTGGAGATACTCGAGTGAGGGGAAAAAGAACTACTCGAGTATCTGGGGAAGATTACTCAGGTAATCACTAAGCTACTCGAGTATGAATAACAACTACTTGAGTACAGAGTCACTTAACTCGAGTATATAGGGAACTACTCGAGTATGTAGACTTAGAATTTTTCTGAGATGAGAAGCACAGATCTACTCGAGTATGAACAGAACATTTACTCGAGTAACTAACCAACTACTTGAGTGCAAGTTATCATCTACTCGAGTATAATGCAGTCTACTCGAGTATGTAACCTAACTTACTCGAGAGCAGACTCACTTACTCGAGTGTAAAAGGAGGTACTCGAGTATGTGGACTTAGAGAAAATTTTTTCTGAGAAAATAAACTTCAACACTTCAGTCCACCAATCCAAGTGCATGTAGGAAGTGTATCCCAATAGAGAGGCTATACATGGGCCAACACTTTGGATCACACAATGAGGGATTACATTGTATGGTCCTGTGTTTGGTGACCCATTATAGACTAACATTGGTCTACACTTAGCAATAAAAACCTGCACACATACAACTTGAACACAATATCAAATACACCTTAATTCATCTTAGTTCAAGGTCTGACCTCCTACAAATCTGAGGTATTGTGGAGACAAATCCCAACAAGAAGCTGGTGGAATTGTATGTTCACAATATTGTGCGACTACATGGAATTCCTAAGAGCATAGTTAATGATCGCGATGGACATTTCACGTCTAAGGACTGGAGGTTGGTTAAGAAGAGTCTGGTCATGAAGCTCAAGTTCAGTACGGCTTTACATCCTCAAAATGATGGGCAAACCGAAAGAACAAACCATACTATGGAGGATATGCTGAGGATGTGTACTCTTGACTTCGGCAAGAAATGGGAGGATCACCTATTCATGGTAGAGTTCGCGTATAACAACAGTTACCAAGAAAGTATAAAGATGGCGCCATACGAAGCTTTGTATGGGAGGCTGTGTCGAATACCGATGTCTTGGACAGAGGCGGGAGACACCAAGCTTTTGGGAAAAGAAGTGGTAGCTGATGCATGTGAGTTGGTGAGAACCATTCAAGAGAGCATGAAGGTAGCTCAAGATCGGCAAGCAAAATATTTTAATGCTCTCCACAGGAAGGTGGAGTTCGCGGTAGGCGACTGAGTATATTTAAAAATCAAGCTATTCAAAGGCATTTCGCGGATTCGCTGACTCAAGAAGTTGAGTCTGAGGTTTTTGGGACCGTTCGAGGTTATAAAACGGGTGGGAGAAGCAGCGTACCAATTGGCGTTGTACACGGAGCTGAGTGGATTACACGATGTCTTCCATGTCTCCGTCTTGAAGAAAGCTTTGGTAGAGGCTAGTGTGGTGATTGAATCGACATCAGTGCCGATAGAAGAGGACTTGAGAATGCGAGTTCGTCCAATTAGTATAGAAGATTCTGAAATTCAGTAGTTGCAGAACAAGGAGGTCAAACTCATAAAATTTCATTGGGACAACTATGGTCATTTGGAGCTTTCGTGGGAGTGAGAGCAGGCCATGCTTAAGGAGTACCCCGAGCTTTTCTTCTCAGGTATCGTTTACGCTTTGTGTACTTTCTATTTAAATTTCGGGACGAAATTCTTTTAAGGGGGGAGGAATTGTAACGCCCCGAAACTCAAAAGAGGAACGGATGGCATTTTCAGGCCAAGTTGGGTTCTGAATAGGCTGACACGGCCTGTGATACGGGCGTGTCACAGGGCGTGTAATACTTGAGTTCGACGATTTTCCGAGAGGTCGACGAATTTCAGTCGACGAGCGTCGAGAAAGGGCACACAGCCTGAGACACGGGCGTGTCATAGGCCGTGTCCTACTTGGGCAGTTTGGTGAGTTGTGTTTATGTTGTTACACGGCCTGGGACACGGGTGTGTCCCAGGGCATGTCTAGCACACAGCATGTGACACGGGCGTGTCACATGGCCGTATCCTGTTCGGGATGTTTTGGTCTTGTGTCGATTGAGGCACATGGTCCATGACACGGGCGTGTCACTTGAGATACTTGCGTTTCCCAAGCCATGTCACAGGCCGTGTCCTATTCTATAATTTCTGGTTTGACGGCGAGTGAGGGAACACGGTCTTGGACACGGGCGTGTCACAAGCCGTGTTCAGCCCAGGAAATTCTCTTTTAGGGTGAATCGTGGCCATTAATTTCCGTCTAGTAGGATCCGATGACTCAGGCTTTCCCCTGTAGGTATTAGGCCAGGAATTGGGTTTCAAACCCTAATTCCATTTAGATCTTTCTCTTTCTAAGGATTAGAGAGAGGGGAGAGCAAGGAAGAAGGTGGAGGAGAGTTCCGGCTGCCGGAGAAGCTTTAGAGCCCTGTTTCTCGAGCGGAGTCCAGATCCGCGAAGGCAAGATCGTTGCGGTGGTGTTCTTCCGACCACGTTTATCCATGGCTAGGAAGAGAGGTCGTAAGGTAACGACACTTCTCCTCTTGGTTTCTAGGATGCGCGCATAACATCTTTTCTTTTCAGTTTTTGGGCTCCAGATCTCTCAAATTAGAGGGGTTTGGGTTACCATGGTTCAAGAGGAACCTCCGGGTTGATTGTGTACGTCCCCGACTTGTTTTTGCATTAGAAATCTGCTCCGTTAGTTGATTAGGCATTGCGGGTGAATCCATAGTCGCGACCGTTAGTCCGACTCAGTGATGTTGCATAGCGAGGCTTAAGGATTCGGTAGAAATATGTTGCGGAAAGATACCGTTGTGATGTATGCGTTTTCCCCTTTTCAAGAGTAAGTACATGTAGCCGGAACCGGACAAGGTTAGCTCTGCATTGGCGGTAGATGGTTTCCTTGGTGCGCGGGAACGTTGCAGTACAAATGGTGGATTAGGGTGGGAAAGATTATGGTTGTGTTGTGCTAAGGCGAGACTATGTCTCCGTGGTCGGCTGGCTATCCCATGACGTGCAAGTCATGTGCAAGTCATGGAATAATTTAGTCTTCTCCTCATATATTCGGGAGTTCTCGTAAGCCATGGTTATCCACTCATCTAATTCGTTAAGCTGAAGTTTTCATTTCTCCCCTATAGAATTAGTGTCAAAATTCAAAGAGCGTATTGCCCAATACAACTTGTGTTCTAATTCTTTAAGCAGGTGACATGATTTACCATAAACTAATCTAAAGGGGGTTGTCCCTATAGGTGTTTTGAAGGCGATCCTATATGCCCACAAACAATCATTTTATTTTTTAGACCATTGCTTCCTATTCCCTTCTATAGATTTTTCTATGATTCTCTATAGTTCTCTATTTGAAACTTCAACTTGACCACTAGTTTGTGGATGATAAGGAGTGGCTATCCTATGTGTAACTCCATATTTTTGTGATACTTTATCTAACTGTAGATTACAAAAGTGTGTACCCCTATCGCTAATAAGTGCATGTGGTGTGCCAAATCGTGCGAATAACGATTTCAAAAATTGAATCACTACTCTACTATCATTAGTAGGGAGAGCTTGCACCTCTACCCACTTCGATACATAATCTACAACTACCAAAATATATTTATTCCCATAAGAAACTAGAAATGGTCCCATAAAGTCAATCCCCCACACATCGAACACTTCACATTCAAGAATAAATTTTTGCGGCATTTCATGTAACTTAGATATATTACCTGATTTTTGACAAGAATCACATGAAAGCACACACCTTTGGGCATCCCTGAATAGAAGGGGCCGATAAAAACAAGAATCAAGAACCTTTTTGGCTGAGCAATTTGCTCCATAGTGACCACCGGTAGGGCCTGAATGACACTGCTCCAGGATTTTCCAACCCTCCTCTGCTGATACACACCTACGTATAACAGAATCTGCACATATCCGAAAAATAAAAGGGTCCTCCCAGAAGTAATATTTCAAGTCAGAGTAAAATTTCTTTTTCTGCTGATATGAAAAGTCTTTTGGAAGGACCTTAGCCACAAGATAGTTTGCATAATCGGCAAACCACGGATAGTCATCATTTATATGTGTAGATAATGCAAATAACGATTCCTCTGGAAATGTATCACAAATCTCAGATTCATCTAACATTTCTCATAGTGGATTTTCTAAACGTGAGAGATGATCTGCCACAAAGTTTTTTGCTCCTCGTTTATCCCTAATTTCCAAATCAAATTCTTGCAATAGAAGAACCCAATGGATTAAACGAGGCTTTGCCTCCGCTTTGACTAGCAAATATCTTAGGATAGAGTGATCTGTGTATACTACCACCTTAGATAATGTTAAATGTGATCTAAATTTATCGAAGGCAAATACCACTGCTAGGAGTTATTTTTCTGTAGTTGTATAATTCTCCTTTGCGTTATTAAGTGTTTTGCTAGCATAATATATAGGGTGAAAGTGTTTGTTTCAGCGTTGTCCTAAAACAACCCCTACTACAAAACTACTAGCGTCACACATGATCTCGAAAGGTTGAGCAAAATCAGATGCGATCATAATAGGATAATTAATTAATCTTTCTTTTAAAAACTCAAAGGCTTTCAGACAATCTTGATAAAAAAAAAGGTGTGTCTTTTTCTAAAAGCCTAGTAAGTGGTTTGGCAATTTTAGAGAAGTCTTTAATGAACCGACGATAAAATTCGGCGTGACCTAAAAAGCTTCTCACTGCATTAATGTAGTTTGGTGGTGGCAACTTTTCTATGGTTTTAATTTTCGCTCTATCTACTTGAATTCCATGGCTTGAGATCTTATGGTCAAGTACTAACCCTTCTTGTACCATGAAATAACACTTCTCCCAACTAAGCACTAGGTTAGTTTCCTTACACTTCCTCAGAACTTTCTCTAAATTATTCAAACACAAGTCAAACGAATCACCAAACACAGAGAAATCATCCATAAACACTTATGTAATATCTTTAACATATTCATTAAAGATGGGTAACATGCATCTTTGGAAAGTAGCGGGTGCATTACATAAACCAAATGGCATGCGTTTATAGGCAAAGGTACCAAATGGGCAAGTGAATGTTGTTTTCTCCTCGTCTTCTAGAGCTATAGGAATTTGGAAATATCCAGAAAGTCCATCTAGAAAACAATAATAAGAATGTCCTGATAAACGTTCTAATATTTGGTCAATGAAAGGAAGAGGGAAATGGTCTTTCCTAGTAACATCATTTAACTTCCTATAATCGATACAAACACGCCAACCTGTTACTGTTCGCATTGGAATCAATTCATTTGCGTTGGAATCAATTCATTCTTATCATTTGCTACCACTGTTAGACAATCCTTCTTAGGAACGACTTGTACATGACTAACCCATGAACTATCTGAAATAGAGTATATCATTCCAGCATCTAGCAGCTTAACAATCTAAGCTTTCACTACCTCTTTCACATTTGGATTTAGCCTACGTTGCGGTTGAATAGAGGACTAATAGTTTTCTTCCAAAAGGATTTTGTGGGTGCAAAAAATAGGGTTGATACCTTTTATATCAGATATTTGTCATGCTATAACACCTTTACATTTCTTCAGCACAGTTATTAATTAAGCTTTTTCAGTTTTAGAAAGATCAGAAGAAATAATAACTGGGTAAGTGTTGAAGTATGACTGGGCGGACTGGCGATTAAAATCAGCGGGTTGTTAACCACGCGGTCAGGCGGCTTATCTCCAGCGGATTGATGTCCAGACTGTTGCTGTCGGTATCCTTACGGTCTTGCGGTCTACTACTGCAACATGTTCTCTTTTGTCTCTGGTGTTGCCGAGTGGTGAGTGTTGTCTAACCGCACGGCCTTGTCGGCCTAATCAGTCTCTTTGTTCTAGCTGCACAGCTCTGTATTTTGCTTTTTTAGTCCCACATCTTGTATATGTATTCTCTCTTCTCTCTTCCATTCTATAAAATGGAGGTCATACCTTTGTAAATGATAACTTTTTGGATAATAAAACTTTCAATTATTAAAATTTTTGGAGTGTTTTTAATCGCCTGTTCGCTACTCTCACATGGTATCAGAGGGAGGTTCGACCGATTCCATCTGAATCCTTAGTCTCTTCTGTCTGTGCGGCTTCGTTCCTTATCTGCACTGTTTCCTTTCTTTGTCACTGCCCTTTTTGCGCGACCTCTTTCCCTCGTTTCTGTGACCTGTCTTCGCAGTCTCTCCGCTCTCCCTTCTCGTTCGCTCGAACCCTTTGTGTTCGCGTGACTTCTTTTTTGTTCGCCCAAACTTCCTAGTTCGCGCGACCTCTGCCCCTGTGCTTTGATCTGCTTCCTAGTCGTGGCCCTTCTTGCCGCTGGTGTGCTGACACCGCGACCGTTGCAGTTTCCTCTCTTTTTCGCTGCGGTTTCTTCTCTCTTGCCGCTGCTGTCGCGGACTCCTTCTACTCGTGCGACCTTTGTTCTACTCGTGCGGCTTCCCTGCTTTCTATCCACGATACCTCTGTTCTAGTCGTGCGACTTACCTGCTTTCTATTTACGCGACCTCTATTCTACTCGCGCGGCTTTCCTTGTTTCCTCCTTCAAATGACCAACTCCGATATCTCCACCCCCGTCATCTCTACCTCCACCACGCCTGTGGCTCCTCCTCCTCCTCCTCCTCCTACTCCTTCCGGAAACCTTTGCACGGTTTCTAAACAAGTTGGTTCCAACTATCCGGATTGGAGCGTTTCTTTCACCTTTCTTCTTCGTTCTCAGGGCAAACATCATCACCTCACTGATGACCCTCCTCCTCCCGAATCTGCTCACTTTGAGGACTGGGATGCATGTGATGCGCTTTTCTGCACTTGGCTGGCCAACAACCTCTCTGATGAATGCCTTCCTATCATAGGCCATGATGAGATGGTTAAGGCTGTCTGGCTTCACCTCGCTGCTCTCTACTCGAAGGGGGCCCAGACGTCCCACATTTATACTCTTTATGCGGACCTCTTCGCCCGCCCTTCCATGTCTCTTGCTGCGGCTTATCAGCAGGTTCAAGCTCTTGGTGCAAAAATCCTCCAGAATCGCCCCTTCTCTGCGGACTTGGCCGAGCAGCAGAAGCACTTCCAAGAATTCCTGGTTGTTTGTTATCTTCTGCGACTTCCGGATACTTATGATTTGATCTGCCAACAAATCTTGGGCGAGGCGGAGTCTCCAACCTTGGATGCCACTGCGGCTCGCATCGTCGTTGTTACTTCGCTGCTCCAGCGTCCTTTATTGTCCTCCCCTCCTCCCCAGGACTCTTATGCTCACCAAGCTCAACGGGGTGGCCCTAGTGGCTGCATCCAGTCAGGTGGGCGTGGTTCGTCCAGGTTCCTCTGCTCTCACTGTGGTCGTACTGGTCATTCTGTTGACCGCTGTTGGCAGAAACATCCTCATCTTCTCCCCTCTGGTGACACATCTTCCTCCACCTCCGGCTCCTCTCGGCCCTCTGCCTCTTTGGCCACGACTTCAGGTAGTGCCCATGTCATTACCCAAGGTAAATGGATGATTGACTCTGGTACGACGAATCACATGACCGATAACCCTCAATTCTTCTCTCTCCTCGAAACGCATGATCGGTTGCCCCCGGTTCTTATTGCGGAGTGCTCGCCTTCCCCGATTTATGGGACGGGGGTGGTTCAAGTCACCCCGTCACTTCGTTTGGCGGACACCCTTTATGTCACGAAGTTCCCGTGCAATTTGTTATATATTACGACATTATGCAAGCAACTTCAGTGCTCCGTCTTATTCACTCCCACTTCTTGTTCTTTTCAGGACCCGAGCACCCAACAGATGATTGCTACTGGGACTGAGAGTGGCGGCCTCTACTTTCTCGACAATGTTTCTGCTCTGTCTACATTCTCCTCCTCTTCTACAGATCTGCTTCAATTGCATCTTCGCCTTGTACATCCTCCTCCTCGGATTCTTCATCAGCTTCTGCCCCACCTACCTCAGACCAGTCCTCTGCTTAATTATGATGCGTGTCAGCTTGACAAACAACACCGCTCCTCATTCTCGCCAAAGTAGAGCTGTGGCTCCTCTCGTCCGTTTGATCTTATTCATTCTGATGTCTGGGGTCCTTCTCCTACCCTCACTGTTGGCCGGAGTAGTTCTTACTTTGTAACCTTTATTGATGATTTCTCTCGATGTACCTGGGTGTATCTATTAAAAGATCGCTTTGAATTATTTTCTGTGTGGCAATCATTTTATTGTATGGTTCAAACTCAGTTTAATGTTTCTATTAAAGTTTTGTGTTCTGATAACGCTAAAGAATATCTTAGTCATGAGTTCTCCTCTTTTTGTATGCAACATGGTCTTGTTCATCAGACCAGCTGTGTTTACACATCCCAGCAAAATGGGGTGACGGAGAGTAAAAACCGTCACCTCCTTGATGTCGCTCGTACTCTCATGGCGCAGATGCAGGTACCTCGCTTCTATTGGGGCTATGCTATTCTCCTCTCCTGCTTTCTTATCAATCGAGTTCCCTCTATGGTTCTCCATGGCAAGACCCCCTTCTCCATTCTCTACCCAGGCCAGGAACCCTTTCCTCTCCCTCTCCGTATCTTTGGATACACATACTTTGTGCATGCTCCTTCCGCTACCCGTGACAAGCTTTCCCCCCATTCCACCAAGTGTGTCTTTTTGGGTTATTCTACAACTCAGAAAGGCTATTGTTGCTTTGACCCCATTCTATGCAAGCAATTTGTCTCCACAGACATGACCTTCTTTGAGAATGCATCCTACTTATCTCCTACATCCCCACTTCTCCCTGCTCTATCTGATTCATCACCGTCCACCTTCATTCCTTCCCTGCCTGTCGACATCTCTCCTCCTACTACATCTCCTCCTCCATCTCCTCCTCTCTCCTTTCCATCTCCTCCCCCTTCTGTCTCCCCTCCGCAGCTGTCTCTCTAGTCCCAGGCCAGCCTTCTCCTCCACGGATGCTCCGGTCACAAAGAACGCGTCGAACTGGATCTTCCCATTGCTCTTCGCAAAGGGGTGCGGGCGTGTACTCAACACTCGCTTGCGCCAGTTGTTTCCTATGATCGACTAGCTCCTTCTCGCAGGTCCTTTGCTTTGGCTATCTCGGCTACTACCACTCCTCGCACATACCAAGAGGCTCATGTTATTCCCCACTGGAAAACTGCCATGGATAAGGAGATTGCCACTCTTACAGAGAGGGGCACCTGGACCCTTGTTCCTCCACCCATTGGTACTAATGTAGTTGGCTGTTGCTGGGTGTTTATTGTGAAGTTTCACCAAAATTGCACTGTAGATTGCTACAAAGCCCGGCTGGTTGCGAAAGGCTTTACTCAGACTTATGGTATTGATTACTTTGATACATTCTCTCCGGTCGCTCGCCTCAACACCATCCGCATTCTTTTCTCTGTGGTCGTCAATAGGGATTGGGCTATTTCCCAGCTTGATGTCAAGAATGCCTTCCTTTATGGGGATCTTAAGGAGGACATCTATATGGAGAAACCTCCTAGGTATGTTGCTCAGGAGGAGACACATGTATGCCGGTTGAGGAAGGCCATCTATGTCCTAAAACAGAGCCCTCGGGCGTGGTTCGACAAGTTCAGTAGCATTGTGGCTGCTATCGGCTTTACAAGGAGTTCAGCCAATCACTCCTTATTTATTCGCAAAACCGCCTTGGGACAGGTTGTTTTGGTGGTGTATGTGGATGATATTCTTCTTACTGGCGATGACCAGGCTGGTGTGGACTTGACAAAGAAAAACCTATGTCAACACCTGGTCACAAAGGATATGGGCTCCCCAAAATACTTTTTGGGGATAAAAATTTCTCGAAAGCCCGACTCTTTGGTTCTTTCTCAACGGAAGTATGCTCTTGATCTTCTACAAGAGGCAGGATTGACTGGTGCCAAACCGGCCCGGTGTCCCATGGCTATTGGAGAAGACAAAACATGGACCGATGACTCGCCTCTTCTATCCGATGTCATGTGGTACAGACGTCTGGTGGGCAAACTCATCTATCTCACAGTGACTAGACCAGACATCTCTTATGCTGTAGGCAAGGTTAGTTAGTTCATGCAAGCTCCTAGGGAATGTCATCTTCAGTCTGCCTTGAGGATATTAGAGTACGTCAAAGCTGCACCAGGAAAAGGGTTACTTTTTTTAGAAGAATGGTCATCTAAAGGTTGAAGCCTACTCAGATTCTAGCTATGCAGATGATAAAGGTGACCGCAAATCTACATCTGGCTTTTGCACTTTTGTTGGAGGAAATCTTGTGAGCTGTAAGAAACAGTCTGTTGTATCGAGATCCAGTGCAGAAGCCGAATATCGGAGTATGGCGTCAACCACCTGTGAGTTAAAATGGTTGTGTGCTCTCATGCTTGACTTAGGAGAGGTCTACGACTATCCTTTTCCTATGTTCTGTGACAACAAGGCCGCGATATACATATCCAGGAATCCGGTCTTCCATGAGAGAACAAAACATAGAGAAGTTGACTGCCATTTCACTCGGGAAGAGGTCCTGAAGAAATAGATTTGTTCTCTGTTCGTCACCTCCGACAAAGAATTGGCGGATATCTTCACAAAGCCGGTTTCTACTTCCTTCTTTCACATTTGTGACAAGCTAGGCATGATTGATATCTATGCTCCAGCTTGAGGGGGAGTGTTGAAGTATGACTGGGCAGACTGGCGGTTAAAATCAGCGGGTTGTTAACCACACGGTCAGACGACTTAACTCCAGCGGATTGATGTTCATATTGTTGCTGTCGTTATCCTTACGGTCTTATGGTCTTGCGGTATACTACTGCAACATGTTCTCTTCTATCTCTGGTGTTACAGAGCGGTTAGTGTTGTCTAACCGGGCGGCCTTGTCGGCCTGATCGGTCTCTTTGTTCTAGCCGCACAGCTCTGTATTTTGCTTTTTTAGTCCCACTTTGTGTATATGTATTCTCTCTTCTCTCCTCCATTCTATAAAAGGGAGGCCATTCCTTTATAAATGATAACTTTTTGGATAATAAAACTTTCAATTATTCAAATTTCTGGAGTGTTTTTAATCTCCTGTTCGCTACTCTTATAGAAAGAAGAATTAGAACCTAAGAATACATACTCAAGATGATCCGGTAATTTTTTTAGTTCTACTATCGGTGGATCCTTAGTATTATTCTTAAGAACTTCAAGATCTCCTTGGAAAATCAAACTATACTCAGTCTTCTTATTCATTGAAACAGAGTTATCTAGATAATATAAAAGTTCAACAACATCTTCACTTTTGTATTCTTCTAGGTAACAGTTAGTGATGCAAGTTTCCAAAGGATCTCTACAATATAAATCAAAATTCATAGAAGTCATAAAATTATCAAAACCATGACAAAAATAACAATAATCGTCATTATCCAAGGATTGTTTCATTGTATTGCCAATTTGAAAAGTGACTTCATCTTCCCCTACTCGCAAAACTAATTTACCATAAAAAAACGTAAATAAGAGCTCTAGATGTGGCTAAGAATGGATGACCTAGTATGAGTGGCACTTTGATATTTCGTCCATATCTTGAATAATAAAATCAGCGGGAAATATAAACTTATCTACCTTAACCAATACGTCCTCTACTATTCCTCTAGGATACGTAACCGACCGATCTGCTAGTTGAATACTCATTCTAGTAGGGCTAAGTTCTCCTAGACCTACTTTCAAATATAATTTATAAGGCATTAAGTTTATACTAGCTGCTAAGTCTGCTAAAGCTTTATTCACTTGTAAATTACCGATTAAACATGGAATTGAAAATGAACCGGGATCCTTAAGTTTTTGTTGTAATTTGTTCTGTAAAATAGCGGAAAATTCTTCACTAAGTGTTACTAAAGATAATTCTTCTATTTTCTTTTTATTTGAAATTAAATCCTTTAGAAATTTAGCATACTTAGGCATTTGAATGATTTCAGAAAAAGGTAAACTGACTTGTAATTGTTTAAACATTGATAAGAATTTACCATATTGCGCATCCATGCGCTCCTTGTTTAGCTTTGCTGGATATGGTATTGCTGGTTGATATTCCATTGGCTTTGAATGCATCTCATTCTGGCCTTCACCAGTTGACTCCTCTTGGGGTGCTTCCTTTGTAAGCCTTTGGTCTTGTAATTCCTTTCCACTCCTCATTTGAATTGCTTTTGCATGCTCCTTCGGGTTTATTTCAGTATTACCCGGAAGTGTTCCTTGTTGCCTTTTAGATACCATCCTTGCGAGCTGACCAATCTGGTTATCCAAATTTCGAATAGAGCCCTCTTGATTCCGGAAAGCTACATTAGTTATTTGCATGAAATTTGTAAGTACATCTTCTAATGTTGGATTCCTTTGCTCCGATTATTGTGGTTGTCCAAACACAGGTTGCTTGCCATGATTTCCTTGCCCTCCCCAAGAGAAATTGGGGTGGTTCCTCCATCCAGGATTGTATGTAAAACTATATGGGTTGTTTTCTTGGTTGAAAGGAGGTCTGGTGTTGTTTCCCATATAGTCAACATGTTCTTGCACTTGAGGTTCACAACCAGGCATTCCACTAAATGAAGGGTTCTATTATTGAGGTACCATTGAGGGTGATGCTAAAGATAGGTTATCCATCTTCTGGTGAAGCTTCTCCACTTGAATAGTTAAAGCAGTGACGACATCCACTTCATACATTCCTGCAGGCTTATTAGGCTTTGGTCTCATGGTAGTCCATTGATAGTTGTTCATTGCCATGTCTTCTATCAACTGCTGAGCTGCTTTAGGTGTCTAATTATTAAAGGTGCCTCCACTAGCTGCATCGATCATCTGTTTAGTGGCTCGGTTGAGACCATTGTAGAAGGTCTGAATCTTAAGTCAGGAAGGTAGTGCATGATGGGGACACTTCCTTAATAGATCCTTGAATCGTTCCCATGTATCATATAACGATTCAGATTCAAGTTGAACATATGTAGAAATGTCATTCCTTAGCTTTGCAGTCTTCTCCGGTGGAAAATACTTCATTAAGATCTTCTCAACCATCATATCCCATGTATTAATCGACCCTCTAGGTAATGAGTTTAACCACTGCTTCGCCTTGTGCCTTAGTGAGAATGAAAACAACCTCAATTGAATTACATCATTGGTAACTCCATTGATCTTGAATGTATCACATATCTCAAAGAATTCGGCTAAGTGTGTGTTGGGATCTTCATCTTGCAGGCCATCATATTAAACATACTGATGAACCATCTGTATAACACTCGGCTTCAACTCTAAATTATTTGCGACAATTGGTGGTCTAACGATGCTTAACCCAATACCCTAGAGATTAAGTCTAGCAAAGTCAGACATGGTTTGCTCGTCCTGATTTGCCATGATATCATGATTATCTGGATGATGATCTCCTAAGTTTACCATTTCCTCTTCTGAAAATCCGTTTGAATTAACTATGTTATCAGTTCCCAAGCCCCTTTGGATGGTGTTGTGAATAATCCGTTCTGGGTCAGGATGAAAAGGTGCTAGCCCAGAATTTCTTCCCCTGGTCATAGACTAACAGACTACAAAATTGATATTAAGCGATATAATTATAGAATAAACTAAATTACAGTTATATGTTAGCAAACAAAATTTTGTAGATTAATAAAGTTTAATCTTTCAAAATATTGAAAACGAGTCCCCGATAACGGTGCCAAAAACTTGATGCGATAAATTTGCTATATATACAAACTATGTAGATAGGCATAGGCTAGATTGATTTTAATCTCAGGCAAGTGCACCTATCAATCATGGTATAGGAGAAATTTACATCCCGTATCGTATTCCACAGGGTCCTTTCAAGTACTCGTACTCACTCTCACTCTATTATCTTACCTATAATTAAAATTGGTTGTTTAATCTAAAATAACCTAACTAGGACTACTTGGATAAAAAGACATTGGAGAATTAAGGATAGTAAAAAGCAAATAATCTAAGAGTATTCACATGAGAATAATCACTCATTAATTCATTTCTATGAAATCACATAATAACAAGATTATCAAATTCGTTGTATTGTAAGGGTTAAACATTTATCGAATTCTCTCTCGAGTAATTCAAAATCTAAACTTAAGTTGAGTAAATTTTCTCTCGAACAATTCACAACACTCAAATTTGCAGTAATATAAAATACCCTATCTAATACATAAATTCATGAAATCTTATCTCTAAAATACCATGAATCCAATTTTCTGTATTACCATTATCCAAGCAACATATCTTTTGATCATGCAATTTGAAATACAAAGAGAAGGAACACAAAAATATGAACATATAAACATCATCACAACCTTACAATTTCTCAATCTAGAAGTTTGGAATTCATATAAAACAAATAATAAATTCAAATCTAAGATGAATCTCTTTGTTTAAAAGTCTACATACGAATAAAATACCACCAATTTGATGTAAAAATAACATACATGATTACCGAATTGTTCAAAGATAAATTTCATGCGAAATGTAAAATAAATAAATTTAGATCAATCAAGAGAGAGGAAAGATTAAAAGAGATACATGAAGATTAAAACCATACGAATAATCTCCTTCAATTCCTCCTTCCCTTGAATGCTCCACTTTCGTTCTCCAGAAGTTCTCCAAATGCTTTTGTTGGGGCTGCGGTCCGGAATTGCCCCCGCGCTGCGGTGCTATGCGATAATGGCTTAACTGGCTGCCCCGTGGATCCGCCCGAGGACCTTTGATATAAAGATTAATGGCGCCGTCCTCCAACAGTCCGGGCTTTTGGTGCGAGTGGTTGCGCTAAGTCCTCTCAATTGGTATCAGAGGGGGTCGCGGGTTCGAAACCCCGGGGTCGTTTCCGGGGGGGGGGGGGGGGATTGTTGGGGCTGCGGTCCGGAATCGCCCCCGCGCTGCGGTGCTATGCGGTAATGGCTTAACTGGCTGCCCCGTGGATCCGCCCGAGGACCTTTGATATAAAGATTAGTGGCGCCGCCAACAATCCGGGCTTTTGGTGCGAGTGGTTGCGCTACGTCCTCTTAGCTTTAATCCAAAAAGTCCCTATTCTATTTTTCCTATAGGTTTTTATAGTCTCCTTGCAAACAGGGTCGAACATGGGTTCCAACACGGCCGTATCACAGGCCGTGTGGACAGTTCAAAGGTGGTTAAACACGAATAGATGTGTTTGATCATGGGCCGTGTCATCTGACATGGCTGGTGACACAGTCGTGTTATTCTTCGTGGTCTTCGCATATGGGTTGGTTGGCAGCATGTCTTCAATTTTTCCCGAAAAGGACACAGGTGGTAACACGGGCGTGTTCCCGCCCATGTGGTGCTCTGTCTTTTCTTACAGCTCTTCTGATCTTTCCCGAATAGGACACGGGTAGTGACACGAGCGTGTTCCTACCCATGTGCACCCAATGCCAGTCCTGTCATCAGTCATGTTGGATCCGTGAACTCCTCTGTTTGCTCCAAGACTTTTAGTTCCACTGGTTTGCAATACCTGTATTAATACGATGAATGAATAAATGAATAACTTAATATAAGAAATAATAGAAACTCCATACCGTGCTCTTCTATTCATGATAATACAAATTCTTAACTATTCTCGCACAATTACAACAAAGAGGAGGTAGAAAATAGTAGACATGATTATAATTATGATAGTAAAAAGACATACATAATTGTACTCATCATAGCCAAAAAAGGTAAGGCTACTATGAGAGCCGCTACTAAAGGAAAAGGGAAGGCACTTAAAAATCAACCCTCTTTTAAGAAGGTTATCTTTCACTTAAATAAATACAACTTTGAGACATCCTACGACCACTTTGCTAGGCCAACTTATGTGGAGCCTAAAAAGCACTACCAAGGATAGACCCGTCCCTGAGACTTTGGTGCTAGTGATTTCAAGGCACCTTATGAGGAAATAACTCTCAAAGAGTATGGTCCCTACGTTCATGGACCAAATTTTAAGAAGGCACCCAAAGCCAAAGATGTTGTACTCAAGGCTAAAGAAACAGTGAAGCCTTGTGTGTTCTGCAATTACGAGGCTTCCACTTCCAAGTCCCCTACTAGACCTCCCGTTCAAAAGATAAAGCAGGAGTATAAGAGAAGGTACAACAGGTTTGACTATTGGTGTTGCGGCAAGATTGGTCACTTCACCGTAGATTGCTAGTTTCATCTGGTAAAGCTATAAACTCTACGGGTTAACAGTGCGAGACCGACCACTCACAATGTTAATATTCTAAGTGGTGTTAAACTAATAAGGAATCAAGGACCCCAAATATGTTTGGGTTCCTATGGTAAAATGATTTATGATTGCAGGTATGTCCAAAAACCAACAAAACTCAAATTTGGTATTTGGAAGGTGGATGCTCTCAGTATATGACCGGGATAAGAATCCTACTGCTAGAATTTACCATAGTCGAAGACGGTCCAAAAATTATCTTTGGAGGGTATGACAGGGGAATCACTAAAGGCTATGGTATGATTTCCAACGGCATAGTCTTCTTCACAGACGCGGCTTATGTTGAAGGATTACGGTATAATCTGATAAGCATAAGTCAATTATGTGACAAAGGCTATATCGTTGAGTTCTACAAGGATAAGTGTCTGATAAAATCGTCTGCTAATTTGGAGATAGTCTTAACAGACACTCCGAGTAGAAATATTTTCTGTTTAAATTTTCTATGTTTAGACAAGTCTACACCAGTGTGCTTTTTGGAAAAAGATAGTGTGTCTCTCTGTGACAAATGACACAAGAGATTAACACATATTAATTTCAAAACTATAAATATATTATTTTCCCATAACTTAGTGCGCGATGCTCCCAACATTAAGTGCCTTAAAGTGAGTCCATGTCACACATGCCAAATTGGTAAGCAGACAAGGGCTACCTTTAAGGGTATTTCTGAAAAAGATTCCTATAGAAGTTTGTACTTACTTCATATGGACTTATTCAGTCCTATGCCAATTGACAGTTTAGGAGGTAAAGTCTATACGTTGGTCATTATTGATGATTACTCTCATTTTACTTGGGTGTTCTTTCTAAAACACAAGTCAGACATCTTCGAGGCTTTCACTAAGTTTGTTAGGCAAATTCAGAACAAATTAAACTGCTCGGTGATCAAAATCAAAAGTGATCACAGAACAGAGTTTGAGTCTGGTGCCATGATAAAATTCTGTGGAAGTCAAGATATATTTCATGAGTTTTCCTCTCCGCATACTCCACAATAAAATGGAGTTACTGAGAGAAGAAATAGAACCCTCATTGAAGCATGTACAATTATGTTGAATGACGATTCACTACCAAAGTACTTTTGGGTCAAACAGTCAACACAGCTTGTCACAAGCAAAACCGAGCTTTAATCAACAAAAGCCATCGTCAGACTCCATATGAACTATTGAAGGTAGGGCTGTGCATAAAAACCGGGCTTGGCCCGATAAAAGCCCGGCTAGGCCCGGGCCCCGGATAAGCCTGCCCTATATATAAGAATATGCCCTGTAACATCCCGATTCGTGCAAGGCCCCTTGTGCGCGCTTTTGAGTCAGGAGAGCTGATTTAGGCTCAAAGAGTGCAGGCCATCAGGCGCGCACTCATGGGGAAAAGAGAAGTTGGGCCTTTGTAGGACACGGGAAGAGACACGGGCGTGTACCTACCCGTGTGCACTTGCCAGAACTCAAATGGCGTTGGTTGGTCCTGAGAATGGCGTTGAGTGCCTGTTTTGAGTATGACATGGGTAGAGACACGGGTGTGTCCCTACCTGTGTGCCATGGCGTTGAGTGGCTTGGCATTGAGTGATAAGAAAATGGCGTCGAGTGGTCTATCCCGAGAAGGACACTGGTAGAGACACGGGAGTGTCTCTACCTGTGTGCATCTATCAGGATTGTCCAAAGAAGGACACGGGTAGAGATACGGGCGTGTCCCTACCCGTGTGCGTCGAGGCAAGATCGACGAAATGTGTCCGGAGCAGGAAACCGGTATAGAAATGGGCAGAACCACGGCCGTGTCACCTGGATACGGGTATAGACACGGGCATATCAGTACCCGTGTATGTGCACGAAGCGGTAGTTGAACCGTTGACGACATTTTGCCCGAGCAGGACATGGGTAAGTACACGGGCGTGTCCTACCCGTGTCACTTCTGAATAAAAAGGAAAAATGAAACCCTAGCCATTTTCATTCTCTTCCAAGACACATCTTCTGGAGAAAAATTCTAGAGGAGGGAAGAACTTGCTGGAGCCAACCAAACTCCGTGAGGAATCGCCACCGCCGCCAAGGAAAAGGGATGCCAATGAGAAGAATGACAAGATCCATGGCCGAAAATGGCAGAACCACTGGAAATGAGGTGATCTTCCTACCCTCTCCCTTGGTGATAGATCTATAGTTATTCTTAGGCGAGACATCGACTCAAATGAGTCTTGATGTGTGAGATGAAGGTTTCTAGGAGGGCCATGCTAGAACTTGTGTTCTAAAGTTTAGTCATCTTCAACCTCCCCTTCCTTCAAAGTGATGATGGGGGTGGTTTCATGAAGAGGAATGGCCTTAAGAGGGTGAATAAGGGTGGAGGAACTTCTGGTTGTGATTTGGGATGATCGGCTTGAGGAGGAAGATGAACCGATGCCGTTAATTCCGCCTCAAGATGCATGCAGAAATCTGCGTTCTGCACACAACGACCTTCTTGGCTATTTTCAGGCAAGGTATGGCCAGATCTGGGCCTTTGACTAAATACGAAAGTCGTATCCCTTGGAATTACCTTTCCAACGAGTGGTTACACGCCTTTAGGTGAATTCTATAGCCACGAGAATGTCTGATCGAAGTAGAGGGCTATAAGACTAAGCGTGTAGAAATTGAATTCTGTACGCATCGGGATTTGGAGCCAATTTCATGTGTGATACAGTCTGATCTGGGTTGCAGACTGAACATGAAAGTTGTAGACCATGGAAATACCTTTCCATCGATGGGTTACACGCACGTACTGGATTCCTGTAGCCATGGGAATCTCCGGTTGAAGTTGTTGTCCAACAGGTGTTCTGCACCTGAAATTCCTGGGTTAGTGTATAGTTGGGTTTGGAATCAGAAGAGGTTTTGTAACAATCCGACGTTAAGTTGTAGGTGAATCATAATATGCCTAATTGTGATAATTCAACGCATTATGAAATTACTGGATAGATCCCACGTAAACATATGGTGAAATGGTATGTGGTTGAACGGAACGACTTGGTGGGGGTTAGTGAACGAAGGGTAATTAGTCGTTTAATAACAAGATTTACTAGAGCTTGGGTAATTGTTCGGTGTTGGTTGTTATAAACACATGTTGTTGATAATCGGATGATTAACTCATGAGCACACGAGTGATTGGGTTGGTAAAAGAATTATCGTTGATGTCGTAAGAAGAGTTATAAATGGACGGTTGGGCTTGGTCCTCGTGCTCGTTTCTGAGGCTCCTTCCGTACCACAATATGGTTGTATTGCATGCAGTGTGAGTCGACACGTGGTGTCTTAATACCAGGTTAAGGATAATGTGGCAGGTCTACGGGCTCGCCAATCGTCACACTGATTAGAGTTGACAGCTAGACCTTGGGCAGTTGGGCTTGGTCCTCGGTGTTCATGTCCCGAGGCTCCTTCCGTGCCAAGTGAATGGTTGGGCTTGGTTCTCATGCTCATTTCCGAGGCTCCTTCCATATCATACCTTAGGCCAGTTTGGGGCTAGGATCTCGGTGCACATCTACCCGAGACACCCGTTGAGCCGTAGTACGCACGTGAGCTCCGTTGTTATGTTCTTAGCGTTGAGGCGTATGGAGGCCTAGGCCAGGTTGTGTGGAGACCATCCTAGTAGTAGAGATGCCTACTCTACTATCACCGTCCGTCCACGACGGTTGACTCCTGAGAGGTTAGTTACCTGCTTGAAAAGTTAGAACTACAAGTCTTTGTCGACATAGCGATTGCATGTGCGTGATCATGGGTGAGTCATTGCATTGCATACATGCCATTACACCTCATTACATGCACAAGATCCTCATCGAATAAGTTTGTATGGGCACTCCTATATGATGAGTTACTTACTGCTAAACGATCCTCAACTTATATGCTTGTATGGTCATTCATATAAGTTGAGTTACTTTCTGTTATAACATTATACTCTCATGCTACTATAGATGGTAGAATTGTTAGAATAAGAGGTTGCTCATTTATTACATTGCTTTATATACATAGTGTTATTCAGTTTATATCACTTGCTTGTACTTAAGCTTTAATTATTTATATTGTACCATGATCCTTTCTCCGCCCGGTGCCGAGGAGTCGTCGGAGGAGTAGATGTGAAGCCATTTAGTCTTTATGACTAACGGTTTCTACGTCTTCCTTTTTAGGAAGAAACCTCGCAGGTAGAGCAGCAGGTTATGCAGCCAGACAGCCAGGCTAGGACGATAGGACCTGAGGGGAGGGTATCGTCGCTATCGTCAGTTACAGATGTGAGTGTGAGGTTTTTGTTGTACCCCTTTTGGAAAAAAACTATTTACGTACTTTGATATTAGAAGCTTGTTGTAGCTTCTTTACTTATAATTTTATGGACTATATGCTTTGTGTGGATTTGACTTTTGTGTTTTATATTCTGGTTAGGTCGGCAATGAATGATATTGGTTGTAGCCGGCAGAATAGGCATCTTGTGGTACAGGCTAGCCCGAGTGTTAGTGCTACCGCAAGGCGACTATTCTGGGCATAAGACCCCTCTCGTGCCATATTTTGTGTTCCAAGAGGGGGGGGGGGTCTTACATGCCCGACCAGGTACACGGCCTGGGCCAGGCCAGGCATAGCCCGGTTTCCTATGCCCGGGCTAAGCCTGGGGCCGGGCCGGGCAAAGCCCGGTTTATAGGCCCAGGCTAAGCCTGGGGCCGGGCCGGGCCAGGCCTGGCCCGGCCCCTTTAACAATCAATGGCTTTAAGAGCCGTTGTTTACAAAAGCTACCAGCCCGATTTAATAAGGCTGGCAGCTATAATAATTAATTATTAAATAATTAATTTAAAATTATATAAAAAATTAAATTTAAAATAAATTTTTTTATATAGTTTTTTTAAAAATAAGGCTGCCAGCCCTATTTTTTTTATTGTTAACAGGGCCCGGGCTAAGCCTAGGCCCGACCCGGCCTAGCCCTAGGGGCCTTAGCAGGCCCCCTCCCGGAGCTAGAAGCCCGGCCCGGCCAGACTGTAATCAAGGCCTGGACCCGGGCCTGGTTCGGGAAAGCCCGGGCCCGGGAGGCCCGGTTTAGGCCCGGGCCTGGGGGGCTTTATGAACATGCCTAGTTGAAGGGTAGAAATCCGATTATGTCCTACTTTAGGATCTTTGACAATAAATGCTTCATACTTAACAATATGAATTATTATCGCAGGAAGTTTAGTGAAAAATGTTTTGAAGGTATTTTTGTAGGCTATAGTAGCCATAGTAAGGCATATTGGATTTTTAAAAAGAAAACCCTAGTGGTAGAAGAGTCTATAAATGTTGTATTTGATGAGACAAACATGCTTTATATGATCTCGTCTAGTGTTGTTGGTGTAGATACAGGCACTAGGTTAAAGGATCTAAGCTTGGAAGAAGCTGTCAAGGAAGATGCTCCAAGCTCAGTCAAGTTCGTCGATCCAAGTATGGTGGATGAAGAACGACTAGATGAAGAACTACCATGACCTACATGAGATGTAATAGATGTGGCAAAACATGCTGGTGGGAGAGAAAGAAATCTATAGTTTAGACACTTAAGAGATCACCCGTCTGATCTGGTCATTGGAGAGCCAGGAGGCGGTGTCAAAACAAGAAGAGGAACTGCTAATGGAGTTCTACATCTTAGTTTTCTATCTCAGGTTGAGCCAAAGAAGTTTGAAGTAGCAAACAAGGATGCCTCTTGGATTATGGCTATGCAAGAGGAGCTCAATCAATTTGAAAGATGCAAGGTTTGGGAGTTGGTGCCTAAACCCAAAGGACATAACGTGATCAGTACCAAATGGGTATTCAGAAACAAGCTGGACGAAAATGGAGTGATTATAAAGAATAAAGCCAGGCATATAGCTTAAGGGTATAGACAAGAAGAAGGGATCAACTTCGATCAGACCTTTGCTCCAGTGGCCCGACTCGAAGCGATCAGGTTATTTCTGGCATATGTTGCTCACAAAGGCTTCAAGGACTATGAAGTGGATGTGAAGTCAGAATTCCTCAACAGAGATCTAAAAGAGGAAGTATACGTAACACAACCCCCATATTTTGTCAACTCAACTTTCCCTGATTATATTTATTTTTTTTAAAAAGCTCTATACGGCCTAAAACAAGCTCCCCGAGCTTGGTATGAGACGATGTCTACCTTTCTTCTTGAGAATAAGTTCGCAAGAGGAAAGATAGACAAGACATTATTTCTATGGGAGGTAAAAGACAAGATTTTGCTAGTGCAAATCTATGTAGACAACATTATTTTTGGCTCTACGGAAGACAACCTTTGCAAGAAGTTTTCTAAACTCATGCAAGGAAAGTTTGAAATGAGCAGTATGAGAGAGCTAAAGTATTTCTTAGGACTTCAGGTGAAATAATCTGACGATGGAATCTTCATCTCTCAAACAAAGTTCACCAAAGAATTACTTAATAAATTCAGAATGGAGAATGCAACCTAGATGAGGACTCTAATGGGTTAAACTATGTCTCTGGACAAGGATGAGAAAGGAAAACCTTTTGATAAAACTAAGTAAAGAAGCATAATTGAGTCCTTGCTCTACCTTACTTCCAGTAGACTGAAAATAATATTTTCAACATGTGTGTGCGCTAGATTTCAGGTGAACTATAAGGAATCTCATTACGTTGCTGCAAAGATAATCTTGGGATACCTTAAGGGTACACCAAATCTTGGCTTATGCTACCCAAGAAGTAATGATGTCGAGCTAATTGGATTTTTAGATGCAGATTTTGCAAGTAGCAAGGATGACAGGAAAAGCACTTCCGGGATGTGCCAATTCCTCAGAAGATGGCTTATTTCCTAGAGCGGCAAAAAGAAAAATTGTGTGGCAACTTCCACTGCCGAGTCAGAGTACATATTTGTTGGTAGTTGTTGCGTACAACTTCTCTGGACCAGGAATTAGCTAGAAGATTACAATCTAAAATTCAAAGAGATTCCAATGTTTTGTGCATCCTCCTGTGCGATAGCGATTGCTAATAATCCAATCTCTCACAGTCAGACAAAACACATAGAAGTCAGAAATCATTTCTTTTGGGAGCACGTAGAGAACAAGGACATAACTCTCAACTATGTCCCGAAGGATAAGCAGGTCGCAGATATTTTCACAAAGCCACCGAACGAGGCCAAGTTTTCATTCTTCAAAATGGAATTGGGAATGCTCAACAAGGAGTCTTGAAGATGGCTAAGAAGACAGAAATTCTCTCGGGAAGTACTTCTCTAAGCATAAAATTCTCAAGGAAGATTCTTCGAGATGAACTCGCCGGAACTTGATGATTCGTTGAGATATTGCAAGTGTTCATGACTAAACTCGACGAATTCTGCTCGGCTTCCTTAGAATTTCGATGATTCGTACTTAGGTCCATTTTTATTGGATCCAAAGAGTCGTCGGTTTCAGGTACATGTTGTTTTCCCATCTTAAAACTTTATATATATATATATATATATATGCTCTTGGGTTTAACCATCATCATTCTGTCAAAAGAGAAGTTTGAATCCCACAATTTCCACTTCCTGACGATTCCGATTCCACGACAACAACCTCAATTCATCTTCCCCGACGATTCATCTCCGGCAGTGATTCTTATTCCTTTCCTGCAACAACAATAGTTTCTTAGAGGTCGTGGATTCTCGATTTTAGTCTCGGTCACCGACATTCTTCCAGATCCAATTGTTTCATTCCTCACCAAAGTTCTGTCACTATCCATGGCTCCTAGAGGAACAAGTGGCTTGCTTGTAGGGGGAGAACTTGTGCGAACGGGGTTTGCGTCGACCACTGATGAATTCAGAAATGTCATTCTGATGTTGGAGTCGGTCGAACTCTCATTCGTTCTAAAACACCCCTGCAAAGTTATGGATAAGGATGTGATTAAGTTTTTCTTAAATGAAAAGCTCTGCAGAGAAGACACAGTAATCAAAAGCAAAGTTCGATAGATCAATGTCAAAGTTAAAGCCTCTCTACTCACAAGGTACTTGCGGTTCCTAAATGTGACGAAGTTGATCAGCTGGAAGAGGATGATTTCTCCTGGGCTCTGCACTTCTATTATTTGTCATGAGGAACCAAGGCAGTAAAGCGCAAAGGGATGAATGTGGAAGGAAAACTGTTATCAGACATCATCAGCAAAGTTTTGTTATATAAGACTGGATCCCACGACTACTTATCCTCAAAAATGTTCAAAATTTTTGTGGCCATAATAGGCAGGAAGAAAATTGGCAGGGGTGTAGTGATGTTTGAAAGAATTAGGGATAGTCTCCACGCACCAAATTTTGGCAGAATTCTCAACTTATATTTGAATCAACTTGACTGTGATACGTTTGATACGACCAAAGGTGTACCTATCCATCATCTAAAGAAAATCGACTCATCTATCTTCTCCAGGTGGGATAGGAGGATCCAGAGACCAGTAGGAATCAGATTGCAGCCGGATGTTGAGGAGGAGGATGTTCCTGAGGAAAGACTTCCTACTCTTACCACCCATGAGATTCATGAGGGCTCGAGTGCAGGAATGGAGGGGGAGTCTGGTGAACCCCAAGTGGCTACTGATGTGTAAGTGTCCTTGGTGGTTGATTCCTTTGTAGTTTCAGATTCTCCAGATATAGTGGTTCAGCTTATAGAGACAGTGATACAAGATTCATTTATAGAGACCGATGATCTCCATACAGTGATTGCTAATATTAGTAGGGCTACTGCTGCTGAGATAGTTCCAAAAAAGGCTGATGATGAGAGAGCACCTGATGACAGTATGGACGCTTATGAGATTGTTGATGTTGATATTGAGTTAGATACTGCTGATCTTGAGGTGGATGCTGATACTAACATTGATATAAATATTGCTTACTATGATGTGGATGCTGATGAGGATAAGCCCGTTGCTAATAATGTAAATGATTTTATTGAGATTGTTGTCACAGATAATCTGATTGTAAATCTTCCAGATGTTCTACCTATAAGGACTGAGGGGGAGCAGAGTCATCCTTCAGTCTCGATTCAAACAGAGTTGGACAGATTTGTACGAAAACTTCAGAGGTGAATTGTTGCCATTCTAGGTGGACCTCTGGTGGAGTATATAGAAGTGGTTGATATTTCTTATGAGGAAGGAGATGCAGAAGTGCAACCTCTATCCTAAAGGCCCCAGTTTCAAAAGCCCATATCTCTCCTATAGAAGAGTCTCCTAGTGCCTTAGAGGCAAGTGAAGATCTCACATTCCCTCCCAGTATTCCTGTTGGAGACACTCCCAGTATAAGTTCAGACATTCCTCTCCTGAAATCTATAGAAACCATGATGGCAAAGCAACAAAAAAGGTTTGATCACTTTTTGAAGAAGGTATTGAAGAAGGTAAAAGAAACCGAAAGAGATATGAACAACGGCCTTGCAGAGATCAAGGTGTGATTTGACAAGCTAGATTCAAGGTTAGACTCTTGATTGGTGTAGGGAGGTCAGGTCATTGTTCACACGATGGCAGGGCTGAAAAGTAACTTGAATGTTTTTCAGAACATTGATGCAAATGCCAAAATGGTCATTAATGCCCAAAATGAGGGGATGAACAATCTTGACGACCAAATTGTCTGCTATAGCAATGCAATTGTAGCTAAAGTACTTGAAGAAGTCCAAAAGGGGGAGAAGGCATTGTAAACTAAGGTAGTTGCTATTGAAGCCCAAATGATAGAACAGTTCAAGGCAATCAACTCATACACTTATGATAACTTCAGTTGGCTTCATGGTGAGTTATTTGGCGGGCAAGGTCATACTCACGCAAGGATTCCTGAACCTTTGGTGCCTGGTCAAGTACATGATGATGACAATCCTGCCCCGGATTATTCACAGTATTGGACAAACACTCAGGACTTCTCTTAATAAGGACCAGGATCTGCTACTACTGCTGCTGTTTAGCCAAAAATTCAGACAGTTGAAGACTCACCTCCTCCTGCTCATAAGAAAAGAAGACACGGTGAAGGCCCATCTACTGTAAAGTCAGAGCCCACTTGATAAATGGTTGAAGTATGGAGTCCTATCTCCAAGAGCATTATCTTAGACACCTTCAAATTGGTAGACTTGGGCAATGAGAACAAGATGAGATTACTACAGTAGGGAGGAGTGGCAGAAGCATGAGGTTGTTAATGTCAAAAGAAGGCTACATTTCAGAAAGTACAGATTTGATGATCCAGAAGCTCCTCCCGCTCCGTAAAAGTACTATCCAAATCCAAAAGCCTATTTTGACAGACACTATCAGAAAAATTAGGGAAAAAATGCTTAATTGTTTTTCAGTTGATGGTTGTGGATTTTGGTTGCCACATATAGAACTCTTATATATATATATATATATTGAGAATGCTTTTATCTCTTATTTTTATATGTTCTTCCTTTTAATGTTTTAAGATTATTGCGTGTACAATTCACCTTAGTTCGTAGGTTTTGACTTCTTCAAATAGGGGTAGATTGTTGGGTATTGTATCCACAATAACTCTGATTTGAAGAAGTTTCCTTTGAACTAAGATAAATTTAGTTTGTATTTGATGTTATTTTCTGATTATGTGCTTGCAGGATGATATTGCCAAGTACAAGCCAATGTCAGGTTACAATGGGTATTGAAATATAGGACTATATAATGTAATCCCTCATTATATAGGCCAATGTGTTGACTCACGTGTAATCTCTATATTGGGGTGTACTTCGATTTCAAGTACATTAGAAGAATCCAAAACGATCAAGTTATGGACTTCAGAAGAGAAGATTTTCTTTAAGTAAAATTTGTCGAGTATAGTAATGGATACTCGTCGAATTCGTTGAGTATACTCATATATACACGTCGAATTCGTCGAGTATACTCATGTATACACGTCGAATTCGTAATGTATACTTACTGGCACTCATCGAATTCGTCGTATTTACTTAGAGAATAATCACCGAATTCCAGGAAATCAGTTAAGTAAAAGTCGTCGAGTATCATCGTGTATACATGTAGAATTCGTCGAGTGTATCTATCAATACTCGTCGAATTCATCGAATAAATATGTCGATACACGATGAATTCGTCGAGTCATCTTGACTTTACGTCTCTGGATTTCTCTAAGTGATATTCGTCAAATATTACTTGGTATGGCATCGAATGCGTCGAGTCAGGTAGCCGATACTCGTCGAATTTGTCGAGTATACTAGCTGATACTCGTCGAATTCGTCGAGTATCTCTTCTGCCAAGCGTTGAATTATATGATCGATCTGGCTAGAATTGTCTGAGTCAATTTCGTCGAGTTTCCAAGTAGTTCTACTAGTATACCCGTAGATACTCGATGATACTTGATGAATTATACATAGGGTTATTTTTTTCAAATTTTTGGCTCAGGTTGACAAGATCGCCATGTATAGTAATTTTGGATCTCTCGATAAGGAAGGAAATTTCTAGCTGTTACAGAAGAAGGTTTCCTATATATATATAGGGTGGATTTCAATCAACCCTAATCGTGCTTATTTGTTAAAATCAACATATCTCAAGAACGAAATTCTTCCCGTCGGCGCTCGATACATACTTCGCTACCCCGCTCGGCCGACAATTTCTTACCACACAATTAATTCTTCTTCGAGCAAATCTATTAGGTTGTTGATCTCTGAAGAGTCTGATTCTCTCAGATCTATTCGATCTGTGCATTTAGATCAAGTTTTCAAAGTCTTTGGTTTTCTCTTATTCTTCAAGACGCTCAAGATCAACTTTTCGAAGGAACGAGGGATCAAAGATTTCAGATCTATTGAAGATTATTCTTAATCTTTTCTTGTGTAAAACTTTTATTATTGTAGGAGGTTTTTCCCTCCGAGTTATAGATCCTTATTTTATGATTGAGTTGCAAGAGAGTTTGTTCTCCGAGTTGTAGGAGGGTTTGTTCTCCGAGTTGTAGGAGCGATATCTCCGAGTTGTAGGAGTTGAGGCTCTGAGGTGTAAGATTGTTTGCAATCTTAGATAAAGGTGAAGTAGCCGAATCTATCCCTTCGTGGTAGATAGGTGAGGCGGGACAGTGGACGTATCCAACTCAGGGAACCACTATAAATCTCTGTGTTTTTGTGTGTCTATTTTTCAATAACTGTTATTCTGCAAAAAGATGCAGAACTCACATATTCACCCTCTCTAGGTGATTTAGGTTGACACTAGATACTTTCAATTGGTATTAGAGGGGTGTTTTTCAATATAAGGCAATCACCTTGAATAAGATCTACTATCTAGTTTTTAAGAGATCTTGCTCAGTTGCAATATACAAAAACAAGGACATATCTTCGATGAAATTGTCGGTGTGCACTGAGGAGAACTTCCCCATGTGGAAGGAAAGAGACAGATTCTTCATAGAAGTTGCTGATCCACGCATATTTCAGATTGTGGAAGAAGGACCTCACATTCCTACATAGCCCTCTGCTCTAAATCCTATGATTATGATTCCAAAGAAAATGATGGACTTAACGAAGGATGAAATTTCCCTAGTCTCCTTGGATAAAAAGGCAAAGAATATCATAGCTAGTGCAGTGGACGACTCAATGCTACAAAACTTATTCCACTACAAATCTTCCAAGGAGATGTGGGACGGCCTTGTAGTTCTTATGGAAGGAACCGATGAGGTTAGAGACGATCGTAGATCTCTACTGAATCAAAAATACGAAGCATTCAAGCAAGTTGCAAATGATACTATTGTTGATAGCTTTGAAAAATTCATCAAGATCATTAGCGGGCTCAGAAACTACGGTCGCACCTTCACTAATGGTGAGCTAAACGACAATTCCTTAGATCCCTAACAAAAGACTAATTCAATAATGGTATAAAAATCACTAATGGTATAAAATTGTATTATAAGCCTCTGTATGAAATTTCAGCCCATAATATTATTTTTGAGAGAAAAATACACTTTATTTGATTTTTACCTTATAGTTTAATGATCCTTACTAAAATGGGCATTCAGAGAGCCACAGAGAAAGTCTTGGGATGTGCCAAACTATTTTGAAAAGCTCTCACTATCCTTTATAATTTTTATGTTAGGAACGTTCTTATAAAAAGAACCCAAGGTCCTCAAATTTATCAAATAAAGAACTATGCTTAAATTAAATAAACCTGTCACATTTAATTTAATTAATTTAACTCCTAGGGTGTGATAGCATGTCGCGCCTTAATCAGTAGTGTTGATGCAGGCAAGTGGCATATTATATAACCAAAATACAAGATCAGTCAGTTATGATCTGGTGCGTTGAAATCCGATCATTACCAAGGAAATCAATGGTCTTGATTTTGTCTTCTTCCTGGGATCGATGACGGGCGATTATCTGAAACTTAATTTCCTTCTCCGCTATACTCCGATGATGAACACGTTGAAGCATTACTCCCAGTCAAATTGCTAGAGATGACAAACTCCTGGGTGGCAATTCGGCGGCCGACCGCCACCGTCTCTTGCCGAAAAAATGTCTATTATCATTTTCCCGTGGCGTGGCCGCTCGGGATCATTTTCTCCGATGACAACAACTGCTTCAAAGGACCAGAGGAGTACGAGGAAGTCCTCCTCTCCAATGTGGTGCTCCTAGTGAATCCTAGAGAGATCTGGAGTGTTTCCACAAATCATGTTGTGTTCTAAGGCTTGGGTGGCCAGGAAATGGGTGCTCCGGTGGCCAGAGACCCCATGCTAAACTTCCTACATGATATGTATGCAAAGGGGTTTAGATGTATACTTGAGAGGAGAGTTTTGATGTTGAACAAAGGTGTGACGACATGGTGACATTCACAATAGTGAAATCATGTCTTCGCTCTCTAGTCGTCGGTGGCGGCCTTCACTTTGCTCTCTTGACTTGAAAGTGTTTGGGGAGAGTAAACAAAGGTAATTGAAGGCTTGGGGGTTTATAATCCCTCCATAACCATATGCCATTATTCTCCACTACACAAGTGGTAGTTGGCCACAAACAGTGCCTACTCTCTCCTCAAAACCCCTTCTCAACCAGGCAAACAATGGGACACACCTATTGTCAACTGGTTGTGGTTGGGCTAGCCTGGTCTTGTCCTAATTGGGTCGAGTTTACTCAATTCAAACCTAAAGGCTCGGGTTTGACTATTCCATGTTAAACTTTAACTTTTTGAGTACTTTACCCTCCACATGATGACTTGAGTCTCACATGGGTCTAATCAAGCCTAAGGGTTTACTTGAATAGTATGCGTAATCTAATTTCAATAGGGTTGACTACAGTGTTGACTTTAAGTGATGTGTTGCATCAATATTGGCCTTTAGTAACCTAGGTGCACACACCAAGTCCAAGCCGATAATTTCTCAAAAAGAAGTTATCTTGCTCCTTAATGTTAATCCTTTTGATTAATATATTTGATAAATATGAGTTAAAATATATTAAATAAAGAATAATTATGTTTTTGATAAAAGTAGGGGTATTATGGTCATTTTAATTTGTTTTTGATGTGGGACTTTCGAAGTATCTACCTCGAGGAGTTAAGGGTTGAGCTTATTTGAAGTATAAGAAAAAAGTTGCAGAAGAGTTGTAAAAATTTAATTACAGTTTGGAGTACTTTTTAGTAATGTAGGAAATATGTTACAGTATATTTTTATAGTACAGGAATTATATTACAACATATCCACGGGAATAGATTTTTCAAACTCAAAAATACTCAAATTTGGACAGTTTCAACTCCAAGGAAATGCCCTTATTCAGCAATTAAAATATTCTTTTAGGGGAGGCAAGAAAAAAAAAGGCGATGAATAGAGAGATATAAGGATCTTCTTACAATCTTTCATTATTCATTCATTATTATTCAAGAGAGGAGAATTAGGGTTTCCAAAAAAAGGAGGAGCCGCACGGATCTTTATCAAAGAGGGATTTTGCGCACATTGGAGTGAAATTTCCTGCAGCGTTTAGATATCTAAACATCATGTCTTGTAAGATCTCTCTAATTTTGTGGTGTATCTCCCAAATCATGAACTAATTTCCTAAGTTTTGTATTTTGAGAGTACTCTATTTTATTTTGATGTGATCTCTATATGCATTTCTTTTTATGAGATTTTTCATGTGATTTCTTTATTTAGTTTTTTATCTTAATGGTAAAACTTTTGGATTATATTTTCATTCTATTATCTGCTTCGAGATTCGAGAGTTGAGATGCATGAGTATATTGAGAAAAATTACTTTACTATGCGGCGAGATTCGAGAGACGAGTTGCGTAAATCTTTAACCAAAGTTTTCAGCCTATTTTACTTCATTTTGAGATTCGAGAGAGTAGAGACGTAAGTGTGTCATCAACTCAATATAGTGTAGAAGGGAGAAAGAGATTTCACATGTACGTTAGCGACTTTGATTTTTATTATTATTAATATTTTTTCATTTCGCCTGAGTTAGAGATGACACGGGAACGAGGTATATTGTGATTTTCGATATCGAGAGATACGAATCTCTGCCTTAAATTTATTGCAAGAAAGCGCACCAAGTTTTCTCATAAATATCTTTTATTGATCCATCATAATAGATTTAAGAAATCAAAATACAAGACCATTTTCTCATCACGTGATAAAAGTAATTTTAGGAAGTCGTTAATTTTTCTTAGCATTTTAATTTATTTTCAAACTCTCTTAAATTGATTCACTTGGAATTATAGAAAAAGTTAGCTAGTATTTGCGAGCGTTAAATTATCACCTCTCTGTGGTAACGATCTTTATTCACTTTATATTACTTGATCCGGCACGTGCACTTATGTAAATACGTAATCTATTTTGGGCGTATCAAGTTTTTAGCGCCATTGCCGGAGAGGTGCAATTAATTTAGTATTTTTTTTCTTGCAATATTAGTGAACCCTAAGTATTTAGAGATCAAGTTTTTATTGTATTCTTATTTTTATTTATAATGTTCTCTAGTACATATTGTATTTTTAAAAAATTTAAATATCATTTTTGTTAATTTTATTTCATCATAATATATCGTAAAGTTCAAAAAATAGGCTATCCTTTTTTTTGAAATAATTTTAGTGTGTGCTTTTTTTGCAAAGAAAGTTTTAATTTTATTTAAACTGCATCTATTCAAAAAAGGTATACACATGTGAGATGAGAGTGGTGTAGATCGTTTAGTCATACTACTGATGTGTGTTACATTGGGATTATAGGGTATCATTCATGGCTCGCAAAACATAAAGAATATTTAGGTCCCCAACTTTGTGCGGAAAATCATTTAACCGTGTGTCCCCACGTCAAATAGTTCCTCGACCTTATGACTTGAAACCTTGGCTATCGAGCAGTAATGTTAGGAAGTGTTTGTTTTGTTATAGCACTGAGCATGCTTTGAAAGATTGCATTGCATTTCAATGCTAAAGAGAGGTGGGCAACAAACCAATTATCCAAATCATCACATCCTCTTCTTATTCTGGCATTCCTTATGGTTATGATGATTTATGGGTATTACCACCTTATCTACGCAGGACTATTGTGGATATACTCATCATTATTATTGGTGATCGGTGCAATGACATGGAGGAGCTACCTCCCCATACACTTTCATCACCTATTTGTGATTCACCAATAGAGGAACCTGAATATACAATTTCTAAATTAGATACTAATGGTGTTCCTCAATTTTCTTTGCAAAACTTTTCTACACATATTTTTATCGATCCTGTCAAAAATTTTGTGCATGGTGAGGATCCATAACCTAAGAATGCACCAAAGCAGGACAAAGAAGTTACTCTCTCTAATGGGGGAAATGATTCTTTGGAGCGCGATGCGCCAAGGTGGAATGAAGAGAACATCCTTTACAAGGAGGTTTGCACTTATTCATTGGATGAGAACCAACTCACCATCGAGGCCTTTGTGTTCTCAAGTGCCCCTCTTTATGATGTTTATGATACCGACATCGATCAATTTTTAGAACATGCTGGGGGTGAAACCGAGATCGCTTACATAATTAGAGATCATTTATGTCTTTCCACTATTTTATTTCCTAACCCCCTTTTATTGTCTGAGCTTGTGCATGTGATAACTTCTCAAAAAGAAGTTATCCAGTGCTTTATTCTGATTTAATATTCATCTTATTGAGAAAAAAATGAATTAAATAAGTAAAAATATAATAAATTCATTTCTCTTTTATTTGTGGCTAATCTGGCTATTTTTCTATATTTTCTTACTAGAAATGCCAAAGAAATCGATCCGGAGAGGTAAAGCTAGACTTATATTTTTGCCTACGCAGGTTGTTGCAATAACCTGAAAAAGTTATTGCAATAATTTCTGGACAGATTTTAAATTCAAAATCGAATTTTGAGCCAAAATCAAAATTAAAAGGCAGTATCTATTAGGGGAGAGTTGTATGTTTTTAAGATGGGATTCTCATGCCTAAAAGAGAGATATAAATACATTAGAGAGAAGAGTTTTGGAGAGCCATTATCTTGGAGAAGGGAAAAGAGGCTAGGGTTTGGAGAAGCCGGCAAGAAGAAAGAGGCTTTGAAGCAAGATCTGAACTCAAATTCCTGTAGTGTTTAAACATTTATAATCATGTCTTGTAAGATCTTTCTTGTTATGTGGTTTCATCCCTCCATCATGAACAAAATTCCTAGGTCTTATATGTTGAGAGTACTTTGATTTATTGTGATGATGCAATTTTAATTTCTCTTTTGTGATTGTTTAAATAACTATCTTTATTGGTTTTATGTTTTATTTTGTGGAATATTTGGATGAAGTGTTCTTCTTCTAAATTGCGTGACGAGATACGAGAGAGGAGTTATATTTTTTTTGAGTTGAATCCTTTATTTTGCACGTCGAGATTCGAGAGAGGAGTCGTGTAAATCTTTAGCAAAATATCCTTCTTTTTACTACGCTGCAAGATTCGAGAGAAGAGTGACGTAAGTGTAACATAAATATCAATATAACATAAAGAGAGAAAGAGATTTCATCTTTTGTTAGTAACATTGGTTTGTGTGCTTCTTGTTATTCTTTTTCTACCTAAGTTAGAGATAACTAGGTGAATTAGGGTAAATAGATTTTCGAGATCGAGAGATGATGATGTCCAATTTCAAATCATTGCAGGATAGTGATTTAAATATTTCTTGAAGGTTCACCCAAAAATCTCATCACAATAGACAAAGGAAATCAATGAACAAGACTATTTCTCCAACTTGATAAAAGTATTTTTTTAATAAACGTTATTAAGTTTTTTTTGTTATTGTTCTATTTTAATTGTCCTTAATCTAAATTTACGTTTAATAAATTCGCTTGAATTTTAAAAAAGGTAGAGCTAGTACTTGCAAGCACTATATTAGTCTCTTCTCCGCGGGAAAGATTTTAACTCACTTTATATTATTTGATACGACACATGTACTTGCGTATAATACATAAATCTATTTCAGGCAAATCAAGTTTTTAGCACCATTGTCGGGGAAGTGAAATAAATTTAGTGTTTTATTTCTTGCAATATTAGTTAACTCTGAGTATTTAGAGCTCAAGTCTTTTTTATTTTCTAGGATTTGTCTTTTTTAATTAGCAATTTTAATTTTATTTATTCCTAATCTATTTTAAAAAAATTCAAAATTAGTTTATCCATTTAAATTATTTGTGTGTAGTTGATTCTTGCAAAGATTAATATCCATTGGGTGAATTCTCCCGTGCAAAATCATATATTCATATTTATATTCTTGATATCATTTTTGCGGGGCGTTCAGTCATGATAGTGATGATTATTATATAAAAGACTATTGTTATAGGTCATACGACTCACCCTATGTAGTAGCAACATCTGATGATACTTCATACAGTGCTCCTAATTTTTATAATTATACTCCCTGACAATATGCAACGTTTCTGCATTTAAGCCCGACGTCTCAAAGGTCGAGAAGAAATGAAAAACAATGTTTATTTTTTCATAGCACTGAGCACGCTTTAAAAGAGTGCGTTGCATTTCAGCGCCAAAGAGAGGATAATAACAAACCTAAAATTCAAATCCTCCCATCCTCTTCTTATTATGACATTCCTTATGATTCTAATGATATATATGCATTACATTCTTATCTACGAGGGAGTATTGCAGATATAACCATCATGTTCGTTGATGATCTGTACAATGACATCGCGGAGCTGCCTCTCCCTACGCATTCATCACCTATTTGGGATTCACTCATGGAGGAATCAACCCACATATTCTCTGATAATGCTATCACCACGGTTCCTCCACCATCTTTGCATGACTTTTCTACACCTATTTTTGTTGATCATGTCAAAGATATTGCGCTT
Source organism: Platanthera zijinensis (assembly GCA_039513925.1). Lineage (NCBI taxonomy): Eukaryota > Viridiplantae > Streptophyta > Magnoliopsida > Asparagales > Orchidaceae > Platanthera > Platanthera zijinensis. The sequence goes on along the minus strand of CM077083.1, from coordinate 165,913,156 downwards.
GATGATAATCCTGAATCTGAGGCTATGCTAAAGTTGGACGAAGATATTCTCTTCGAAGGGGAGAATGATTCTTGGGAGAATGATGACACATCGAGGTGGAATGAAGAGGATATTCTTTATGATGAGGAGGTTTACACTTCTTCATTGGATGAGGAGGTCCAAGTCGCCACTAAAACCCTTGAGTTATTGGGTCCCCCTTGCTATGATACTTACGATACCGACAACGATCAATCTTTAAAACCTGTTAGGACTGAAATCGGGATCACTCCAATGATTACAAATTATTTATGTCTTTCTTCTATTTTGTTTCCAGACCACTATTTTGTTTCATGATAATATTAATGCATCTTTGCTAGAATTTGAATTTATTGACCCATATTTGAGTAACGTTGAAAGTCAATTCTTATAGGGGAAGTACACTGTAGTGACGAAATAAATTTTTTATTCTACCACATTATCACCACTCGTGCTTCCCTTAAAGAATTGGCTGCAAGGAGGCAAGAGATATTCGTATGCTAATATGATGTTGAAAGAGAGGAAGAAGTCAAAAAAGAAAGAGTTTGGGGTTAGAGTATTGACCCTCCTTTCTACCCATATTGTTGGGTCTTCAGACCTTTCACTTTTATCTCTAGTTATTATTTTAAAGCAGTCTATCACTAATCTTGTTGTTATGATAAAGTAGTAATTAGGAGTTTTAGTTATTTGCTTATTTAGTACCTATGTTTTAGAAAAATAATGCTACTGCGAAACAACCCAGATTTGTGTGATTTTTTATGATTTGCTCATTTGTTCGTTTGTTTCAGTTTACCCTAAAAGTTTATTTTTTTTCATTTTGAAGCTCACAACTACAGGTACACTTCATTGGGACTTAGCAGCAGGATCTTTGATCTCATCTTGCCTTCTATGTATGAAAGGGAAAAGATGGAAAGATGCTTCAAATTATAGATTTCAGGGGAGTATTAATTTCAGTTCCTTTATTTTCATTGATCAAAGGTCCCTCATTCAAACAAGTAAAAAGAAAATTCATGCTTAAAAAAATTACCTTTACGACTAGCAAAAAAACATAAGTATGTAGGTGGTGGTGTTATAACCCCTACCACTTGGGTGAAGAATAATTTATTTGAAAACGAATTTGATGATCTTAATTCTTATTTTAATTAATCAATAAGCTATTTTAGTTATTCAATGATAATTAATTGGTACGGCTAAACAATCCAAAGAGTTCAATTAATGAATTTGAAGTTAGTAGGATTTTTTTTTTGATAAAGCTCACTTAAGCATTTATTTTATGCACAAATTGTTTTTTGTACTCTCAAGAAAAAAATTTTATATTGACTTCTAAAAATAATGTGTAGAGGTGAGCAATAACTAAGTCAACGATATAAGCCAAATCATGAGCTTAGGTAGTATTCCATTTTGATCATCCACTAAAATATTTGAGCTTGAACTTTTTCATACACATTATTCCATGCTTAAATTCCAAATGTTCCTACTAGTTATATCTTAGTAAGTTAGCCATTTATGGGTTTTTAATTTCTCATTTTTTTTTAAAAAGGGAAAATTTCATAGTGATATGTGGCCTAGGTATATGTCTACATACTTGGAATGATCTCAACTATGATGAAAAAAAGGCGAAAAGAAATTTGTGTCATAATAATATGCGGCCTATGTATGTGAATACATACTTAGAATGATCTCAACTATGATAAAAAAAGAAAGTAAAAAATTATTATAGTGATATGCGGCCAAGGTATGTGAAAATGTACTTGGAATGATCCCAACTATGAGCAAAAAAAAGATAAAAGAAAAAATGATTGAAACATCATAGTGATATGTGGCCTGAGTATGTGCACTTTTACTTGTAATGATTCCTACTATGAATAGAATATGTTTTAAAAAATATATGTTGATAGACCTCATAATATTGTGAATTATTAAAATTACCAAATAGGAAATGTCATTCTATTATCAAAGTTATCCATAAATTCCTAACCAAGCCAAAGATAATCCTAATTTCAATTGAACTACTAACTCTTGTAGAGGTTAAATCATAGACTTACCTTATTCTTATCCTTTCTAATAAATGCGGAGGTTCAATACAAAACTTCGCATAAAAGTAAATTACTTTTAAGGAAAAGCACGCACCGTACTAAGATTACTTGTTTGAACTTTATCTTTTATCTAACTAATGGATTTGTGCATGTTTGAGCTCTTATTGATTTATAAGCATATTAGTTGAGTAAAGAGAATTTCTTGAGTATGCTTTGATTAATTTTTTCAAGAAATAAAGATCATTTGAGTTCACATCTTACTATTATTACTTCACTCATCCTATTGTTATGAAATATCTTTGCTAGGGACTAGCAAAAGTTTAAGTGTAGAGGTGTGATAACTTCTCAAAAATAAGTTATCAAGTGCTTTATTCTGATTTAATATTCATCTTTTTGAGAAAAAATGAATTAAATAAGTAAACATATAAATAAATTCATATCTATTTTATTTATGGCTAATTTAGCTATTTTCCTATATTTTATTACTAGAAATGCCAAAAAAATCGATCCGGAGAAGTAAAGTTGGACTTATATTTTTGCCTATGCAGGTTGTTGCAACAATCTGAAAAAGTTGCTACAATAACTTCTGGACGGATTTTAAATTCAAAATTCAAATTTTGCACCAAAATCAAAATTGGAATGAGGTATCTTTTGGGGGAGGGCTGTACGTTTTAAGAGGAGAATCTCATGCTTAAAAAGGAGATACAAAATACATTAGAGAGAAGAGTTTTGAAGAGCCATTATCTTATAGAATACTACAACAAACTGCACCTGTCGTTAGGATTGAAATATAACTAAAACACAGTTTATTACTAATAGATATATTTTGTAACGAATTTTTTCTGTTGTTTCCAAAAAGTAAATTTTTGTAACGAATATTTTATATTTTGTTATAATAATAATTAATTTGTTACTATAAATGTAAGTATTTGTAACAACACTAATATTACGTTACAAATAGTAAATTTTCCTCACACTATATATCAATTGTAACCACACCATGAAAGTTGTTTGTGACAAAGAGATTTTCCTAACTATTAGTAATATTTTACTATCAAAGTTTTGTTACAATAAATATATCATATTTTATTATCAAATTTTGTATTATTTTATTTTTAAAGTTTTCAATAAATTTTTTTTAGAAATAATTTTTTTTTGTATACTTGCAACAGTAGTACCCCGCCTTGATAGTGCTTTAACGCGATAATACTCCTACAGCTCGCAAACATCCATATGCGGTTGTCGCAGATATGTGGTACTATTACGACAAGTGTATTTTTGCGCATGCGGGGGTGGTTTGCAAGCTGCACAATGTCATCAAGCTATGACACTATCGAGGCGAGGGTAATTAATGTCCCTCGGGGAACGAGAGGTTATATGTTTTGTTAGTATAACGAGTGTTTGATAGCTATCATTTTTTTCCCGTGAGAGCATTTTTCTCTCGAGCACGGGCTTTTCACACTGATGCTTGTTTTTTTCACCAAGAATACGTTTTTTGCTTAGTCGCGCATATTACACTAGTTCTTTTTTACTCGAGAGAATACAAAATTTTGCAAGTGCACATTTTTTGCTCGGGAGGAGCTAGCGTTTTCTTGCGAAGCACATTAAATTTTTTTCGGGCTCACTATTTTTGTACCAGTACTTTTTCGCAATTGTACCTGCGCGACAATACCACCCCCGCCTCGACAATTCTCCAACGCGACGACGCTCTTATAGCTCGCAAATATCCACGCACGGATGTCACAGACATAAGAAACGTACTTATGCGAAATGAGTATATATTTTCCCACACGGGCGGGGTTGCGACCTGCATGAGCATCATTGTGCTGGGACACTATTAAGTTTTATATAAAATATTATATATTAAATTTCTTTATATACATTTTTTATGAAAATTTATTAAAACGTGTATAAAAAGTTTTATAAAACTTTAACTTTTTATAAAAGTTTGTCTTCCTCTCTCCCTCTCTCACATGAATGACATATATGGAGGGAAATTTCCCTCCATAAAATTTTGAACAAAATTAAACTAAAAATTAAAAAATATATTAAATGTAAAATTGAATGCAAATATGACATTAATTTTTTAATATAATTTTGGAATAAATATAAAATTACGCACGGACCCACACATACACAAATGCACTCTCGCACGCACGCAAATGCACTCTCGCATGCACGGCAATGCACTCTCGTGCGCATGCAAATGCACTCTCGCGCGCACGCAAATGTACTCTTGTGCGTGTAGTTTTCCTTTTTTATCTTGAGAGCGCGTATTGTGTCGGGGTGCATTTTCTCTCGGAAGCACCTTTTTAGCAATGACACGCGTTTTTGCATGCCCGTATTTTTGGTGCTAAAACGTATTTTTCGCTAACATGGAGAACGAGCACGTGTGCGTGCGGGTGCTGCCAACGCGCTGGGGTTGCACAGCTAGCATTTTCTAGCGAAGCACATTATATATTAAATTTCTTTATATAAAGTTTTTATTAGAATTTATTAAAACGTGATTAAAAAGTTTTTATAAAACTTTAACTTTTTATAAAAGTTTTTCTTCATCTCTCCCTCTCTCTCACATGAATGAAATATATGGAGAGAAATTTCCCTCCATAAAATTTTGAACAAAATAAACAAAAAATTAACTAGTTCATGCATTTTTTCAAAATATGTAAGCATTTTATCGATTGCTATATGAGAGGCGGTTTAATGAAAATAGATGTAATGATATTCATAAGTATATGTCAATTTGATTGATAAATACAATGCGTGGTTCAATAAGAATTACTTTTTAAATAAGATTTTTTTATTTTTTAAATAAGTATTATCTCTGCCCGATTTCAATTTGTCGGCTAGTTCTTGGATATGATGCTCGATAACTGACAACGCACATGAAGTTCCTTTTCCCCGCGAGATATATAGTGACCTCCGCCACATAAGCACAAACACACAAACATATAAACAAAGACACACAAACACAGACACACACACAGACACGGACAGCAAAACATACAAACACAAACACGTACACAAACACATATACAAACACACAAACACAAACACATAGACACACAGATACTGACACAGACATACAATATGCATAGACACAGACACGCACACACATAGACAAACACATCTTCAAATAGAGATACAGACGCAGATAGACACAGATACACAAACACAGACACACACAGATATGGACACAGACCCAAAAACATATATAAAGACTGACACACACAAACAGAGATCGACAATAATACAAACACAGACACACAGACACAGATACACATAATTAAGCACATAAACACACATACACATATATAGGGATGCAAAGACATAGACACAGACCCCCAACAGGCACAGACAAACATATATAGGCACACAGACACAGACACAGACACATACCCCAACATGCACAGACAAACATATATAGGCACACAGACATGCATATATGCATATACACAAACACCGACACACACACAAACACACATAGACAATGACACACATAGCCGCAGACACACACTGCACATAGACACTGCATGCAGATATAGGGACACAAATGCACAAGCACATATAGACTACACAAAAACACATACACAAACATAGACAGAAACACAAACCCTAATAGGAACAGACAAACATAGGAACACAGCTATACATAAATGCGTATACATGAACATGGACATACACAAAAACAACTCGACTTGAGCTCGATTTACTTCTCAAAAAAGCTCGACTCGAGCTCGAGCCTCTTTAACTTGGGCTCGTTTACGAGTCGAGCTCGAGCTTGTTTACGAGTCGAGAGGTCGAGCTCAAATATTTTTTCCTCATGACGGCACACGAGTTATTATTTCCATACGAATTGCTCCCTAAAACTATAAAAAAAAATCATGAGGATAAAATATTTGGAGGGAAATTTCCCCCCACCCCAAAAAATATTTAACATTATTATTAAGTGCACCGCAATTTTCGCTACGTGCACCACAAAATCACTTAACTCTTGATTTAAACTCCTTCTAAAATTATAACTAAGCGCAAGCATTAATATGCACAGCACTCTCAAGGCTAGCCTCGTGAAATCGCCCGCAGCATTTTCCGCCATCGACGCCTTTCGCTGCCTCGATGTTGTCCGCCGCCTCGATGCTTCCCGCCACCTCAACGCCCTTCATCGCTCCCTTGTCCACTTCTTATGCCGCTTTAAACCTTACTGCCATTACTTTTGCCTGGCGCCGATTATTGTTTCCTCCATTTGGTGCTGAGACCTCTGTGTGTTAATATCCCTCTAAAACCAGGTAATCATCTCTTAAGCCAACCTTCTAATAAAGTTTCAAACCAGGTAATCGATTTTTTGTTTTGTTTTCCCGCTCAAATAAGCCATTCTAGAGGTATTGATGAGTGTGTGATGTTAACTCATCTGCAAATGGGAGTTAACTCATCTAGAAACTGAAACTGTCAGAAGTTAACTCATCTGCTAATTATAACAGGGATCTTCATCCATATCCACAAAAATCCTCATCTTTCTACCTCTAAAAAATAAAATTTTGTATTCTCTTCAAACTAACCTCATCTGCACGCCGAAGAAATTATATGGGAGAATATGGAGTATAATAGTCATTTTGGAGCACTTTTGTATAATGGTATGCAATCCTTAATTGTAGAAATATGAAAAAAAAAAGAATCAATGGGTGAAAGTTTTGACAAAGAAAGCGGAGATATATTTACTTTATTTTTGGTTTTCCACTTTTGATGAAACCATATTTTTGTTAATCCATGTTATTTTTTGGTCATTGGTTTTCAAATTCGTATCTCATGTCTATTTTTATATATATTGTATATGTGTTTCTTGGTAGTGTAATCCCATTCTTTTTTTTAGCTATGGATAAAAGCTGGATTTATGAACAAGATAGATTCAGTTCTACCTATACTTGAGGCATGGATCTATTTCTAGAGTTTGCACAAGAAAATGCTATTTACTTTGAAGATAAAATTCTTTGCCCATGCAATGTATGTCGAAACACTATGATATACATTGGTAATGTAATGATTACATGTGAAATGGTAATGGTAATGCAATGATTACTTGTGAGTTTTTGATTACTATGACATATTCTCAAATATTTTATTGATATACAGGTTAATCAAAGCCCCATTGAGAACTTTGCTAACACCCATAAAAAGAATGGGGTGTTTGTCAATGAGAAAGCAGAAGCAGCATACGTAAGTCAAAATATATTTGAAACTTACACAAAATTGATTGATAACATACGTTTTTATTATAACACTATATTTTACGGCGTTAAATGGAAAGACTGAGGACAATATCAACAGATTTTGACAGTGATCTCATAAGCTCTGAGAGAGAAATTATAAAGACTGCACTTGGAAATAAGTCTGGTTATGACAAAGGATTAGGCTACAGTGTTGTGCCTTCAAAACGAATGAAGAAGACATTGATAGAGTCCACTCAGTTGAAAGAGAATTTGAATGTAGCAGAAGAAGAATTGCGCAATGCTACGACTCATATTACATCACAAACAGAGCTTATAGATAAACATGAAGCTTTGATACAAACTCACAATGTAGAGATTGCAGGATTAAAAGAGGGGCAGATTGAGCTAAAAGCGATGCTGTCTTCTGTTCTGGAAAAAAATTGCGCAATTCCTTGACTAATTGATGCACACACCATTCACTTTTTGGTGCACTTTTTTGTTGTCGAATGGTTTATGACTGTTAATATTTTGGCATAGTGCTTTGTTACTATTTTATTATTTCTACTTGGTTTAGACTATTATTTGACAGTTAGTATTTAGGCATAGTGTTTTGTTACTATTTTATTACTTCTGCTTGGTATAACTTTGATATATCTGACTTGCATGTTTGGTGACCAACTACTAAAGCCTGCTAAAACATACATTGTTCATTTATACTTTATTACTTTTGCTTAGTATAACTTTAATATATCTGAAATTATTGCTATGTTGTTCTTTGGGCCTTATGGTGGGCTTTTGTACAGATTCATTTAACAACTATAAATATTCATTATTTTCCATCATGGAGCGGTGATGGCAAAATTTGTGCAAATGCAAAATTTGTGCAGTAGAGATTTTATTGGATACCTATATATTATCTGAATAAACAAAACTGAGATAAATTCACAACTATTTTATGGTTTATTCCAAGGAATTGATCTTTTCAGATACTTTAATGAGGATGTGGTCTCTGGTCTTCTCTATTATCTTCATACAGATGAGATGAAGGTAAGTGCTCCTTTTTGCATTCTGCATTTTCTTAGGTCCTGACCAAGTCTTTTCCAGGGTATAAAAGTTTAAAGATCTGATGTGGTTGGGTTAATTATGCGTTGTAATGAGCTTGCATATGATATTTTGAAGGAATCAACCACCCAGGCTCTGCCACCATTGATAAAGGTATTTATAATATTCACACATATTATGACCTAGTTAAGGAACAGAATATGAGTTTCTCTACTTATGAACAGAACCCTATGGTGTGTAAAGTTGTCATCATTTGAATTCATGTACAATCTATCATAAGGTAAAGTGATCTATGATCTTTTTGATTAGTTAATGGATTTATCTTTCAGATAATTATATTTGTAATGATACAAATCAGTCTGTTAATTATATTTGTCAAAATAAATATCTTTTAATTTAATTATTAGTTAGAATTTATAATTAAATAAGCATTTCTCCACTACGATAATTATTAGTTAAAATATGATTAGCTTGAAATTAACATGTAATCTCATTTCATCTTTTTTTCTTCACCTTTTACTGGAAACTGTCTTCACCTCCTAAACCATCATCTATCAAGCTAGTCTACAATAGGTTGGAGCTTGTTTGATATTAAGTCATACAATGTGGTTTTGATGCATAAAATGTTGATTGTTCTTTACGGTGAATGCTTCTTTGTGGTGACAAACTAAAAACTTTTGTTCCCATGATTATTATCGTCTTTGGTCTTTTCAGATATTTTTCATTTTGAGATAGTACATTTTCCAAAAGCTCATTTTCCCACCTTCCTTTTGCAACCACTCCTTTTCCTTTCCGAAAAGGCCTTCCAAATAGAGCCTTAGTTTTTCTATGATTGTCACTGCTTAGTATTTCTTAATAGAGATATTAGTTTTTCCCTTATGGTTTCTCACTGCTTAGTATTTCTATGATTATCATTGCTTATTATTTCTATGATGGGATTTTGGTGTTATAATACCACTTATGGTTTCTCACTATTGATTTATAGTGCATACATGATGTTTGATGCAATGTCTAAGAGAGTCTTAAGAGTGCTATTTGGGTCATGCATGTAGGAGCCTAGATATGGGTCCTATTTTTTTAGTTTTTGTATATATATATATTTAGCCCGAATTTATTATCCTTAATATGCATCCTAATTTTGAACGTAAACTAGTGATACCAGTTCATCAGATGTCCCTATAGGAATTGTGTTTGGTTACAAGTCAACTTGTATTTTAATGAAATATGACATAATTTCCCCCTTGCACTCACTCTTTCTTTAAAAAAAATAAGTTTTGTTAAGCAATAGTTTCAAGTTTAAGTCTAGAAACTCTGATTATTTGTTTTTAGAATGTTCTTGTAGAGTAAATCAATGATTTCTTCTTCCCTTTATTCTCCACTTAGAAAGTAATAATTCTGCTCTCGAAGTTTTTTTTCCATACAAATGGTTCCTTAACTCTATTTATTGTGTCATATTTTAGTTTGGAAAATCCATTAATGTGTTGGACCTCCACTGGAGATCCTTATGCACATGTTGGTGATTCTACACTCTCTTTTGATGGCAAAGAATTTTCAATGGCATTTGCTGAGGAGCATGGATGGGATTATCTTGTATAGTACTACTCCCTTCAAAACTTTTAACTAGAGTCCACCACCCCTACCCCCAAATATAATAGAACTGACACCTAAACAAAGAATAGGTATATTTTGCAAATCTATTTTCTTAGAATTTTTTTCTTTTCGAGAACCTATTTGTAGATATTGATCATGAATTTCTTATTCTATGCTTTAGAAACAATAACATTCGGTCTATTTCACAATGTGACCTTTGTCAGGATGGTTTGACTAAATGTTCTTTAGTGTAAAAAGCAACTCCTTAATATTTCTCGGGAAGCCTTCAGCATCAGAAATTTGCTAGATTTCCACTAATTTTTTTGAAGTTGTTCCATTTTGATTAAAAAAAGTAAGCCTTGCCACTTTAGCGGTCAGATATGTATTTCCCTGCAAAAATTCTACGCCAAACAGGGCTATAATATGTTTCTGGATTTTGTAAAATGCAACAAAAGAACCCAGTTATTCAGCAGTCCAATCTCAAATTTAGCGTATTTTGATTTCTTTGATTGTTTAACTACACAATCATATCAGACATTGGGCGTGATAACAAAAAAAATAAGTAGTTTGCTGTTTGAAAATGCCGTACTTATTTTCTGCAGGATTCCAAGTGTGTCATTTATTGGGAGGAGGCACTGGATCTGGCATGGGGACTCTTCTCATCTCTAAGATCAGGGAAGAGTACCCTGATCGCATGATGTTGACCTTCTTTGTCTTCCCATCTCCAAAAGTATTGGACACAGTTGTTGATCCATACAATGCCACCCTCTCTATCCATTAGCTTGTTGAGAATGTTGATGAGTGCATGGTCTTGTTATGTAATATTGTATTGTTCTAGATGAGATGGCAATAACTTATACTCTATGTAATAGTTTTTTGTTTGAATAAATATATGTTGATCTTGTTATGTAATATTAAATATGTGTTTTAAAGATTTTTTATTATCTTTAGCTAAATCCTTAAGAAATATGAAATCATAATTATTATTTGCAATAAAATCTCAGGTACACAAAAAATAGAAATTGAATATTTTGATATATAAATGAATTGGCTGTAGTGAGAAGAATAGAAAACAATTCTAACGAATTTTTTGTTACTATTGTTTAATCTATGGTAACGAAATAATGTTTATTATACTTTATTGTAATGAAGTAAATTTATTTTTAGTGAGTAAAAAAACATTTGTAACTAAATAATGTTTTTTATAATTTATTGTAACGAAGTAAATTTATTTTTAGTGAGGAAAAAATAAAACATTTGTAACGAAATAGTATTTATCGTAACTGAATTTTTGTGAGGAAAACAAACATTCGTAACGAAACAATATTTATTATAACTAATTTATTGTGAGGAAGAATCTTTTTTGGGTGAGGAAGTATCCTTTGTTACCATTAATTTATTTGTAACGACACGCATACATTCGTTACAAGAAGTTTTAGCGTCAAGCTTTAAAGGACGACCGTTACATAAAGTTTTTTTCGTTACCAAAGAGTTTTTGTAATGATTTTTGGTACTTATTGTAACAATTTAGGTCCTTACTATAAGTGCAATTTGTTATAGTGGAAGGGGAAAGAGGCAAGGGTTTGGAGACGTCGGCAAGAAGAAAGAGGCTTTGAAGCGAGATCTGAACACAACTTCCCGCAGCATTTAAACATCTATAATCATATATAGTAAGATCTTTCTTGTTGTATGGTTTCATCCCTCCATCATGAAATAAATTCCCAGGTCATGTAAGTTGAAAGTACTTTGATTTATTGTGATGATGTGATTTTAATTTCTCTTTTGTGATTGTTTAAAGAACTATCTTTATTAGTTTTATGTTTTATTTTGTGGAATCTTTGGATTAAGTGTTCTTCTCCTAAATTGTGTGGCGAGATTCGAGAGAGAAGTTACGCTATTTCAGAGTTGAATCCTTTATTTTGCACTACGAGATTCGAGAGAGGAGTCGCGTAAATCTTTAGCCAAAATTCCATCTATTGAGCCCATTTATCCCAATGTCCTAGATTTATAAGAAGTCAAACAGGTCAATGGTATGCACATAGTTGTATTTGATGTATGTTTAAGTTCATGCATCAAGTTGGTCTTTGTCACAATGATTGGACATATAGTTTAAGAGACAATGACAGGTGGACTCAAGGTGATATGCTGGAAAGTCAGAAAAATGCCTAAGTCTAGAAGCATTGAGTGAGGCAAGCTCACTCAATGCTATCAATGCCATATGACAAGAATCGTTGAGACAAGGATATCATGTCAAAGCCTAAGCAGTGGAAGCCAGAAAATTGACTAAGTCCAGAAGCGTTGAGTGAAGCTTCATCACTCAACGCCATGCTGAGTTTTTCAATGCCAAACTTCAGCAAGAATGCAAGATAGTAGAAAATCAGGCTAAGTATAAAAAGCATTGAGTGAAGCTTATACACTCAACGCTCTCAACGACATTAGGCAAAAAACTGAACAATTTGACTAAGGAAAAAGCGTCGAGACAGCTGAGACAACTGAGAAGAATGTCTCAGTATAACCGCTGAGAGAGCTGAGAAGCTCAACACAAAACATTGAGAGAAGTGTTGGTCTCAGCAAAACCACTGAGACAGAAGATAGTCAAAGCTGTGAAGAAGAAACTGCTGAGACAGTTGAGAAGGAACCGCTGAGAAAAAGCCAGTAGAAATTTTCTAAGTCCAAAAGCGTTGAGTGAAGCAGGCTCACTCAATGCCTCTGAAGAAGAGCTCTGTCTAGAATTCGTCGAATTGAATTCTGAGTTCGTCGAGCTGAGCTCACCTTTTGTCGAGCTAAAGTTAAATGTTGAGATTCAGATTTCGTCGAGCTGGGTTTTGGATTCATCGAACTAAGTTTTGAGTTCGTCGAACTAAAGTATTTTAAAGTATTGCTTGATTTTGTCGAGCTGAGCTCTGGGTTCATCGAACGGAGTTTTGAGTTCATCAAACTGAGGATTTTTGAAGTATTGCTTGATTTTGGCTAAGTACAGAATGATGTCGATGTCAACAAAGTCAACAAGTAAACAATTTTCTGATTTGTTATTTAAATGCTGTAAATTGACATTAACGTCGTCATCAGTCTACAGTGGATCTCAATTAAATTAAACTGAGGTTTTGTAACTCCCCAAATTTCTTGAGGCATGAGTTGCTTCTCTGGGGGTTATTCATTGGCGGTAGCTAGTTACCGCGTGGCGGTAACTCCAGGATTTGCATTCGTCGAGTGGAGAAAACGTTGAGTTCTCGAGAAAGACGTTACCGCGCAGCAATAATGATTAACGCGTGGCAGTAGCACGAATCTCTCGACGCTCTCAATGCATAAGCTCTTGCTAGCGTGCGACGGTAGTTTTAACGTCGGCGATAGCTGTGGCGATTTATTTTGCAAAAGCTCTCGGGAAGTTACCGCACAACATTAGCCTTACCGCGGAGCGGTAGCATAACAGTTATGATGCGTCTGCATATTAGTGCCCGATTCGAGTTTAGGGGCGGTGGAATCCTCAAGAAGCAAAACGATTGAGGTACCGCGCGACGGTAACTTCCTACAGCGCGACGGTAGCTCTCGTAAACTGAATTCTTGGAGGAATCCTGACCGTCCACGAGTTTTACTTAGAGATCTGATGTCTGATGTGTGCTTCTGCGGGTATATGGCTGGGAGTTAGGTTTTACCAACTCATTTCTTCATTGGCTTTCTCTTTCTAAGTACTAGAGAGAAGGGAGAGTGAAGAAGTAAGAAGAAGGAAGAGATCCCGCCACCATTGGAGTTCCGAAGCTCCGATTTGCAAGCCGAGTCCGGATCTATGGAGGCAAGAGCGTTGCGGTCGTACACATATGTCTAGATCTTTGGCATGGCACCGAAGAAATCGCAAAGGGTAACGATTCTCTACTTGGACATGTGAAGTCCTCTTCCTTTTTGCATAGGAAACCCTCTCCCACAAGTGTGCGGTGAGCGTGAGGTATTCCTTCGGGTAGATATGGTTTATCCCCGTAGTTTTGCATATAGAGTTCGGAATAATAGTACGGACATAGACATGGTGTGTGAAGCTCATCCGGACAAGTTGGTCTGGATTCGTGATGTTTTCATTATGCATGAATTGCCGGAGAAGACTTCGTGTTGTATGTTTTCGGGTTTCTACGCAGTAGATTGCAGCAGCGAACTTTGGGAACTAACCCCAAGGAGCACCCGAAAAACTAGGTAGAAACACATTCCTGCCAGGTACTGCGCCGCAGTAGTGTTACCGCCGACGGTAGCTCTATAAGAGAGATGTTGTGAGGCCTGTCTTGCAGAGACTTGGGGGCCAGTATGTGGGGATGAGAGCTCTGGGAGCCCGGCTTGGTGGCCTGAGTGTCGACCTTATGCATAACCAGGTTATGTATTATTGTATGATCGATTCATCGGGAATCAGGGAGGCTGACCCGCGACGATGACTTAAATTGACATGATGATGTGAGCAACGGGTTGAGCTGAACCGTGCCCGCTCTATGTGGTTCGATTAAAGAGACCTAATGTATGTGGTACTTACCGGGGGCATAGAGGGTGAGTCTTATGCTACGGCCAGAAATACTTAAATGTTCATGATGGTTGTCATCCTGGGGGCGGTGGTGAAGCCTTGTAATGGACCGGATTCACCGAGAATGTGCCCTGAGAGACTGGGGTGTGTGGCCGTGCTTGCCTACGCCTGTGGTGAAGTGTACTTTAATTATACTTTATATACCACGGTTGAATATACTAAAGTAAAGCAGGGAAGTAGCACAGCCTCCCCGAGCAAGGGGTGGGGTCTGAAAGTGAGGATAGATACAACTCTAGAGGGGGGTGAATAGAGTATTCAAAAATTTGAGCTTTTACTCAACTCCCTTAGAGTTAGTTTGCGGAAAGAGTTTATAGATATTTGAAACCCTAAAGCCTAACACAAAGTGTGGTGCACAAGAGAAAGCTAACTGTAATTACAGTTTCAGCTTTAGTCCTATCACAGTAACTAGAAGTCCTAGTTAGTTCTAATCACAGTCACAGTGCAATAATTAAAGTAAGCGACACAGACAACACAAGAGGTTTATAGTGGTTCCCTCTAAATAGGTACATCCACTCTTCTACCACCCTGGCAGGAATCCACTACAGGTTTTTGTTCAGGTGCCCTGCCACCAACTGATCTAGTTCAGGTAGATCAAGTAGACCCTTTGAGCTTTTGATCAGGAGCTCAAAATCCAACACAGGTTTTTGCTAAGATTCCCTGCCACCGAGGTTCACTTTTGAAGGGAGTAATAACCCTTTGTACAGGAGGGTGAGAGAGTTAAAATGTCTTCTCTATTGTAAAACAAGTGGATTGCACAGAGCTAGAAAGCTCTAAGGGATCAAGGCTCCCCTGGCTTAGAGAATATCCAGGAAGAAGTCTTGCTTCAGGGTGCAGGAACTTTTCTGAACTCTTGACAGATATAATCTGTTGTCTTGAAGTTCTTTGAAGGAGCAGCTTGAAGAAGACTCTTGATGTAGAATGATTGTTCTTCTTCAATCAGCTTTTCTTTCTTCTTCTTCTTCTTCTAGAGGCTCTGAGTGTG
Source organism: Platanthera zijinensis (assembly GCA_039513925.1). Lineage (NCBI taxonomy): Eukaryota > Viridiplantae > Streptophyta > Magnoliopsida > Asparagales > Orchidaceae > Platanthera > Platanthera zijinensis. The sequence continues at coordinate 165,897,712 of CM077083.1, read as the reverse complement.
AATGTTCCTGGAAGCAAGATGAACTCAGGGTTGAAGAAGAATACTGAAGAGAGTAGATCTTCTTAGTTGAATGTGAAAGAATCTGAGAGCTGTTCTTCTTGTTTTGAATCTGTATATGAACAACAGTATATGTCTATGTATGTGTGTGAACCAGTCTTTTTCTTCTTTCAAAAGAACTCTTTATATATTAGCCTCTGTAACAGCTCTAATCTTTATTTGAACTTTGTCTTCTTCTGAGATATGCAATCTGGGCTGCAAATAGCACAATACAAAAATATATCCTGCAGACAGACATCCTATAAAGGGATAAAGCTTTCTAAGAAGCTGCATATCCAATCTGATAAAAGAATACTAGAGAAAGTCACATCAGAACAAACTCTTTACGGTCAGAGAAGACTTTTGAGTCTAACGGCTATAAAGGACAGCATGGCAGATAAAGTAGAAAGATATTTCAACTAATAAGACAAAAGACTTTTGTCAGAAAGAACTTGACTTATGCATAAAGAATGGGGCAAAGATTGCCTTGAAATGTCAGCATAAAATCAATGAAATAATCTTTAATAAAATATGCCAAATAAATAGGAAATAAATCACAGAAGGGAAGGAGTACAAAATTACTAACAACAGACAAAAGATCGTCGAACGATCCACAGAGATCGTCGAACTATCAGAACAGATAGTCGAACGAAACAGATAGTCGAACTATCAAAGCAGTTAGTCGAGCTATCAAAAAGATAGTCGAACCATCAAATAGATAGTCGAACTATCAACACAGAGCAGATAGTCGAACTATCAAACAGATAGTCGAACTATCATAACAGAACAGATAGTCGAACTATTAGAGCAGATAGTCAAACTATCACAACAGAACAGATAGTCGAACTATCAGAGCAGATAGTCGAACTATCACAACAGAACAGATAGTCGAACTATCAGAGCAGATAGTCGAACTACCAAATAGTTAAACTACCAAGAAATCTGTCTGGTCAAAAGAAGTCGAGCAGGGTTCGACGATCGACGAGGCAGAGACCACAGATCGTCGAGCTAACAAGAGTTGAACTAACTCAGAGATCGACGATCTGCTGACTGACGAAAGTCGACCAACTGATAGATGATCGTCGAACAGTTGATAGACAATAGTCGAGCGCCGTTCGACTATAGTCGAACCAAGAACTAACTTAGCCAGATTTCACTGGAAAAGTGACAACTCTACAATTGAGGAATTCTAACCTAACAACTAACCTTTGACCATAGATAAATCTTGGGTAAAGAAACTAATTGAGAAGACTTAACACAAATCCAAACTAGGGTAACAACAATCTCCCCCTATTTGGGTCAAGTCTCTCAAAACAACAATAACAAACAAGTGCTATAAAATAGATATAAAAACAACATTAACCTGTTAGGATCAAAGGTGTATCATATCATAAATAAGCATCAATTTGTATCAACCAAACAGATAAACAATCTGACAATAAATAAGAACTCAAACAGCATCAGAGTCTGATTTGGAGACAAAAGAACCAGGAAGAAAAGAATTTTTTCTATAAGGATCTGGAGAATCTTTCTTTGAGGTCTTCAAGTCTTGTTCTCCAATAATCTTGGATTCTCCTGTTCTTGGCACTACAGCTTCTGGATGTTTTTCCATGTACTTTGAAGCATCAAAAACCTCAGGTCTGACCTGGAATCTATCTAGTTCCTTCTTTCTGAATTTTGACATTGTAGTAAAGCCTGTAACATCTTTTCCTTCAGCTCTGGCTTGTCTGATCTGAGCTGATCCAACCAATTCAAGAAATCTGGCCATCCTGAAATCAGGATTAAGCTCTTGGCTTTCATATTCATTATCATTAGTTAGATCTATAGGTTTTATGGTCTTGAATTGAGTAGAGAGGTCTAGTAAACTTGCAGCTGGCTCTTTGTTTTCTTGAATCACAAGAGAAGATGGTGGAGCAAATTCTGCATATTTCTTACTTGATTTTTCAGAATAAATTACTCTTTTACCTTTTAAATCTGTTTGCTTTTTCTGAACTGGTTTACTGGATGGTATACTTTTCTTTTCTTTGGAAGGCATAGCTATTCTCTTGGGTGAAGGAGGAGGAGAAAAAGTTGGTCTTTGATAAACCATCTCCTTCACTTGTTCTTCAGCCTCTTGTATTTGATGACCTGATTGAGATCTGCCTTGATGGCTTTGGTTTCCTCTTCTCTGATAGGATTGAGAAGGTGTTAATCTTGCAGAAGAAGCAGAGGGATTGGCAGAAACATTTCCAGAAGCTCCTACACTGGGAGGAGGAGGAGGAGGACCTTTAGGAGTCCACTTGGGAGCTGGACTATCATATCTTTTGCTTTTCTTTCTCTGTTTCTATTGATTTCTGGATAGTCCCATCCAATGCTGATATTCCTTAGATTTGGGATCAATCCCTTTAAGTATGTAGTATGGGATATCATGATCCTGATTTGGTGGAGGAGGAGCAGCAGTTTTCCTTTTCCTTTTTGCAAATTTCTTCTTCTTTGATCCTTCTAAATCATCAGAATCATCCTCATCATCAGAGTGAGATGATAGAGGTTGGTCATAAGGGTCCAAGATATCTTGATCAGCTTTCTCTTTTACTTTCAAAGCAACTTTCTCTCTTTCCTCTTCTAAGGCATCTTGTGCCAGAAGAGTATCCAAATCAGGTTCTGGGGTGTCATCCCACAGAGTTGATTTCTCTTCTTGTTCTTCAGTAATTGTCTTGGAGACCAGTTCTTCTTGCACAGCTTCAGATGCTGGTTGAGCAGGCTCAGGTTCTTGAGGAACTGTAGCAGGTTCTGGAGCAACTTGATCATCTTGAATTTGATCTTGAACTAGATCTGTAGCCAAAGGGAGACAAAATGTTCTAAATAGGCTAGAAACATTTCTTCAAGATACTCACAGGTTAACATGTCAGTTAACAGGTCAGTAAATTGAGATAAAGAATTACCTGTAGGATTTCCCAACTCCCATAAATCATCTAGAAAGGAGGTGATGACTCCCTCTAGGTACAGAGCAACAATGGGAGTAGAGAATTCTTCAAGGCACACTTTGACAGCAAATTCTGCTTCCATTATAATATCAGATGCCCTCCGATCTGAGACTTGGGCTACTTGAAGATCTGCTGGAGGAGAGACTAGGGGAAGTTATGAGACATCTTCCTGGAACATCTCCCCCTACCTGATTTCAGTGGGTACTGAACTCAGGCCCCTAAGTGAAGAGGGCTCAACAGAGTTGGAGACGGCATTGATGGATGATGTAAGGGAAGAAATGGAAGCGACAAGTGGGGAAATTGCTGCTTCAATCATGGATTTGATTGAAGGAGTAATTAGCTCCAAGATGCTGGTTATGAATACTGGTGTGATTTCAAAAGAAGTGGATGGGGGAATCACAACAGATGGAAGATCATCAGGGATGATGTTCTCTTGATGAGATGCAGATGCATGAGCTGGTGATGGAGATGCAGATGTATGAAGATCAATATGATCTTGATGTGAAATTGGTGACTGAGGTGGAGTTGGTAGAGTCTCAGAATCCAATAGATCAAAACTAGGATATGAAATCCCAGCAAGATGTGAAGGGGTTGGAGATGCTGGTGGTGATGCATGGAGAATAGTTGAAGAATCTAGTGGAAGAGAGACAGTAGATGTAGATGGCACTTCAGTGGAAGTGGATGGTAATACAGTAGATGTGGATGGCAATGCAGTAGAAGGTGGAATGGGGGGGGGGAATGGAAGAGCCTTCTTCAGGTAGGTGGGGAGTGAATGGTACAGTCCTGGTGCTCTCAGATGTAATAGGAGCAACCCCAGTAGGCGAGGGATTCTGAATATTCCTTCTCCACTTTATAAAAAAGTGGGATCCATCTTCTTGGTTGCATTTATAGAAGTAGAAACTGTTCCCAACAGTTGGGGATATTTCTCTCTCAGAAAATCCCAATTACCCTTCCAAGGGTTACCTCTTTCTTAGAATTCTTCTTCTTGATCAAATCAAAAACTATTCCTGCCCAATTGATTGCTTTCTGTTTGACAAGGGCACACATCAAGGCAAACTACTGCCTGGTAATATTTTTATGAGCAGAGTGCTTACCCAATAGCACTTTTCCAACCAGTACTGCTAAGAACTTAATTCTCAACGAAAACTTTACTTTCAGTAACTTAGAAGGAATGCCTTCGGCATGACCTAGCTCGACAAGCATCCTTCCATACTCTTGAGTATCTTGGTCATACTCCTCTTGATCATTATTCAAATCAAAAATCTCAGACAAGACGGCAGGAGTCAAAGTTACCTCCTCGCCTCCGATGGTCCCGGTCATCGATTCGTCGCTGCACGACGAAGTGTAGACCCATTCTTTAATCTCTGGAATATTAATCTTAATCCTTGTGGACATCAGCTTCTCTAGTCCTTGATCCTTGCACAGCTGGATTATCTCTAGAATCTCAGCATCGCAGGTGCTGAACGAATCAAAGTCCACGCTGAACCCGGCGAAAACTTCATCACCGTAAGAAGAGCTGGAGCAATCGCCATCGATTTTGTCGGAGAAGACGAGAGAAGCGAAGAGCAGAAAGCACGGGGCAGAGCTCAAGCAGAAAGAAGGAATACGAAAAGACAAGCTCTGTCGACTACTAAAAGACGATCTCTTAACCTAGGTCGATGATCGTTTTATATTAAAACAGCAATCGTCGACCTGTTTTAACAGATAGTAGAAGCGATAGTCGAACGGTCGTTCGACGATCGTTTCCTGAAGCAGAGTAGTCGAGCAATCATTCGACTATTTCTGTCTTCACAAGCAAATGAGCCGGCGTCAACCATAGGTCGACGATAGGCTCAACCTGTTCGACTATCGTCGAACATCATTCGACGATCTTCAAACAGATTTCAATAAAGGCAGAAGTCACACTTAGTATTTTCCATTTATCATGCCTAGTTGAACCAAAAAGAACAGATGCTTCTGTTCATCTAAGGGCTTGGTGAAAATATCACCTCTCTGAAGGTCAGTGGATATGAACTCAAGGCTGATTTTGTTCTTTTCCACACAATCTCTTAGAAAATGGTGTCTGATCTCAATGTGCTTGGTCCTAGAGTGATGCACAGGATTTTGTGCTAAGGAAATAACACTGGTACTGTCACACATGATTTTTGTGTTCTTGTGTGTGTACCCATAATCCAAAAGCTGGTTTTGAATCCACAGGATCTGTGAACAACAACTAGCAGCTGCTATATATTCAGCCTCTGTAGTTGAAGTTGAGACAGAAGCCTATTTCTTACAGAACCAAGAGACTAATCTCTCTCCCAGGAACTAACATGTTCCTGAGGAACTTTTCCTGACAACTCTACAACCACCATAGTCAGAATCAGAGTATCCAATTAACTCAAATTCTGATTCTGCTGGGTACCACAGTCCTAAATTTGGACATCCCTTCAGGTATCTCAAAATTCTCTTGAGAAGAATCAAATGAGATTCCTTGGGGTTGACCTAGAATCTAGCACATAGGCATGTGGCAAACATTATATCTGGTCTACTTGCAGTTAAATACAATAGGGAACCAATAATGGCCCTATAGTTTTTCTGATCAACTGGTTTACCCTGATCATCAGAATCTATAACTACATTTGTAGCCATGGGTGTATACATTGCTGAAGCATCAGCCATCCCAAACTTCTTTACCAATTCTTTGTCATATTTAGATTGGGAGATGAAGATGCCATCAGCATCGTGCTTTACTTGGAGACCAAGAAAGTAAGATAGCTCACCCATACTACTCATCTCAAACTTAGAATGCATCAGGTTTGAGAACTTTTTGCAAAGTTTGGGATCAGTGGAGCCAAAAATAATATCATCCACATAAACTTGAACAAACAGGATGGTGTCCTTGTGATGCTTGACAAACAGGGTTCTATCAACTACTCCCCTAACAAAGTTGTGCTCTAACAGGAAACTAGCTAGAGTCTCATACCAAGCTCTGGGTGCTTGCTTAAGTCCATAAAGAGCTTTTTTCAACTTGTAAACAAATGAGGGTTGAGTTGAGGAGACAAACCCAGGAGGTTGTTCAACAAACACCTCTTCCTTTAGCTAACCATTTAGGAATGCACTCTTGACATCCATCTAAAAAACCTTAAACTTCATATAGGCTGCATAGGCTAGAAAGATCCTTATTTCCTCTAGCCTTGCAACATGGGCAAAGGTTTGGTCATAGTCTATACCTTCCTCCTATCTGTAGACCTGAGCTACAAGCCTAGCTTTGTTCCTTACAATAATTCCTTAGACATCCAACTTGTTTCTAAAAACACCAACTTGGTGCCTATGATCAGTTGGCATTTAGGTCTTGGAACCAAAGTCCATACTTTACATCTTTCAAATTGATTAAGCTCCTCTTGCATAGCAATGATCCAGTGGGGATCTAGCTCAGCATCTTTTATGGTGAGGGGCTCAACTTGTGAAAGGAAACAAGCATGCATCACATCCTTTCTTAATTGATGTCTTGTTTGCACACCAGCTGATAGGTCACCAATCACTTGAGATGTAGGATGATCTCTAAGTGTGACAATATCAGCAGGTGGGATGTGATCTTCAACAACAGTTTGGATTAATTCCTCTAGAGGAATTGGATCAACTGTTGGTGGTACAGCAACTGCTTCCACAGTGTCTCCATCACTGTCTGAATCAGTGATATGAAGAGTTGAAAGAGGGAGAATCTATTGAGTGACATCTTTGCATGACTCAGGTACTTGCAATGAGCTTGAGGAAGGAGAAGTTTCCTTCTCCTTGTAAAACATCTTTGACTTATCAAAGGAAACATGCACAGACTCCTCTATTTTAGATGTTGATTTGTTAAAGACCCTATAAGCTTTGCTTACTTGGGAATATCTAAGAAAAATTCCCATTGAAGCTTTTTCTTCAAACTTTCTAGGGTATTCTTTGTTGTTATTGTGAATATACACTTCACAACCAAAGACTCTAAAATAATTAATTTTAGGTTTTTTTCCTTTAAGTAACTCATAAGGAGTTTTACTCTTAAGTTTGTGTATAAGACATCTGTTTAAAACATAATTAGCTGTGCTAACAGCTTCTGCCCAATAAGAGAGAGGCATGTTAGCATCTGCCAACAATGTTCCTGCAGCTTCAATTAGGGTTCTATTCTTCCTTTCCACTACCCCATTTTGTTGGGGAGTTCTAGGAGCAGAGAAGCTATGTTTGATACCTTCTTTCTCACAGAATTCTTGCATGAGAAGAGACTCAAACTCAGTACCATGATCACTTCTGATCAAGACCACATGAGTAGAATACTCAGTCTGCACACATAGCAGAAAGTCTGTAAGAACTTTGAAGTTATCAGCCTTAGTTCTCAAGAAGAACACCCAAGTGAACTTAGAGAAGTCATCTACAATTACTAAAGTGTAAAACTTCCCTCTTAGACTCTGTACATTTATTGGGCCAAAAAGGTCCAAATGTAATAAATACAGGATTCTAGGTGAATCACTTTTATTTACAGATTTAAAGGAATTTTTGGTTTGCTTGCCTAATTGACAAGCCTTGCATAGGCTCTCCTTCTTGTAGGGGCAAGAAGGTAAACCTCTAACAAGGTTGTATTTAGATAACCTAGATATGTTCTTGAGGTTAACATGGCTATGCCTCCTATGCCATAAGGTGTTATTATTTGTTACTTCATTAAACAGGCAGATTTCAGATTGAGTTGAGTTAAAATCTACTAAATAAACATTACCCTGTCTAATGCCTACTAACACTACATTACTATTTAAAGTAATATTACAGAGAGTGTTAGTGAAAGATACCTGATAACCTGCATCACATAACTTGCTTACTGAGATTAGGTTGTGCTTCAGTCCAGTTACATACGCAACCCTTTTGAATGTTACTGCTCTAATGGTAAACCTATCATATCCTTCTGTTTGACCACAGCTGGAATCCCCAAAGATCACCTTTGGTCCAAGCTTGGCCTTGTATTTTGACAGATTTTCTTTGTTTCCTATCATGTATTTGGAACAACCACTATCCAAATACCATTTGTCTTTAGTAATTGGATAGGTCTTTACCTGAAAATCAAACAATTAGACATTGTGGACCCAGGCAACCTTGGGTCCATTATTCTTTTCATAATGAAAGCTTGAAATAAATGAATAAGCAGGCTGAGGATGATATCCTAGGGGAAAAGATCTCCTAGGTGGAATACTCCATGCAGTTGATGGGTCAATAAACCAAGGGTTTCTATTTACATTAGGATTTCTAAGGTTCAGGTTGTTATTTTGAAAATCATATTGAGATCGTCGATCATCGTTCGACGATCGATGCTCAGATCGTCGAGCATCGTTCGACCATTGAGCCTTCGATCGTCGAGCATAGTTCGACGACTTTTGTAGTTCTTTAAATTTTTGTTTTCTCTTTTCTCTCTTAGCCTTATTTAAAGCTTTGTTAACTTGAATTACTTGCTCAGTATTCTTTATTCTATCAGCTGAAATAAAGTTTACTGGAGTTAAAAGATGGTTTTTAAGAACCAAGGGGGGTTCACTTGGTGAAGCTCCTAAGCCTAGTTTGTTATTACCTGTCCTAGTATTTGACATGCTATTAATTTCTAGTAGCTTAAGACTTCTACCATTTAAAGATTCTTCTAATCTTTTAGACTTTGCTAGTTCAGTTTTAAGAAATTTTATTTATTCACTAGATTTAGTGAGTTCAGCTTCTAGCCTAGCATTTTCATTAGAAATAGATTCTGATTCTGCTATTCTATTTCTAAGCTCCTTAATTTCCTTTTCTGAGCTAATTAAATCTAAGCAGAGAGATTTAAATTCAATTTTAAATTCAGCAGAAGTGAAATCATAAGAAGATAATACCTGGTCTTCAATTGGCATTTCCTCTTCATCAGAACTCTCTGCAGCTGAATGATTGCTGCAGGCATCAATTGCCATAAGGAAAATTTATTTTGCCTTCTTCTCTTCCTCATCTTCACTGGAGCTTGAGGAGGAAGATTCCTCATCTGAATCACTCCAGGTTTCAGCAACAAATCCTTTCTCCTTCTTCTTATTTTTGTAGGAGGAGGACTTAGAGTGCTTCTTCTGATGTTCTTTGTCTTTTCTTTTCTCTTTGTTCTTTTCCTCTGGACACTAATAGAGAAAATCATATTCTCCAATCTATACTCGATTAAGGCAAGTGTACCTATCGAAATATAGCATATGATATGAAAAATATCAAGGTCGTATAAAAACTCGGGGCAGGCAAGTACTATTACTCACAACTGCTCTATTATTCTACCGAACGATAAATGAGTTTTGAGAATGAAAATAAGCTAAGTTAAAAAGAGAAAATAAATTATTACGAGAAAAGTGCTCGATCGACGATTCACCTTGAAATAAAATAACGGAATAAATTAGTTTAACATTTGTAATTCTATTAAGACCGTGACAGATCCGATATTAGGAAGTAATCTCGCTCGAGCATTAAATCCCCTAACTTATAGACGTTTCGACCGAAATCTCTTTCAAGTCAAAAAGGCCTAAAGTCGCATTATCGAGGTGACCCGCCATGCTAGGAGGAGGAGATTCATGCATGCAATTATGGAGGGGAGAGAGAAAAGAGGATGCATGAATACATTTATGGAAATGAAGAAAATAAAAATACAAAATAGAGAGGGGGGATGAATGGAAGCTTGTAGAAAGGAGAGGGAGAGAAGTGGCCGGCCAAACATAGGGGAGGATTCATGCATGCAATAAATGGAGAGAGAGAAATTAAAGAATGCATGCATGAGGAGGACAAAAGGTGGCCGGCCATGCATGAAAATATTCATGCATGGCAATAATGAGGAGAGAGGGGCTGCTCCAAGTGGAGGTGGGCTGCTCCAATGTTGTGAGGCTCGGGTTGCTTGAGGACAGCACCAAAAGGTGGGCTTGGTTAGAGGCTAGGTGCTGCTCCAAGTGAGGTGGGCTGCTCCATGTGGTGGGCTGCAACACATTGAACCTACAAGAGAAAAACAAAGCATTAATTCTATTGTTAAATATATAAAAACAAAACATAACATAAATAACATATTATAATAAAACACAAACCATAAAACTAAACATACAAACATGACATAACATATAAAACATAAAATAGAAATAAAAAAGACATTAAATAAGAAATAAAACAAAATAAGCATAAATATACTAAAAACATATAATTAAACTAGGAATTAATATATATTATTAAAACATGACAAAACAAGCATAAAATATAAATTAACTTAGGAATTTAGGCCACTAAATTACCCCAAAAACGATGACTAAAACTAGTCATCAAACTCCCTCATGCTTAGGCTTTTGCTATTCCAGAGCAAAAGGAAGAGAAATATTTATAAGACATTATAAAATTTTTAATTAAACTAAAAATTTATTAACACCAACATCTAGCCAAAAATAAAGTTTAGGGATTTAAGAATCAAGTCCTAAATTATGAAATTAAAGTGGCAAGAGAGAAGAATTTAGCCAAAAATTCTCTAATAAATTAACTAGCATTCAAAATGGAGTAAAGTGCAAACAAGGTTAGATTGGGATTATAAAAACCATGACTTAAAAGAAACTTAAGGAAGAAGACAACCTACTACTTATGCTCTCCACATATTTTAATTTAAAAACTAAGACAATGATATTGGCTAAGGGGTTTGGGGAGGAAATTTAACATGAAGAGGTCTTTGATTGGAGGTGATCATCATTTTTTTTTCACACCCCACACAATTTTGTTTTTTTTTGAATAATATATATGTAATACCAGAAAATGATAGACTAACATCCTATCACTTCCCCCGACATATATGAACTTTTAATTGCTCTCTTCATTTTATTTTGAGTTGCATATGTTTACCAAGGAATAATGAATTTTATCCTCTTATTCCCATGACATATGATCTAACAAAAAAAATGATGGGTTTAAACAAAATTTTAGAAAATAAACTAAAACACTAGAGAGCAACTACTAGTAGATTGAGATTTCCTAAGAATCTAAAAGCATGAAGTAAGAATAATTAAAATCCAAAATTGTTTAGCCAAATTACTACAAAATTGAAACTATTTAAAATAAAAGAGAAAAGTGCTAAATAAATTACTCTAAGCAAATTAAACCATAAGATGATTCTCAAAACAAAATCACTAAAAGTTAAATTTAACTAAATATGATGAAATAAAGATTTGTAAATAAAAAATGCTTATAAACTAACTCAAACTAAATTTCTGAAAATAACAAAAATCTAAGCATGAGGTTTATTATATTTTTTTGATTTTTTGACATTTTTCATTTTTTTTGGGTTTTGAAATATTATCTTTTTTGGAATTTTGATTTTTCTAAATTTTTTTTTGTTTTTTTTGATAAGGCTAAAAGAAGCAGTATTAAAAAAAACTTAAAAAAAACTATACTAAACATTTGTTTTTTTTTTAAAAGAAAGAAAAAAGAAAACAACAAAACCCTCCCCCATGCTTAAACCTTTCATTGCCCTCAATGAAAAATAAAAATAAGAAAGAAAAAAGGAAGAAGAAAGGGGAGGGGGGATACAATAAAGTAAAGAAAAAAAAAGAAAACGACTTCCCCGGAGTCAAAAGGCCGAATGCAGATGTCGCTCCCCCATGCTTGAGCTGGACACCGGCTCGGGCCTAAGGAAGAGATGAAATGATGGAGCCAAACGAACCGCCAGGGGTTTTATTCCTGCAAAATAAAACAAAAAGAAAAAGAAAAAGAAAAAGGATAAGCAAGGGGTGCTCCCAAGAGCGCTCTCTATTTAACGTCGGCTGAGCCCGACGTTATTTGTTAGCTAAATGGAAAATAAAAACTAAAATGAAGAGGTAACTCCCTAAGCATGCGCTTAGGAGAGTAAACTAAAAAAAAGGAAGAAATGAAGAATTGCACAGACATGTGGTGAAATCTTCAAAGGATTGACTCCCATAAAAGAACGGACGGAGTTATAGAAGAACTTCGCCGTATGTAAAACGGGAAAGAAGGGGTCGTCAAAAGAAGGAGAATAAAAAGAAGAAAAAATAGAAAGAGGAATAAAAGAAGTAGAAAAAGAATTTTCATCAAAGGAAATTTCACAAGGAGAAGGAGAGTCTTGTGAAATTTCGGGAGAAGAAAGAGTAGAGAGGACTAAAGAAGAATTATCTAAAATAAAAGAAGAAGAAGAAAAAGACTCGCTAAAACTAGAAAAATTTGGAACAGTTAAAAATTGAAGTGAAATGGAATCACCAACGTCTTCAGATGGAGAAATAGGAGATGTCTCGTCATCCTCAACGGGTAAGGGTTCGCAAACTTTTTAGTGGATTGGCTCCCGAACTTCCCAAGGGCTACCCGGTGAAGGGTTCGCAAGGTACTAGGTAAAATGGTGGCGCTTAAAGCCCCTTACCCTTTTCGAGAGATTTTAGGTTGGGTAGAAATAAGATGAGGTGGGTGGATAATACTAATAATAATAATAATAATAATATTTTTTTGAATTTTTAAATTTTAGTAGAAGTAATAAACTCGAAGCTTTCTTAATATTGCCAAAAAAATTCCCCGGCAACGGCGCCAAAAACTTGATAGAGAAAATCATATTCTCCAATCTATACTCGATTAAGGAAAGTGTACCTATCGAAATATAGCATAGGATATGAAAAATATCAAGGTCATATAAAAACTCGGGGCAGACAAGTACTATTACTCACAACGACTCTATTATTCTACCGAACGATAAATGAGTTTTGAGAATGAAAATAAACTAAGTTAAAAAGAGAAAATAAACTATTACGAGAAAAGTGATCGATCGACGATTCACCTTGAAATAAAATAATGGAATAAATTAGTTTAACATTTGTAATTCTATTAAGACCGTGACGGATTCGATATTAGGAAGTAATCTTGCTAGAGCATTAAATCCCCTAACTTATAGACGTTTCGACCGAAATCTCTTTCAAGTCAAAAAGGCCTAAAGTCGCATTATCGAGGTGACCCGCACTATTGGATTTGACTCTAATCCGGAGGATTTACGTCATCCTATCTCTAGGGGTGCGTTCAACTCCTTCCTTACTTGAGTGATCTTTCAAATCAATGAGTCTCTCGACTTCTATGAATTGAGATCGTATGCGTACTACCGTATACCGGAATATGGAGTCGACACAAAATAAATCAAGGAAGGATCAATAATAGAAAGAAACAAATGCAAACATAAAAATAAAGATATGTTATTTCATTGCAAAGATCATCGTGATTGGGCACAAAAACTATTTAGCTACGCATATTAGAAAAGAAAACCAAAATAAGAGAAGAAGAAAATGTTTTCATTGCATAATAAAAGAGGTACACAATAATAAAGACAAGAAAATGTTATACTAATAAAAAGACTATTACAAAAAAGAGATCTACTTAGCAACAAAGAAAGAAGAAAATAAACTATCTCACTTGCTCTCTAACTTCAAACTAAAACTACTTGACATAAACTACTTGAAACTCAAACTACTTAACACAAAACTACCTAACTTCAACCAAGAGGGGAAGGGGTCCTTTATATAGGAGAGGGAGAACATTCTAGATGGAGGGAAGACATAGGGGTGGCCGGCCATGCTAGGAGGAGGAGATTCATGCATGCAATTATGGAGGGGAGAGAGAAAAGAGGATGCATGAATACATTTATGGAAATGAAGAAAATAAAAATACAAAATAGAGAGGGGGGATGAATGGAAGCTTGTAGAAAGGAGAGGGAGAGAAGTGGCCGGCCAAATATAGGGGAGGATTCATGCATGCAATAAATGGAGAGAGAGAAATTAAAGAATGCATGCATGAGGAGGACAAAAGGTGGCCGGCCATGCATGAAAATATTCATGCATGGCAATAATGAGGAGAGAGGGGCTGCTCCAAGTGGAGGTGGGCTGCTCCAATGTTATGAGGCTCGGGTTGCTTGAGGACAGCACTAAAAGGTGGGCTCGGGTAGAGGCTAGGTGCTGCTCCAAGTGAGGTTGGCTGCTCCATGTGGTGGGCTGCAACACATTGAACCTACAAGAGAAAAACAAAGCATTAATTCTATTGTTAAATATATAAAAACAAAACAAAACATAAATAACATATTATAACAAAACACAAACCATAAAACTAAACATACAAACATGACATAACATATAAAACATAAAATAGAAATAGAAAAGACATTAAATAAGAAATAAAACAAAATAAGCATAAATATACTAAAAACATATAATTAAACTAGGAATTAATATATATTATTAAAACATGACAAAACAAGCATAAAATATAAATTAACTTAGGAATTTAGGCCACTAAATTACCCCAAAAACGATGACTAAAACTAGCCGTCAGACACTCAGGTAGGATGTGTCCAGGTTTCCTGCAACCATAACAGATAATTTCTTTAGCAGGTGATCTGTCATACCTTGGCTTTTTTTCATATCTTGAAGACTTCTTTCTGCCCATCTTGAGAAACCCTTTGGAAAAGAGTGTCATCAGCTCCTCATTGGATTGGCTTCCTTCAGAAGCATCAGCAGCTTTGAGAGCAAGAGTTTGCCCTTTCCTTATTGTAGTGGGAGTCTTAGCTTAAGCTTCAGCTTCCCTGGACTTTAGAACTTGCTCAAATGATTTGAGATTGCCAAGGAGGGCTTCAGTTGAGATCTCAGTTGTACTTCTTGCCTCCTTGATGGGCCAGATCCTAAGATCCCATGTGCTGGGGAAGCACATCAGTATCTTATCATTGACCTCTATCAATGTTATCTCCTTATCAAGGGTTCTCAGCTCATTTATGATGGAGCTGAGCCTGGTGTACATAGCTTCAACTGATTCAGCTTCAGTCTTCTTGAAGTTTTTATATTGAGATATAAGGTTGGACATTCTGTCCTTCCTCTCATCAGCTGAACCAGCTACAATCTGGTTCAGTGAGTCCCACATGGCTTTTGTAGAAGTGCAATCAGCCACTTTCTGAAAGGTTTCATCGGACATGGTCTAAGCCAGAATATTCATAGCTTTTGCATCAGCTATTTTTGATTTCTTGTATGCATCATTGTAGTCTAGAGGTGGCACTGCACTGAGATTTGTAGATGTTGTAGTCGTGGCTGCAGTAGGTGGTGTTTGAGGTCCTGTCAAAATAGAAGAAAAAAATATCTTCATCAATAGAATTCATATATTACTTGATTCTTGCCTTCCAGATGCTGAACATAGCTAAGTTGCAAACTGGAGGTCTGGTTCTAGAATAATCCTTGTACTGGGCCATGAAGTGAATGTCTATAAACTTTGTATCTATCTAGATCTTGTGACTCAGGTGTTAGCCTGTATAGTCAGACAACCTCCCTCTGATACCAATTGAAAGTGAGGATAGATACAACTCTAGAGTGGGGTGGGGGGGGGGTGAATAGAGTATTCAATAATTTTAACTTCTACTCAACTCCCTTAGAGTTAGTTTGCGGAAAGAGTTTATAGATATTTGAAACCCTAGAGCCTAACACAAAGTGTGGTTCACAAGAGAAAGCTAACTGTAATTACAGTTTCAGCTTTAGTCCTATCACAGCAACTAGCAGTCCTAGTTAGTTCTAATCACAGCCACAGTGCAATAATTAAAGTAAGCAACACAGACAACACAAGAGGTTTATAGTGGTTCCCTCTAAATAGGTACATCCACTCTTCTACCACCCTGGTAGGAATCCACTACAGGTTTTTGTTCAGTTGCCCTGCCACCAACTGATCTGGTTCAGGTAGATCAAGTAGACCCTTTGAGCTTTTGATCAGGAGCTCAAAATCCAACACAGGTTTTTGCTATTGTGCCCTGCCACCAAGGTTCACTTTTGAAGGGAGTAATAACCCTTTGTACAGGAGGGTGAGAGAGAGTTAGAATGTCTTCTCTATTTTAAAACAAGATTAGAGAAGCAAGTGGATTGCATAGAGCTAGAAAGCTCTAAGGGATCAAGGCTCCCCCTGGCTTAGAGAATATCCAGGAAGAAGTCTTGCTTCAGGGTGCAGGAACTCTTCTGAACTCTTGACAGATATAATCTATTTTCTTGAAGTTCTTTGAAGGAGCAGCTTGAAGAAGACTCTTGATGTAGAATGATTGTTCTTCTTCAATCAGCTTTTCTTTCTTTCTTCTTCTTCTTCTTCTTCTAGAGGCTCTGAGTGTGAATGTTCCTGGAAGCAGGATGAACTCAGGGTTGAAGAAGAATGCTGAAGAGAGTAGATCTTCTCAGTTGAATGTGAAAGAATCTGAGAGTTGTTCTTCTTGTTTTGAATCTGTATATGAACAACAGTATATGTCTGTATATGTGTGTGAACCGGTCTTTTTCTTCTTTCAAAAGAACTCTTTATATATTAGCCTCTATAACGGCTCTAATCTTTATTTGAACTTTGTCTTCTTTTGAGATCTGCAATCAAGGCTGCAAATAGCACAATACAAAAATATATCCTGTAGACAGACGTCCTATAAAGGGATAAAGCTTTCTAAGAAGCTGCATATCCAATCTGATAAAAGAATACTAGAGAAAGTCACATCAGAACAAACTCTTTACGGCCAGAGAAGACTTTTGAGTCTAACGGCTATAAAGGACAGCATGGCAGATAAAGCATAAAGATATTTCAACTAATAAGACAAAGACTTTTGTCAGAAAGAACTTGACTTATGCATAAAGAATAGGGCAAAGATTGCCTTGAAATGTCAGCATAAAATCAATGAAATATTCTTTAATAAAATATGCCAAATAAATAAGAAATAAATCACAGAAGAGAAGGAGTACAAAATTACTAACAGCAGACAAAAGATCGTCGAACGATCCACAGAGATCGTCGAACGAACAACAGAGATCGTCGAACTATCAGAACAGATAGTCGAACGAAACAGATTGTCGAACTATCAAAGCAGATAGTCGAGCTATCAAAAAGATAGTCGAACCATCAAACAGATAGTCGAACTATCAACAAAGAGCAGATAATCGAACTATCAAATAGATAGTCGATCTATCACAACAGAACAGATAGTCGAACTATCAGAGCAGATAGTCAAACTATCACAACAGAACAGATAGTCAAACTATCAGAGTAGATAGTCGAACTATCACAATAGAACAGATAGTCGAACTATCAGAGCAGATAGTCGAACTACCAAATAGTTAAACTAACAAGAAATCTGTCTGGTCAAAACAAGTCGAGCAGGGTTCGACGATCGACGAGGCAGAGACCACAGATCGTCGAGCTAACAAGAGTTGAACTAACTCAGAGATCGACGATCCGCTGACTGACGAAAGTCGACCAACTTATATACGATCGTCGAACAGTTGATAGACGATAGTCGAGCGCCGTTCGACTATAGTCGAACCAAGAACTAACTTAGCCATATTTCACTGGAAAAGTGACAACTCTACAACTGAGGAATTCTAACCTAACAACTAACCTTTGATCATAAATAAATCTTGGGTCAAGAGACTAATTGAGAAGACTTAACACAAATCCAAACTAGGGTACCAACAGGGTCGTTATAATTTGGTCTGCTTTAGTTGACCGTTGCCTTATTTTACCACCATTCGGTGGATTGTTGTGCAGGAATAGGTGAGCCAAGTAGTAAGTAGCGTGCTGAAGCCCTTATTACTGTGCTAGCCCTTGAAGGACAAAGCGAAGTGTTTTCTTTACTATTGTCATGTGTGGCTGGCCTACGTGCCGAAGTATGTAAAACACCTATTGTTTAAGCAAACTATTGTAAGGCCTTAAGTCCAAGTCTTTTGCTTATGTTCTTTCATTCCTTTTGTGGTTGTAGTGGACAATCATTTGTTGTTTATGGGTTCTTATAACTATCTTAAAAAGCTTCCGCTAGAATGCTCTGAGTTAGGATTCTAATTACTATGGTAGTTTGTTGGTATTAATACGTAACTGCACTAACTGTCCGTGGTATATGATGTGGGGCCCCGGCCGGACCCTCTGTTATATCCCATGTGACAGATGGGGGTGTTACAATTTGGTATCAAACTACGGTTTCGGTCTTGCTTATTTAAATTCGTTGACGAATTCTTTTAAGGGGTGGTGAGCACATGTATGTGAGTCATCGTTATATAATGAAATGAACCCATGAATGTCCACTTAGGAATGAAAATACATATGTTTGAGGAACCTGTGTGTTCCTATGATTGCTTTTTGCAATTTTGTTTGGTCACATGATAGTGTGTTGTATGACTATAGGTGACCAGAAGTGGCGTAGAGTAGTCAGAACGCCCGCTTTTTGAGGAAAGTAGTGCACACAATGACGCGCCTACAATCCCTCCTTCAGCGGATACAATAAGACTTGTGGCTTAGGCGGTGTTTGCGTTGCTAAATGCCAAGCCAGGAAGGAAAGTGAAGCATCCTGCCCCTGCAGAGGAGCCTGCTTCGAGCAGCGGAACCTAGAATGGTGGAATAAGTGGTGATAGAGCCTTTAGTACAAAGAAGAGCAATAGAGAAGCAGCTCAAGAATGTAATGAGCTTCAATCCTCTCATGTTTTTGGGGACTGGAACCCTAACCCAGGCCAAATATTGGCTCTCTCGGGTGAAGAGAGTATTGGCGGCCACTGAAACGGAGGAATGGCAGAAGACCACCATAGCCACTTTCCTACTCGATGGGGAGGCGAGATTGTGGTGGGAAGAGTTGGACTGCATCACTTGGTTGGAAGGAAAATCACTGATGTCTCGATGGAGGAATTCTCGAGGTTATTCTTGGCAAGATACCTTCCCTCGACACAAAGGATCGATATGGAGAATCAGTTCCAGAGACTAACGCAGGGAGCTAATAGCGTGGATGAGTATCTCCATGAGTTTATGTGGTTGGGTCGTTAGGCTGGCTCTATGTTTTCCAATGAGGAGCGTAAGACCAATTGATTCTACGAGGTCTACGTGATTACCTGAGGCTACTACTTTCTAGGCATATGACGCAAGGCTTCCTAACCCTGGTCAATACGGCCCGATCATTGGAAAAAGATCTTAAGAGAGTCCAAGGGAATAAGGACTCGAGTGCGAAGAAGACGGAGTTTAAAGTGCCGAACTCCTCAAATTCTGAGTTCATAAGTGGAACAAGAAGGCAAGGACTTCGAGTCCAACCCCTTCTTCGGGTGTGTCCGGGGCAACTACAAGCCGAGACCAGGGTGCTTGTTATAACTATGGAAAGCCGAGACACTTTGCCTGAGACTGTTGGAGCGGATGTCTAAAGCCCGAGAAGAATCCTGGAGTAACTTACGGGGAGAAGTAAAAGGTGTTGGAGTCAACCTCATCCCACTATGCTCCAGCCTAGCCTATAGTGTACAACCTTGGCCAACAGGAGTCCATAAAACAAGCTGACGTAGTGACAGGTATGATTTTAATTAATATTAGTTTAGCTTTATATACTTGTTTCCTTATGTGTGTTAGCTTATGACTGGTTGTGCTAGGCTTTGTATTGATCCTTGATTGTCCGGCGAGAGCACTGTTCTATACGGGAGCTTCGCATTCCATTTTGTCCGAAGAATTTGTATCGCGCATCGGAGTACCTTCTTCGATGGCAAGGGAAAAATTGGATGTGCTGCTGCCTAACGAGTGCTCTATGCGCGCGAATAGAGTTTGTTTAGTGAAGGTAGGGATTGGGAGTTACGAATATGACTTGCAAGTATCGCTACTGTCGATAGTGGAGTTCGATGTGATTTTTGGAATGGACTAGCTATCGGAGCAACGTGCGTACATTGATTGCAACCATAAGGTAGTCAGACTGGGACTGGATACAGATTGTGAGATGACGTTCTCAGGCATGAAGTGAAAGAGAAGGGATAGATACTACTCTAGAGGGGGGGAGGGGTGAATAGAGTAATCAAAAAATTGCACTAGCAAAGTTGACTTTCTACTCAACTCCCTTGGAGTTAAATGCGGAATGAAGGTTATAGATATTTGAGATTAAACCTTAGAGCCTAACACAAGTGTTGTGCACAAAAAAGCAGCCAATTGTAATTACAGTTGAAGCTAGCAATCCTAAACAGCAACTAGCAAACCTAGTTAAAGTCTAATCACAGCCACAATGCAAGTAATTAAATAAAGCAATCCAGACGACACAAGGAATTTATAGTGGTTCCCCAAACAACTTGGGTACGTCCACTCTTCTACCAACAAGGTAGGAATCCACTCAGGTTTTTGATCAGGTGCCCTGCCACCAACAAGATCTGCTTTAGGTAAATCAAGAAACCCTTTAGACTTTTGATCAGGTGTCTAAAAACCAACACAGGTTTTTGATCAGGTGCCCTGCCACCAAGGGATAATTTTGAAGGGAGTAATAACCTTGTACAGGAGGGGGAAAGGAGGTTAAGGTGTCTTCTTTATTTTACAATAGATTAGAGAAGCACAATAACTTGCACTGAGCTAGAAAGCTCTAAAAGAATCAAGGCTCCCCCTGGCTCAAAGAACGTCCAGGTGAAGTCTTGCTTCAGTGCAGAAATACTTCAGTAAATACTGAAGGAAAAAGCTACAAGAAGATAAATAATATGAAATAAGATTTTCTTCTTTAGGCAGCTATCTTTTTCTTCTTCTTCAAGAGGCTCTGAGTGAAGATCTTCCTGTAAGCAGGAGAACTCAGGTTGAAGAAGAGTGAAGAACTAAAGCTTCTTCTTAGTTAGATGTGAATGAGCTGAGAGCAGTTGGAGACTGTAAGCTTTTTGTTTGAATGCTACAGTTAGCTTTTCAATGTGAGTGAACTTGATTTTTGCTATGAGTACTAGTTGATTTCATCTTCAAAGAAGTCTTTATATAGCAGCAGTAGCAACGGCTCTTAACTGAGTTTGAATCTTGTCTTTTTCTGAACTCTGCAAGCTGGGCTGCAAAAAGCATAAAGCAAAACAAAATACTGCAGGCAGATATCCTATAAAAGGATAAAGCTTTCTAAGAAGCTGCAAATTACTCTGATGAAATAATATAAGAGAAAGTCACATCAGAAAAGACTCTTTACAGCCAAGAAAGACTTTTTGAGTCTAACGGCTATAAAGGACAGCCTGGCAGAAATCATATCTCAGCTATAAGACAAACAACTTTGACAGAAAATATTAGCTCATGCATAAAGAATAGAATAGATATTGCATGGAAGTGTTATCACAATTTATTCAGATAATCTTTTATAAAATGTGCCAAAATAATTATGAAATTAGTCACATCACAGAAGACGACAAAACTATATTAAAACATACAGCAAAACGTTGAACGACCCTCAGAGATCGTCGACCGATGCACGGAGATCGTCGACCTATCGGACAGATAGTCGAACGATCCAGATAGTCGAACTATTAAAGAAGATAGTCGAACTACCTCAGCAGATAGTCGACCTATCAGAACAGATAGTCGATCTATCAGATAGTCGATCTATCCGGACAGATAGTCGAACTACCAAACAAAACAGATAGTCGACCTATCAAGCAGATAATCGACCTATCACAGAAAGACAGATAGTCGACCTATCAACAGATAGTCGACCTATCAAAACAAAACAGATAGTCGACCTATCAACAGATAGTCGAACTATCAGATAGTTGAACTATCCAAGCAGATAGTCGAACTATCAAAGCAACACAGATAGTCGACCTATCAACAGATAGTCGAACTATTAAAGCAACACAGATAGTCGACCTATCAACAGATAGTCGAACTATCAAAGCGGACAGATAGTCGACCTATCAACAGATAGTCAAGCTATCAGATAGTTGAACTATCAGGACAGATAGTCGAACTAACAAAGCAAACAGATAGTCGACCTATCAACAGATAGTCGAGCTATCAGATAGTTGAACTATCAGGACAGATAGTCGAACTACCAAAGCAAACAGATAGTCGACCTATCAACAGATAGTCGAGCTATCAACGCAGACAGAACTTCGACCAACTGATAGACAATCGTCGATCAGCCGATAGATGATAGTCGAGCGACGTTCGACTATAGTCGAACGAAAAACTACTTGACCAAATATTCATATGGAAAAGCAATTCTACACAACTAGAGAATCTAAACTATCAACTAACCTTTGACCATAGATAAATCTTGGGTCAAGAGACAGAAAGAGAGGACTGAACTCAAATCAAAACCTAGGGTTCCAACAATCTCCCCCTATTTGAGTTAAGTCTCTCAACAATTAAAGCATACAAAACTAATTGCTGAAGGTAAAATAAAATGCATAAAAAGAAACAACTAAGCAGATATCATCAATCAACCAGATAAGAAATTAACTGTCAATCAATGAAAAATTAAGGTGCTTCAGAGTTAGATTCAGGATTAGAAGAGCTAGAAACAAAAGTTATCTTTCTAGTGGGATCTAGAGCTTCTTTTTTCGATAGCTTCAAGTCTTGTTCTCCAATAATTTTCAATTCTGTTGTCCTTGGGACCACTACCTCAGGATGCTTTTCCATATACTTTGAAGGATCAAACATCTCAGGTCTGACCTGGAATTTTTCGAGCTCCTTCTTTCTGAATTTAGACATTGTGGTTAATCCTGCAGTGTCCTTTCCTTCTGCTTTTGCTTTCCTAATTTGCGCTGCTCCAACCAGTTCATGAAAACGAGCCATCCTAAAGTTAGGATCAAGCTCTGGGCTTTCATAAACAATCTCAGAAGAAGTGTCTACTGGTTCTTTATCCTGATTAACTAGATAACAAGAGACAGCAGACTTAGCAAAGTTCTTGCTAAAATTTTCAGATAAAATAAATTACTTACCTTTTGGAACATCTTTCTCAGTATGAACTGGCTTTGGAGATGAAACTTTTTTCTTTGGAGAAGGAGGAGGGGAAAAGGTTGGTCTTTGATATACTACCTCTTTAACTTGTTCTTTAACAGTATCAGGTCTTTGATAGCCAGTTTGACTTTTACCTTGGAATCCTTGCGAACTTCTCCTTTGAGCAGATTGAGATGGATTTGATCTTTCAGATTGAGAAGCAGATTTAGAAGATAAATTTTCTGAGGCTCCTGCACCGGGAGGTGGAGGAGGAGGACCTCTAGGGTTCCATCTAGGAACAGGAGAGTCATACCTCTTAGACTTTTTCCTTTGCTTTTGCTGGTTCCTAGAAAACAACATCCAATGCTGGAAGTCTTTTGACTTTGGATCAATTCCTTTCAGTATATAATATGGTGTATCATTATTTGGATTAGCAGGAGGAGGAGCAACAACTTTTCTTTTCTTTTTAGCAATCCTTTTTCTTTTAGTCTCAGCAGACTCATCAGAATCGATTTCATCTTCAGAATTTGAAGAGATAGGCAAATCATATGGGTCAATAGCATCTTTCATAGCTCTTTCTTTTTCTTTCCGATCAGCTCTTTCTCGTTCTTCTTCTATGACATCCTGTGCCAATAGAGCATCTAAATCTAAGCCTGGGGAATCATCCCATACAGTAGATTTTTCAGATTGGGCATCTGCAGCTGATTCTTGAATCTCAGAAACTGTCAAAGTGACCAGTTCTGCTTGCACTTCAGGCTGAGCAACTTCAAAAATTTGAGCCTCTGGTTCTGGTTGAACTTCTAGAGCAGGTGGAATAACAGACTCTTGAAATTCTAGAACTTCTTCCAATTTATCTGTAGTATTATGAATAAAATTATTCTAAATGACATCTAATCATGCCTTCCAGATATTCCCAAACTAGCATATCAGTTAACAAGTCTAAAAAGTAAGTAAAGGGAATACCTTCAGAATCGACCACAACATGTCCTAACTCCCACAATTCATCTAGAAAGGAGGTGATGATTCCTTCTAGGTATAGGGCAACCAAGGGAGTAGAACTTTCTTCTAAACAAGCTTTAACAATGAATTCAGATTTCAAAACTGCATCAGAAATCTCTTTTTCAGATAGAGGAGGAGGAGCTGAATCTTCTGTTGCTTTCTCTGCTACTACAAGATGAACTACTGGAGGAGAGGCCAAGGGCTGCTCAGAGACGTCTTCATCAAGCATCTCCCCCTTCCTGATTTCAGTAAACACTGAAACCAGGCCCCTAGAAGAAGAGGGCTCAGCAGACTTTGAGAGTTTCAGAATAGCAGCAGTTAAAGATGATATAGAAGAAGCAAGGGGAGCAATTGTCTCTTCAATCATAGTTTTGATTGAGGGGGTAATTAACTCCACAATGCTAGATATAAATGCAAGAGTAATTTCAACAGAAGATGATGAAGATGATGGAGGAAGTCCAGAAGATGGAAGAACAGCAGGGATGGTATATGCAAGATGAGCTGGAGAATGAGCTGGAGATGGAACTGGGGATATATGAGTGGATGCAGGGTGATCAAGATGATCAGAAGAGGGAATTAGTGACTGAGGAGGAGTGGGAATCTCAGACACCAATAAATCAAAACTGGGTTGAGATATCCCAGCAAGATGAGTCGGGAGATGAGATGCAGGAGGAGAAGCAGAATGTTGTACTTCAATTAAAGTTGAGGGAACTTCAACTGAAGTAGACGGCAAAGCTGATGAAGAAGATGGAAGAGATAAATTTGCTGAGCCAGCTGCTAGAAGGGGGGAGTGACTGCGACAGTCCTGGTGCTCTCAGAAGTAACTGGAGCAACCCCTGCGGGAGCGGGCTTCAGGAAGGTCCTTTTCCATTTGGCGAATAACGATGGATCCATCTTCTTGCTTGCGTTGATGGAGGTGGCGGCTGACACAAGCAGGTGAGGGTATTTCTCCTTCAGAAAAATTCCAACTACCCTTCCTAGGGTAACCTCTTTCTTTCCATTCTTTTTCCTGATCAAATTAAAGAGGACGCCTGCCCAATTTATCTGCTTCTTATTAACAATTGCACACATTAGTGCAAATTGCTGCCTTGTAATATTATCGTGGGCGGAGTGCTTTCCCAGTAGCACTTTTCCAACAATTTCTGCAAGAAACTTGATCTTAAACGGGAAATTTACTTTGAGCAGCTTGGAGGGAATGCCTTCAGCATGTCCCAGCTCAGTTAACATCCTTCCAAACTTAGGAGCATCTTGCTCATACTCTTCTTCACCATTAATCAATCCAAAAATTTCAGTCAGAATAGCGGGAGTCAATATTACCTCTTCTCCGCTAATTGTTCTAGTCATCGAATCATCAGTTGAAGACGAAGAGAAAGCCCACTCTTTGATCTCTTGAGTGTTTATCTTTACTCTGTAAGACATAAGTTTCTCTAGACCTTGATCTTTGCACAGATTCAGAATCTCCACTATTCCTGGTTCGCAGCAGCTGAAGGCGTCGAAATCTACGCTGAAACCGGCATCAAACATCACTACTGCAAGAAGCGCTGGAGCAATCGCCATCGCAAGAGCTGTAGAAGACGAGGGAGAAATGGCGAGGGAGGAGCGCAAGACAAAGAGCAAGCGGGAAGACGGAATGAGAAAAGACGCTCTCCGTCGACGATAAGAGCAACTATCTCTTAACCTAGGTCGACCATCGGCTTTATATTAAAACAGCGATCGTCGATCTATTTAAAAGATACTGGAGACGATGGTCAAACGATCGTTCGACGATCGGTCCTGAAGCAGAGTAGTCGACCAATCGTTCGACTATTTCTGTCTTCACAAACAGCAAGCTGTCATCAACCATAGATCGACGATAAGCTCGACCTGTTCGACTATCTTCGAACGCCGGTCGACGATCTTCAAGCAGATAAGCTATCTTCAACCATAGGTCGACGATAGGCTTGATCCGCTCGACTATCGTCGAACGTCGTTCGACTATCTTCGAATAGATTTCAACAAGGCAGACGTCACACTTAGTCTCTTCCATTAATCATGCCTAGTTGAACTAAAAAGAACAGATGCTTCTGTTCATCTAAGGGCTTGGTGAAAATATCACCTCTCTGAAGGTCTGTGGATATGAACTCAAGGCTGATCTTGTTCTTTTCCACACAATCTCTCAGGAAATGGTGTCTAATCTCAATGTGCTTCGTTCTAGAGTGGTGCACTGAATTTTGTGCAATGGAGATAACACTTGTACTGTCATACATGATTTTAGTGTTCTTGTGTGAGTACCCATAATCCAAAAGTTGATTTTGTATCCACAGGATCTGTGAACAATAACTAGCAGCTGCTATATATTCAGCTTCTGCAGTTGATGTTGAGACAGAGGCCTGCTTCTTACAGAACCAAGAGACCAATCTCTCTCCCAGGAACTGACAAGTTCCTGAGGTACTTTTCCTGTCAACTCGACAACCAGCATAATCAGAATCAGAATATCCAATTAATTCAAATTCTGACTCAGCTGGGTACCAAAGTCCTAGATTTGGACATCCCTTCAGGTATCTCAAGATTCTCTTGAGAAGAATCAGATGAGATTCCTTGGGGTTGACCTGGAATCTAGCACAAAGGCATGTAACAAACATTATGTCTTGCCTACTTGCAGTTAGATACAATAGGGAACCAACAATGGCCCTATAATTCTTTTGATCAACAGGCTTTCCCTGATCATCAGAATCAATAACTACATTAGTAGCCATAGGTGTATGCATTGCTGAAGCATCTGCCATCCCAAACTTCTTTACCAATTCCTTGGCATATTTGGATTGGGTGATGAAGATGCCATCAGCATCTTGCTTTACTTGGAGACCAAGAAAGTAAGACAGCTCACCCATACTACTCATCTCAAACTTAGAATGCATCAAGTTGGAGAACTTTTTGCATAGTTTGGGATCACTGGAACCAAAAATAATGTCATCCACATACACTTGAACTAACAGGATTGTGTCCTTGTGGTGCTTGACGAAGAGGGTTCTATCAACTACTCCCCTAACAAAGTTGTGCTCTAACAGGAAACTAGCTAGAGTCTCATACCAGGCTCTTGGTGCTTGTTTTAGTCCATAAAGAGCTTTCTGCAACTTGAATACATGTGAGGGCTGAGTTGAAGAAACAAAACCGGGTGTCTGTTCAACAAACACCTCTTCCTTTAGCTCACCATTAAGAAAAGCACTTTTGACATCCATCTGAAAAACCTTAAACTTCATATAGGCTGTATAGGCCAAGAAGATCCTTATTGCCTCTAGCCTTGCAATAGGAGCAAAGGTTTGGTCATAATCTATACATTCCTCCTGTCTGTAGCCCTGAGCTACAAGCCTAGCTTTCTTCCTTACAATGATTCCATTTGCATCCAACTTATTTCTATACACCCACTTGGTGCCTATGATCAGTTGGCCTTTAGGTCTTGGAACCAAAGTCCATACTTTACATCTCTCAAACTGATTGAGTTCCTCTTACATAGCAATGATCCAGTGGGGATCTAGCTCAGCATCTTTAATGGTGAGGGGCTCAATCTGTGAAAGGAAACAAGCATGCATCACATCCTGTCTTAACTGATGTCTTGTTTGAACACCAGCTAATATTTCTCCTAACACTTGAGATGTAGGGTGATCTCTAAGTGTGACAATATCAGCAGGTGGGATGTGATCTTCAGCAATAGTTGGGATTAATTCCTCAGGAGGAATTTGATCTACTATTGGTAGTACAGCAATAACTTCTGTAAAGTCTTTATCACTGTCTGATTCAGTGATATGAAGAGTTGAAAGATGGAGGATTTCTTGAGTGACATCTTTGGAAGATTCTTGTACCTGTAATGAACTTGAGGAAGGGGAAGTTTCCTTCTCCTTGTAAAACATTTGGGATTCATCAAAGGATACATGAACCGACTCTTCAATTTTAGAAGATGATTTATTAAAAACCCTATAAGCTTTGCTTACTTGGGAATATCCAAGAAAAATTCCCATTGAAGCCTTTGCTTCAAACTTTCTAAGATATTCTTTATTGTTATTATGAATATAAACAACACAGCCAAAAACTCTAAAATAATTTATTTTAGAGTTCTTTCCTTTAAGTAACTCATAAGGAATTTTACACTTAAGTTTGTGTATCAGACTTCTATTCAAGACATAGTTGGCTGTACTAACAGCTTCTACCCAATAGGAAAGAGGCATATTAGCATCTGCCAACAATGTGCCAGCAGCTTCAATTAGTGTTCTGTTCTTCCTTTCAACTACCCCATTTTGTTGGGGAGTTCTAGGAGCTGAGAAGCTATGTTTGATACCTTCTCTCTCACAGAATTCTTGCATGAGAAGAGAGTCAAACTCAGTACCATGATCACTTCTGATCAAGGCCACATGAGTAGAGTACTCAGTCTGCACACATAATAGAAAATCTGTAAGGGCTTTGAAGTTATCAGCCTTAGTTCTCAAAAAGAACACCCAAGTGAACCTAGAGAAGTCATCTACAATGACTAGGGTGTAATACTTCCCTCCTAAACTCTGTACATTTATTGGGCCAAATAGGTCCAAATGTAATAAATACAGGATTCTAGGAGAATCACTTTTATTTACTGATTTAAATGAGTTCTTAGTTTGCTTGCCTAATTGACAAGCCTTGCATAGGCTCTCCTTCTTGTAGAGGCAAGAAGGTAAACCTCTAACAAGGTTGTGTTTAGATAACCTAGATATATTCTTGAGGTTAACATGGTTAAGCCTTTTATGCCATAAAGTATTGTTATTGGTTACTTCATTAAACAAGCAGATTTCAGAGTGAGTTGAATTAAAATATACTAAATAAATGTTGCCTTGTCTAATACCTACTAATACAACACTATTATTTAAAGTAATATTACAAAGGGAGTTAGAGAATGATACCTGGTATCCAGCATCACATAACTGACTTACTGAAATTAAATTATGCTTCAGTCCAGTCACATAAACAACTCTCTTGAATGTAACAGCTCCAATTGTCATCCTGCCATAGAATTCAGTTTGACCACAGCTTGAATCTCCAAAGATTACCTTTGGGCCAAGCTTTGCCTTGAATCTTGACAGATGTTCTTTATTTCTTGTCATGTGCTTGGAGCAACCACTATCTAAATACCACTTATTTTGAGTGATAGGATAGGTCTTCACCTACAAATAAATCAATTTAAACATTGTGGACCCAGGTAATCTTGGGTCCCTTGTTTTTCACATAAGAAAAACTGGAAATAAATGAATAATCAAGCTGAGGGTGATAACCTAATGGGTAAGATCTCCTAGGTGGGATTCTCCATGCAGATGATGGGTCAATGAACCTAGGATTTCTATTCATATTCGGGTTTCTAAAGTTCGGGGTGTAATTTTGAAATTCATATTGGAAACGTCGACCAGCGTTCGACAATGGCTGCTCAGATCGTCGATCTCCGTTCGACCACTGAGCTTGCGATCGTCGATCGACATTCGACGATAGATGCTCAGATCGTCGAGCTTCGTTCGACCACTGAGCCTGCGATCGTCGAGCAGCGTTCGACGTTTTTTGTAATTCCTTAAATTTCTATTTTCTTTTCTCTCTTTTAGCTTTATTTAAAGCTCTATTTACTTGATTGACTTGCTCAGTGTTTTTTATTCCACTAGATGAAATAAAATTCACTGGAGTTGAAAGTTGGTTTTTAAGAATGATTGGGGGCTCACTAGAAGATGCTCCTAAGCCTAATTTGTTATTGCCTGACCTAGTGTTAGACATGCTGGTTATTTCAAGCAACTTAAGGCTTCTATCATTCAGAGACTCTTCTAACCTTTTGGACTTAGCTAATTCATTCTTAAGAAATTTATTTTCTTCACTAGAATTAGTGAGATCTTCCTTTAACTTAATGTTTTCATTAGCAATCAATTCAGATTCAGCTAGTTTAATTCTAAGTTCTTTTATTTATTTTTCAGAACTAATTAAATCTAAACATAAAGATTTAAAATCAGATTTAAATTCAGCAGATGTAAAGTCATAAGAAGATAATACCTCATCTTCTGTTGGCATCTCTTCATCAGAATCTGAATTCTCTGCAGCTGAGTGATTGCTGCAGGCATTAATTGCCATCAGGCAAACTTCCTTTGCCTTCTTTTCTTCTTCATCCTCACTGGAGCTTGAGGAAGAGGATTCCTCATCAGAATCGCTCCAGGTTTCAGCAACAAAGCCTCTCTCAATCTTTTTATTCTTGTAGGAGGATGGCTTGGAATGCTTCCTGTGATGATCCTTGTCTTTTCTTTTATCTTTGTTCTTTTCCTCTGGATAATCTGGAAGAATATGTCCAGGCTTCCTGCAACCATAACAGATTATTTCTTTAGAAGGGGTACGATCATACCTTGGTTTATCTTCATACTTTGAAGATTTCTTTCTGAATACCTTCCTTCCCATCTTGAGAAACCTTTTGGCAAATAATGCCATCAGTTCCTCATTGGACTGGCTTCCTTTAGAAGCTTCAGCAGCTTTAAGAGCAAGGGTTTGCTCTTTTCTTGTAGGAGTTGGGGTCTTTGCTTCAGCTTCAGCTTCCCTGGACTTCAGCACTTGCTCAAAAGACTTGAGCTTGCCGAGAAGGGCTTCTGTTGAGATTTCATTTGTGCTTCTGGCCTCCTTGATAGGCCAGATCCTTAGATCCCATGTGCTAGGGAAGCACATAAGAATCTTATCATTGACCTCTGTCAATGAAATATCCTTGTCAAGGGTCCTCAGCTCATTGATGATTGAGCTGAGCCTTGTGTACATAGCTTCCACTGATTCAGCATCAG
Source organism: Platanthera zijinensis (assembly GCA_039513925.1). Classification (NCBI taxonomy): domain Eukaryota; kingdom Viridiplantae; phylum Streptophyta; class Magnoliopsida; order Asparagales; family Orchidaceae; genus Platanthera; species Platanthera zijinensis. The sequence continues at coordinate 165,867,252 of CM077083.1, read as the reverse complement.
TTTTCTTGAAATTCTCATAATGTGAGATAAGGTTGTACCTCCTGTCCTTCCTTTCATCAGCTGAACCAGCTACAATCTGGTTCAGTGTATCCCACATAGCTTTTGTTGAGGAGCAGTTAGCAACCTTCTGGAATACTTCATCAGACTTTGTCTGAGCCAGAATGTTCATTGCCTTGGCATCTGCTATCTTTGCCTTTTTGTATTCATCATTGTAGTCTGGAGGAGGCACTGCACTCATATCAGTTGATGATGAGGCAGTAGCAGTAGCAGGTGCTCTTGGTGGTCCTATCAAAATAGAAGCAAAAATACTTTCATCAATAGAGTTCATATATAATTTGATCCTTGCCTTCCAGATGCCAAACTTAGCCAAGTTGCATGCTGGAGGTCTGGTGCTAGAATAATCCTTGGACTGGGCCATGATAGTGAAAGTGAATATCTATAAACTTTGGTATCTATCAGGATCTTGTGACTTAGGTGTTAGCCTATTCAGTCAGACAACCTCCCTCTGATACCAATTGAAAGAGAAGGGATAGATACTACTCTAGAGGGGGGGTGAATAGAGTAATCAAAAAATTGCACTAGCAAAGTTGACTTTCTACTCAACTCCCTTGGAGTTAAATGCAGAATGAAGGTTATAGATATTTGAGATTAAATCTTAGAGCCTAACACAAGTGTTGTGCACAAAAAGGCAGCCAACTGTAATTACAGTTGAAGCTAGGAATCCTAAACAACAACTAGCAAACCTAGTTAAAGTCTAATCACAGCCACAATGCAAGTAATTAAATAAAGCAATCCAGACGACACAAGGAATTTATAGTGGTTCCCCAAACAACTTAGGTACGTCCACTCTTCTACCAACAAGGTAGGAATCCACTCAGGTTTTTGATCAGGTGCCCTGCCACCAACAAGATCTGCTTCAGGTAGATCAAGAAACCCTTTAGACTTTTGATCAGGTGTCTAAAACCAACACAGGTTTTTGATCAGGTGCCCTGCCACCAAGGGATACTTTTGAAGGGAGTAATAACCCTGTACAGGAGGGGGAAAGGAGGTTAAGGTGTCTTCTCTATTTTACAATAGATTAGAGAAGCACAATAACTTGCACTGAGCTAGAAAGCTCTAAAAGAATCAAGGCTCCCCCTGGCTCAAAGAACGTCCAGGTGAAGTCTTGCTTCAGTGCAGAAACACTTCAGTAAAAACTGAAGGAAAAAGCTGCAAGAAGATAAATAATATGAAATAAGATTTTCTTCTTCAGGTAGCTATCTTCTTCTTCTTCTTCTTCTTCAAGAGGCTCTGAGTGAAGATCTTCCTGTAAGCAGGAGAACTCAGGTTGAAGAAGAGTGAAGAACTAAAGCTTCTTCTCAGTTAGATGTGAATGAGCTGAGAGCAGTTGGAGACTGTAAGCTTTTTGTTTGAATGCTGCAGTTAGCTTTTCAATGTGAGTGAACTTGACTTTTGCTATGAGGACTAGTTGATTTCTTCTTCAAAGAAGTCTTTATATAGCAGCAGCAGCAACGGCTCTTAACTGAGTTTGAATCTTGTCTTTTTCTGAACTCTGCAAGCTGGGCTACAAAAGCATAAAGCAAAACAAAAAACTGCAGGCAGATATCCTATAAAAGGATAAAGCTTTCTAAGAAGCTGCAAATTACTCTGATGAAATAATATAAGAGAAAGTCACATCAGAAAAGACTCTTTACAGCCAAGAAAGACTTTTTGAGTCTAACGGCTATAAAGGACAGCCTGGCAGAAATTATATCTCAGCAATAAGACAAACAACTTTGACAGAAAATATTAGCTCATGCATAAAGAATAGAATAGATATTGCATGGAAGTGTTATCACAATTTATTCAGATAATCTTTTATAAAATGTGCCAAAATAATTATGAAATTAGTCACATCACAGAAGACAACAAAACTATATTAAAACATACAGCAAAACGTCGAACGACCCTCGGAGATCGTCGACCGACGCACGAAGATCGTCGACCTATCGGACAGATAGTCGAACGATCCAGATAGTCGAACTATCAAAGAAGATAGTCGAACTACCTCAGCAGATAGTCGACCTATCAGAACAGATAGTCGAGCTATCAGATAGTCGATCTATCCGGACAGATAGTCGAACTACCAAACAAAACAGATAGTCGACCTATCAAGCAGATAGTCGACCTATCACAGAAAGACAGATAGTCGACCTATCAACAGATAGTCGACCTATCAAAACAAAACAAATAGTCGACCTATCAACAGATAGTCGAACTATCAGATAGTTGAACTATCCAAGCAGATAGTCGAACTATCAAAGCAACACAGATAGTCGACCTATCAACAGATAGTCGAACTATCAAAGCAACACAGATAGTCGACCTATCAACAGATAGTCAAACTATCAAAGCGGACAGATAGTCGACCTATCAATAGATAGTCGAGCTATCAGATAGTTGAACTATCAGGACAGATAGTCGAACTACCAAAGCAAACAGATAGTCGACCTATCAACAGATAGTCGAGCTATCAGATAGTGGAACTATCAGGATAGATAGTCGAACTACCAAAGCAAACAGATAGTCGACCTATCAACAGATAGTTGAGCTATCAACGCAGACAGAACATCGACCAACTGATAGACGATCGTCGATCAGCCGATAGACGATAGTCGAGCGACGTTCGACTATAGTCGAACGAAAAACTACTTAACCAAATATTCATCTGGAAAATCAATTCTACACAACTAGAGAATCTAAACTATCAACTAACCTTTGACCATAGATAAATCTTGGGTCAAGAGACAGAAAGAGAGGACTGAACTCAAATCAAAACCTAGGGTTCCAACATGAAGGGTTCAAGCAAGACTTTGATGTATGCTCTCTAGGTGGTTAAGGAAGTTCATAGTGGTGCAGAGCTGTTTTTCACTTTAGTGGAGGCTTCGAACCCCAAGCCTGGTTTTGATAGCATTCTAGTTATATCTAAGTTTCCTGATATATTCCCTGAAGATCTCCCTATAGCTCCACCTCAGCGAGAGATCGGCTTCACCATTGAGCAAGTGTCAGGTGCCGAACCTGTGTCATGCTCTCCGTACCATTTAGCGCCTAAGGTAATGGAAGAATTGAAGGTATATATTCAAGAGCTATTTGATCAAGGGTATGTGAGTCCAATTTCGTCTCATTGGAGCACGCCGGTCCTCTTTGTTAAGAAGAAGGACGGAAGCTTACGACTATGTATTGATTACCGGGAGTTGAATAAGCTAATAGAGAAGAATAAGTATCCAATCCCAAGGATTGATGATCTGTTCGACCAGCTGGTCAAGTCAACTTTGTACTCGAAGTTGGATCTGAAATCCGGATACTATCAGCTGTAGATAATGGAAAGTGACATTCCCAAGATGGCTTTCAGCACACATTATGGGCATTATGAGTTCACCGTCATGCCATTTGGGCTGACAAATGTGTCATCCGTGTTTATGGATTTGATGAACAGGATGTTGAGAGAATACTTGGACCAGTTCGTGATAGTTTTTATTGACGATATACTGGTGTACTCGCGGTGCGAGGATGATCATTTCAAGCATCTACACATGGTATTGGAGATCATGAGGAAGAACTAACTGTATGCCAAGTTCTAAAAATGTGAATTTTGGTTGTTCTCAGTAGCATTCCTTGGTCACGTAGTTAGCGGTGAAGGAATTGCGGTGGATCCAGTAAAGATAGTTGCGATACACGAGTGGCCTGTGTTTTCTACCGTTGCGAAAGTACGGAGTTTTCTGGGACTTGCCGGATATTAAAGGCCCTTTGTGGAGAACTTCTCGTGGATAGTGTTGCCCCTCACTACTCTGACAAGGAAGGACCAAAAGTTTGTTTGGTCTCCGGAGTGCGCACAAGCTTCCGAAGATCTAAAGTGTCGTCTGACCATGACACCTTTCTTAGGTTCGCCATGTGGTTCGGAGGGCTATGAGATTTACAGTGACGCCTATGGGAGTGGGTTAGGCTATGTTCTACTCCAACACGGGAAGGTGATAGCATATGGATCGTGCCAGTTGAAGGTGCATGAGAGGAATTACTCGGTCCATGATTTGGAGTTGGCCGCCGTGGTATTCGCTCTCAAGCTTTGGAGGCATTATCTGTATGGGGTAAAGGTGGATATTTATTCAGACTATAAGAGCCTGAAGTATCTGATAGATCATAAGGACCTAAACACGTGTTAGCGAAGGTGGATGGAGTTTCTCAGGGATTATACCTTTAAGATTCATTATATTCCAAGGAAGGGGAATGTCGTGGCAGATGCGCTGAGTCGTAGGATGCCTGCACAGGCCAACTATTTGCAGTTGCATGACAAGCGGCTTATTCGTGATTGGGAGGATTTTTATATCTCTTGTGTTGACAAGGGATCTAGTGCAAACACATGCTTGAGTTGGACAGAGGTTCAATACGACCTCGCGGAAAGGATTCGACAGGACTTGGAGTTGGACGTAAGCTTGAAATGTTACTTGGCAGAGTCCGTGGATGCGTCGAATGACCAGTTCTCTATTTTTGATGGCCTGTTATGGAATAGTGTGTTAGAACCCCACCTTGTTTAGGGTTGATTTGGGCTAGGTTCACTATTAGGTTTGTTGACCCATAAGCCTAGGTTCATTTGTTTTTCTAAGGTTAAGGTTAGTCTTATTAGGTTAGCATTTTGAACCCATCTTCAGAAGATTTCAGAGACACAAGAATTTAGAGACAAGCAGTTTTAAAAACTTCAGAATTTCCGCTCGATGATAGCTGAACTCAGCTTGATGATCGTCAATCTCCGATCGAAGAACTCAGAGTTCCTCCTCTGAGTTGAGCTCGACGAAAGTCCAGCTGAGGTCGACGATCTCTGATCTTATATCAGAAGTTCAGCTCGAGGAAAGTCTTTTTCTGGTCGAAGAACTTGGAGCTCAGATTGGCAGTCCTTTTTTAGTTCATGATCGCTAAGCTCAACTCAACGAAGGAGATTTTTTAGCTCGACAAACTTGTAGTTCAGGTCGACGAAATTCTTCCTGAGGTCGACTATTTTCTTTCAGGTTCTGTTCGACATTTTTCCTCTTCAGTTTCTCAGTTAAACTGTCAATTTATTTGATTATATTTAAGCAGTAATACTCTGATAATTAATGCTTATATTCTCAAGAATATAGTTGTTCCATGGCAACATTAATTATGGTATTTCACAGAGTTATTACTTGGCTTATTTCAATAGACAGTTAGGGAATTCATTTAAGACAATTTTAGCCATTCAGTCTCCCAAATTTTTTTCAGTCAATCATGGATAAGATTTAAAATTCAAAGGCTGATTTTCTATCAGGAATATAAAAGACTTTTTTCAGAAGATTGCAGAACAGAATATACAGAAGCTTATGAATTGTGAATACAAGAAAATAGAAAGAAGAACAGCTCTCATACATTTCAGTCTTCTTCAGTTTTCTTCAGGACTTTTCAAGAGACAAACAATCTTCATCAGTCTAAAAGTATCCTGAAGATCTTTTCCAATCTAAAGGCTTACACCTTGAGTAAAGCTCTCATTCTCCTGAATTCTTCTACATCTCAGGGAGAGCTTTGATAAGAACAACATCCACTAGTCTTCTCTCTGATTGTTGACAGAGAAGTCATCATCTTTATTTTTTTTTCACCTCTATAAAAGGGTTTCTTAACTCCCTTCAAAAGTTATTCCTTTTGGTTGTAAAGTCTCCTGATCAAAAGACTTGGTTTGGTTTTTGGGCACCTGGTCAAAAGCTCAAAGGGTTGTGAGATCTCCCTTGAAATAGATCTTGTGGTGACAGGGAACCTGAGCAAAAACCTGTGGGGGTAGGGCACCTGATCAAAAATATGTTAGTGGATTCCTACCAGGGTGGTAGAAGAGTGGATGTACCCAAGCTCAGGAGAACCACTATAAATTCTTTATGTCATCTGAATTGCTCTATTATTTATTTCTGTGTGATGTGATTGTCTTTGTTTTCATTTCCCTTTATACATATACTTATCACTTATTTTAATCCGCTGTAATAATTAATCAAAGTTTTTAAATACTCTATTCACTCCCCTGTAGATTTAAGACAAATCTATCCCTCACTTTCAATTGGTATCAGAGGCAGGTTGTTTGGTTTCACAAGCTAACACCTAAACCAAAAGATCTTTGATAGATCTTATTATCTCTAGTGTCTTTTTTATATCATGACACAGAATAAAGAATATTCAAGCACCAGACCTCCAGTGTGCAATCTTAACAAATTGGTACTTTGGAAGGCAAGGATTAGGTTATATATGAATTCAGTTGATGAAGATATCTACAATTCCATTTTGATAGGTCCCCCTACTCCTTCTGCAACAACATCTACAAGCAGCAGTGCAGTTCCACCACCTGAGTGGACTGAGGCACAGAAGAAAGAAAAGGTTGCAGATGCTAAAGCAATGAACATTCTGGCACAAACAATGTCAGATGACATTTTCCAGAAGGTTGCTGAGTGTATATCAACAAACGCCATTTGGGATTCTCTTAACTAAATGGTAGCAGGATCAGCTGATAAAAGAAAAGATAGAATATCTCATCTCATTTCCCAATATGAGAACTTCAATAAAGAAGAGTCAGAGTCAGTGGCTGATATGTACAACAGACTCAGCTTGATCATCAATGAGCTGAAGAACCTGGACAAGAACATATCACTGACTGAGATTAATGATAAGATCCTTTAATGCTTCCCTAGCCCATGAGACTCTAGGATCTGTCCAATCAAGGAGGTTATAAGCCTAAATGAAATCTCTACTGAGTCTTTGCTAGGAAAGCTCAAGTCTTATGAGAAGCTTATCAAGACTAGAGAAACAGCTGAACAGAAGACTCCTACCTCAGGAAGGAATAAGCAAAGCATTGCCTTCAAGGAATCTGAAAAATTAGAAACTTTACCAGTAAATGAAGAGTTGATGAGTCTCTTAGCCAAGAGATTTTACAAAATGGCTAAGAAGGATTTCAAAAGAATATCAACAAAGAATGAAGATAAGCCAAGGTATGACAAGACTCCTACTAAGGAAGTTGTCTACTATGGTTGCAGGAAACCAGGACACATTCTTCCAGAGTGTCCAGAGGCTCAAAAGAAGGATAAAAGAAAAGAGAAGGAATACAAGAAGCACTACAACAAGCCTTCTTCCAGCAAGTATAAGAAGAAGGAAAAAGGCTTTGTTATTGAGACTTGCAGTGAGTCTGAAGAAGAGTCTTCATCTTTTAGCTCTAGTGAGGATAAAGAAGAGGCAAAAGCCAGAGAGATTTTCTTGATGGTAATTGATGCTTCATGCAGTCATTCAATAATTGATGAATCAGCATAAGAATCAGAATCAGAAGAGGATCAGGTAATAGCCTATTTTGATTTCAATTCTGATCATTTTAAAGCTGAATTAAAACTATTATGTAATGATTTAATTAAGTCTGAGAAGGAAATCAAACTTCTCAGAGATAAACAAATTGAATTAATGGATATAACCAGCACAGTAAATGCTAGGCTTAATACTAAATTAGGCTTAGGAGCTTCATTTAGTCAGCCACCAATACTTATGAAAAATATTCTTTCAACCCCTATCAAATTCATATATGAAAAGGGCAAAAAAAAATTAGAAGACAACAACCAACAAATAGAAGAATTTCAAAAACCCAAACAAAAGAAAAGGAAAAAATAAATATTTCAATAAAAACAATGTTCAACATTTTTCGTCGAACTCAGATCGATGAAATGTATATGGTTCGTCGAACTCAGATCGACGAACTATGAACGCAGATTTTATATATAATAAATCGCCTAACTGTGATCGACAAAATTTATATGGATTGTCGAACCGCGACCGACGAAATTGGGGAACAGGAAATGAATACTTTCATTCTCTGAGTGGAGTTCGACGAACTCATCCATATTCATCGAACGCAGATCGAAAAACTTACTGGAATTAGTCAACCTCAGATAATTTCAACAGAAATCTAAATTTCTCCAAAAATTTTAATAAACCTAAATCATTTGTTAATCCCTTTACCCAATGGATAATTCCATCTAGAAGATTTTATCCCTTAGGATATAAAGACCAACCTGATTATTCTTACATTTCTAGCTATAAGTTTGAGAAGAATCAAGCACCCAAGGTTACCTAGGTCAAGAACAGCTAATTTATTTTCTTGCAGGTACAGAACTATCCTACCATAGAGAAACAGTGGTGCTTGGATAGTAGGTGTTCAAAGCATATGACAGAAAGCAAGGATAACCTAACTAACTACAAGTCAAAGCTTGGACCAAAGGTGATTTTTTGAGACTCCAATTGTGGCCAAACAGAAGGCTATGGGAATGTTAAAGTTGGAGCTATTATATTCAAAAAAGTTGCATATGTGAGTGGTTTAAAACATAACTTGATATCCATAAGCCAGTTATGTGATGAAGGTTATTAGGTATCTTTTAACAAATCTTCCTGTATTATTACTTCAATAGATAACAAAACTATTTTGACTCGACTTAGATAAAGAAATATTTATGTAGTTAATTTCAAGTCAGCTAGTTCAGAAATTTGTTTATTCAATCAAGTTAATTAGTAATAATAACGATTTATGGCATAAAAAACTAGGACATGTAAACTTAAGAAATATTGCTAAATTATCTAGGGATAACCTTGTTAGAGGATTGCCTTTTGGCCCCTACAAGAAGGAAAGTCTCTGCAGGGCTTGTCAATTAGGCAAGCAAACTAAAAATAGCTTTAAATCTATTAATAAGAGTGATTCACTCAGGATTCTATACTTGCTACATATGTATATCTTTGGACCCATTACAGTATAGAGATTGGGAGATAAATCCTATACTTTAGTTATTGTAGATGACTTCTCTAGATTCACTTGGATGTTCTTTTTGAGAAACAAGTCAGATAACTTCAAAGTCCTTATGGACTTTTTTAAAAGCATTCAGATTGAGTACTCTACTCTAGTTGCATTGATCATAAGTGATTATGACACTGAGTTTGATTTTCTTCTCATGCAAGAATTCTATGAGAAGGAATGTATCAGACATTGCTTCTCTACTCCTAGAACTCCTCAATAAAATGGGGCAGCTGAAAGGAAAAATAGAACTCTAATTGAATCTGCAGGGGCATTGCTTGTAGATGCTTATTTTCCCAATCCTTTTGAGCAGAGATTGTAAGCACAGTAAATTATGTTCTTAATAGAAGTTTAATACATAAATTTAAGGGCCAGACTCCCTATAAACTGCTCAAAGGGAATCAACCTAAAATAGATTATTTTAGAATATTTGGTTGTAGATGTTACATACATAATAATAATATCTTAGAAAGTTTGAGGCCAAAGCTGTAGAGTAAATTTTTCTTGAATATTCACAAGTCAGCAAGGCCTATAAGGTTTTTAATAAATCAACTTTGAAAATGGAAGAATTTGTTCATATATCTTTTGATGAAGCTAACATGTTTTACAAGAAGAAGGATTCTTCTACCAGAAATTTATTGCAGGTACCCCAAATGTATGAGAAATTGGATTATTTAAACCTCACCCAAGAGGTTATATCACATCCTTCTCCACAAGTTGATGTAGACAATGAAGAAGATCTCATTGAAATAATTACTGAACCTACAACAGTCAATATAATTCCAAAAGAGTAATTAATTCCCAATGCTATTACTGAAAAAACTCCTCCTACTTATCTTATCACACTTAGAGATCACCATATATCTCAAGTGATTGGAGACATGTTAGTTGGTGTGCAAACAAGGCATCAACTCAACCAAGACTTGATGCCTGCTTGATTCATATCTCAACTTGAGCCCTAATCCATAAAATATATAGAGCAAGATCCTCACTGGATTATTGCAATGCAAGAGGAGCTTAATAAATTTGAGAGATGCAGAGTTTGGGATTTAGTTCCAAGACCCAAAGATAACCCAATCATTGGAACTAAATGGGTATTTAGGAACAAATTGGATGCACAAGGAGCTATAGTAAGGAACAAAGCAAGGTTGATAGCTCAAGGCTATTCTCAGGAGGAAGGAATTGATTATGATCAGACCTTTGCCCCTGTCGCAAGGTTGGAAGCTATTAGGATATTCCTTGCTTATGCAGCCTACAAAAAGTTCAAAGTCTACCAGATGGATGTCAAGAGTGCTTTCTTAAATGGTGAACTCAAAGAGGAAGTCTATGTGGAGCAACCACCAGGTTTTATCTCTCCAAACCATCCCTCTTTTGTTTTCAAATTGCACAAATCTCTCTATGATTTAAAGCAAGCTCCAAGAGCTTGGTATGAGACCCTAGCTAGCTTTCTTTTAGAGCATAAGTTCTCTATGGGCATTATAGATAGGAATTTATTTCTTAGGCATCATAAAAATAAAATATTATTAGTACAAATATATGTAGATGACATCATTTTTGGCTCTATTGATTCCAAACTATGCAAAAGGTTTTCTGACCCGATTCATTCCAAGTTTGAAATGAGTAGCATAGGTGAGCTCTCATACTTCCTTAGTCTTCAAGTGAAGCAATCTCCTGATGGCATTTTCATCTCCCAATCTAAATATGTTAAGGAGCTAGTTAAAAGATTTGGGATGTCTGATGCCTCAGCTATGAAAACACCCATGGCTTCCAATGCTGTGATTGATTCTGATGAATAGGGCAAGCTAGTTGAAGAAAACATATAGGGCTATTATTGATTCCTTATTGTATCTCACAGCTAGTAGGCTAGATATAATGTTTGCTACATGCATTTGTGCTAGGTTCCAAGTTAACCCTAAAGAATCTCACCTTATTTTCCTAAAAAGAATTTTGAGATATATAAAGGGTTGCCCAAATCTAGGACTCTGCTATCCAACTGAGTCAGAATTTGAATTAAGTGAATTCTCAGATACTGACTTTACTGGATGTAGAGTAGACAGAAAAAGCACATCAAGAACATGCCAATTCCTTGGTGATAGGCTTGTGTCTTGGTTTTGTAAGAAACAAACATCTGTGTCCACCTCAACTGCAGAAGCTGAATACATTGTAGCTGGTAGTTGTTGTTTACAAATTTTATGGATTCAAAACCAACTCCTGGATTATGGTTACAATCTAAATAATTCAACTATATTTTGTGATAGTATCAGTGCAATTTCCATTGCACAAAATCCAGTGCATCATAGTAGGACTAAGCATATAGAAATTAGGCATCATTTCATTAGAGATTATGTAGACAAAAAGAAAATTAACCTTTTCTTTATCTCTACTGATTTACAAAGAGTATACATCTTCACTAAACCATTAGATGAGAAGAAACATCTGTTCTTCCTAAATAAGCTAGGTATGATTAAATTTGATTTCTGTCTAAGGTCTTAAGAATTGATCACTTTTCATCGAACGACGATCGACGATCTGTGAACTCTTCTAGAGTTTTTTGTCGAACGGAGATTGACGAAATCTATTTGTGAAATTTTTTCATCAAACGGAGATTGACGAATTTATTTCTGAAAATATTTCATCGAACGAAGATCGACGATCTATTTTCCCGCTCTTCTAACTTAGGTCAACGACTTTTATATTTATGGGTATTTTCGTCGACGTGAGCTTGAAGTTTTTCTTTTCGCTGGACGGAGTTTGTCGCTTCACCTTCTAAAACCTTATATCTAGGTTTTCATCGAACTCCATCCTGCGCTTTCCAATTCCTTTTTACACTTGATCTTTTGTTGCTTGTTTTTGCAGAGCCATGGCGATTTCTCCAGCACTTCTTGCAAACATGATTTTTGATGCAGGATTCGACATATACATGGAATCTTTTTCTCATACTGATCAATCTCCTCAACCATCTCATCTTGATGATCTCCCATCTTTATCTACTCTTCCAGATCAACCAATGTCATATCCCTCATTTAATCTTATTTCATCTCCATCTCAACAATAATCTCCTCACCAAGATGAAATTCTAGATACTATCCATACATTAAATCTTCAATCCACTTTCCCTCATCTTCAACAATCTGACCTACCTCAATCTAATCTTTTATCCAACATTCCATCCACATTTCCAGAATTCTAACAAACAGACTTCCCTCAAGGATTCTCTATCTGTTCCAATTGTGGCTACCAATCCACTTATACCCCATCTTCTCATGAACCCCTCTATCTCAACTTCTCTGACATTGCTTTAGATCTTCTACAATTCATCACTCTATCTCCTAAGAAGCTTATAGATGAAGCCATTGCCCCTCTTGCTGCTTCTATCTCTTTTCACTCTACTCAGTTTGCTTCCTCCTCTTCTGTCCCTTCTTCTTCTAGGGGCCTGGCTTCAGGACTCTATGAAACCAGGCAGTGGGGATGTTCTGTGAAGAAGCTCCAGCAATAGGAGCAGCTCCTCCAGCAGCAGCAGTTCTAGAAGAAGAAATTCCAGTAGTGATCATTGAGATTCTAGATGAAGATACAGAGATGATCTGTTTTGAAGATTATTCAGTAGATACAGAAATAAACACTATTGGTGATTTATTATAAATCCCATAGTTGATATAGTATCTTTATTACATTCTTTTGATTCAGTTCACAACAACAATCTTCCAGCTTTTATTGATGCAGTTCCAGATTTGTCTAAAGCTATAGTATGTTACTCAGCTTTCATCAGTCCTGAAGTTTTGGAACAACTTAGGACAAGTTTTACAATTTCAGATATTGTTTTAGAGCCAATACCTATTTCAGAGCCAAAAGATTTCTCTCCTCCAACCTTTGACTGGGCTGAGTCTCCCATGCCAGATCTTGATAAGATAATGTTTGCAGATATGGAATAAGAGAGTGATCTAGTGTTTACTGAAGTTGTAGAGCTAGAAAGTCAATTTCAGCCTCAATCTCATCCAATTCTCACTGATAATATGCTGAAACAAATTCATGCTCTGTATAATAATCCAACAAATGATTCTTCTTCTGATGATGATGATGATGAAGATTCTCATGACTCTGAGGACACCCGTTCCAAGAAGAGAAAAGCAAAGAAGAAGGCTGCTCCAAAGAAAAATCCATCTGCTGACACTCCTTATTATATTCTGTATAATATAACTCTCACTCCAGAATCCCCCAACTGGATGAGATACTCTAAGAATGAAATGAAGGAAAAGAAGAAGAGCAAGAGATACTCTCCTCCACCTAAATTCAGGAGAGGTCCTCCTCCTCCTCCTGTAACTGGATCCTCAGGAAATGTTTCTCAAGGTCAAAGATCTACTTCTCACTCCTATCAATCTAGATCAACTCAAAGCAGCAGAGACAGGCCCTCTAGATCTCACTCTTAGTCTAGCAGAAAACAACAGAAGCAATCTGATAGTCTAAGTAGCCAGCAACAAGTTCAAGATATTCAGAAATCTAGTCCTGAAAGGCATTATCTCTAGTGTGTGATCCAAAGATGGATCCTAATTCTAGGATGACTAGTTTCAAAGAACTTATAGGACTCTCACAAATCAAGAAAGCCAAAGAAGAAGGACAAGATATTTCTCAATATACTAATATGTCTTCTTATAGGAAGAAAGAGTTGGAAAAATATCAGGTACAAAAGCTCTTTAATGTTGACATATATATGTCTTTGCATCTTGAAGCAGTTGTACTTAGAGCTGCTTTAGTGATAATTCTTGGAGCAAAAGATTTGAAGATGCCAAAGCAGCAAGCTATTGATCCCAACAGAGAAATAATCTTCACAAAAACTTCTGCAAGAACTTCATAGGATACTTCAAAGAAAGTTAGACAGTTCTTCATTTTTTGCTTTTGATCTTAATTGTTATTTGTTGTAAATTTGTCTCAAGACACTTCTATTTATATCTGCTGAAACTTTATAATTCTGTCAGATATTATTTTATGCTTTGTGATTTTTCTTTTTTTGTTGTTTATAGTGACCTCACAGAGATTGTTGGAACCCCACCTTGTTTAGGGTTGATTTGGGCTAGGTTCACTATTAGGTTTGTTGACCCATCATGTATAGCCTAGGGTCATTTGTTTTTCTAAGGTTAAGGTTAGTCTTATTAGGTTAGCCTTTTGAACCTGCCTTCAGAAGATTTCAGAGACTCAAGAATTTCGAGACAAGCAGCTTTAAAGACTTTAGAATTTTTGCTCGATGATAGCTGAACTCAGCTCGATGATCATCAATCTTCGATCGATGAACTAAGAGTTCCTCCTCTGAGTTAAGCTCGACGAATGTCCAGCTTAGGTCGACGATCTCTAATCTTATATCAGAAGTTCAGCTCGATGAAAGTATTTATCTGATCGACGAACTTGGATCTCAGATTGGCAGTCCTTTTTCAGTTCATGATTGCTAAGCTCAGCTCGACGAAGGAGATTTCTCAGCTCGACGAATTTTGAGTTCAGGTCGATGAAATTCTTCCTAATGTCAACTATTTTCTTTCAGGTTCTGTTCGACATTTTTGCTCTTCAGTTTCTCAGTTCGACTGTAAATTTATTTGATTATATTTAAGAAGTAATACTTTGATAATTAATGCTTTTATTCTCAAGAATATAGCTGTTCCATGGCAGCATTAATTATGGTATTTCACAGAGTTATTACTTGGCTTATTTCCAGAGACAGTTAGGGAATTCATTTAAGACAATTCTAGTCATTCAGTCTCCCAGATTTTTTGTAGTCAATCAAGGATAGGATTTAAAATTAAAAGGCCGATTTTCTACAAGGAATATAAAAGACTTTTTTCAAGAGATTGCAGAACAGAATATACATAAGCTTATGAATTGTTAATACAAGAAAACTGAAAGAAGAACAGCTCTCATACATTTCAGTCTTCTTCAGTTTTGCTTCAGGACTTTTAAAGAGACAAACAATCTTCATCAGTCTAAAAGTTTCCTGAAGATCTTTTCCAATCTGAAGGCCTACACCTCGGGCAAAGCTCTCATTCTCTTGAATTCTTCTACATCTCAGAGGGAGCTTTGATAAGAACAACATCCACTAGTATTCTCTCTGATTGTTGACAGAGAAGACATCATCTTTATTTTTCTTTCACCTCTATAAAAGGGTTTCTTAACTCCCTTCAAAAGTTATTCCTTTTGGTTGTCAAGTCTCCTGATCAAAAGACTTGGTTTTTTTTTGGGCACCTGGTCAAAAGCTCAAAGGGTTGTGAGATCTCCCTTTAAATAGATCTTGTGGTGATAGGGACCCAGAGCAAAAACTTATAGTGGCAGGGAACCTGATCAAAAACTTGTTAGTTGATTCCTACCAGGGTTAGAAGAGTGGATGTATCCAAGTTCAGGGGAACCACTATAAATTATTTGTGTCATCTGGATTGCTCTATTATTTATTTCTGTGTGTTGTGATTGTTTTTGTTTTCATTTCCCTTTATACATATACTTATCACTTATTTTAATCCACTGTAAAAATTAATCAAAGTTTTTAAATACTCTATTCACCCCCCCCCCCATCTAAAGTTAAGACAGATCTATCCCTCACTTTCATAATGGTCGATTGTGCTTCCCTAATGTTGGGAAGTTGCGAGAAGAATTGATGTACGAGGCGCATTTTACCGAGTACTCAATTCACCCTGGGAGCACAATGATGTTCAAAGACATGAAGAGATTGTTCTGGTGGCTAGGTATGAAGAAAGACATAGCGCTATACGTGGTAAAGTGTCAGACTTGTGCCTTGGTAAAGGCCGAATATTATAAGCCTGGTGGATTTTTGAAGTCCTTGCCTATACCGGAGTGGAAATTTGATGACATCTCCATGGATTTCGTGCACAGTTTGCCGAGATCGCACAAAGGGAATGATGCCATTTGGGTGATTGTTGATCGTTTAACGAAGGTGTCACACTTCATGCCCAATAGGATGGATGATTCAGTGGAGAAGCTAGCGAAGCTTTATGTGGATAGCATAGTTCGTTTGCACGGCATACCCCGGAGCATCATTAATGACCGAGATGGTCGGTTCAGGTCGAATGACTTGAGGCTCATTCATCAGTTATTGGGTACCAAGTTGCATTTCAGCACAGCCTTTCACCCACAGATAGACGGTCAGATTGAAAGGGTGAATTAGACAATGGAAGATATGCTTTGTATGTGTGCTTTGGATTTTGGGAAAAGGTTGGAGGACCATCTTTACATGATTGAATTCGCTTACAACAACTGCTACCAAGACAATATTCAGATGGCGCCTTTTGAGGCTTTGTACGGGAGGAGGTGTCGTACACCTTTGGCTTTGGTAGAAATGGGAGAAACGAAATTGTACAAGTGGAGGGAAGTTGAAGATGCTACTACAACGATACGGGTTATTCAGGAATGGCTACTGATTGTTCAAGATAGACAAGACAAATACTACAACGCCAAGCATCAGAACATGGAGTTTGTGGTGGCAACTGGTATACCTAGAGATAAATTCGTTTAAAGGCGTATCAAGGATTCGCCGCTTAAAGAAGCTTACTCTGAGGTACGTTGGGCCTTTTGAGATCTTGGAGCGGGTTACTGAAGCCGCCCATCGGTTGGCTCTCTCGGTGGAGTTAGCGGATTGCATGATGTGTTCCATATCTCGCTGCTGCGGAAGGCTATTTAAGAGCCTACTCAAGTGGTTGTTGTGAATCAAGTGTCAGTCGATAGTGGATTGACGACGAAGGTCAAGCCTATTCGGATCGAGGACGTAGAAGTCAAACAGTTGCGGTATAAGTCTATTAAAATGGTCAAGGTACTTTGGGACAACTATGGTCGAGAAGAGTTGTCTTGGGAGCGCGAGCAATCTATGAGGGAAAAATTCCCAGAGCTTTTTCTCTAAGGTAATCAGTTGTACTGTTTGTTTTCTTGTAACCTTGTAACGTCACTTTCGGGACGAAATTTCTTTAAGTGGGGGAGATTTGTAACGCCCCAAAATTCTTGAGGCATAGTTTCTTCCCTGGGGGTTACTGCCCGGTGGTAGCAAGTTACCGCGCGACGGTAACTCTAGGGTTTGCGTTCGTCGAGTGAAGAAAACATCGAGCTCTCGAGAAAGACGATGCCGTGCAGCGGTAATGATTACCGCGTGGCGGTAGCTCGGATCTCTCGATGCTCTCAACGCCTCAGTTCTTTCTAGCGCACGGCGGTAGTTTTAACACCGACGATAACTGTGGTGATTTATTTGGCAAAGCTCTCGGGAAGTTACCGCACAATGTTAGCCTTATCGCGAAGCGGTAGTATAGCAGTTATGATGCGTCTGCGTGTCAATGCCCGATTCGAGTTTAGGGCGGTGGCGTCCTCAAGAAGCAAAATGATTGAGGTACCGCGCGACGGTAGCTCTCATAAACTGAATTCTTGGAGGAATCATGACCGTCCACTGGTTTTACTTAGAGATCTGATGGCTGGTGCGTGCATCTGCGGGTATATGACCGGGAGTTAGGTTTCCCCAACTCATTTCTTCATTGTCTTTCTCTTTTTAAGTACTAGAGAGAAGGAAGAGTGAAGAAGGAAGAAGAAGGAAGAGATCCCGCCGCCATTAGAGTTCTGAAGCTCACATTTGCAAGCCGAGTCCGGATCTATGGAGGCAAGAGCGTTACAGTCATACTCATCCGTCTAGATCTTTGGCATGGCACCGAAGAAATCGCAAAGGGTAACAATTCTCTACTTGGACATGTGAAGTCCTCTTCCTTTTTGCATAGGAAACCCTATCACGTGAGTGTGCGGTGAGCGTGAGTGAGGTATTCCTTTGGGTAGATATAGTTTATCCCAGTAGTTTTGCATATAGAGTTCGGAATTATAGTACGGACATAGGCATGGTGTGTGAATCCCATCCGGACAAGTTGGTCTGGATTGGTGATGTTTTCATTATGCATGAATTGCCGGAGAAGACTTCGTGCTATATGTTTTTGGGTTTCTACGCGATAGAATGCAGCAGGGAACTTTGGGGACTAACCCCAAGGAGCACTTGGAAAACTGGGCAGAAACACATTTCTGCAAGGTACCGTACCGCGGTAGTGTTATCGCCAGCGGTAGCTCTGTGAGAGAGATGTTGTGAGGCCTGTCTCGCGGAGACCTGGGCACCAGTATGTGGGGCTGAGAGCTTTGGGAGCCCAGCTTGGTGGCCTGAGTGTCGACCTTGTGCATAACTGGGTTATGTATTATTGTATGATCGATTCTTTGGGAATTGGGGAGGCTGACCCGCATCGATGACTTAAATTAACATGACGATGTGAGCAACGGGTTGAGCTGGACCGTACCCACTCTATGTGGTTCGGTTAAAGAGACCTAATGTACATTACACTTACCGGGGGCATAGAGGGCGAGTCTTAGGCTACGGCTGGAAAGTCTTAAATGCTCACGATGGTTTTTATCATGGGGGCAGTGGTGAAGCCTCGGAATCAACCGGATTCACTGAGAATGTGCCCTGAGAGCACGGGGTGTGTGGCCATGCATTCCTATGCCTGTGGTGAAGTGTACTTTAATTGTACTTTCTATACCATGGTTGAATATATGAAAGTAATGCAGGGAAGGAGCACCGCCGCCCCGAGCAAGGGGTGGGGTTGTTATAATTTGGTCAGCTTTAGCTGACCATTGCCTTATTTTACCACCGTTCGGTGGATTGTTGTGCAGGAACATGTAAGCCAAGTGGTAAGTAGTGGGCTGAAGCCCATGTTGTTGTGCTTGCCCTTGAAGGCAAAAGCGAAGTGTTTTCTTTACTATTATCATGTGTGGCTTGCCTGTGTGCCGAAGTATGTAAAACACTTATTGTTTTAACAAACTATTGCAAGGCCTTAAGGCTAAGTCTTTTGCTTATGTTCTTTCATTCCTTTTGTGGCTGTAGTGGACATTCATGTGTTGTTTATGGGTTCTTATAACTGTCTTAAAAAGATTCATCTAGAATGCTCTGAGTTAGAATTCGAATTCCTATGGTAGTTTATTGGTATTAATACGTAACTCCGCTAACTGTCTGTGGTATATGACGTGGGCCTCGGCCGGACCCTTTATCATATCCCATGTGACGGATGGGGGTGTTTCAGGTTTTAACCATCATTAAAACTGGGACACGTGTCAAACATCCCATAAATTGACGGGGTTATAAATAACAGTTGAGATTAAGATCAATACAGGATTATGATTAACATTCTAAAAACGAGAAGCGGGAGTTCGTCGTCTTCATCCGCCATTGTTACAGAACCAAGAACTTCAATTGAAAATTTTGAAGGGTTAATGAGTTTGCTGGTGCAATCAACATCTACTATAGTAAGAATAGAGGATTTCTCTGAGGAAGATGAATTAGTCTAGGCAAACCCTAGCTAAATTTGATTCACGATCAAGCTGAGCCAAATCTGAAGATCTATATTTGGATCGTTGAAGAAGAAGAAGATATTTGAATAGAGTTTTCTCTAGACAGAAGGAAAGGCAGTGCAATTCATTTTCCTGCCAATAAAGGTTAGCAGATTTAAGATATTTATTCTGAATATTCTCCCTTAATCAGTAAGAACAGGATCAAGGTCCTGAGGAACTTTCAGCACAAGCAGCAGATAGTCCAAGATTGTCATCCTTATTGCTGGGAAGCAAATAGGGCTGAGAATTTCTTAGCCTAGGAAGAAATTGACTCAGAGAGTAATTTCTCTTTAGTCAAATCAACAAACACTTTCAAAATCAGTAGATCAGTGAAAGATCTATGGTGAGGCCTAGATTGATTAGGCCCTGTGTGAGGTCTGTGAGATCTAATTGTAAAGCCTAAATTATAAAGGCTGTGTGATTGGATTCCTGTGTGAATCTATATGAGGTTGTTTCTCCCAGCCTGTGTAAAGGGCATTTGTGCTTGTGTGTGGTTGTCATGTGATTACTGTGTGGAGGGTTGTGAGCCAGTGTTGTAAGTCTCAGTGGAGACTGCCTGATCTAGTGGGATCATGATGTAATCTCTAAGGAGCCATAGTTTTTGAAGAAGAGCCGTGTCTAACATACTGTTAGAAAGGCAGAGAGGGACAGTGGATGCACCCATACACTGGGGAACCACTATAAAATATGGTGTGTTGTGTATGGTGTTTTGATGTGCTAAATATTGTTTTCTTGAAATCTGAAATAAGTATATATAGTAGCATGAGTCAAAGAAGATTTTAAAGACTCAATAAAAGACTGTAATAACCTATTCACCCCCCCCCCCCCTCTAGGTGATTATCTACCCTGGTAATCAAAGACTTTCAAGTGGTATTTGAGAGAGGTTCCTCAAGAAAAGACTTAACAATCTGAGGAGATCTCCATGGTAGCTGTCAGAAGGTTAAGATGGGTTCAGGAGAGAATCATAAAGAGCTTGGATCCATTAAACTTCCTCTCTGCATGAAGGAAAATTTTGGTATATGGAAAAAAAGGGTCAGATTGTTCATGAAAACATCTGATCCTAGGATCTATATCACAGTTCAAGAAGGCCCCTTCATCCCAATGAATATATCTATCCTTGATGCAAATCTTCAGACTCCAAATAAGTACACTGAAATGACTAAGGATGAAGTCATCTTAGCAACAATGGATAAGAGGGCACAAAACATCATAGTTAATTCCATAGATGACTCCACCTTTAAAATCCTAGTGCACTACAAGACCTTAAAGGAAATGTGGGACACCTTGATAGTGTATATGGAAGGAATTGAGGAAGTGAGAGATGATAGAAAGTCAATGCTGAATCAAGAGTATGAAGCTTTCAGACAGATCAGGGAGGAGACCATAACTAGCTATTATGAAAGGTTTTTCAAGACAGTCAATGAGTTAAAGACCTATGGCAGGGCCTTTAATAATTATGAGCTAAATGATAAGTTTCTTAGGACTCTTACTAGAGACTGGGACACTAAGATATATGCCATTAGAGAAGTGGCAAAGCTGGCAGATACTCCATCATCCATACTATTTTGTAAGTTGCTTTCATATGAGATGCAGCTGGCAGCAAGGAATGAGGAAGAGAAGACTAGCAGAGGTCAGGCCAAAGAAACTTCTATGTCCTTCAAGGAAGATAACTCCAAGAAGAGTAAGGAGAAGAATCCTTCTCCCCTAAGAAGGCTAGCTGAGTCAGAAGATTCAGATCAAGATGAATCAGGCTGTAATATATCTAATGAGGAATTTACTGCTTTCTCAAAGTAGTTTATGAGGCTGATGAAAAAGAAGGGGTGGAGAAACAAACCTACCTCTTCCTTCCAGCACAAAGAGGACTACTGCAGAAATAAGAAGAAACCCTCCAAAGAGAGCAGGTATGATCCAAAACCTGGTAATATTTTTCTAAAAAGATTATTTGCTTCTATTGCAGCAAGCCAGGTCATGTTGTGGCTGATTGTCCTGAGATGAAAGAAGCTGGTGAAAAGAATCATCACCATAAGAGAAGCAAGAAGGAGAAAACCTTCATTGCTAAAAGGGAGAAAAGCTGGACTGAGTCTTCCTCATCAGAATCAGAAGAGGATGATGAATCCTATATTGGGCTGATGGCAAGATCACCTGAGGAATCCTTCCAGAATAAGCCTGGACCATATAAGGTACACTCTTCATCCAACTCTTCATCCAAGTACAAATATGTGAATGGATCAAATTCAAGTGCTTCTTCATTAAGAGATTAAGATGGCTCTGAATCTGGGGAAGATAAAGATCAAATAATTGAAAGATATGGTGAAATTCTTAAAGCATTCAGAAGGAGTAAGCTGTTGATCAAACAGTAGGCTCAGGATATTGTATATCTAAAGCTTATTGCTTCCCAGCATTCTGAAACAACAACTTTGCTAGAATAGAAAATTAGGGAAGTTAGCCAGCTAAAGAAGATTATTGTTATTCAAATGGGAACCATAACTTTTAAGAATGAGTTTATCAGGAATCTAAAAAGTAAGATCCAAAGGAGAAGGAGCTAGTGTCTAAGTTTTCAAAGATATGTACTGCGTTGCCTTTGATAGATTCCTTCTCCTCCCAAAAGGATAGAAAAGGGATAGGCTTTAAAGGAAATACTTGAGCTGGTAATTCCAAAAGGAATAACAAAGCTATTCACCACTATGGTAGTAGGAATGGAAAGGGTGCTAGTGGCTACAAGACAGCCCATGAGGAGGTTCAAATGGCCCATCCTGGACTATTTAGGTTTGGTGTACCAGCCCCAGCACTCAAGAAAAAGTCTGTTGTTGTACCTGCTAGACTAAGAGTTACTGACAGCAATGTTGTTAAACTAGCCCTTAAAAGGAGGTACTACATCTTTGAGTGCTGGTGTTGTGGCAAAGTGGGACACTATGTCATTGATTGCTAGCACAACAATAGTGTACAGAGAGCTAATGTACACTTACCTGTCAAAAGAGCTGTAGGTAGGCATATTCATCTTAAGACTAACATGCACCTAGGACCCAATGAGAATTTGGGTCCTAAGTATAAGTGATTTATTTCTTGCAGGTGAGTCCAAGTAGCCATACCCCTATATGGTACTTGGATAGTGATTGTTCTAGGTACATGACTGGAACAAAGTGCATCCTGAAGGATTTCATTCCAGTAAAGGATCCATACCTAAGGTGATATTTGGTGGATCAGATAAAGGGATCACCAAAGGTTATGGAAAGATCACTAATGGCTTAATCACTTTCACAAAATTGGCTTATGTGGAAGGATTGCAATACAACCTTATAAGCATAAGCCAACTATGTGATCTTTGCTATGTCATTTCTTTCCACAAGGATAAGTGTCATATAAGAAGATCAAGTGACCAAGAGGTCACTTCGATTGGCATTGGGAGTGGGAATGTCTATTGCCTTAAATTTCTTTATTTATCATTTGACTCTCCCATTTGTCTAGTTGCAAATAAGAAAGTCTCATATTATGTCAAATGACACAAGAGGTTAGCTCATTTGAATTAAAAGACTATAGGAAAGCTCTATAGTCAAGAGCTTGTTAGGAATGGTCCTAACATGAAATGCTCTAAGGAAGGTATTTGCTCTGCATGCCAAAAGGGTAAGCAGACAAAAGCTTCTTTCAAAAGCATTGAGACTAAAGATTCTATGAGGTGTTTATACCTCTTACATATGGACTTGTTTGGTCCAATGCCTGTTCATAGTCTAGGTAGGAAGGTCTACACCTTTGTAGTGGTTGATGACTTTTCCAGATTTTTTTGGGTATTCTTTTTGAAGAAAAAGTCTGAAATCTTAGATGTTTTCAAGACATTTGTCTTGCAAATATAGAATGAGCTGAACAGTACTATGGTCAAAATCAGAAGTGGCCATGGGACTGAGTTTCAGTCTGAATACATGATAGGAATCTGTGAACATCATGGGATTCAGCAAGAGTTTTCCTCTCCAAGAATACTGCAGTAAAATGGGATAGCTGAGAGGAAGAATAGAACTCTCATAGAGGCTAGTAGAACACTACTAAATGACACTTCTCTCCCAGAATATTTCTGGGCTGTGGCTATAAATACAGCTTATCATTTCCATAACAGGGCTTCTATCACCAAGCGCCATAATAAGACTCCCTATAAGATTATGAAGGCTAGGAAACCAAACCTTGCATATCTCAGAATTTCTGGGAGCAAGTGCTTTGTACTCAACAATAAGAAATCCTATAAAACTAAGTTTGCTTCCAAAGCCTATGAGGGGATATCGGTTGAGTACAACAATCATAGTTAGGCTTATAGGATCTATAACTTGACAAGTCAAGTTGTAGAGGAGTCAGTTAATATAGTGTTTGATGAAGCAAATATGATTAATAATGAGCTGTCAAGCTCTTCTTCTAGTTCTAAAGGTACTGAACTAGGGTTGAAAAAGCTCACTCTCAAGAGAAATGAAGAAGATGCTCCAACTGTGCAAGACCAAGAAGAGGGTTTGTGCATTCTAGAGGAAGCACAAGGATCTCAGGAAGTAGATGAAGATCAATATCATGAAGAACATGATAATGAAGCAGTACTGCCTCCAGCAGTAAGACATTTGAGGGATCACACAGACCATCAAATTATTGGCGATGCATGATAAGGAGTAGTGACAAGGAGAGGATGTCTCAACACAGCAATGTACTATTGCTTCCTTTCACAGGTAGAACCTAAAAAATTTGAAGAGGCTAACCAAGACTAGTTTTGGATTGGAGCTATGCAAGAGGAATTGAATCAATTTAAAAGATGTAAGGTCTGGAAGCTAGTTCCCAAACCTCAAGGACATAATGTCATTGGAACTAAGTGGATCTACAGGAATTAGCTTGATGAAAATGGCATTATAGTTAAGGAAAAAGCTAGACTGGTTGCTCAGGGGTACAAATAAGAGGAAGGTGTTGACTTTGATCAAACCTTTGCCCCTGTAGCAAGACTAGAAACTATCAGATTATTCCTTTCATATGCTGCATTCCAAGGGTTTAGAGTCTATCAGATTATTCCTTTCATATGTTGCATTCTAAGGGTTTTGTGCCAAGAAGACCGGTCTCCTTTAAGAGATCTAGCGCATACTTCGCTGTGAAAGAACAACCGAGTTCCTCTTTCGTGAAATCCCAATGCCTAGAAAGTACTTCAGAGGTCACATATCCTTAGTAACAAAATGTTGTCGAAGATGTCATTTGGATAGATCAATGCCTTCTTTATCATCATCAATCAGAAGAATATCATCAATATGGGCAGCAAGAACCACAAGGCCTTTAGTAGTATTACGTATAAACAAGGAATGATCAGCAGAGCTTCGACTGAATGCAATAAGAGAAACAACTACACTAAACTTTTCAAACCAAGATCATGGACTCTGCTTTAAACTATAAATCGCCTTTTGAAGCTTGCATACCTGAGACTCCCCCTGAGCAACATACCCAAGAGGTTGCTCCATGTAAACCACTTCTTGCAAATCACCATAAAGGAAGCCATTCTTCACATCTATCTGAGACATCTCCCAGTCTCGATTGACAACCACAGAGAAGAGAACACATATAGTGTTGATGCGAGCAATAAGAGAAAAATTATCAAAGAAATCTACCTCATACGTCTGAGTAAAACCTTTGGCCAACCGAACCATATGGAAGATACCTCTTTCAACAGCCAACCACGTCAATGCCCAGAGGTGGGGGGGGGGGGAAAGAGTCTAAGTACCTCTTTCAGTTAATGTGTTCATTTCTTCATCCATAGCGACTTTCTACTGAGGAATGGTAAGAGCTTCTTGATACGTAGCCGGTATAATAGTAGAAGAGATAGCAAGAGCAAAACGCTTGCCATCCGAGGAAAGCTGAGCATAGGAGACAACCACATCAATAGGATTCTTAGTGCATTGTCGAACGCCCTTCCACAGGGAAATGGGAAGACCAAGATCACTCTTTTCCAAAGGAGGCAATTCACTGCTAGAAGAAATAAGAGGCCCGACAATAGGTACATAAGTCTCGAAGGGCAAAGAATTTGACTCGAGAGAAAGAGACGCCGCAACATGATCAATTGTGGAAAGAGCTAGTTCCTGGAGAGGTGCCGAGATAATAGGCATTGAAGAAGAAGTATCAGAAGGAAAGAGAGAAGAAGCAGGAGAAAAATATGGTGTATCTTCAAAGAAGTAAACATCAACAGACACATACTGTTTGTGCAGAATAGGGTCAAAATAGTGATATCCCTTCTGAGTCGGACAGTAACCAAGAAATATGTGTTTAAAAGAACGGGGAGAAAGTTTGTCACGACCAGGATAACGTATGTGAAAAAATGTCATACATCCAAAAATTGTAAGAGGTAAAGTAAATGACTCGGCCCCGGGATATAAAATAGAAAATTGAGACTTTGTAACACCCCTATCCGTCACATAGCATATATCAGTAGGTCCGGTCAGGGACTGACGCCATATACCACGGATAGACCGGTGGGTTACTCAATGAAACCATTCAACCAATACACACGTCCTACACAGATAATCTAGCGGAAGTAATTTATTAAGTTGCACAAGTAAGAACCCAGCCACAGACACGAATGTCCACTAACAAAACCCAGTAGGAATGAACTACATAATACACAAAAGTACTGGCCTTATGGCCTTACAAGAGTTCACAATAATTAACCAGTGCCTTACAAACTTCGGCCCTCAGGACGGGCACACGTGATTTAAATAAGTAAACAAACAAGGCCTTCGAGGGTCGGCTCAGCAACTTGGGCTTTGGCCCGCTATTTGCCGCTCGGCTCCGTAGCACCTGCAAGCACAAATCACTACAACGGTTGAAAACAAGAATAATGGTCAGCTAAAGCTGACAAAATTATAACGATTCCGCCCCCAAACTCGGGGCGACAAAGCTCCTTCCCTGTACTTGTTAGCAAAGCAAGCAATATAGTGAATAAGCACAACGTGACGGGTGCACGCACACACGACCATACACCCCGTGCTCTCAGGGAACTTACTCGATGAACTCGGTCCACCACCGCCCCCAGGACGGCAAACTCATGAGCAATAAAGTCTTCATGGCTTAAGCCAAAGACCCTCCCTCTATGCCATCGGCAGGCCACTAAACCGAACCACATAGAGCAGGTACGGTTTCACTCAACTCGTTGCTCACACTGCCACGACACTAAAAATCATCGGCGCGAGCTAAGTTTCCCCGTAACCCGTAAAACGATCAACCAACGTACATAACTCGGTTATGTACAATGATGCTCCCGGGCCACCAACGATGGCAGAATCACGCTTCTGCCCAAATTTTTGGGTACGCCTTTGGGTTAATCCCCAAGGATCCATGTTGCAATCTACCGCGTAGAAACCCAAAAACAACCAAAGACACGGAGTCTTCTTCGGCTAACAATGCATAGCAAATCATCACCGATCCAGACCAACATGTCCGGGTAGGCTTCACACACCATGCCTATGCCTGTACTTCGATTCTGGACTCTAAAAAAGGGGGACTTTACATATCTACCCCCAAGGAATACCGCACACTCGCAGGAGAGGGTTTTCCCATACAAAAGAAGAAGAGCTTCAAATGCTCAGGATGAGAATCATTACCCTAGCGTTTCTCCTCGGCGCCATGGAAAACTATGCGGATGAAAAGCATGGCGATGATCTTGGCTCCGCAGATCTGGGCTCGATTTGCGATTTGGCGCTCTGAATCTCCTCCGGCGACTGGATCTCCCTCTTCCTTCATCCTCCTTGCTCTCCCTTCTCTCTAGGATTTTGAAAGAGAAAACCCAAATAGAATGAGGGTTTCTAAACCCTATTCCCGGGTATATCCCAGCAAGAACAGCCCTGAACCGTTTGATCCCAAAATAAGGAAACGGACGGCCACGATTTGCACTTAAAATGAACTTCCTATGCCAAATATGGCTTGCGACACGCCCGTGTCCATGGTCATGTGCCTCGATCGACACCGAAACTGTCGCATTCCGAAAAGAACACGGGCACTCGACACGCTCGTATCGGGATTGACACGCCCATGTCACCCAGTACATGCCCGTGTAGCTGGGCGTGTTCCTCCAACGACACAGGTCCAAAACATCCAAAGCATGACAAAGCTATGTGACATGCCCGTATCACATGCCGTGTGCTAGACACGCCCTGGGACACGCTCGTGTCCCAGGCCGTATAGCTGTCTTAGCACAACTCGCCAAATGACCCGAGCAGGACACAGATATTAGACACGCTAGTGTCAAATTTGACACGCTCGTGTCGGACCCGAATACGCCTAGGCTCAGGCCGTGCATCTTCACTCAATGATCGTTGAGTGAAAGGCTTTGAGTGCCTGACACGCCCTGGGACATGCCCGTGTCGCAGGCCGTGTTCACTGCCCCGACGATCGTTGACTGCAATTTCATCGACCACGCGACACTTGTCAAACCAGAGCACGAAACGCCCCTTAAACACGCCCGTGTCCCAGGCCGTGTCACCTCTACCAAATCCCAGACTTGGCTCAAAACATACCCCATCACTCTTTTGAGTTTCGGGGCATTACAACTCTCTCGCTCTTAAAATAATTTCATCCATGAAATTACCAAAGGAAAAGACAACAGAAAAACAAAAGCGGTACCTGAGTGAAATAACTCTAGGAACTCCTCAAGCATGGTCTGCTCCCGTTCCCAAGAGAGCTCATGTAACACCTCTACCAATCACGTAGGATATAATAAACGGTCCGGCCGGGGCCTCACACCATATTCCACAAACAGACGGAGACGTCACGAAATAATACCACAAATCACCGCACCCTAACAAAGAGCATTCTAGCGGAATCTTCAGGGTTAAAAACATGAACTCAATAATACAGGAATTGTCTACTTCTATAACAAAATAGGAATGTATACAACCATACATAATAGGTACACAGCCTTATGGCGTTTATAAGTTTCTCTGAACATACGGTGTGGTTTACAAATATCGGCACGCAGGCCGGCCACACATGAACAAGACTAAGCAAAATAAGGCCTTCGAGGGCAGCAACGCAGCTTGGGCTTCAGCCCGCTAAGTCCCTCTTGGACCAGCACCACCTACACCTGCAAGAACCAATCCACCAACCGGTGGAAAATAGGGCAACGGTCAGCATTTAGCTGACCAATTATAACAACCCTGCCCCTGGCACGGGGCAGCAGAATTCCTTCCCACATAGCAATTTACATCACACACACATATATATATATATATATATATATATATATATATATATATATATATATATTCAGCCACCAAGGCAATACATATCACAAATACCAGCACGACAGCCCAACATTCCGTGCACTCAGGGCACATTCAGGTGTACCGGAAACACCAGATCCCACCACCGTTCAGAGGTCCTGGACATGACGGTCAAACTTGAGCATTTTTAGTCTTTATGGCAGCCAGGCCAAAGACTCTCATTATGCCCCTGACGAAAGCCCAATGCCTTGACGCTCTCTTGTACAGCTGGCATAACGCAGGTACAGATCAGCCACCCCACGTTGCTCAAATCGCCTTGCCACAAAGGAATACCGAAGTACTCATGGCAAACTTACAGGCGCGGGTCGGTTTCACCTTTCCTGTTCGGCACTAAGCCCTTTTCGTAGTTGCAGCCCTACGGCTCAACTTTACCACATGGCACTCACAGCCACAAGAGTTGATCCCAACTCTCACCATTTCCTGGACTTCCTCCAGTACTTCCTGCGGCACCAAGCCACAGGCATCCACTACATATTTCATGCATACGAGCAATAATCACGGAGTCTTCTCCGATGTGCAAACAAGCATCACCAATCCAGACCAATATGTCCGGATGGGCTTCACACAGCATGCTTAACCGTACTCACACTTCCGGTTCTAATGCACTACAACAAGAGATGAACCACCAATCCTAAGGAAATCTCTTTGTCATCCAACTTTTGGTGGAGGATTCCTATGCAAATGCAGGAAAGAAGGACATCACTTGTCCAAGAAGGGAATCATTACCCTTGGAAGACGCTTCGGATCCATGGGGAGAAAAGCAAACGAATGAATGTCCTCGCAATAGCCTTGCCTTTGCAAAATACGAACTCGGCTCGCGATTTGAACCACCGTAGCACCACCGACATCCTGCTTCCTCTTCTTCTTCCTTCTCAAGCTCTCCTCTCTCTATTACTTAAGAAAAGGCAAGACACAACTCAAACATGAGCTTCCTCCTTCTCAAGGCAGGCCTTATCACCCCAGAGATGAGCCTAGACCATTGGATCTTGGTTAAAGAAAATGAACAGATCAGATCAGCCCTTAAACTGATTTCCTGGACTGAACACGGGTAGTGACACGCCCGTGTCACAGGCCGTGTTCCTGAAGCGGCTACCAAACCGACTCACCCAGCACAAAACACGGGCTTAGACATGCTCATGTCAAACCCCTGACATGCCCGTGTCAGAAAGCACACGTCCGTGTGACTAGCCATGTCACTCTTTCAACACAAGACCAGATCACCCGAGAAGGACATGGCTAAGGCACACGCCAGTGTCCTTAGCCATGTGCCAAACACGCCCCTGTGATATGCCCGTGTCATAGGCTATGTTCCACACTCAATGCCATTCTACTCAACGCCACTCAACCCACCCGGGTATTCACCTGAACAGGACACGCCCTTGGACACGCCCATGTCCAAGGCCGTGTCACCTCTCGACGATCGTCGACCGTGCCATCTCGAGTCGATGCCTACAGTAAAGGACACGCCCGTGTCCTAGGCTGTGTGCACTAGACACGCCTTGGGGCACGCCTGTGTCCCAGGCCATATCACCCAGCCTGACCCATTTTGGGACTTAGGGATTTTTGGGGTGTTACAATCCTCCCCCCCCCCCCCTTAAAATAAATTTCATCCCGAAATTTATACGCAGCAAGGGAACAAACATTACAATGTTATGCCACTAACAGTTTTGTTACAACAAAACGTACACGGTCAACAATTTACACAAAAAGCTCGGGAAACTCAGCTCGCATGGTCTGTTCTCGCTCCCATATTAGCTCCTCACGACCACAATTGTCCCACCGGACTTTGACAATCCCGATCATCTTGTTCCACAACTGCTTTTCAGCTCGATCCTCGATTCGAATAGGCCTAACTTTCATCGTTAGCCCACTGTCGACCGATACTTGATCTGCAATAACCACTTGGACTGGCTCTCTTACCACCTTCCATAACACTGATACATGAAACACATCATGTAAACCGCTCAGCTCTTGTGAAAGTGCTAACCGATAAGTAGCTTCACCAATACGCTCGACCACTTCAAACGGTCCCAGATACCTCGGGCTCAAATTTTTCAGATGCCGTATCCTGGACACACCTTTGAATGGTTTGATTTTCAAGTACACCCAATCGCCCACCGCAAACTCCACGTTTCGGTGCTTGGCATTGTAATACTTAGCTTGCCTATCTTGAGCCACAATCAGTCTTTCATGTATCAACCGTATAACTGAGTTGGCATCATCTAACTCTTTAGACCGATACAACTTTGTTTCGCCAGTCTCCGCCCAAGACAAATGTGTACGACATTTTCTACAGTATAAAGCCTCAAAGGGTGCCATCTGGATACTTGCTTGGTAGCTGTTGTTATAGGCAAACTCAACCACACCGAGATGATCTTCCCAATTCTTCCCGAAATCCAGCGCATACATTCGGAGCATATCCTCCAATGTCCTGTTAATCCTCTCAGTTTGACCATCCGTTTGAGGGTGGAAGGACGTACTAAAATGTAATTTTGTACCCAACAGTTCGCGGACTAATCTCCAATCACCCGAAGTGAAACGCCCATCTCGATCACTAACGATGCTACGGGGCACACCGTGCAATCGTACAATAGTATCCACGTACATCTTTACCAACTTCTCAACTGAATTGTCCCTACGGTTCGGTATGAAGTGTGACACCTTGGTTAACCGGTCCACAATCACACATACCGCATCATTTCCACGTTGTGATCTCGGCAATCCCTGCATGAAATCCATGGAAATATCGTCAAATTTCCATTCAAGAATAGGTAACGGCTTTAATAAACCACCCGGTTTTTGGCATTCCGCCTTTACCAAAGCACATGTTTGACACTTAGCGACATAGTGTGCTATGTCCTTCTTCATTCTAGGCCACCAAAACAGCTTCTTCATATCTTTATACATCTTCGTGCTCCCGGGATGAACTGAATATTTGGTGAAGTGGCCTTCATACATCACCTCTTCCCGAAGCTTACCCTTACTTGGGACACACAGACGACCGTCCTTCCAAAAAAGACCGTCATTAAACGAAAATCTAGAGTCTGCACTTTCCGCTACATAGCGTTGTAGACTTTCATCAAGTTCTGTTGCTTGTCGAACTCTGTCTGCCAGGTCACACTGTACCTCCGTCCAGTTTAAGCACGCATCTACAGTGGCATTCCTTTCAACACAAGAAATATGTAATGCCTCCAATTCTCTAATTAGGCTTTCATCATGTCGTAAAAGCCAACTATCCCTTGCCAGAGTCCGATGACTCAAGGAATCCGCTACGACATTCCCTTTACCGGGAGTATAATGAATCTAGAAGGTGTAGTCACCAAGAAACTCCATCCACCTTCTCTGTTGCATATTAAGATCTTTCTGGTCCAACAGATATTTCAGACTCTTATGGTCCGTGAATATATCCACTTTCACGCCATATAGATAATGACACCACAGTTTGAGTGTAAATATAACCGCCGCCAATTCCAAATCATGGACGGGGTAATTCCGTTCATGCACCTTCAACTGGCATGAGCCATAAGCTATAACTTTTTCGAATTGCAAAAGAACGCAGCCTAAGCCGCTCCCATATGCATCACTATAAACCTCAAAGCTTTCTTGACCACATGGCGATGTTAAGATTGGCGCCGCGGTCAAACGACTCTTTAACTCTTCAAAAGCTCGAGCGCACTCCGGCGTCCAAATGAACTTCTGATCCTTTCTCGTCAATGTTGTGAGAGGCAAAGCTATTCTCGAGAAATTCTCTACGAAGCGCCTGTAGTAGCCCGCAAGTCCAAGAAAACTCCTGACTTCTGCTACTAAAGAGAGAACAGGTCACTCCCGTATATCAACTATCTTGGAAGGATCCACCGTAATGCCCTCTCCACTAACCACATGGCCAAGGAAAGCCACTGACGATAGCCAAAACTCACACTTAGAGAACTTGGCGTAGAGCTTATTCTTCCTTAGGGTGTGCAACACCATCCGCAAGTGATTTGCATGATCTTCTTCAGATTGGAAATATACGAGGATATCGTCAATAAAGACGATCGCAAAGAGGTCCAAGTATTCCCTAAATGTTCGATGTATAAAGTCCATGAATACCGATGGCGCATTAGACAACCCAAACAGAATTACCATGAACTCATAGTGACCATAGCGTGTTCCAAACGCTATTTTTGGTATGTCACTTTCACGAACTCTCAACTGATAGTAGCCTGGCTTCAAATCAAACTTGGAGTATACAGTCGAGCCAACTAACTGATCAAATAAGTCGTCGATCCGTGGAATTGGATACTTGTTCTTTTCTGTTAGTTTGTTCAGTTCTCTATAATCAATGCATAGACGCAAGTTGTCATCCTTCTTTTTCATAAAGAGAACCGGTGCGCACCAAGGCGAGTGACTTGGGCATATATAGCCTTGCTCTAGCAATTCTTGCAACTGAACCTTTAGTTCCACCATCTCCTTTGGCGCTACTCGATAAGGCGAGCGGGCCATAGGTTTCGCACCTAGCACCAGCTCGATAGCAAAGTCGATTTCCCTTTGGGTTGGTAACCCCAGAAGGTCTTTTGGAAACACATCAGCGTATTCCGATACAATCGACACCTCACTTACACTGGCCTTCGGCTCCACCACCTCAATGAGTGTGAAGAATAACTCTGCACCCTTCCAAACTGCCTTAATGACTTGGAGAGTAGATATCAATACCCTACTCATCCCTCTCATGCCACTGAACTTGGCCTCTTGTTCGGTATTTTTCCCCGGTGTAACCTCTTTTGAGGTGCAATTTATACAAGCATGTTGCTCTGATAGCCAATCCATACCAAAGATTATATCAAACTCTGATATCGGCAATACTAACATTTCCACCTTGAAATCCCGACTCCCTATCTTGACCTCAACACAACAAGACTTATCCGCACACATCAAACATCCGTTAGGTAGTAACACCTTCAGACTGTCTGTCACGGTCCATATAGGCACCCTGATTCGCAAGATGAAATCTTCCGACATAAACGAATGTGAAGCACCTGTATCAAACAGTGCTCATGCCGGAGAGTCCCGTATAAGGACAAAACCTATAACACCAAGATTAAAACAAGTACAACACACATCATACAATAAAATTTAAAAATGCGCACACCTGTGACGGCATCGGCCTGCTTAATGGCCTCCTATTGTCCAAGGTTGAAGGCTCAGGGCTTCACGTGCGATACAGAAGACTCCATCACAGTCTTCCCTTTCTCTGCATAAGACACTTCTGTCTTCTATTCACCCTTCGGAGGGCAAACTCGGCAATCACGTGCAAAGTGTCCCAACTTCCCACATGTAAAATAAGCGTGAGATCCATACCCAGAAGATTCTTCCGTCACAGTCGCTGAAGGAGCTTGTCCAGTAGATTTGGACTTCTTATTCCATCTCCTTTAGTATCCAGACTTATCCGGACGCGGAGGCTTAAACTCCGATTTCGTAATAGCCAAGGTCCCCCTTGCTTGTCCTCTTTTCATATCCTTTTCCAAAGACCAAGACCTACAGACCAATGTTTGGAATCCCTGATTCACAAAACTCAAGAGCAAATACCGCAGCTCATCTCATAGTCCCCTATAAAACTGACTGGTCTTACGCTCCTCTTCGGCGAAGATATTGCCCGCGTACCGTCCCAAACGTGTAAATTCATGCAGATACTCATCCACACTATGCTCCCCTTGAGTTAAACGTTGGAACTCCAACTCCATGGAAATTCTTTGCTGTATCGGGAGATGCTTTCCTAAAAATAATCGAGAGAACTCGTCCATCGAGACTCTCGTCAAACGTCTGCCTGCCAAGTGGTGCAGTTTGACCTCGTCCCAGCACAACCGAGCCTCTCCCTTAAGCAAGAAAGTGGTTAGTGTGACTTTCTGTTCCTCCTCTACTCTGATAGCGATGAAGAGCCTCTTAATCCTTGAGAGCTAATCCTCCGCTTGGGCTGGGGAACCTGCCCAATAAATTGAGGAGATTGAAGCTCATGAACAGCTTCAATTGTTGATTTGTTGCCCGCGGATCAACTACAGCCTCTACTAGTTCTTGCCTTATCTCAGCATGAATTTTGCACAACTATAGGTCGAGCCTGCCCAGCTTGCTGAGCATTCATTACTGTAATCACATACTCTGTAATCAAACGGACAGTTTCAGCAGATGGAGGAGGTGTGGGCACCTCAGCCGGTGCCACACTTTCAACAGAATGCTGAGGTTCCGACTAACCCGCAACACTTCTAGTCACCTATATGTGTAGAAACACAATTTAGCGACTAAACAAACGGCAAAAAAACCAAAAATGAACACACAGGTTCACCAAACAAGTGTATTTACATTCTTAAGTGGACATTATTGAGTTCAATATAAGCGTTATAACGGCAGCACTGACACGTGCTCGCCACCCCTCAAAAGAATTCATCCGCGAATTCGGAAGAGTTCGACCAACAAGCTGATACCAAATTGTAACACCTCTACCCGTCACGTAGGATATAATAGAGGGTCCGGCCGGGGCCCCACACCATATTCCACAAACAAGCGGAGACATCATGAAATAATACTACGAATCACGCACCCTAACACAGAGCATTCTAGCGGAAGCTTCAGGGTTGAAAACATGAACTCAATAATATAGATGAAAGATAGGGTAAGCTCTGAATAACTCTAGAGGGGGGAGTGAATAGAGTTTTTAAAATCTTTTAGATTCTTATAGAAATAAGAAGTCTTTAACAAAATATGTTACTATGATATAGCTGTATGAGTGTATTGGTACAGCAAGTGAACTAGACAAAAGATAACAAAGCTACACAACAAAATATATCACAGCACAGAAAATTATATCACAGCACAAGCACACAGGAAAATCACAGCCACACAGACAACACAAGAATTTTATAGTGGTTACCCAAACTTGGGTACAACCACTCTTCTACCACCCTAGGTAGGAATCCACTATAGGTTTTGATCAGGTGACTGCCATCAATGAGCTTTTGATCAGGTGCTCAAAAACCAACCCAAGTATTTTGGAAGGAGACTTGCAACCAGAATAATTTTGAAGGGAATTAAAACCCTGTACAGAGGTGGTGAAGAGAGGTTGATTGAAGTCTTCTTTTCTCAAATCAAAATGAGAAGACTTTGTGGATTCTGTGATGTTGTCAAAGCTCCCCCTGAGATCTTGAATGGTTCAGGAGTGGAAACTTTGCAAAGGGTGAGTAGGCATTCTGCTGTAAAATCTACTTTCTGAGATCCTTTGACTGATTTAAATATTTTTGTCACTTGAGATCCCAGAAATCAAAGAAGGAGAAGAAAGACTCTTGATAGTGATTGTTGTTCTTTCTTCCTCTTTTTGAGAGCAGTTGATTTTTCTTGAGATAGCTGTATGCACTGCACTTGTGGTTTTTCAAAAAAGTTCTATATTCTGAAAGGTTTCTGTGTTGTGTTGTTATTCTATCTGGTTGAGAGATGATCCCCTTGATAACTGCCACTTTGTCGAATTCAAAATCCTGCAATCAATGCTCTGCAGAAATCTCGGGAATAAAAACGGCAAGAATGATGTCATATATTCTATTCTATGATTTTCCCGAGATATAAGCAATTAATTCCATGGGGGATATTTTCAATCAATGCTACCTGTAACGGCTCGATTCAAAGGATATAAGAGCATTGATTATCCAAGGAATTAATAGCCTATAATAGATATAAAATAAGGAGACAGAAAAAGAAAGAATAAATAACAATATGTCTTACAGTTTTCGTCGACCAGAGAACAACTTTCGTCGACCTGGGATTAGCTTTCGTCGAGCTGAGAATAGCTATTCGTTGAGTTGAGATCCAAGATCATCGAACTCTGAATGCCTCTTGATAACTTTCTTCTTTTGTGCATCAAGTTCGTCGAGCTGAAGTCTAAGATCGTCGAGCTGAGTCTGCAGTCTGGACTTAGAATATTTTTTGGTATTGAACCACTCCACTCAGAATTAGCCGATCAAAGATAACAGTTCTTCTGGCTGATGTTCTTGGTTTGTCGAGTGAGTGTTAGACTTAGAAGGTATTACTTCGTCGAGCTGGGGACTGAGTTCGTCTAGCTGAGCTCGACTTTCATCGACCGGAGATCGACGAACGTAGAACAACTTTTTCTAAGTCTTTAATTCTCTAAGTCTTGATTCTTTAGCAGTGTTGAAGGCTGGTCCTTTATACGGTTGACTCTAAGGACTTGATCTAGACTCTAGGACACGATTATGACCCTGATCTATACATGTTGGGTCATATCCTAACTCAGTGAACCTAGCCCAAATCCAACTAGGGGTTCTAACAATCTCCCCCTATTTGGGTGAGATCACTAATAACAGACTCAATACAAGAAAAAATATACAAAGCAGGAACACAATATATATCTGGCAGATAATTTAATAACAAGTACAGCAGATATATGTACATAGTCAGCTTTGTAGCAGAACTTAATTTTAACAAAGTATACCAATAGTAGCAATTCTTCTCAAGATTTTCTGTTTCTACTTCTTGGATTTTTCTTCCTTCTTCTTTTCTTCAGGCTTGGTAAATATAATCTCCCTGTTAGGATTGGCAGCTTCTCTTTTTGATATATACAGATCTGCTGCTCCAATAACTGTCTTGGTTGAAGTTCTGGGAATAATTGCCTCTGGATGTCTAGCCATATAATCAGCAGGGTCAAACAGTTTCTTGCTCACTTGAAGTCTTTCAAGTTCTTTTTCTCTGTAAGTAGACATTGTAGTGAATTTTGTTGGATCCTGTCCTTCTTCACTGGCCTTTTTCATCTGTGATAAAGTAATCAATTCTTGAAGCCTGTCCATCCTGAAGTTTTGATCATCATTCTGACTGACAGGTGAATGATCTTCTTGAGAGGGTAGCAGGGTGACAGGCCTGAATTGTGTTGACTGTTCTTGGAAGTTTGTTGCAGTCTGGCTTTCACTATTTTGAGTGTATAGTGATTTTGGAGGTGCAGCTTCACTGTATTTTCCTTTGGGTTTATGTAATATATAGTGTCTTCTTTGTCAAGCCTATGGTTGAGGAGGAGAGAATTCTGGTTTTTGATATACTATTTCTTTTATCTGTTCTGTGCAGCTAGTAATTCTTTGTTTCTTGCTTCCAAGTGATTGCTGTCTAGATGGCCTTTCTTGCCTCTGATAAGTTCTGGTGAATAAGGGCTTGGAAGGTGCATCTGACTTTTGAGAACTAATTCCAGAAGCACCAGCAGCTGGTGGAGGAGGGGGATCCTTCCTGTATTTGTAAAGGGGGGGAGGAGAGTACCTCTTACTTTTCTTCCTGGCCTTTTGTTCATTCTTTGAGAGCCACATCCAGACCGGCATTCCATTGTATGGGGTTATTTTTTGTAGGATATAGTAGGGAGTATCATTGGTGTTTCAAGGTTTGGGAGCAGGAGAAGGTAGAGCCTTCCTTTTTTAGATATTTTCCTTTTCTTAGGTTCCTCATCATCATCATCATCATCATCATTAGAAGATTGAGGTTTGTCATACATAGCATCAATCTCTCTTAGTGCTTCATCAGAGCTTGTTTTCTTTATTGCATGAGATGGAACTGGGGAGGGAACTAGAGAACTGTATACTTCTGTGCTCTGAGCAGCTAACTTATTTTCTTCCTCTATGTCAGCCCTAATCAATGCATCCAGATCTGGTACTGGAGAATCATCCATTACAAAGACTAGGGCCATAAGAGGATACAATTGGAGAGGCAATCTGTCTAGATGATTGAGTGGCAGGAATGGCAAAACTGGCCTTTAGTTGTTTGACAACACCAGGGCTTATTGGGGAAGAATATGGAATAATAGCTAATGATGGCTTGGTATACTCAGCTGGAGGAAGACTGTGATGAGCTGTATCAAAAGAACTTAACAAGCTCATCAAGTCTACTGTGGGATTAATGAAAATGTTACCCACAGTATTTTTTTTTAGTATAACTGACTCATCAATGTCCATGTCAGTTTCAATAAAATGAATCAATTCTGATAAATCTTCTTTTGCTTTTATATCCATGTCTGATGTATCTCATATATGTACAACTAGTCCTGCTGCTGATAAAATTGCTGCTACTGCTACTACTTCTTCATCAAGTATCTCCCCCTTCCTGGTTTCAGCATGTGCTGAAGCCAGGCCCCCAATTGAAGATGGAGCAGTGGCGAGGGCAGATATTTGGGTAACAATAGATGAGATGGAGGCAGCGAGAGGAGAAATGGCCTCTGCTAGAAGGGTTTTGAGTAGTGGGGTGAGAAGATTGATGAGGGTGGTGGTAAGGGAGGGGTCCAGAGTTGGAGAGGCAAAAACTGGGGCAGTAGCTGACTGAGTAGATGTGGTTGATGGAGGTGGAGGTGGAGGTGGAATTTCTAAGGGAAAGTCATTTTGTGGAGATGGAGAGTTTAGGGGAGAGGAGAGCAGGTTAAAGGAGGGGAGGGAGGAGAGGTTGATGTGGGGGATGTCAACCAGGTGAGATGGTAAAGGGGATAGAGGTGGTGTAGGGATTGAGGTGTCAGGTTGAGGTGAAGGAGGAGGAGATAGTAGATGTGTAGGTGAAGAGGAATTGAGGAGGCTGGTGGTGTTGGAGTATGTGGATGGTAGTGGAAGGTTGGGTTGGTTGGACTTGTTGTTGGAATGGAGGAGTACAAGGGAGCCCTTCAGTGGGGTGGGGAGATGCTGGTGCAGCCCTTGTACTCTTGGAAGTTTTAGTGGAGGAGGAGGTAGCCTTAGTTGTCTTGATGATGGTCCTCTCCCACTTGCCAAAAAGAGCGCAGGTGAGTCTCTTTGAGACATTGATAGATATGGTCGAGGAGACCAGGGATCCTGCAGCCTTTTCCTTTAGGAAGATCCCTAGGATCCTTCCAAAGCATACCTCTTTCTTGTCATTATTCTTTGTGATCAAATCGAACAGAAGGTATGCCCAATTCACGGCTTTCTTATTTATAATGGCGCACATGACCAGGAACTGATGCCTGGTGATATAATCATGCACAGTGTGCTTCCCGGGCAACACTTTCCCAACTATATCTGCAAGAAATTTATAATCGGTAGATAGAAGTTTCTTGAGGAGCTTATTTGGAGTGTCTCCAGAATACCCCATTATATTCAGCATTAAATCAAACTCTTCAGAATCAATTTCTAAATTTTCCTCACCATTTTTCAATCCAAAAATTTCAGTAATAATATCGTGGGTAAGAGAAATTGCATTACCCGCGATGGTGTCGATCATCTTGTTCTCATCTACAGTAGCTGTATACACCCATTCCCTGATTTCTATGGAAGATATCTTGATTCGGGTTGAGAGCAGAGTCTTCAGTTATTGTCCTTCTAGTAGTTGGAGAATGTTCAGGAAAACTGGATCAGAATACTGGAATGATTATAAGTCTATGTCGAAACCAACATCAAATTTCATGGCAGTGAGAGAGCCAGTGGGAATCGCCATGAAAGCACCTAAAAAAGGAAAACGACGATCAAGTGTAAAGGGAACTAAAAGCGAGGGACAGAGGTCGAAGAAAACCTAAATATAAGGTTTTCCATAATATGAACCGACAAGCTCCGGTCCACGAAAAAGAAAAAAAAATCTTTGTTCTGAGGTCGACGAAATAATTTAAGGTTAAACAGTTCGTCGAACTCAGTCTGAAGGATATAAGACATTTCGTCGATCTCTGGTTGACGAATAGTTTCTGAAGTAAGTTCGTCGATCTCGTGTCAACGAAAATCACTTCACTAAGAGATTTCATCGAGCTCAGGTCAACGAAAAATCTCAAGAATAGCTATCAGTTCGTCGATCTTAGGTCGACGAACAGAGACAATTCTTTGACTAAAGACAGAGCATTAGATTAAATCCTGACCATTTATCATACCAAGCTGATTGACAAAGAATAGATGCTTGGATGAGTCCAATGGCTTAGTGAATATATCTGCTCTTTGCAAATCAGTAGAGATAAATTCAAGTTTAATCTTTTGTTTGTCAACACAATCTCTAATGAAATTATGTCTAATGTCTATGTGCTTGGTTCTAGAATGCAATACTGGATTTTGTCCAATTGAAATAGCACTTATATTATCACATAGAATAGTTAAATTATTTAAGTTGACACCATAATCCAGTAGTTGGTTTTATATCCACAAAATCTGTGAATAGCAACTGCCTGTAGCCATATATTCAGCTTCAGTAGTGGATGTTGAAACAGATGTTTGTTTTCTACAAAACCAAGATACAAGTCTATCACCAAGAAACTGACAAGTTCCAGAGGTTCTTTTCCTGTCTACTCTGCATCCAGCATAATCAGCATCAAAGAATCCAGTTAGCACAAATGCTGATTCTGTTGAATACCAGAGGCCTAGATCTGGACAACCTTTTATATATATTAAAATCCTTTTCAAGAAAATAAGGTGAGATTCTTTAGGGTTCACTTGGAACCTAGCACAAAGACATGTGGCAAACATAATATCTGGTCTGCTTGCTATCAAATACAGTAGGGATCCAATAATGGCCCTATACATGGTCTGATCAACTGGTTTTCCAGATTCATCAGCATCTACAACAGCATTGGCAGCCATGGGAGTTTTCATGGTAGAGGAATCATTCATCCCAAACTTCTTAATAAGCTCTTTAGCATATTTAGACTGAGAGATGAAGATCCCTTCAGGGGTTTGTTTCACTTGGAGACTAAGGAAATATGATAACTCACCCATGCTACTCATCTCAAACCTTGAGTGCATTAAATCAGAAAATCTTTTGCATAGTTTGGGATCAGTATAACCAAATATTATGTCATCTACATATATTTGTATTAAGAGAATTTTATCATGATGTAGTTTTGTAAAAAGAGTTCTATCTACCATGTCTCTAGAAAAACCATGCTCTAAAAGAAAGCTGGCTAAGGTCTCATACCAAGCTCTTGGAGCTTGCTTTAAACCATAGAGAGCCTTATGCAATTTAAAAACATAAGAAGGATGAGATGGAGAGATAAAACCTGGTGGTTGTTCAATATACACATCTTCTTTGAGTTCTCCATTTAGGAATGCACTTTTTACATCCATCTGGTAGACTTTAAACTTTTTGAATGATGCATAAACTAAGAAAATCCTTATAGCTTCAAGTCTGGCAACTGGAGCAAAGGTTTGATCATAATCAATTCCTTACTCTTGTATGTATCCTTGAGCAACAAGCCTTATCTTGTTCCTTATTATCACACCTTGGGCATCAAGTTTGTTTCTGAATACCCACTTAGTCCCAATTACTGGATATCCCCTGGGCCTTGGAACTAAGTCCCAAACTCTACACTTCTCAAACTGGTTGAGTTCCTCTTGCATTGTAGTGATCTAGTTTGAATCTTGCTCTGCATCAGATATGGATTGAGGTTCAATTTGAGAGAGAAAGCAGGCAAGCATCACATCAGGGTTGAGTTGATGTCTTGTCTGCACTCCTAATGATATGTCTCTAATTACTTGAGATCTAGGGTGATCCCTAAGTGTGACAAGATCATTAGGTGGAGTTTGTTCAGCAATAGTTATTTGATTTAATTCCTCTTGTGGAATTAAATCAACTATTGGAGGAAATTGAACTGCTTCCACGGTCTCTTCTTCACTTTCAACTTCTGATATAGCTTGTGGAGAGGGATGTGATTCATCCGTTGAAGTAAGATTTAGATCATCAGAGCTCTCACACAAATTTTGTACCTACAGATTATTGTTGGTAGATATGTCTCTCTCCTTATAAAATATATTAGATTCATCAAATATTACATGCATAGATTCCTCAAATTTTAATGTTGATTTATTAAACACTCTATATGCCTTGCTGACTTGGGAATATCCTAGAAAAATTCCCATTACAGTCTTAGCTTCAAACTTTCTAAGATGTTTTTTGTCATTATTGTGAATATAGCATATACATCCAAATACTTTAAAATAAGTTATTATAGGTTTCTTCCCTTTGAGTAGTTCATAGGGAGTCTTAAGCTTTAGTTTATGTATTAGGCTTTTATTCAGGACATAATTTGTTGTGCTTACTGCCTCTGCCCAATAGGAAAGAGAC
Organism: Platanthera zijinensis; assembly: GCA_039513925.1. Taxonomy (NCBI): domain Eukaryota; kingdom Viridiplantae; phylum Streptophyta; class Magnoliopsida; order Asparagales; family Orchidaceae; genus Platanthera; species Platanthera zijinensis. Next base: position 165,824,703 of record CM077083.1, on the reverse strand, counting down.
ATGTAAGCATCTGCAAGCAATGTACCTACAGCTTCAATGAGTGTCCTATTCTTCCTTTCAACTACCCCATTTTGTTGAGGAGTTCTTGGAGCTGAGAAACATTGTCGGATACCTTCCGTCTCACAAAACTCTAGCATAAGAAGAGATTCAAACTCAGTACCATGATCACTCCTGATCAATGTAACTTGAGTAGAATACTCAATCTGTATGTTCTTGAGAAAATCTGTGAGAACCTTAAAAGTATCTGACTTAGTTCTCAAAAAGAAAACCCATGTGAATCTGGAGAAATCATCTACAATAACTAATGTATAAGACTTTCCACCTAGACTTTGTACTACAATAGGGCCAAAAAGGTCCATATGGAGCAAGTATAAGATTCTAGGTAAATCACTCGTATTAATGGATTTAAAACTAGATTTAGTTTGCTTTCCTAGCTGACAAGCCCTGTAGAGGCCTTCCTTCTTGTAGGGACCAGAAGGTAAACCTCTAACAAGATTGTCTTTAGATAACCTAGCTATATTTTTATGGTTTACATGCCCTAGTCTTTTGTGCCATAAACTAGTTTGAATGCTAACCGAATTGAATAAGTAAATTTCAGATTTAGCTGATTCAAAATTTACTAAGTAGAAGTTGTCTTGTCTAATTCCTGTTAAAAAAATTGTGTTATTTAAATAAATAAGACACAAAGAGTTAGTGAAGCTTACTTAATAACCTGTATCACATAGTTGGTTTACTGATATCAGGTTATGCTTAAGACCATTTACATAGGTCACTTTCTTGAATGTGATAGCTCCACAGTTGAAGTCTCCATAGCCTTCTATCAGTCCAAAGCCTGAGTCCCCAAAGATTACTTTAGGTCCAATCTTGGCTTTATAGTTGATAAGGCATTCCTTGTAACCTGTCATATGTTTAGAGCAACCACTATCCAAGTACCACTTAGTTTGAGTGACAGGGTTCTCTTTTACCTGCAAAAAGGATTAGTAGTTTTTGACCACGGTTACCTTGGGTCCTTGTTGTTTAACATAACTGAACTTTAAATAAATGAACATTCAGGTTGATCCTTATAACCTAAAAGATGATACCTTCTAGGAGGTATGACCCACTTACTAAAGTGATTAAAGGGTTTATTAGTTTTTAGATTACTCTGGTTATAAACTGAGTTTGACAAATTTGAGTATGTTCATCGATCTGAGCTCAATGATCTGGGTTGAGTTCTTCGATCTCTGCTCGAAGAATGGAAGTATCCATTCTCAGAGCCCCAGAAACATCAATCTCTGGTTGACGAACCATACTGATTTCGCCGATCCCAGCTCGAAAAATAGTTTACATTATTATTTGCATTCATGGTTCGTCATTCTGAGGTCGATGAACCATACCCATTTCATCGTTCTGCGTTCGACAAAATATGCTGAACATAGTTATGATGTTTGTTTTCCCTTTTCTGATTAGTTTTATTAAGTTCTAACTATTTAAGAACATTGTTAACCTTCTCTACCTGTTCATTATTTTTCTTACCATTTTCAGAGATGAAGTTAATAGGTTTCAACAATTGATTTTTCTGAATTAGGATTGGTTCACAAAATGAGGCACCTAATCCTAGTTTGTTATTATTAGATCGTGTATTAACTGTGCTAGTTATATCTAATAGTTGTAAGCTTCTACCATTCAGGGATTCTTCTAGTTCCTTAGCCTTACTTAATTCAGATTTTAAAAAAACTATTTGTTGATTATCTAAGCTTAATTCTTCAGTTAATTTTTCACTTTCAGCAATGATTTTGTCTTGTTCTAAAAGTTTTTCCCTAAGAAGTTTGATTTCCTTCTCAGATCCTATTAGGTCTAAACACAAGAGTTAAAATTCAGATTGAAATTCTTTAGATTAAAAGTCATAGGAAGTAAATACCTGATCCTCTTCAGAGAGGAATTCTTCATCATCTTATTCTTCTGAATCTGATCTGCTGCTTCCTGCATCTATTGCCATAAGGCAAACTTCCCTTGCCTTCTTTTCTTCTTCTTCATCTTCACTGGAACTGGAGGAGGATGTTTCATCTTCAGTATCACTCCAGGTTTCAGCTACAAAGCCCTTATCCTTCTTTTTGTACTTGCTGGAGGAGGCTTTGTTGTGCTGATGTCTTCTTGAGTCCTTTTCTTGCCTTCTATCTTTCTTTTGGGCTTCTGGGCATTCAGAGATGAAGTGTCCAGGTTTCCTGCACCCAAAATAGATAACCTCTTTAGAAGGGGTCTTATCATACCTAGGTTTATCTTCTTTCCTTGAGGGATTTCTCCTGAAGTCCTTCCTTGCCATTTTATAGAATCTCTTAGCAAAGAGACTCATGAGTTCTTCATTGAGTGGCAAGCTAGGAGATTCTTCTGTAGTTTTGAATGCTAAGCTCTGTTCCTTCCTGGTGGGTGTTGGAGCCTTTGGTTTAACTGAAGCTTCTCTTGACTTGATCAATTGCTCATAGGATTTGAGCTTTCCAAGCAGAGATTCTGTTGAGATTTCAGCTATGCTTCTGGCTTCTCTGATGGGCCAGATTCTAGAGTCCCATGTGCTAGGGAAGCATATGAGGATCTTGTCATTGACCTCAGTCATTGTAATTTCTTTGTCCGGTGTTCTGAGCTCACTGATGATGGAGCTCAGCCTGTTGTACATTACTTCCACAGATTCGACTTCATCTTTCCTGAAATTCTCATATTGGGATATGAGGTTGGATCTTCTATCCTTCCTCTCAACAGCAGATCCTGCTACCATTTGGTTGAGGGAATTCCAAATGGCTTTGGCAGATGTGTATTCAGCAACTTTCTGAAATATGTTATCTGACATAGTTTGGGACAGTATGTTCATAGCTCTAGCATCAGCAATCTTTGCTTTCTTATGTGCACCAGTTTGATCTGGAGGAGGCACTGTACTGAGATTTACTGGGGTTAAAGTAGAGGCCACTGGAGATGGTGGTCCTGTCAAGATGGAATTAAAAATGTCCTCATCAATAAAGTTCATATAAAGTTTTATTCTTGCCTTCCAGATTCAAAACTTTTGCAAGTTGCAAACTGGAGGTCTTGTGCTGGCATAATCCTTGTTTTGTGCCATGATATCAGAAAGTAAAATTTAAACTGAGAAACTAGTAAGACTTATTCAGAGTTTATCCTTAGGATCTTGATTAATCCAGGTGTGAGCCTGTATGATGTGATTAACAACCCTCTGATACCAATTGAAAGATAGGATAAGCTCTGAATAACTCTAGAGGGGGGGTTGAATAGAGTTTTTAAAATCTTTTTGATTCTTGCAGAAATAAGAAGTCTTTAACAAAATATGTTACTATGATATAAGTGTATGAGTGTATTGGTGCTGCAAGTGAACTAGAGAAAAAATAACTAAGCTACACAATAAAATATATCACAGCACAGACAATTATATCACAGCACAAGCACATAGATAAATCACAGCCACACAGACAACACAAGAATTTTATAGTGGTTCCCCAAACTTGGGTACATCCACTCTTCTACCACCTTAGGTAGGAATCCACTATAGATTTTGATCAGGTGACTGCCACCAAAGAGCTTTTGATCAGGTGCTCAAAAACCAACCCAGGTCTTTTGGAAGGAGACTTGCAGCCAGAATAATTTTGAAAAGAATTAAAACCTTGTACAGAGGTGGGGAAGAGAGGTTTATTGAAGTCTTCTTTTCTCAAATCAAAATGAGAAGACTTTGTGGATTTTGTGATGTTGTCAAAGCTCCCCCTGAGATCTTGAATGGTTCAGGAGTGGAAACTTTGCAAAGGGTGAGTAGGCCTTCTGCTGTAAGATCTACTTTCTGAGATCCTTTGACTGATTTGAATATTTTGTCACTTGAGATCCTAGAAATCAAAGAAGGAGAATAAAGTCGCTTGATAGTGATGGTTGTTCATTCTTCTTCTTTTTGAGAGCAGTTGATTTTTCTTCAGATAGCTGTATGCACTTCACTTATGGTTTTTCAAAAAAGTTATGTATTCTGAAAGGTTTCTGTGTTGTGTTGTTATTCTATCTGGCTGAGAGATGATCGCCTTAATAATTGCCTCTTGGTCAAATTCAAAATCCTGCAATCAATGCTCAGCCGAAATCTCGGGAATAAAAACGGCAAGAATGCTGTCATATATTCTATTCTATGTCTGTCCCGAGATATAAGCAATTAATTCCATGGGGGATATTTGCAATCAATGCTGCCTATAATGGCTCGATTCAATCGATATAAGAGCATTGATTATCCAAGGAATTAACAGCCTATAATAGATATAAAATAAGGAGACAAAAAAAGTAAGAATAAATAACAATATGTCTTACAGTTTTCTTCGACCAGAGAACAGCTTTCGTCGACCTTGGATCAGCTTTCGTCGAGCTGAGAATAGTTGTTCGTCGAGCTGAGATCCAAGATCGTCGAACTCTGAATGCTGTTTGATAACTTTCTTCTTCTGTGCATCAAGTTTGTCGAGCTAAAGTCTAAGATTGTCGAGCTGAGTCTGCAGTCTGGACTTAGAAGATTTTGTGGTGTTGAACCACTCCACTCAGAATAAGTCAATCAAAGATAAAAGTTCTTCTGGCTGATGTTCTTGGTTCGTCGACTGAGTGTTAGACTTAGAAGGTATTACTTCGTCGAGCTGGGGACTGAGTTTGTCTAGCTGAGCTCGACTTTCGTCGACCGGAGATCGACGAACGTAGAACTCATTTTTCTAAGTCTTGAATTCTCTAAGTCTTGAGTCTTTAGCAGTGTTGAAGGCTGGTCCTTTGTACTGTTGACTCTAAGGACTTGATCTAGACTCTAGGACACGACTATGACCCTGATCTATACATGTTGGGTCATATCCTAACTCAGTGAACCTAGCCCAAATCCAACTAGGGGTTCCAACAACAGGAATTGTCCACTTCTATAACCAAATCGGAATGTATACAACCATACACAACAGGTACACAGCCTTATGGCGTTTATAAGTTTCTCTGAACATACGGTGTGGTTTATAAACATCGGTACGCAGGCCGGCAACACATGAACAAGACTAAGCAAAACAAGGCCTTCGAGGACAACAACGCAGCTTGGGCTTCAGCCCGCTAAGTCCAACTTGGACCAGCACCACCTGCACCTGCAAGAACCAATCCACCAACCGGTGGTAAACAGGGCAACGGTCAGCATTCAGCTGACCAATTATAACGACCCTGCCCCTGGCACGGGGCAGCGGAATTCCTTCCCTGCATAGTAATTTGCATCACACACACACATATATATATATATATAAATATATATATATATATATATATATATATATATTCAGCCACCAAGGCAATACATATCACAAATGTCGGCCCGACGGCCCGACATTCCGTGCACTCAGGGCACATTTAGGTGTACCGGAAACACCGGATCCCACCACCGTTCAGAGGTCCCGGACATGACGGTCAAACTTGAGCATTTCTAGTCTCAATGGCACCCAGGCCAAAGACTCTCATTATGCCCCTGACGAAAGCCCAATGCCTTGACGCTCTCTTGTACAGCTGGCATAACGCAGGTAAGGATCAGCCACCCCTCGTTGCTCAAATCTCCTTGCCACAAAGGAATACCAAAGTACTCATGGCCAACTTACAGGCGCGGGTCGGTTTCACCTTTCCAGTTAGGCACTAAGCCCTTTTTGCAGTTGCAGCCCTACGGCTCAACTTTACCACATGGCACTCACCGCCACAAGAGTTGATCCCAACTCTCACCATTTCCTGGACTTCCTCCAGTACTTCCTGCGGCACCAAGCCACAGGCATCCACCACATATTTTATGCATACGAGCAATAATCACGGAGTCTTCTCCGATGTGCAAACAAGCATCACCAATCCAGACCAACATGTCCAGATGTGCTTCACACAGCATGCCTAACCATATTGACACTTCCGGTTCTAATGCACTACAACAAGGGATGAACCACCAATCCCAAGGGAATCTCTTCGCCATCCACCTTTTGGTGGAGGATTCCTA